>CM075820.1:24169052-24838007 GCA_037975025.1 Excoecaria agallocha
AATGCTTGGTTTTATAAGTGGTAACCAGAGCTTTTCTGATTAGATGTTTCCTTGCTCATTATTGAATGCTACTTTTGCTTGGAGCTAGGAATATGACCCATTTAAATTCCTCTTCATTTTTCCTTGTGATTAAAGGAACTAGTACATGCATATAATGTATCAAAGGCTCAAGTGCTTCTCAGGAGTCTCTTACTGAAGCTTTACATAATCTTCCTCTGTATCCATTTCCTTGTAAATTTTGCAGGCTGCATCCTCTGCTGCTTCTCAGCTTGCTATTTCTGTTATTGAAAGTTGTGCAGAAAAGCTTGAGCCTTTTGTTTGTGGGTTCTTAACATCGTGTTCTTTGGATAGAGATGCTGTTGAGAGTGAGCTCAAAGAATTTTACCATGAAATTCTGTTTAAAGTTTTCAAATGTGCTCCTCAGATGCTTCTGGCTGTCATCCCTAATTTGACTCGAGAATTATTGGTATAATTCCTTTACTTAAGGCTTGATAATTTATGAATTTTACCTTGTTTGAATGGTGTAGAAAGACTACTGTGTGCCTTCTCCGCTTTGAACCCAGTATTTTTCTCTTAAGTCTTAGTATGTATGTATGTATGTATGTATATGTGTGTGTGTGTGTGTGTGTATGTATGTATGTATGTATATATATATATATATATATAATTGAGATTCTTCTATTGCACCATGGGACTTGTTGATCAAGTGATGCTATGGCTCTATTTCCAGACTGATCAGGTTGATGTCCGAATAAAAGCTATCAATTTAATTGGAAAGCTCCTTGCATTACCTGAACACCAAGTTGCGCAAAAGTATCACAATCTTTTTATTGAGTTCAAAAATAGATTCTCTGATAAATCTGTGGAAGTTAGACTTAATGCCCTACAGTGTGCTAAAGCTTGCTGCATGGCAAATCCATCTGGGAAAGAGTCATCAGAACTTCTATGTAAGCCATTCATCTTCCGGACATTGTTTTATGCTGCAGTCCCGTCGTTACACAATTATTAATTTAAATGCTAACTGTCAATTAAGCAGCAGCCATAGAGGGTCGATTGCTGGATTTTGATGACAGAGTGAGAACATTGGCAGTGGTGGTTGTCTGTGATCTTGCTAGGTTCAACCTAAAAATGATTTCATCTGAATTAATATCAAAAGCTACTGAAAGGCTTCGGGATAAGAAGGTATTTATTGCAAGCTTTGGTGTGCTTATGTTCAATTAATGCTGTATACTTATCAGACAATTGAGAGAAACAGATGACTTTCTAACTTTTGAATGCCTTGTAGGTATCTGTTAGGAAGAAGGCCTTGCAGAAGTTGACTGAGGTGTACCAAGAATATTGTAACAAGTGTTCTCAAGGCTATCTGACTATAGGCAATCAATTTGAACAGATTCCTTGTAAAATCTTAATGCTTTGCTATGATAAAGATTGTAAAGAGTTCAGGTCTGTTCTTTTTCACACTTTATATCATCAGACCAAGATGTGAGATTTACAATCACAGATATAACCTTTTTCCTATATTCTGCAGGTCCCAAAACATGGAGCTTATCCTAGCAGAGGGTTTGTTTCCTGCTTGTGTTTCTGCTGAGGATAGGACTAGGCATTGGATTCATTTCTTTTCTCTTTTCGCTCCTCTCCATGTAAAGGCACTGAACGCCATTTTATCTCAGAAACAAAGGTACTTATATTGAACATTACTGTAATCCTAGTGGAATATGGAGGTTGTTGGAATAAGACTTTTTTGCTTGTCAGGTTGCAAATTGAAATGCAAAGTTATTTGGCCCTAAGGAAGAAATTAAAGGTAATATTACAGGGTGTTTAGTTAAAAATAAGGAGCCATATATCATCAACATCCACATCTCATTACTGATTTTCATTTTCTGTAGTAGCTCCTCTACAAGTGGGTTTCTTTTTGTACTCTTACGTTATCCAGATATATAAGCATTTTTTTTTTAATTTTTTTTGGTTGATAAATATTGTCAGACTTGCACTTTTGGTTGAAATTTTGCCCACAAATGGCCAGTTTTGTTTGTATGCTAATGGAGGCTATGAATCCTTAAGTTTGTGTGACGAGAGAAGGTTAAAGGCTCTTTTCCTAAATAGAAAGTGGATCTTGATGCTGTCTAGGTCTAGTGATTGCATTATTTTACACTTTTGGCTGTTTTATTCCAGTTAATCAATGCATTTTTGTGAAAGTCTGTTGTTCTGCCTTCTTGTAAGTCTTCTTTAAGGAGCCTTGGGGCCTTTGTTCAGTTGCTTGTATTCATGTCTTCTTGTACATCTACACAAATGCTTTTGATATTTTAACACATTGATTTCCATTAAAATTAAATTTTATCAGAATTGTTTAGAGGTAACCGAACCGACTGAACAATACTCTGGTTGATTATTTCAGTTTGGGCTTATATATATATATATATATATATCAAAACGATGTTTTATCAAAAGTTCGGTCAACTTTAGTTATACCAATTTTTCCTCAACAAAAAACAAACCGAATGGACTGAACTCAACAATGAAAAATGAACCGAACAGGCCAAATTTCTCAGTTTGACTTTGCACACCCCTAGCATTGTTCTAAATTGTTATTTTTGGAAGGTTTGAATGGCGATGGAGTATGTAGGATTTCCATTAAGTTCACCTTTTTAGAAGAGGGGTTTGATGAAGTTTTTGTTCTTTTAGAGTAATGGTTCATTTGTATTATATCCCTCTTTCATTTGACTTGTAAATTTGCCTCTTTGGCAATCAAATGTTTTTGTTTATTTATTTATTTTATTATAAAATTTATTGATGAGTATTTATATAAATTTTTAAACTTCAGCTGATGGTTAACTTTGTTACATGCATCAGTTCAATGTTTTTTGACACTGTAACCCTCTAGATGTTGCCATTCTTAGATTTCTTGTTCACATTATATGTCTTTTTGACTTCACTTGAACAAATGGATGCCCTTCTTGTTTAGTTGAAAATTCTATGCAAAACATGTGATGAATTTCCATTCTTTGGATGTAATAAAATTTGATCAATGGAAAAAGTTTCATGACTGGAAAACTAAACCAGTTTTGAAGGAGATTGCCTTTTCTCTAGTTGGTAAACTATTTTCTAGATGTCCACAAACTCAAATGAAATGAAGCCGATTAAATAAACCATCTGTACTGATACATATTACACACCAGTTTATTGGCCACAGCCTCCAATGTGCTTTTTAGCTGCCAAACATTATACAAAGGATCCTTTTTCACCAAGTGAACTGCAGATGCAAAAATGTGGTATTCCCTTGCTTTTAAATATATTCACGCCCTTTGTCATTGAAAGCAAATTAATTTATTATAATTATACATCAAATGATGGACATAATTTGCAATCTATTTTTGATACTGCAACCCAATGGTAAAAAATAAGACATTTATTAAGAAATCTTTTCCATGCAAGTTGTTCTCAGGAAATAATGTACCTGTCTGCATGCATCGTGATGAGTTGATCGATATTTTCAGCTTGCATGCCATATCTCTCTCTCTCTCTCGTAACTTTCATCCTTAGTTTTCTTTGTGAATGTTCAAGTATGAGCTTAGTGTAGCGTTGCACACACAGCTTAATGAACCTCAGATTTTGTTGGTTTTCAGTTAGTGAATTTTCAAACACGTTTTGCAGGACAAAAGTTCCGGAGAATTGCAGAAGAGAATTACAGGTTCTTTAGTGAAAATGTCAGCATTCTTTCCAGATCCTTCCAAAGCAGAAGAGGGCTTTCATAAGTTAAGCCAAATGAAAGATAATAAGATCTTCGACATGTTGGAGCTATTGCTGGTTGAACGGTCAATCATGAATTCTCAAACAATAAGGGTGCGTTACTTGCTGTATTTGGCTTAACGGAATACATGCATCATAATATCACTGCCATGGATGCTGTTGCTTGATTAGGAGATGAACTGCACTTTTGTATCACAACACGTTGCCATGAATAATTTTATTAATTTGCTATATTAGACTGAAATTATTCAGAATCTTCGGTGTTTATGCATGTCATGTGTGCGTTGCATTTTATTCCAATGAAGGACAATAAAGTTATGTTGCTTTCCAGAGAGTTGGAGGGAAAGCGGCTAATATAGACTGCAAAATGATTTTACGGAAATTAAATACTCGTTCTATATACTACATTCTTATTCTGATTTTTTACCGTATATATTCTTTTTGATTTAGAAGACAAATTCTCAAGTTAGAAATGCATACCAAGTTTATTTTTGATCACCTTACGTGGTTATTTCTCCCAGATATGGATATGAGGTTACTGGTTTAACCATATGACAATGATGTATCTGTGGCAGTTTTACTTGTTTCCAATTACAATTGCAATTCCATTACCAAAATTTCTGCTTGGACAAGAACAATGTTTGTATTTTAAATTGAAAAGATTGAGCTAAAAATAGTCTCTGCATGTATGTGAGCTTAAATCTTGAAGTGTCTGGCCATCATATAATTTTTCTATTCCATGTTCCTGAGTGCTTATGTCCTGGATTAGTCTATGATCACTGAGCTTTTACCAAATGCTGTTTATCATTTTATTATTTCATGAATAACTATCTTCTTTGATTGTGCCATAAATCATATTATTAATTTGCTGCCTTATTGTAATATTGTTTTGTGCTGATGGAGATGGGTGGAGGGTGCAATTTAGACAATTATTGAATCTGTAGTTATATTTTGTTGAGTGGTTCTTGTCATGCATTTTCCATGAAGATTATGAACTTGCCTCATTTCATACTGTAAAAGTTTTAATTTTTTGTCTACTGCAATTGTTTGCTTTTGTTCACTAATCTTTTCTCTCATCTCTGCTCCATTTTCAGGATAAATTTCTGAAAATGATTGGAGATAAACATCCACATTATGAATTTCTAGAACTAGTCTCTTCAAAATGTGCATTCAATATATTTAGCTCGGAGCATGTCTGTTGTATTCTAGATCACCTTTCTGGCAGTGTACTTGAAAATGGACATCTGGAGGCATCTTCTGCGAAACTACTTCTGGTAAGAGTATCTGTGGTTCACGTATATATGTCTTTTTTCTCCTTTTAAGTGGCACTAAAATTTTTCCTGAATATTGGTTCAACAGTTAGCTTATCCTGAAAGCTCGCAGCACATCTCAAACTTTTTCCATATTTACCTCATATATAATTGGTACATGATCATTGATTTTCAGATAAGTTTAGAAATGTTTCTGAAGGTTTTGACTACATGAGTGAAGAATGGAAGCTTGCTACTGTTCCCTTGGGCTTTGCATTTTAAGATTTAAGTTCCTGATCATTGGTTTTAGTTGGTGACTACCTGAAGGTGGTACGATTTTGGAATCACTTAATTGCGGAGGTGAAGAATGTGATTCATAAGCTTCTCATAAAATGTTCCTGAACCTCTAGGTGCTTGATGGGTTGTTTATGTGTGGCTTTCCGTGTGATGATGGAAACCCTCTAACTACCATGAAAACATTAGAAACAGGAGTATTTCGATAAAATTCAGTGTTAAACCCTGTAATTTCAAGCGTAACTAATTAAGAAACCCTAAGTTTACGTGGAAATAAGATAACATAGTAGAATGATGTGGCACCTAATTAAATTTTGAATTTTTTATTTTTTGGTCCATGTGACCTACATTTATTGTATATTCAAAATGCATTACGTTTGACAATAACTGCTGATATCCCTTTTATAGGCTATCATTAGCATTTTCCCTTCACTTTGAGAGGTTTCGAACAGCAGTTTCTAATGCTGTTAGAGGAGGAGAATATGATTAATGATGTTCTTATTGAAGCTTTGGCAAAAGCAGGTCCTCATATATCTGTCAAATTCAGGTATCTTCTGTGATGCTGCACGTTAAATTTAAATTAGGGCAAATGTAGGGCTCTTTCCTTTCTCATATGTACACTTGCTTTAAGATAATAATTTATTGAATCCTCAACTGTGTTGTTTAATGTTTAAGATCATGATTGAATGACCATGTTGAGAAGCTTTTGATCCTTTGCTACAAGCACGCTTTACTATCTGCTGTAATTGGCCATTCAATTGGGTATCCTTTCTATTTCTGTGATCCAGTTTCCCAATTTTGGTTCCTACCAGTCAATGGTGATGCTGTGTTGGTATCAACTCATGCTAAGTTGAAAGTACTAGTTTATTCCTGATAGCTTTTGTGAGAGTGAGAAATAATTCTTATATCTTCTATTGAAAATATACAGATATTTATATTGTTTACAAGAGTTGAATTAGGAAACAAATCTCTAACAATTTTTCTATAATTAAGCTAACAATCAATCCCTATAATTAAGCTAACAGTTGTACATATCATAACACTCCCCCTCAAGCTGGAGCATAGATATTGATCATGCCCAGCTAGTTACAAATGTAGTCGATCCGATTCCCAGGTAACGTTTTAGTGAATACATCAGCTAATTGGCTTCCTGTTCTGACATGTGAAGTTGAGATTGATCAATTTTTTAGTTTCTCTCGAGTAAAATGATAGTCAACTTCTATATGTTTGGTTCTCTCATGAAACACAGGATTATTTGCAATATGGATAGCTGCTTGATTGTCATACAATAAGTTCATTGGTTTAAACTGAACAAATCCAATTTCTCCAAGCAAATGACGTAACCATATAAGTTTACAGGTAGTCTGTGCCATAGCTCTATATTCAGATTCTACACTCGATCGGGACACCACATTCTGTTTCTTACTCTTCCAAGAAACAAGATTACCCTCAACAAAGATACAATAACCGGTGGTAGAACGCCTGTCTGAAAGATCTCCTGCATAGTCTGCATCCGTGAAACCTTCTATAGTATGGTGACCATGATTTCGATATAAGATGCCACGTCCTGGTGCACCTTTTAAATATCTCAGAATATGTACAACAGCTTCCCAGTGTGAGGTTCTAGGAGATGACATGAACTGACTAACAACACTTACTGGAAAAGTAATGCCAGGACGAGTGATAGTAAGGTAGTTCAATTTTCCCACAACCTTCCTATATTTTTCAGGATTCCCAAACAAGTCTCCATCTTCAGCTTTCAGCTTTACATTTGGTATCATAGGTGCATCACATGCTTTTGCCTCAATAAAACCAGCACCATCTAATAAATCCAGGCAATATTTCTTTTGAGATAGATAGATCCCTTTCTGACTGCGAGAAACTTCAATCCCTAAGAAATATTTCAATGATCCTAAATCCTTGGTTTGAAAGTGAGTCCCAAGGAATGCTTTCAACCTCGTAATTCTAGCTTCATCACTTCCAGTTATCACTATATCATCCACATATACAACCAACAAAATGCACCCAGAAATAGATGATGTAAAGAACACTGAGTGATCATATGCACTTCTCCGTAGGTCAAACTCAATCACAACTATACTAAATCTCCCAAACCAGGCACGAGGGGACTGTTTTAACCCGTACAAAGACTTTCTTAATTTGCACACCTTCCCTGACTCCTCCTGAGCAACAAAATCAGGTGGTTGCTCCATGTAAACCTTTTCACTCAAATCCCCATGCAAGAATGCATTCTTCACATCAAGTTGATGAAGTGGCCAACTGTAATTAGCAACTAAGGAAATAAACAATCGAACAGATGAAAGTTTTGCAACTGGAGAAAAGGTCTCCGAATAATCCACTCCATATGTTTGTGCATATCCTTTAGCAACCAATTGAGCTTTCAATCTAGCAACAGAGCTATCAGGATTCATCTTAACAGTAAACACCCACTTATAACCAATAGCCTTTTTCTGAGAGGGCAAAGGTAGAAGATCCCAAGTATGATTCTGCTCTAAGGCCATCATCTCTTCTTTCATTGCAGCTCGCCAACCATCATGAGCTAATGCTTCAGTAAGGGACGTTGGAACAATAATAGAGTCTAAGGAAGTTATAAAAGACTTGGGAGGAAGGTGATAAAGCATGATAAGACACAAAAGAATAAACAGGGTAAGTACATGTGTGTTTACCTTTGCGAAGAGCAATAGGAAGGTCAAGGCTAGGATCTGGTGGTGGTGGAAGATCTGAAGAAGAAGCAGGAGCAGGAGCAGGAGATGTCTCGATAGAATGATGCACATGTCGAGAATAAACTTGATGAATAACAGGTCAAGAAGGAGGAGATACTACATGTTCACTAACAGTATAAACAAGAAAATCATCTTCTGAATCACTAGAGGGCGAAGAAGAGGACACAGAGAAACCAAAGAAAGGTGTATGTTCAAAAAATGTAACATCAGCAGATACCAAATAACGACCCAAAGAAGGTGAGTAACAACAATACCCCTTTTGTTCACGCGAGTATCCCAGGAAGACACACTTAAGAGATTTAAGATCAAGTTTTGAAATCTGAGGTCGCATGTCTTGAACAAAGCAAGTACATCCAAAAATCCAAGGAGAAAGATGAAAAAGGGTAGATGAGTGAAAAAGAAGAGAATATGGAATCTGACCGTCAAGAACAGAAGAGGACATTCTGTTGATTAGAAAACAAGCAGTAGAAACAGCATCTATCCAAAATATTTTAGGAACCTGCATATGAAACATTAGTGCCTGAGCAACCTCTAATAAGTGACGGTTCTTCCGCTCAGCTACACTATTTTGCTGAGGGGTAACAATACAAGAAGACTGATGAATAATACCATGCTCAGAGAGATAAGATTTAAAAGAATGAAAAATATATTCTTTAGCATTATCACTTTTCAAAATACAGATGGATTTATTGAATTGAGTCTTAATTCAGCATGAAAAGCACAAAATATAGTAAACAACTCTGATCGAGATTTCATAGGATAAAGCCAAGTAACCCGAGAATAATCATCAATAAATGTCACAAAATAACGAAAACCAAGTTTGGATGTAACAGGACATGGACCCCATACATTAGCATGAACTGAGTAAAAAGAAAACTCAACACGTTTATTTAATCTAGGAGAATAATATACTCTATGGTGTTTAGCAAATTGACAAGCTTTACACTCTAAAGTAGATTTCCTTTTAAGACTAGGACATAGCTTTTGGAAAGTTGAAAGAGGAGGATGACCAAAACGACAATGAAGTTGCAAAAGAGAAGATGAACTTGTGCAAGCAATGGATCGAGGCGCTGGTTGAGAAGTTGATTCAAGAGCATACAAGCCATTCACCAGACACTCTCTACCAAGAATCTGTTTCGTCCCAAGATCCTGAAAAAGACAATAATTGGGATATAAAATAACACAACAGTTAAGATTTTGGGTAATTTGGCTAACAGATAACAAGTTAAAAGGAAAAGATGATAAACATAAAACAGATGACAATGGAAGAGAATTTGTTGGGTTTGCTGTTCAACGCCCAATTACAGAAGCAATAGATCCATTGGTTAATGTAACACAAGGTAAATTAGTAGTAGATTGGAAAGAAGAGAGAATACCTGTGTTGCCAGTTATATGATCAGTATCACCTGAGTCAATAACCCAATTACGAGATGAGGTGGAAAGACATGCAGTAGGGTTACCTATATTAGCCAAAGCTGAAGTCCTAGAAGATAACTGCTGTAAATCATAAGTGGTAGTTAAACGAGCATACTCATCCGTTGAAATGGTGACAGATGGTGAGGATGATTGTGGAAGCGGTAGGATGCCATCCTGAGTAGCTACATTTGCAAACCTCTTATTATTCAACTGACTTGAGTTCTTGGAGGGTTTCCCATGTAATTTCCAACAATTCTTTTTAATGTGCCCCTCAACTTCACAATAATGACATGTACGAGAATTGCTACTATTCCCAACAACAGAACTACTATTTTCACCTTTACCTCTGCGATTACTATCTGAAGCATTACCAACCAATGCCACCGTATCATTGGGTATCATAACGGAAGGCAAATCACCAACTTTACAAACTCGAAGCAAACGAGCATAAACTTCAGTAAAAGAAGGAAGTGACTCACCAGTTAACAATTGTGTGCGTGCCACATCATATTCAGAACCCAATCCTGCTAAGAAACACTGTACCACAATTTGCTCCTCTTGTTCTTACATCTGTTTAACATCAGCAACAATAGGAAACATAGCCCGCTTTTCTTCAAAGGCTTGTTTCACTTCAGTATAATACTGGAACAGGGGGCGATCTTTTTGTTCCGCTCGATAAATCTTTAGCAACAAATCATGGACACGGGACATATCTTGTTTGCAGGCATACAAAAATTCTAGATATTCCCGTAATTCTTTTACACTATCACAATGATTCACAACATCATCAACAGCAGGATCTAAAGTATTCTGAATTTGATTAAACAACTTATATTCCTCCATTAACCATTTCTTCCGACTAACAACATTATCTTTAGACGGTGGATTACTAGTTAAATGGTCCTCCAAGTCTACACTTGTCACAAATCTACGGATTGTTCTTTTTCATTGTGCATAATTGTTACTTCCAGTCAGTTTTCTATCCGTAATTTTAGATGAACCAAACATAATTTCAGTAACAGTTTTCTTATCACTATTCTCAGCCATTAAAACCCGTCACAAATAACTTTAGACAATAAAATCAATGCAGCAAAGAGATCAGTATATCTCACCAAGAAACAGTAGCAGCAAAAGACTATGGGAGAACAGAACCCACACAGAGAGAGGCAGGAACAGATCTGAGAGAGAGTGCGCTTTAGAAGAGACCAGATGAGAAAACCGACCCTGCGATCTGGTCGGACACACTCAGGCGACGCTGGATCTGGAATCGGAGGGCCGTCGGACAAGCCACGCGCTGTCACTCGCCGGCGCGTGAGGAAGGCGTCAAACTTCGATCGGCGCGTGAGGTTCACACGTAGCTCTGATGGTCACCGGAAAAAGGTGAAATGGCCAGACTGACGGAGGCGCTCCTTCCTGTGGTGGCTGTGAGAAAAAACGGTCACTGAAAAATAACCCTAAGAATCAGATCTCAAAACCGAGAACCCAAAAGAGAAAGAAACCCGATACCGACAAGAGGGAATCGCAATCCTCAGAAAAAAGACCCAGAAACTCGACTAGGCTCTGATATCATGTGAGAGTGAGAAATAATTCTTATATCTTCCATTGAAAATATATAGGTATTTATATTGTTTACAAGAGTTGAATTAGGAAACAAATCCCTAACAATTTTCCTATAATTAAGCTAACAATCAATTCCTATAATTAAGCTAACAGCTGTACATATCATAACAGCTTTCTTGGTGAATTCTTAGATTGAGTGAATATGTTTCAGCATGCAATATCGCTAGTATATTTGTTTTATTTGTAGTAAATGTGGGTAGAGAAATTTAATTATTCTTTACTACCTAAAGATATCTCGTTTTTAGGATTTTGGAACTTTTGTTTCTGTATGTGATGGCTCTAACTTGGGTTTTCCAAATTTTTATATTTATTTTTATTCTTATTCTACTTGTTTAGTGACTTTTACCCTTTCCTGGAGAGAGTCTGTAAAGAGGGAACTCGGATTCAGTCTAAGCATGCTGTTTCTGCAATTGCTTCATTGGCTGGATCTTCTAAGCAGTTCATTTTCTCTAAGCTATGCAAGGTGAGTTCACTTTGGCATTCCTCACTTTAACTTGAATTGCTGTATGTTCTTTATTTGTCATATATCATGGATGTGGTTAGTCTGTGTGCTTTTTGATGAAGAAAGTCCTTTTCTGGTTCATCTCTTCTGCTCCATGTTGAATAATCTAAGATGTAGGTCACTGAAATCATTAGTTTTGACCACTATGAAGCTTATAGTTTCTAGAGTTGCTTTTGTAATGTTGTTTCTACTTTCACTTGGACATTACAGTGGCATTGTGATTCTTTTCATTTTTCTTTTTGTTGCTAGCACCATTCTTGATGCATTTGAGAGAAGATGAGTTGGTTTTGTTTGTTAAAAGTGAAAAGAAGATTATTGCTCCTGAATATGTGTATTTTGTTGTGTTATGGGTAAGCTGATTTTCTTTATATCTGCTTTTTGCCATATTCTATGTAAAGAAAAGGAAGTATAGGGCATTGTATTCTTACTGTTGTTATTATTCTTCCTGGTAATTCAAATGTTCATGTTAAGCCCTGCATCTTAGAAAACCTTTATACCTTTTCATTTGGTAGACAAACTTTGCCAAAGCTAATACTTTAGCATTAAGCTTCACATTTGTTATTAGAGGCTTGTATTTTTTTTTTCTTTTTTTCTTTTCTCTCTCTCTTCTTGCTTAGGCTTTAAGTTCACAAAGCTGCAGTGTGACAATATAATTCTGGTCTTAATTGTTGTTAATATTAAGGGCCTTGGAGGTACTAGTGCTCTCAAATTTTAATTTGATCAACTATATAGAATTACAATTTTTTTAGAACTTCATTTGCAATGAGAGTTTTAGTTACTTTTGTTCAGTTTCATAAAATTAATGATTTGGCACTCCTTGAGTTCTTTTTGCAAACCTTTATATGGGAGCATATGCATTTTAAGAGTTCATCTGTTATGGACAGTATCTGTTTTCGCATATGCCGCTTTGATCTCCTAACAATATAATTGATTTTGCTACTGACTTATTGTGTTATGGAATTTTTCATTCCGCGTGTTCCTCTATTTCTATAGTCATCTGCATTTACTGATTTTGTTTGTGTGATGTATGATTTCTTTTTTTGTGTTGGCTGAAATTTTGTTATGACTTCTCAGGAACTTGTAGATTCTCTGGGTAGAGGGCAGAATATTCCAACCATATTACAGTCGTTGGGTTGTATTGCCCAGGAGTCTGTTTCAGCATTTGAAGCTCAAGATAGAGAGATCAGTTCATATATATTCAATAGAATTTTTCAGGTAATTGGAGCAACCTGTACATTTGAAGGTGTAAATTTTTGTCCTGCAAGTGCAGGAGTACAATAGTATTTAATCTTTAGTAAAGAAATCCTCATGTATTTCATTAGGGTATTGGGAAAAATGGCCATGCAATGTGCATTTTCCTGTGTGCAGGAACAATCTAATAATCTAGCTTCTTCTGATGTGGCTTCTGAGTGTACTCATTCTTGCAAACTGAAGGTATGTTTCTCAAGAATTTTTACTTTGAATTGTACTTGGTGATGCATATGTGAGAATATCCAACTTTCTGGCATGTTTTGTCATGAGCTGCAAGTAGAAACTTCTAAAGAGCGAAAGATGGATAACTTTAGATGTAATTTGTACCCTTGTGGTTCCTCTGTTGTTTGGCTGAAATGTTTGTGCTTCACTTTGAAGCAGAGAAACCTTTTTATTGGTTGTTACTACTGCTGATCATTATGGAAATCTCTGTCACTCATTAATGCAATTTGCTAGGCTCTAGAAAATTATTGCCCTTATGTGTTATGAGATGAAATAGTATATTTCTCCTGCACAACTCTCATGGGTGTTTCAGATGGTGTGTGTATAGTTACTTAGATGATCAGAATTTATGTTGTATAGCAACTTCAGTCATGTATATATAGATCCATACTTTTGGACAACAGTGAAGTTTCCGTAAGTTTGACCTTGGTTTGCATAAGTACCATACATTTGGTCTATTTTGGGGAAGAAACTCTTAGGCAGTATGTAAGTGTGTTCTTCATGGCATATTTTCTGCAGTCCTGTGTCGTTCTCCTTGTTTAATTTGTTTTAATGCTGTTTTTTCTGCAGATTTATGGGCTGAAAACACTTGTAAAGAGTTTTTTGCCACGTCAAGGATCTCATGTCAACCGTCAAATTGATGAATTATTGGATGTTTTGTTAAAGTTGCTGCAAACGGGTGATTATCTTAGTGGAATCATATCAAGGTATGTCTCAGAAATAATCGTTGGTTTATAGCCTTAACACTGGTTGAGGCTTCCTTGCCTGCCTAAGTCTTCAAATCATTTTAGCTATTGTCTTTAGTAACTTACTTTGGCATTCACTTCTATTCTATGCTTTTGTCCAATTTGTTTGGCTCATATTAATTTCAATAATAGTTGCTGGGTTACTGCTCAAATAGCTCTCTCTTATATCTTTTGCGTACCTCTTTTTTCTGCCTTGTTCTTGGTATAAGGCTAAAAAGTCTGGGTCAAAGTAGGTGTTCGTTTCTTAAATTGATAATAAATTCTCTTTTGGGATTGTTAATTGCTAGCTATCTTGAGTGTGCACCTGTGTATGAAGAACCATGTTTAGATGTTAACTGTAACTAATATTGCATTTCTTTACCATTTTATATTTGTTGTAGATGTCATTTCTGTATTTCATATTTTGAACAAGTTGCTATGTGAAGCGTACATCTGAAATATGCTTGTGGATTTTATTTTTCAGTGCAACTGATAAGCCTCATATCAGATTGGCTGCTGCAAAATCTGTTCTCCGGCTCTCAAGAAGATGGGATTTACATATTTGTCCAGAAATTTTTCGCTTAACTGTTTTGATGGTGAAGGTATGCAGGTTTGGACTGTATTTATGATGGCAGAAAAGGTCGTATGAATGCTTATGAAAACATGTCTCTCAAAGAATATGTTATAGAAAATTTGAGAGCTAAATGTAACACAATATATAGCTTCGCTCTCTAGGGAAACATGCAAAAAACAAACCTGTACCATTATGCTGTGGGAACGTGCTCCACTTAGAGCGAAATGAAGCCAACAGTCATCTTTTGTTATTCTTGGAAAACGTCATTGTCATCTGTGTGAACTAAATGTTCTGATGGATCAAGACAAGGTCATTTAGCCTATTACTGGATACTGACCCTTGAGTGCTTTAATATTAATCAGCAATTAATGGAGGATGCATTGGCAATTTCATGAATGTTGTATTTGGCAGCTTTCTTAGGATATTCTTGCACTTTGTCAGCAATGTTACATAGAAGCTGCCATTGGAAAGCACTAATGCAATAAAATACACTTTACCCTCCACCCATTGCCGGTTAACTTTTCTGCCACATTTCAGGACTCTTCTTCATCACTAAGGAGAATATTTCTCAATAAGACGCACAAGCTGTTAAAGGAGCATACTCTACCTAACAAATATGCTTGTGCTTTTGCGTTGGCTGCATCTGATTTCTGTAAGGATCTGCAAGATACTGTATGTTTTGCCCCTTGTCTATGCAGTTATCATATATATTTCCACATTATTTCATCTGTATTAGTCATGACAGTTTGTGCTGTGATTGTTTGTTTTAGTCATTTAAATACCTGGAAGAATTTGTCAAGGAATGTAGTGTAAAAGCTCCAAGTCACCAAACCTCTACAGTACAAGCAGGATCAATTACAGACTATCCTGCATACATAGTTGTATTTTTGATCCATATTCTTGCTCATGACGATGGCTTTCCGCCAGAAAATTGCAAAGACGAACAAGATTATGCTTATTTTTGTAGGTGTGTATATGATACTAATTTATCTGTTGCATTGATTACTATGTACTGAATGCAAACCATCATGTTTAACTCATCATGCTGATGTTTTTGGAAAATTTTTTCCTGTTGCAGCCCACTATTTTTGGTTGTACGAACTTTGCTAAATGCTCATGTTGTTAATGGTGACATGGATCTCGTTAATGATGCTGTCATGTTTTTGCATAGCATTTTTCGTGCCATTAAGAGAGCTGAGGATGCTGTTGATGCTACACGAACTCCAGTTTGTATTACTTCATTTAGAGAATATTATTCTCTTTTTACTTTATGTTGTATATTGATTCACAAATAGAACTGTATTGCAGAAACTGCACATTCTGGCAGAGATTGGGATCTGCATTACAAATGTTTTAAATCATAATGGCATTTCATTATCACGAGCTCCTGGGATGATTTTTCTTCCTTCAACTTTATATAAAATAAGTTCAGTCAAAAAGTGTGATGAGGCAAGTTCCAAGGTCCAAAGTTTTTATAATGTAATTAGTTTATTGTTTTCTATATTTTAAAGTTTTTGCATGTTATTTGCAGGCCAGTTCAAAAGGTCTAACACAGTTGTCTTTTGATGAAAACTTTACTAAAAGAGTTGTTCATATTCTCAAATCTCAAATATCCATAGTATGTGTCTACACTGAACGTTATACCCACTTAATTAATTGCTCACTTCTAAATGATAGCTATTTTATTTATAGCTCTTTTAATTATTTTTTCTTCTGTTTTCTGATTTTAGCCTGTCAGCAACCTTACAAAACGTGGGAAGAAATGCCAGGAGGATGTATTACAATCTGCCAAATACAAGAAATTGAAAATGACATCAACTGAGAATGCTAATATATCACAAATAGTGACAACAGAAGTGCAGAAGCCTGCAATTCAGGATATCGGTACTGGAAGTAGGCAAGATTTTTCTGCTTCTGGATTAGTGAGCTTGCAAAATGAGACAGCAGGAAAGTATGCATCTAAGAATCCTAAACCCATTATGAAGAGAAAACTTTCTTCATCCTGTGATTCCGCAAATGCAATGCCTCTAAGCGGATCACAAGTTTTGATCCAAAATGTAGAAAGGCCTTTTCCATCATTGAAAAAGAATGAAAGGGCAAATAGCAATACGACAACTGAATCTACCAAACATTCCACTGTCAAGGTTATTGACCAGTGCAGTTCAACGGTTTATATCTGCTTTGTGTCTTTGCATTGTGAAATGTTTTCTGTGCAAAATGATCAAACTTCACTTTTCTTGTTCTGACATTTTTTTTCAACAGATGTCTAACACCAAGAGTGAGGCATTGATTGGTAAACGAATCAAATTATTTTCTCCTATTGATAGATGGTGAGGTGCTTTTGGTGGAAGAAAATACATTATGCAGCATTTTTAAGTGATTCTATATAAACTGGTTATTTTTCTGTCAGTTTCTGTTCAGGCACAGTAATTGGTTTTCATCCTGGCAACAGTACACACAAGGTAATCAAGTACTCTTTTCTGCTATTGGGTCTCACATTCTCTTTCGCTTGCAAAATTTTGTCACGTGTTGTGCAGTTGGTTTCAATTTTAGACTTGAGGTTGAGGGTCAACTTTTTGTTTTTGGCTCAAACATAATTTATATTTTTCTTGCTTTTGAAGATTTTTGAGAATAAAAATTTTTATTAATTTTTTCATCTTAAGAAATCTAAAAATGTACAATCTATTTATAAAAAAAAAAGAGTTCTAAATCTATCTAATAAGGAAAGATGAAAGCTAACTAAGAAATAAACTCTAGTTAGAAATATAAAATAAAATTCTAATCTAATTAGAAAATTTAAAACTTTCCCTTAAGCTAGTGTATAAATATCACATATGCCCAACTTACAAAATAGAATGTGGTAAGTCATGTTGTGAAGTGTTTTAGTAAACACAACGAAAGCTCTTGATATTCTTTAACTCCTGCCATTATATTCTCAATACTGAAAAAGTCTTGTGTCAAAGCACTAATATTGAGCGCGAACATCAGTTTGTAATGGAGAAAGCTCAACACCCAAGAAGTCCAATAATGATAGGAAAAGACTTTCTGGAGAGGGCTTTACGCAACAGAAGGAACTGAAATCAAATAGAACCTAGAAAGGAAATCCAAAAACGAGATGACAAATCAAGGCCGAAAAATCTCAGTCAAGGTCAAAAAAAGCTGGCAAAAAGATCTGGAAAAGAATCGGGATTGGATGGTGGCTAGAAAGACCTATACACACGTCACTCGCCGGCGCGTGAATAGTACCTCACCGTCTTCAACTTGCACGTGTGCTTTGCTCGCGACTCCTCTGGTGCTCCGATTTGGTCGGTTGGACGATCTGAAGGTGGCGCGCCCTTGAACAATGGTGGTGCAAGTCACCTCCTACTCAAAATAGTAAAGCCCCAATTTTGGTGTCCAAGTGTTTGTATACCACGTCAGAAATGCTCATAATAGTAAAGCCTTAATTTTGGTGTTTTAGGATTTTTATGCCACACCAAAAAAAATTGGGCATTCTAAACTAAATTTTGGTGTTATAAGGTTTTCAAATCACACCAAAAAATTAGAAATTTTTCTGATGTAACAAGAAGAAAAACTCAATTTCTTGGTACTTATCTAAAAACGGGTATTTTACCTAATGGTTTTCAAATCACACCAAAAAATTAGAAATTTTTTTGATGTAATAAGAAGAAAAACTCAATTTCTTGATACTTTTCTAAAAACGGGTATTTTACCTATAGCTTAGAATGAGAAAATTTAACTTCTGTAAAGAGCAAGACTCTGATACCGTGAAGATTTTTTGGAATAAAAAATTTTATTAATTCTCTCATCTTAAGAAATTTAAAAACTTACAAGCTATGTATAAGGAAAACAAAAAGAGTCATAAATCTACTGTGATAAGGAAGGATAAAAGCTAACTAAGAAATAAACTTTAGTTAGGAATATAAAATAAAATTCTAATCTAACTAGAAAATCTAACAGCTCTCTTGCTTCTTTATTTTGATTTTTCTATTATACCGTTATTACAAGATTAGCTGTAAATTAGCTACAATATTCTGTTTCCTTTTATTTTCTTTCCTTGTATAGAATAGGAAGTTTTCTAGTTAGGGTTTCTATACTTGTATAAATTTTGTATTCTCCCTTCATTTGAATACACAGAAAATCATTCTCCAATCTCTTGTTTTACATGGTATCAAAGCCTTCTAGGCTTGATTTGGGGTATTTTCTGGCATCTTTTGGGTTGGGTAACTTGTTCCAACTTTTGGGTTAAGGTTAGGGTTACTGTTTGGGTTGGGTACCCATTTTTCGGTGACCATTTTGTCTCACTGCCGACGACAGAAGGAGCGCAAGGAGATTTCCGGCCATTCCCCAAAATCCGGTGTTCTTCTGACCAGCGAGTGGATCTCACGCGCTGCCACAAGCTCACGCCCCTTATCTCACTTGTCGGTGCGTGGAGGCGCGTGACTTGACCTCCAGCCTTCCGATTTTTTCTCCGGTGTCGCCTGAAGATTTCCGGTTAGATTCCGGTACTTTCTTGGCTTGATTCTCTCTTCTGCTGGTACTTTTGTCTCCCATAAGGTGTTGTCCTTCTCTGTATGTGTTATTTAATCTGTTAAGAATCTTGTTGGCTGTTTGGATTGTGTTTTTGGCTGGGTGTTCTGAGTTTTTTTTTATTGGTTGCTTTGATTGTTTTTATTCTGTGCGGGTATTATGGCTGATAACAAAGGAGGAGTAAGGAAAACTGTTAGTAAAATTATCCCTTTATCTAAGATTACAGAAGAAAAGTTAGATGGATCCAATTATCTTGATTGGAGTAGAACAATTAGAATCTATCTTCGTAGTATGGATAAAGATGATCATTTAACTGATGACCCTCCTACTGATAAAATTGAAAAGCAAATTTGGATGAGAGATGATTCTCAGTTACTTTTACAAATTCGAAACTCAATTGAAAGAAATGTGCTTGGCTTAATTTCTCATTGTAAGCGTGTAAAAGAGTTAATGGATTATTTGACTTTTTTATATTCTAAAAAAAGAAATGAGTCTCGTATTTATGATGTTTGTAAAGCCGTTTATCGTGTTGAGAAGGAAGCAAAATCGCTCACTACTTACTTTATGGAGTTTAAGAAAATTTATGAAGAATTGAACATGCTTCTACCTTTTAGTATGGATATTAGAGAGCAACAGGCTCAGAGAGAAAAAATAGCAGTAATGAGTTTTCTAGCTGGTTTGCCATCTGAATATGAGACAGCCAAATCTTAGATTCTTTCTGGCTCTGAAATTCTTACTCTTGAAGATGTGTTTAGTAGGTTATTGCGTGCTGATAATGTCTCATCTAGTTAGCTCAACAATGCTTTTGTTATCAGAGAAAGTGGAGGTGATAATGGTAAAAGGAATCTGTCAAAGGGGGGAAATAGATATAATGATAATCGGAATACTGACGTTTGCTATTATTATAAAGAACCAGGTCATACAAAGCGTTACTGCAAGAAATTGCAGAATCGCAATCAGAGGTCACAAGTTGCTAATGTTGTGGCTTCCGGTTCATCATCTGAGCATAAAGTCACTATATCTGTCGAAGAGTATGCCAAGTACCAAGAATTGTTAAAGGGATCTTTAACTTTTGTTACTACTGAAGTAGGTAACACATGTCTTATCTCCTCTAGCAACAATTGGGTCATTGATTCTGGTGCCACAAATCATATGACAGGTAATCCTGATACTTTCTCTGATTTTCGATCCCATAAAATCCCTTTGCCTGTTACTATTGCTGATGGGACATCATACAACATTGTGGGTCTGGCACTGTCAAACCTACTCCTTCTATTACTTTACTCTCTGTTCTAAATCTACCTAACCTAGCTTTTAATTTGATATCTGTGAGTAAACTTACCAAAGAACTCAATTGTTGTCTCATTTTTTCCTGATCATTATCTTTTTCAGGATCTTATGACGAAGCAGATTTTTGGTAAGGGACATGTATCTGGTGGTTTATACATTCTGGATTCTTGGGTACCACGACCTGTTGCTTGTTCCAGTGTAGTGTCTCTTTTTGAAGCACATTGTCGATTGGGGCATCCTTCTCTACCTATGTTAAAAAAGTTATGTCCACAGTTTTATGATGTATCTTCTTTGGATTGTGAGTCTTGTCATTTTGCTAAACATCATCGTAGCTCGTCTGGTCCTAGAATTAATAAATAAGCTAAGTTTTCTTTTTAACTTGTTCATTCGGATGTTTGGGGTCCTTGTCCTGTTATGTCCAAAACTGGATACAGATATTTTGTTACTTTTGTGGATGATTTTTCTCGTGTGACTTGGATTTATTTTATGAAGAATCGTTCTGAAGTTTTTTCTCATTTTTTTGCCTTTTGTGCTGAAGTTAAAACCCAATTTAATGCTTCTGTGAATATCTTGTGAAGTGATAATGCTAAGGAATATATATCAGATTCTTTTCAGCAGTATATGTCTCAACAGGGTATCCTTCACCAGTCCTCTTGTGTTGATACTCCTCAAAATAGAGTTGCTGAAAGAAAGAACATACATTTACTTGAGACAGCTAGAGCTTTATTGTTTCAAATGAATGTTACTAAGTGTTTTTGGGTCGATGCTATTTCTACAGCTTGTTTTCTGATCAATCGGATGCCCTCTACGGTGTTAAATGGTGATGTCCCTAATAATGTGTTGTTTCCAAATAAAATACTGTTTCCAGTGGAACCCCGAATTTTTGGCAGTACTTGTTATGTTCGAGATGTTCGTCCTCATGTTACCAAACTTGATCCTAAGGCATTGAAGTGTGTGTTCTTGGGATACTTGCGTCTTCAAAAGGGATATAGATGTTATTCTCCTGATTTGAAGAGACATTTGGTTTCCGCTGATGTGGTATTTTCAGAAGATAAACCTTTCTTTTCATCTCCATCCAATCTTCCAAGTTAGGGGGAGGAAGATGAATGGCTCATTTATAAGGTGACATCTTCCCGAGAATCAGATGATGTGTCTACTGCATCTTCTTGTACTGAGTAGCTAGCAAGTGATGATCCTTCAACATCAACAAGACCACAGATTGTTCAGGTCTACTTTAGACGAAGAGACACTAATGATACATGTCCTGCACCAGCACATTCGTCATCTAATCCTGCTCCTACTGATTTCGATCTTCCCATTGCTCTTCGTAAAGGTACACGTAATTGTAAATTCACTTATTCCATTGTTAATTTTGTTTTCTATGATCACCTGTCTCTCTCAACATGTTCTTAATTGCATCTTTAAATTCTATATCTATCCCCAAGATAGTCAAAGACGCTTTGAGTCATCCTGGATGGTATGATGCTATGATTGAGGAGATGAATGCCTTGAATTCAAATCATACTTGGGAGTTGGTGCATTTACCAGAGGGAAAGAAGGCTGTGGGTTGCAAATGGGTCTTTACAGTCAAAGTAAATCCAGATGGTTCAGTGGCTCGGCTGAAAGCTCGACTTGTTGCTAAAGGATATTCACAGACTTATGGGGTGGATTATTCTGATACTTTCTCTCCAGTTGCCAAATCGAGTTCTGTTCGTCTTTTCATTTCTTTGGCAGCTTCTCATCATTGGCCCTTACATCAACTTGACATCAAAAATGTCTTCCTTCATGGCGATCTTCAGGAAGAAGTCTATATGGAGCAACCACCTGGTTTTGTTGCTCAGGGAGAGTATGGAAAAGTTTGTCGTCTGAAGAAATCTTTGTATGGATTAAAGCAGAGTCCTCATGCCTGGTTTGGTAAATTCAGTGAAGTTGTCCAAGAGTTTGGGGTAAAGAAGAGTCTGTGCGATCACTCTGTTTTTTATAGACAATCCGGAAATGGCATTATTCTTCTTGTGGTTTATGTTGATGATATTGTGATTACAGGGAGTGATTCTGCAGGTATCTTTTCACTTAAGTCTTTCTTGCATGGTAGATTTTATACTAAAGACTTGGGTTAGTTGAAATATTTCTTGGGAGTGAAAGTGACGAGAAGTAAAAAAGGAATTCTTCTATCCCAAAGAAAATATGTTCTTGACTTGCTTGTGGAAACTGAAAAGTTAAGAGCTAAGCCATGCAATACTCCTATGGTTCCCAATATACAACTTACAAAAGATGATGGTGATCCTTTTGTTGATCCAGAAAGATACCGAAGGTTAGTTGGAAAATTGAATTATCTCACTGTAACTCGTTCAGATATTGCATTTGCAGTAAGCATTGTCAGTCAATTTATGGCTGCTCCCACGATTAAACATTGGGAAGCTCTAGAGCATATCTTATGTTATTTAAAAGGGGTTCCTGGACTGGGTATACTGAACAGTGATCATGGACATGCTCACATTGAGTGCTTTACAGATGCTGATTGGATAGGTTCTAAGATTGATAGGAGATCAACAACAGGCTATTGTATCTTTGTTGGAGGAAATTTAGTGTCCTGACGAAGTAAGAAGCAAATTGTAGTATTCAGATCTAGTGTAGAATCTGAATACAGAGTTATGTCACAGTTTGCATGTGAAATTTTGTGGATCCATCATTAGCTTGATGAAATTGGTATGAATCTGATAGAGAGCAGCAGGCCCATGAATCAAGAGAGGATGATCCAAGGCCCAGGACATGAATAGTTTACGCAAGAATGGAAAAAGCTGCTGAGATGGATGTGATGCTGAGCTGGCAAGTTAGTTACGCAAAGGAGAGTGTGAGTAGCAGGAGGAGAATAAGAAGGCTGGAAGGCTGAGAGAGAAGGGGATGAGAAAAATAGTGTTGTTTTTGGCAGCTAAAAGCTGAGAGGGAGAGAGGGAACAATTGTTGTTAGGTCCCTGCTCTTGTATCTGTTCTTTCTTTTATCGTTGTATTCCTTTAATGCTTATACTGGAATTGCTTTTTCCTTTGGATATCCTAACATCCATTGTAGTTATCAATTCCTTTAATACAATCAGCTCTTTTCCGTTGTTCTATCACTTTACATTCTGTTTGGCTGTGAGTTTGTGTTGAATCCACAACATTGGTCCGACCTGCCGGATACCCATGGACACCCTTCAACAACCTTTGCATTCCAGATTAAATGCAACCAACCATAGAATCGGAGAGCTCACTGCTCGCATGAACGATCTGACTAAATCTGTTTCCAAGCTCCAGGCAGATAAGGAGGAGGAGCAGTTCCAAAGGTTATACACGAAATGGATGAAGATATTCGACCAGCAGCCTCAATCGACGTTGGACTGTAGCTTCCTAGGAAAATCGATGGTGGAGGGAACCAGAATTGTTGATTTTCAGCCATCCTTACAACAAATTAAATTTCCTATGTTTAATGGATCTGATCCCAGGGGATGGATCGTCCGAGCTGAGACACGTTCATATATACACCAGATTCCTCTTGAGAAGCGTGTCCGGTTGGCTGAAAAATCCATGGAAGGGGCAACGATATATTGGTATTCCCTGCTCCTAGAAATATATCCTAATTTGACATGGGAGCAATTCAAGAAGGAGATGATGAGGAGATATAGTGAGACCTTGACATGGGAGCAATTCAAGGAGGAGATGGTGAGGAGATATGGTGAGATTGGGGATGTTATGTCTCCAGATTTTCCAGAACCGCAGAAACTAGGAAGCTCCACTAACGGGTTGCAAGAAGAAGAAGCGAATGTTCAGATCCGAGCAGATCTGAGTTTTCATAAGCCGGCGACCATGGTGGAAGCCATGAAAACTTCTTGCGCTGTCGAAGCCCATCTGCAAACCGGCCAACAGGTGATGGTGTCATCGAAGTTGGGACCGTGTTCGGTGATGGAGAAGAAAACGATTCTCAAGCTGTTGTCTAAGGCTGGATTTAGGAGTGGATCTAAGAAAATTGGGCCATTCCAGTTGCAGCCCAAGCCTGCTTTTGGGTCAAGCCCAAACAAACATCCAGCCCTTTCTACCAATAGCCACCCAAACCGATTCTTCCCCACTTTCACTGCTCCACAGAATAACAACCCCAACCACCGTTCGCCGATCAACGCCAATCGGAAGGGAAACCAAAGATCTTCGATTCGACTACTTCCTAAGATAGAATGGAAGAAAAGGCGCCGCAAGGGACTAGGTTTCCAGAGTGGGTTGGCCTACTCGGCCCAGCATCGACGTCCCACGGCAGGACTGAATGCGACGTGGCCTGGCGAAGGAGAGGAAGCTGAAACAGAAGATGAATTTTTCGAAGCAGAGGAGGACAATTTCGAAACACCAATTGAGGATGATTTCCTTTCTTTGGAATTTCTTCGTGAAGCGGTGGACATCGAAGCAGTGGTATATGCATGGCAAGCGTCTTTTGGTGATGAGAGAAGCTATTTTCGAGATTTTAAGGCGATGAGGAACCAACTATATGACTTCAGGTATTCCAAAGCACAATTAATGCTGTTGTTGCTTGGAGAGGTTGATGAAGCAGAGACCGAGGAAGACCTCGTCGAAACGAAGGGAAACGATCATGAAGCGCAAGTTGAAGGTGAGAGTGGGATCTTGAAATTAAGTGTAATAGGGACCAATTATAACACCTCTATGGTAGAGGGATTGGGATTGAGTGCCATTAAACTCCTGGGCACCACTAATGAGGTGTCGATAGAGGTGTTGGTGGACAGGGGTGCTACCAATGATTTTGTCTTCCAACACTTGGTCTCGGTAATGGGTTTAAAAGAAACGAGAATTAAAAAGCCGGGTATACTATTGGGTATTGGAAATTTAATCACAATTGATAAAAATGTACAGGGATTCTCATTCAATTGGAGGGAAAGTTTCAGATTGGGCAAGATACATTTTATGGTCAACCTGAAGTTGACGGTTGAAGTTTCAGATTGGGCGGTGTTCCTATTGGCAGCTTCATCATCATTTGTAGACCCTTTTCAGATGGGTGGTCAAAATGACGCTGCAAATGGAACAACAAAAACTGCAGTTTTCCGTCTTCGTGCTATTATTGATAAGGGAAATTCTGATGATAATGTCACTGGTGGAGCAGCAAGAGATGGTGTCAACTGTTGCTTTCTTTCTAATGGAGACATAATGGTACTTTGGCAAGTCAATATGGGTGTTAATTTCTTGAGCAATCTTGCCATTCAGTCTTTTCAATTCAAGACATATCAGTATAGCAACCGGCTTCCTGAGCATCAGGACCACATGAATTATGATCCTTGTGGCCACTTTTTAGAATGGTTGTTTCCAGTTCTATCTCATCCTCGATCTCTTAATCATATGAATTTAATTTCTGGTATTAGTCGTGCTTTTCAAAGGACTACTGCTTATGGTGAAACCGATGATGAGTGGTATCGAGAGACCAGCATTCATTCACTTCAGTTGTGGTGCAAGCTTTTTAACACCGTCTACAAGGAGGCAATATTGATGGATTGGAGGAGGAATCTTGAAGCCAATTTGTCTCGACATCTCCACTTCAGTCTTGAGGACAAGACTGATCTTCACCCCGCCGGCAATGATAGAGAGCAGCAGGCCCATGAATCAAGAGAGGATAATCCAAGGCCCAGGACATGAATAGTTTACGCAAGAATGGAAAAAGCTGCTGAGATGGATGTGATGCTGAGCTGGCAAGTTAGTTACGCAAAGGAGAGTGTGAGTAGCAGGAGGAGAATAAGAAGGCTGGAAGGCTGAGAGAGAAGGGGATGAGAAAAATAGTGTTGTTTTTGGCAGCTAAAAGCTGAGAGGGAGAGAGGGAACAATTGTTGTTAGGTCCCTGCTCTTGTATCTGTTCTTTCTTTTATCGTTGTATTCCTTTAATGCTTATACTGGAATTGCTTTTTCCTTTGGATATCCTAACATCCATTGTAGTTATCAATTCCTTTAATACAATCAGCTCTTTTCCGTTGTTCTATCACTTTACATTCTGTTTGGCCTCGTCTCCACCGAAACTTTGGTGTGATAATCAAGCTGCTCTTCATATTGCTTCTAATTCAGTGTATCATGAACGGACCAAACATATTGAGGTTGATTGTCACTTTATTCGTGAGAAGATTCAAGATAATGTTATCTCAACAGAATATGTGAAGACAGGAGAACAGTTGGGTGATTTGTTTACAAAAGCCTTAAATGGCTCTCGAGTTGATTATTTATGTAACAAGTTGGGCATGATTAATATCTATGCTCCAGCTTGAGGGGGAGTGTTACAAGATTAGCTGTAAATTAGCTACAATATTCTGTTTCCTTTTATTTTCTTTCCTTGTACAGAATAGGAAGTTTCCTAGTTAGGGTTTCTACACTTGTATAAATTCTGTATTCTCCCTTTATTTGAATATATAGAAAATCATTCTCCAATCTCTTGTTTTACAACCGTCTTCCCCAATGTCTTTTTGTTTTGCTTTCAATTTTCTGTGTGCAATAATAGTACCTTTGTTTTTATTTGGCTATTTGTGTTGCCAATTTAGTTTAGGGGATATCCCTTTATGATGATATAGGACTCAATTAATATGCAACTATCATATTTGTTGGAAGAAATTGTAAAATTTCTATAATTATGTGGTGGACGAACTTTCAGATAATAAAGTATCAATCTCTTCATGGTGTCTGATAGAACGTAGATAAGAAATATCACCAACACTCAATCACAAGGAAACACACGAACCGATAGTAATGAATATGAACCAAACTCTATTGATTAGTAATATCAGATTACAAGAGAAAAGGTTCCCAGCAACCTCACTGTTGTAATATTACAATCAATGAACACAATAACAGCAAAAGATGGAAATAAGAACAATAAAAGGAAAACAAATACTAAGGGCCTAAACTACAAGAAGAAGAGCTGCACTCCCCTCTCCTTGTTCCCTTCTTCACTCAAAAGTGAAAATACAATCACAGCAAAAAGCATGCCCTCCTCTCCCCCTCACAGCTATTTATACTTATTCATATATTGCCCCTCCACACGCCTAACAAACTTCATCCAACTCAGCAGTCACGTTTCTTCTATTTCTTCTTGCATACACTTTCCAAACCATGGGCTTTTGGGCCTGAGCACTTTGTCCTGGATCACAATCTGTATCATTGTCGGCGGGTGGGGAAGCAGTCTTGTCCTCAAGACTGAAATGGAGAAATTGGTGGAGAGTTGCTCCATGTTTGTTGATTGTAGGCGTAGCTGAAATACAACTAGGAGTGATAGCATGTACCCCTTCTGGTTTCGGTTTTTAGGAAGAGATGAAATGACTTGAGCTAGTTTCTTCATGACATTAGGGCAAGGATCTCCTCCAAACATTTCCGCTGCCATGGTTACTGAGCACCAGTTTTGCCCTACGCAAAGCCATTTGAAAGCATCGTAAGAGTGGAAGGAGTGGCAGCTTCCCTCACGATAGCCCCTGCAAGCACCTTCTGGTGTTCCAAAGCTTGTAAACTTGATTGATGAGATTTTCTGCCCAGGGCCACATTGCAAATGGACTTTAGGCCTCAAGGGCTTATTGACTTTGCCTGAGGATTGCATTATGTAGTTCATTAATGTAGGATGCCACTCATAGATATCGGCACATACATTGTCCACTTCTCTTTTAACAAGAGAAATCCCGTTTGGATCACCACCCCATTCTTCAAACACAACCAATGAGTTCCCTGTTGGGTTTAGCCATGAATGAGGAACATGATGCCATTTTTGTGAAGCCTCCCCACAATTGGTCAAGCATTTCTTCTCATTAAATGTTCCAGCATAATTGCAAAAACCATAAGTACTAGATGCTTTATATGCAGGCCAGTCACATCCCACACTCTGTCCATTTATCCAAACTTGACCTTTAGCCATGCTACCCATACCCATATCCAAAGCCAAGGGGAAATTTCCAGCAAGAGCATTGAATGTGGTTTTATACCACCTAAGTGGCTGCCTTTGGGACACAAAAGCTCCCTGCTCCCACTCAACTGATGAACTCCCACTAAGTGAATGAAGACTCAATGCTTCTCCCTTCAGACCAATCTTGTAGGTCCACTTCTGCCAAAACAAGTCCTTCCTTCCTTCATTCAGACCATTCAATGTCACAGGGCCAAGGACACTAGCATTCAATGTCTCACAGTGAGGACCAACATTCGGGAGACCAACAGCAATGCTGAGAAGAGAAATTTTGTTGATACCAGCTCTCATCTTGACTCTTTGACTAAATGTCCACTTTAGATATTCTAAGCTTCCATAAGCAGTTCTTGCTAGTTCTCCATTGACAAAGACATGCTAAGTGTGCCCAACTGATAGAACCGTACGTACATGGTACTTTCTACTTCTCAAAAAGCCTTCACTGAGGTCGATCTTAACGTCAATCATGTACCACAAATAGTCCGAGGTATCCCTAGTGAACAAAAACTTAATTCCTTCTTATTCCTTCAATAGATGAATACACATATATATACAAAAATTATTCTCCTATTTTAGTAACAATCTAATCCCTAAAAATTAGTAACTGATACAATACAAAAGGAAAGCTATCAATTAAATATAAATTAGGAAAGCTATCAATTTTACAGCTGTACAAAATCAGAGATTCTCTACCACTCTCCCTCAAACTGGAGAATGAATATTTTCCATTCCCAGCTTGCTAATAATATTTTTGAAAGTTGAGCTGTCCAATCCTTTTGTGAGCACATCGGCCATTTGACCATTCGTAGGAACATAAGGAGTGCAAATCATTTCACTTTCAATCATTTCCTTGATGAAGTGCCGGTCTATCTCAACATGTTTTGTTCTATCATGTTGGACTGGATTATGTGCAATGCTTATAGCAGATTTGTTGTCACAATACAGCTTCATAGGTTCACTCCATTTAATCTGTAAATCTTCTAAGATTTTCTTTATCCACAAGAGTTCACAAATTACTTGAGCCATTGCACGAAATTCAGCTTCTGCACTTGATCTAGATACCACTGCCTGCTTCTTGCTTCTCCATGTTACTAAGTTCCCACCTATCATAGTACAGTAACCTGTTGTTGAGCGTCGATCTGTGAGTGAGCCAGCATAATCTGCATCTGTGTAGGCTTCTACCCTTATATCCGCTCCCTTTTTGAACATGATTCCTTTTCCAGGAGTAGATTTCAGGTATTGAATCACTCTATATGCAGCCTGTATATGAACCTTCTTGGGATCATGCATAAATTGACTTATCACCCCTACAGCATATGCAATATCAGGACGTGTGTGAGACAAGTAGATTAGTTTTCCAACCAACTTCTGATACCTTCCTTTATCAATAGCTTCATCATCCTTTGCTTCACTCAACCGATGATTTTTTTCGATTGGTGTATCAATTGGCTTGCATCCCATCATTCCTGTCTCTCGTAAGAGATCTAGAATGTATTTTTGTTGGGAAATAAAAATACCTTCTTTAGATCGAGCTACTTCAATTCCTAGAAAATATTTGAGCTTTCCAAGCTCTTTGATCTCAAATTCTTTTGCAAGTCTGGCTTTAAGCTTCAGAATTTCCTCCTCATCATCACCTGTCATAATAATATCATCAACATATACTATCAAGACTGTAAGTTTCCCCACTGTTGAGTGTAAAAAGAAGAGAGTATGGTCTCCTTGGCTTTGTTTGTAGCCAATCCCTAACATCACTTTTGTAAATTTTCCAAACCAAGCCCGTGGTGATTGTTTAAGCCCATAAAGTGCCTTTCGTAATCTGCATACTTGATTATCTTTGAAGTATTTCTCAGAACCTGGTGGAGGTTCCATGTACACCTCTTCCTCAAGATCACCATGTAAAAAAGCATTCTTGACATCAAATTGCTGTAAACACCAATTAAAGTTAGTAGCTAAGGATAAGAGAATTCGGATTGGGTTCATCTTAGCTACTGGAGCAAAAGTCTCTTGATAATCTACCCCATGTGTTTGAGTGTATCCTTTGGCTACTAATCTAGCCTTGTATCTCTCCAAAGATCCATCTGCATTAAATTTAATTGCATACACCCATTTACATCGTACAAGTTTCTTATCTTCTGGATGATCAACAATCTCCCAGGTATTATTTTTATTGAGGGCATTCATTTCCTCATTCATGGCAATTTTTCAATTTTCATCCCTATGTGCCTCTTTAAAGTTTTGGGGAATAGAAACTTTATCTAAATTAGTGAGCAAGCAACGGTGTTTATGAGAGATTTTATCATAGGACACAAAGTGAGAAATAGGATATTGAGTATTATTTCGAACTCCTTTCCTAATAGCTATAGGAACTTCCAAATCATGAATCAATGGAGAAGATAATTGTGACTGCATACCTGGTTCAGAATGTGACTGCAAGCCTAGTTCAGGAATCGAAGCTTGCACCTGCAAATGAGTAGAAGTGGGCTCTTTTCTCCTTGAGTAGACTAGGATAGATTTTTCAGCAGCTGGATGTATATTGGAGTGTGATTCTGAGGTGTTAAGAGGTTGGTTATGTGGCTGGTCAGTGGGCTGGTCTTGGTCTTGCAGCTGATCAACAAATGATGGGGTTGGTGGCTGAACAGTTGGCTGAGTTGGTGGCTGAACATTTTCAGGTTGACTAGTGACCTGTAAATCAGGGAAAAAAATTTCGTGTTCTTTATCTTCACTCACCCTCTCCCCCTGAAGATGAGAATCAGAATAGAAAGGTTGTTTTTCAGCAAAAGTAACATCCATTGAAGTGAAAAATTTTCGGGAAGCAGGATGATAGCATTTATAACCCTTTTTTGTAGGAGAGTAACCAACAAAGATGCATTTTAATGCCCTTGGATCGAGCTTCCCTCGGTTAACATCATGAATGTGAACAAAAACCACACAACCAAAGACTTTCGGTGGTAATTTAGAGGTTATTTGTGACTCCTGGAAATACTCATGAAAAACATTCATCGGACTCTTTAAACCAAGAAGTTTAGATGGCATTCTATTTATCAAGTGAGCTACAGTAAGAACTGATTCCCCCCAATAACACTTAGGAACATTATTTTGAAATAATAATGTTCGTGTGACTTCTAAGGGGTGTTCATTTTTCCTCTCGGCTACCCCATTTTGTTGTGGTGTATTAACACAAGATGAGTAATGAACAATTCCCTTTTTTTGAAGAAAAGAGGAAAGTTTTTGATTGAAGTAATCTCTTGCATTATCACTCCTTAGATTTTTTATTCTCACCCCAAATTGATTCTTGATTATTTGGAAAAATTTTGGAAAAATTTCACCAACTTCATATTTGCTTTTCATGAGATAAACCCAGGTTACCCTTATACAATCATCTATAAATGTAACAAACCACCTTGCCCTTGTAATGTTTGAGACTTTGGAAGGACCCCATATATCCGAATGGATTAATGAAAAAAGAACAATACTTTTAGTATTGCTCAAAGGATAAGAAACACGTTTGTGTTTAGCAAGTTCACACACATCACAATGCAAATTATTCACTTCAATGTTTTTGAATAACAAAGGAAACATAGTTTTGAGCAGACTAAATGGTGGATGACCAAGACGATAATGGTTCAACAAAATATCATCTTTATTGGTGGAAAGGCTAGATAAATAGGTTTTTGACGAGAAACAATTTGTGTCTTCCTTAGGGTCAAGGATATAGAGCCCATTCCTCTCCTTAGCAAGTCCAATCATCTTCCCCGAGACCAGGTCTTGAAAAATACAGTAAGTGGGATAAAAGGTTACTTTGCAATTCAAAACAGATGTAATTTGTTTTATGGACAACAGATTCGCAGCTAATTTAGGGACATGTAAGACATCTTTTAATACAATTTTGGAAGTAAGAGGAATAGTTCCCTGACCAGCAGCGGTAGCAAAACTTCCATATGCAATTTTGATTTTTTGATTGCTAGGACAAGATTTGTATGAGACAAAGGGTTGATGTGAAAAAATCATATGATTAGTGGTATCTGAATCTATGATCCAAGTACTGTTTTGGACTGGAAAAGAGGCACTAAGAGCATAAGAATTAGAAAACTTACCTGATTGAGCCAAGGAACAAGAGCTTCCAGATGTTCCAACTGAATTCAACATAGATTTCAGCTTTTCTATTTCTTCCTTAAGAGTTTCAAATCCATCTTGATTTGATCTTTCATTCAGAACATCCACATTATTTGTCATATGGGCTTGTCCTCGTGACTGTCCCCCACGAATTACCTCCTTTTCCTCCAATATTTGGAGGTTTTCCATGGAGTTTCCAACAAGTGTCCTTGGTGTGACATGGTTTCTTGCAATAGGTGCACCAGACTCCTTCTCGATTGGATTGCCTTTCATGTTTATTTGCCTCAGCAGTATGCCCATTCTTTACTGAATTCATAGCTGATCCCTCATTTATTGGATTGTCAAGCATTACTCCTCGGCGACTCTCCTCAGCCCGTATTATAGAAAAGACACCCTCAAGAGATGGGAGGGTTTCTTTCCCGAGAATTTGAACTCAAACTTGATCAAAGTCCATATTGAGGCCTGCAAGAAATTCAAAGATTCTTTCTCTTTCCACAAATTTCTGCAACATGGCAGCATCTTCTCCACACTTCATTTTAACGTTTTGATAATAATCCAATTCAAGCCACAAGCCTTTCATAGTACTATATTACTCAGTGACAAAAAGATTACCTTGTTTCGTGGTATTGATTCTGGTTTGAATCTCGTAAGTTAATGCAGCATCTTGCATTTTTGAATAGGTCTGACGAATAGTTTTCCAAACTTCTGCAGCAGTTGTTAAGAACATACAAGTTTGGCTTACTTCAGGTGTCATAGAGTTCCATAGCCATGACATGATCATGGAATCTTCTTCGTCCCATTTTGCAAATGTGGCATCTTCAACAGCAGGTCCAATTCCAGTAAGGTGGTTCAATTTTCCCTTTCCTTTGAGAAAGGTCTTGACAATTTGTGACCATTGAAGATAATTACGACCATTGAGCCTGTAGAAGGATTGAATGTTTTGCAGTTCTCCTTTTGACTCATTTGGAGTCACATATGAGTGAACATCAGCATCATCATTGATTGCAGCCGATTGACTTTCAAATACATTCGACATAATGAGACTTCCAATGAAAAACACACGTTACACAAACTTGCAAGAAAGAAATGAGTAGATCAAGTGGGCACGTGGATGTGTAAGGGATAGAAATAGAACACATGTGGCCACGCAAAGAAGAGAGTAACACAGCACGTGGGCATGCAAGGGACAGAGAAGTAGAACACGTGGTCATGCAGAGAAGAAGAGAAAACAGCCCGTGGTCACGCAGAGAAGAACAGAAGAACAGCCCGTGGTCACGCAGAGAAGAAGAAAAAGACAGCCCGTGGCCACGGAGGTGAGTTCGGCAACCAACACCCAAAAAAACAATTTTAGGGTTTGAAAAGCTATAAAAAAGGCTCCGATACCATGAACAAAAACTTAATTCTTTCTTATTCCTTCAATAGATGAATACACATATATATACAAAAATTATTCTCCTCTTTTAGGTAACAATCTAATCCCTAAAAATCAGTAACCGATACAATACAAAAGGAAAGCTATCAATTAAATATAAATTAGGAAAGCTATCAATTTTACAGCTGTACAAAATCAGAGATTCTCTAACACCTAGTTGTATTTATCTGCTCCAGCAACCCAACCATTATGAATGAATTGTCACCTTCTGATGATGCCTCTTCACTATATGCTTGCCAAGAGAACCCCCCATGCATGGGAATAGGAGTCATTTTCATGCGTGCACTCTGTGCACCCATCCTTGCAGTGTTGGAAACAGAGTTCTTGCAATCTAGAAGAATGCTTATAGACCAAGGAGGAAAGTTATAATGCATATTTCCAAATGCAACTTTGGCGAATGATCTTTGATTGTAATTAGCAAGGAGTGTGGCACAAGCTCCAGACTTTGATTTAGACACGTGAACCTCATGATAATTTCCAATTGGTAGCACAGCTGGACTCGAAGATATTAAAACTGGTTCACACAACTTAATTGCTCTATGCAAGTCCCTTAAATGGCCCCATTTAGGCTGTCTTATTATCCCATATCCATCAAGAGGTGCATCATAATCATAACCTTTGGCAATGAATGGACCACCAGTAGTTTGCCCAAAATTTGTTTCTCCGTGATACATATAGTAATTTATGAATGACCCTCCCTTTTGTACAAACCTTGCAACTGAAAAGGCCAAGTCTTCAGCTGGTCTGTAAGGAACTGCACCACCAAATTCAGTATATCAGCCCGTCTAGGCTTCAGTCCACATCTTGGGTTTGTAAGGTTTGTTTGGAGAGAAATAATCGCAGTAAAAGCCATTGCAAGTGTTAATCTAAAATTCCAACACCGACACTAGCTGGGGAAAGATGAAATTGAATGTTGCTTCGCCACTGGCCCGCATCAGTGTGGAAATCCCGTTGGTGGTTCCCATCAGTTTGATGGTAGGCAACTCTTCAAGACGTTCCTCCATCTCGACAGTTTCGCCATCGCTACTCTTCAAGACGCTCTTCCTCGGCAAAGAAATCTCTTTGATCGTGGCGATTCTCCTAAGAAAACAAAACTCCTTCCTGCATCGCTCCTTCCATTCTGTTCTGGTCCCATGATGAACTTCTGGTCTCTTTTGTCCCCATCGATGCAACTCATCTGAAGGAGAAAATGTTTGTTGGTGGGCTGGAAGGTGTGAGAAAGATTTATGTTGGGTAGGGCCTGGTATGGGACTGGGCAAGTGATCTAATAACCCAACATGCACTGATCCATTCCAGCCGGCCTGATCCACCTGACTTGTCATCATCCCTTCGCTGTTCTTAAGGGAATGTTGCAGCAATTGCCCTTTTTCGATCTGCAACAAAGCCTCCAAGGAACGGTTAGGTCTCAAGGCTTCCACGCGCTCTTCAGACTGATGCTCCTTCTTTCCTCCCCCGAGATCTTCTCTCAAGTCGCTGGTACAGTCCCCGATGTCCTGTTGTTCTGACAGCTCAGGCGTTATAGCAGCCACCACCTCACTAAGTCCGATGTTCTCTTCTACGTTACCTTTTTGCTGCAAATTTGTTAAATCTGCAATTGAACTGGAAGAATAACCATTACTGTATCTCCTCATCATTTCTATCTTGAATTGCTCCCACGTCAAGTTAGGATATATTTCCAGGAGCATTGAGTACCAATATATCGTTGCACCTTCCATAGATTTTTCAGCCAATCGAACTCGCATCTCGGAAGGAATCTGGTGTATATATGAACGTGTCACAGCTTGGACGATCCATCCCCTGGGATCAAACCCATTGAACATAAGGAGTTGAATTCGTTGCAAGGGCAGCTGAGAATCAACGATTCTAGTTCCCTCCACTGTTGATTTTCCTGGGAAACTATAGTCCTCCGTTGATTGAGGCTGCTTGTATAATTTCTTCATCCATTTCATGTATAACCTTCAGAACTGCTCCTCCTCCTCCTTATCTGCCTGGAGCTTGGAAACAGATTTAGTTAGCTCATTCATGCGAGCAGTGAGCTCTCCGATTCTATGGTTGGTTTTATCTAATCTGGAATGCAAAGGTTGTTGAAGGGTCTCCATGGAATCCGATAGGTTGGACCAATGATAGAATGCCGATAAGAAATATCACCAACACTCAATCACAAGGAAACACATGAACCAACAACAATGAATATGAACCAAACTCTATTGATTAGTAATATCAGATTACAAGAGAAAAGGTTCCCAGCAACCTCACTGTTGTAATATTACAATCAATGAACACAATAACAACAAAAGATGGAAATAAGAACAATAAAAGGAAAACAAATACTAAGGGCCTAAACTACAAGAAGAAGAGTTGCACTCCCCTCTCCCTGTTCCCTCCTTCACTCACAAGTGAAAATACAATCACAGCAAAAAGCATGCCCTCCTCTCCCCCTCACAGCTATTTATACTTATTCATATATTGCCCCTCCACACGCCTAACAAACTTCATCCAACTCAGCAGTCACGTTTCTTCTATTTCTTCTTGCATACACTTTTCAGACCATGGGCTTTTGGGCCTGAGCACTTTGCCCTGGATCACAATCTGTATCAGTGTCATTTTACTTTTCAGAATTTAGATTCCATGTGGGATGTGTATGTTTGTATCTATGCATATTTGTCAACCCCTATGCATATTTACTTGGTTATTGGATTAAAAAGCTTTTCTTGAGTCTGAGGAGATGCTTATTTTATCTTCCAAACTCTTAATACGACATGAATACATCCTATCTCAAAGTTTTTCGTCTCTTTCATAAATTAACTTTTCTTGCTTTTTCTTTGGTCCTTATTCTTTTGAATTAGCCTGAATTATTGTTGTAATACAGATTTAAATTAATTTCATGTTCTTGGCAGATCTCATATGATAGTGGTGATGTCGAATTACTACGCTTAGATGGGGAAAACTGGGAGATTATTGATGATAATTCCCCAACAGGGAAGGTAAATGTGAAATCACTGGAATTCTTGCTTTGCTTGCAACTCTGGGGTTTTGGAAATTGTGCTTAGGGCCTTTAATGTGGTTCCAATACACACACACACCCCTTTTGCTAGATATTTGGGTCTGAGCAAAACAATGGTCAGGACGAATAGAAGTTCAATTGCTTCTCAAACTACAAACTATTTGCATTGGTTTTTGTTAGTTAAAATCACATGGCACTTAACATCTCCAAACATATTTCTCTTTTAAAATTTATCACTAGAGGCAAAATTTGAAGATTCCCTTTTATATGAACTTGATATCTTCTGTAGATTGATAGTTCATGATTTTCCTTTGGTCCGAATTCCAGGCACATGATTTTGTCATGTATAGATATTTCTTTTTCGTTTTTGGTACTATGGTAAAATTTTTCAGTCTTTGAATGTTTTGATTTGAATTTAATTCTTTCTTTCCCCTGTTTGTTTTAATCTCCTCGTCTGCTTTTCATTGTTAGGAGATGATGTTGGCAGACGAATCAAATACATCCCATTCAATTGATTGGTAAGTTACTCAATGGTATACCCATTTTCAGCATGATCCAACATACTTTTTGTCATACCAATCAAGACCTATTCTCTTATACTACTTTCTGGCATGCTGCTTAGTAATTCTGAATTGAAGAATACTGGATTCTCTTCTCGTTTTTTGTTGTTTACGGTTTTTCCTTCCCTTTATTTTTCTCTCTCTCTTTCTTTCTGTCTTAACTTCTTCTTCCTCCTCTTCTTCTTCTTCTTCTTCTTCTTCTTCTGTTATTATTATTATTATTATTTTTTGGCTTGGAAGAAAGTCTGTGTATGATCATGCCATGGAGTGCAAGGGGGGACAGAAATGGCTGAAGAAAAAATTATAGAATATTCAAAGGCAAAATGAGAAAAATGCAGAATCAAAGTGGCTGTTTATTACTGTTCATTCCTCACCCTTTCTCTCTGTTTATCTCATTTGCATATTTTTATAGTCCTGTGTTTTGAATGGTGTTTTATGTTTATTTACCAAGATGTGCTGTTAAATCTTGTTGGCATATCATTTGGATTTAGTTTGTTGTTCAAACTTATTTTTTCCCCTTCAGTTTTTTTTTTTTTTTTTGATATTCTCTTGCTTTGCATGATGTGCTTGAAAAATGTGTGATTAAAAGAAGGTTAAAACCTGACAAGTTCAGGTATCCTTTTATAAGGACAAACAGATCTATATTTACCGTGCAATTTGGGTTGTGCATAACTCCCTGGGTCACAAGTTGAGCTTATTTAGTTATTTGCAGACTTAATGAAAGGATTAGATATATATATATATATATATATATATATATATATATATATATATATATATAATTTTGTTTTCTGGCAAAATTAAGCTGGTAAATTAATATCCATCAGTGTGTAGCAGCCAGATGATGAAATTCTACTGTTAGCAAATCAATAAGGGAGTAAAGGGGTTTGACTGTCATTAGATATTTATATACTCTCTATATCTCCTTATATAGAGTGTGTGTCTATATACATGTAGATATAATGTGTGTAGGCACGTGTATATACATGCATGCATACATACACAAGTATATTCATACATACATAAACACATATATATGTATATTGTAATATACATGTATGCATGCATACATAAATTGCTGTATCCAGAAATCGATGCAACCTTTTTTGATTTAAATCAATTGTCAAAAGTTGGTCTGTGTTAGCTTGCCTTTTGGATGTTGCATAATCTCATTGCTTGCCCTTCTCTCAGGAGTGTGAAAGAGACTGTGAGTACCATCGGAGATGGTGGCACCATGCTGTCAAAACAGTTGGCAAACAAGGAAAATGAAAAGCTTTCTAATGGAATGGCTTCTTTTCCTGGTAAAGTTCTGCAGGCTCAATCACTTGGCCGTCTGTTTTCCTCCAGGTTTAGAAAATGTTTCGTGGAATGTGTTTGTGTTGGTTATACTTGATTTACATTGGATGTGTTTTTGTTGATTATACTGTATATACATTGGAAGGAATGAACAGCCAAATGTCGTGTAACTTGTGTTTCCTCAGCCATGTTTTTCTTCAACTGTTCAAGATTACTGAGTCTAATATTTCAATAATTAGTATTCATATGTAGGTTAGAGAAAACACAAATATCACAAGTTAACCTTTCTAACATTCTGATTCCAGAAGCTTATAATTTTGCAGTAGAATACGGATTCAAGAAGTAACTTTTAGATGTTAGGTACAGCAGACTTTTATTTGATTTTATTATTATTTTTTTCTTTTGCTCGGATTGTCCATCTGAAAATAGAACAATGGTTAACAACAACAATAACTAGACTTTAATCCCATACTAGATTGGATTGGTCATACGAGTTCTTTGTCTCCAAATCCCTTTGTCGGAAGCTAAATCTGCCTTGATATCCAGTAATTGTAGATATTTGGACACTATTTATTTCCATGTGATCCTAGGCCTAGCTCTACCCTGCTTCCTACCTTCTGCTGCTAAACTCTTAATACTTTCGCACTAGGCCACTTGGGGCTGTGGGTAGCACATAGCAAGACCATATTAAATGTCCTTCCCTAAACTCCTTTTTTTTTCCTCAATTTGCGGTATGTGCAGCTTCTGTTCAATTTTTTATCTTGTCCAAACCAAGATGCGGTGGGGGCATGATTTAACATAGAATCATCCTTTATTTCCAAGAAAGGCATCACTAACGGTTACAAAAGGAAAATAAGGGTTTTCCAGGGCTGTATAATATTTGATTTTAATAGTTTAATCTCATCTACTGTCTCAACTTTAATGTGTTGTCAATAGAACAATGTTCCAGGATATTCATAGAATTTTAATCAAATTCTAAAATGGCAGGCAAGCACAGTTTTTCTGAGCTAGTCCATAAATTGAAGACGTAGGATCAATACTTGACACATCAAAAACTACCCAAGTAGTTACATAATCTAGCATATGGGCCTTGATGGAAGAGTAATTAACATTTATTTTATTTGACTGCATTGAAAATTTATCAATTGGCTATACTGCATTGAAAATTTATCAATTGGCTATCTGTACTTGAAATTAGTGTGCTTTAGCTTCTATAGAAATATGGCTTCTAATACCAACCTTGCAAATTCATCTTAGACCTATAACATCTTCTGAAAATATGGTGTTTAAATATGTGATTGCTGTAGCAAATATGACACTCACGGTATACCTCAGATGAGGGTTGCACTATTTTCATGTGCACTAGTGTATTGAAATACTTTCTTTTATGTTTTTCTTTACCTTCACAGAGTTTATTTAATTATTTGAATAACTAAAACTCAAGTATTTCATGCAGCCAAGAGGAAGAAGGTACAGAAACTTTCCTCAGGCACATCAGCATCAGAAGTTATCAATGTTAACGAAGATGCTGTAAGCCTCAATGCTGTTTCTTTGTTTTCATGCAGTGTCCTTTTTGTATAGAGCTGACTTTAGATTTTACGATGGATTTTTATGGCGACTTTGTTTCTTGCATACTTAACTGCTGTTGGATGATAAACGTAGATTCTATCCTGTTGTTTTAATGGTACAGTAGAAACAGAATGAAGTAAGAACAAAGTCAGCAAGAAACATCTTTGAAAAACATCATAGAGAAACCTCTTTGAAAAACAATCTCACCCACATCTATATTTAATGGTGCTACTTTTAATTATCTGTTTTACAACAGCATTTCTTTTTCTTGATTTTGGTAATGATCTAATGAACTACTTGGACACTAGTAAATATAAGGGATCTGTTAATTTGTCAAAAAGATGTTACAAGCAATGAATCCTCGTGAGAAGGGGTTAAATGTTTGGGTTCTATAATTATATAAGAAGTAATCCCTATCACTGTATTGGAGTTTTTATAATTAACTGCCCTTAGTTTTGTTCTTATTTTGGTAACAATCACCTTCTTACCTAGCCAGGAACCTTGAAATTTAAACTCAAAATGATTTGCGGACAAATTTTAAAGCAATAAACTTCTGTGAAGGGGCCAAAATAGAGCGGACAGAATATAACCTCTGTTTTCTTTCATGCAGTTCGTCCTTGTACTTCACTTTGTATTAGTTAATGCTGTTCAATTTGAGACTATTTCTGATATAATTAAATTGCCTTCTCATGTATTGAGTTAATGGGGTTATTTTCATCTCTACACATTTAAGCTCTCCATACAAAGTTCAGAGTTGTTAATGTATTTGTTTATCTACTTCTCTTATTCTCAGCGGGAAAGACTATTACTGAGTTCGATGTATGTTTTTTGTTGTTCTAGATTGCCAGAAGAACGAGGCGTAGAAAAGTATAAATGGTATCTGATACTTTCGCCCACTTGCCAGAAGAGCAGGGCTGAAATCATATCCTGTGCAAGTTTCAGTGTTTGACGGCTTGCTGCGTGGTTTGCCTTAGTCGATGTCCGGTTTCTAGTCAAAACTAAGTTTAACAAAGACCTAGATATCCATCTCCGTTTTCTGTAAATAATTGTACTGATGTAAATTTTGTGTATATTCCTTGTCCATATTTAGAAGGCATGCCGTTGATAATTAAACCAATGAAAATGATATATTAATTTGAATATGTTAAACACAAACCTACACATTTGTGGACGTTTCGTGTTAATGGCGGCGGCATTGTGTTTATACTTATTTTAGAGATATTTCAAAAACTAGTGCTGAAATTTCTTATTGTTAGTCTTCACTTTTAATCGTACTTTGGTTTAGGTATAAAAACTCGGGTTCACATAGTTAAAAAATCAAACCCATACATTCCTAGCAAATAAATTCGAATAAAATCATACTTATTATTTAAATTTTATAATTCTACGAAGACCATGAGAACCAATTCAGAAAATTTTATATTTGGAAAGTAAAATCAATTGAATCAGCTTACTCATCCTACTCTTTAAGCTGGCAGATCATGACTCTTTTTTCTTTTGGAAAAACACAGATTCATTGTCATTTCGTGATTTCATGCATCTCTTTTTATCGTATCATATTTATTCGTAAGACCTACTGTCTGTTGACAGTGTAATGGAGTTGTCAACTTTTCTAATGCTGAATTTAACAAAGTAGAATTTACTGGTGCGAAACAAATTCGAAAAACTGGTTAACCCAAAAATTAAAAAACCGATGTAATTAGGTTACGGAATTTATTTTTAAATTTTTTAGTATGAATCGGTTATGGTTCATTCCTTATAAAAATTGTTGGATATAGTTAACGAATTGAATTATATAAATTAATTCTTTTTAAATTGTCGCCAATGTTAGCTTAACTCTTAGCGTAGTCATAGAGTTTAATAGAGTAATAAAAGCTTATTTTAAGGGATCAATAAAATATAATTCGGAAATTCAGGGAACCAAAAATGCAGTTTCCCTCGGAGTTACTTTAATTTAGGATATGTTCGGTAAAGTTGTATATTTTTAATTTTTTATTTTTTAAAATTCAAAAATTATTTTATGTTTTTGTTGTTTATTTTTTAAAAAACTATTTTTATATATTTAAAAACTATATCATATTTTTTTAATTATTTAAGTATATTTTTTTATTATTCATGTATATTATGATAATAATTTTAGTAGTGGCTGCGAAGGAGGCAATGGTGGTGAAAGCACTAGTAGTGGTGGTAACGACGGTAGTGTTGATGGCAGAAGCAGTAGTGGCCGTGTGGTGGTGCAAGTTGCGTTTTGTGGTGGTGGTGGTGGCAATGGCGGTAGCAGCGATGGTGATGGCGACAGTAGCGGTAGCAATGGTGGTGGTGGTTTGATGGTGGTGATAGTGACGATCTGGTGGTGGTCGCAATGTCGATGATGGTGGTAGCATCAATGATGGTGGTTGGTGACGGTCTAGTGGTGGGACAACAACGGCAGTAATGGCGGTGGTGGCGATGGTGTTGTGGTGGCTAGTGGTGATGACGGTAGTGGTAGCGGTAGTGATGGCGATCTGATGGTAATAGTGGCGGTTTGATGGTGGTGGCAGTGGTGATGATGATGGTGGTTGGTGGCAGTTTGGTGATGGTTACAGCAGCGATGGTTGTGATGGTGTAGTGGTGGCAGCAGTGGTATTAATGAAGATAAACTAATTAAATTATTGATAAAAAAAAATCACATTTTAAGGATTTTAGTTTCTATTTTTCATGTGAAAATTATTTTTTTAAATTTTAGCTAAAATTAAAACGAAAATAAATTTGTCAAATAGATTTTGATTTTATTTTTAAGAAAAAAAATTAAAAACTGAAAATAAAACGAAAAATTTTAGCAAAAACCAAAACGGAAATAAATTTACCGAACGAATTTTGATTTTATTTTTAAGAAAAAAATCAAAAATTGAAAACAAAATTTTCACCAAATGCACCCTTAACTTTTCAAATTTTCATCAATATATTAAGGGTTAACATATAAATTTTCTCCTAAACTATTATTATTTATCAGATTTCTCTCTTGAACTAATTGTATGTCAGATTATCCTTTTAAACTTGTTGAAAATATCAGATTATCTCCCTGTACGACACGTATCAGTTCACAAATAACGTGTAAAAAATACGTGCTAAACAATAACAGAGGAATAATTTGATATTTTTAACAAGTTTTAGGAAAATAATTTAATATTTTTAATAATATAGGATGTATTTTTTATATTTTAAAAAATTTAAGTGATTAATATAATATTTTTAATAAGTTTAGAGATAATTTAATATATAATTAATTCAGAAAATTTTTTGATAAATAATGATAGTTTAGCAGATAATTTACGTATTATCTCATTTATTAATAAGGGATGGAAGGATTTACAGCGTACTAAGCCCGTATAAACTTCTAAACCTGGTGAACTGTGGAGCAGCATTAACCCTGTAGCCAAACAAGCTAAAGTCTTTACTTTGGCTGGACTGAACAGAAGGCAGGGGCTCCCTTCAATCCTTCCTATCTATCTCTCGGAGAAGGAACGTCAAAAATTCAAACCCCTCTTTTCTTCTTATCATGCGCCTTGGCTATCTCTTCTTCTGCTAGAAGAAGCCGATCTTTCTTTTTCTCTAACAATGGCTAATTTGAAAACCGATTCTTCGCTCTCTCGTCGCATCGTTCGCGCCTTCCTCGATTTTCTGGATTCTGGTTTTTATCATTCCTCTCTCTGTCTCTCGCTCTATATATGCATATATATATATATAAGATTGTTGTTCCTGATAATTCTGATAGTTAACTATCGTTTCTAAGTTATTGCCTTCAGCATTGTTAAATATGAACTTAGCTGCTTCACCTAGATCGGAAATTGCTAATTTTGATTGGGTTTTGAAGGTTTGTTAAGTGCATTGAACTTGTTGTTCTTGTTATTTGCTTCAACTTCTGATTGTAATTCTGTTGAATGATCTGTTTCAGTTGAACCGTCTCCTGGAGTGGATGCTGAAGGTCTGGAGGTTGCGAGGGAATGTTTGGCTGAGGCATTTAAACTTGATTCTAATTATATAAATGATTACGTTAAGCCTGGATTGTTGATTGACTTATTTCGTACAATTGAGAGAAATGAGGATGAGAAGATCAAAGCAGATTCAAGTCATGGAGCTACTCCGGTGGATGCTCCTACTTCGTCCCATGACCGGAATGCTGCTGATGCTAATCACTCAGAACCATCTCAGGTCTTTGCTTTTCTTTTTCTTAATGTACATGTTACTTTTTCTGGCATCAATTCTAAGGATAAATAAAATGGTCTTTATCAAGAAGGTTAGTGCAAAATTTGTGGTCAGTCTTGCTTCGGTTAGCATGTGTTGTTTTTGGTTTGAGAAGCTAGGATGGCCATTACCAAGAAAGAAATGTAATCAGTGCTCTCATCCAGCAATTTGTTTGGAGCACCCATGGAAAATAGGAAATCAAAATCTGTTTATTCAACTTTTTATAATAAGCTGCTGCTATCGCCTCTTTGCTGGTAGTTGAAAAGTTTATTTATATGAAGTAAAATAAGCACTAGTCTGAGGTTTTCCCGAGTTATCATATTGCCTTGTTTCCTACATTTCCTCCTTGTAGACAAGTGATGCCTATATTTATTTTTATTATTTTGTGCTATATCACATCTTTATGGTGCTTGTACTTATTTTTATTATTTTGAGCTAAGATATATTGGGCTGAATTCAAATATCTCATGTCATTTTTAATCAGGGCGATGATTGGACGCAACCTTCTTATCCAATGGGTAGGCTTATCCTCTTTCTTCTTATGGGAGGCCTGTGCTTAAAAATGATATGTATTGGTTCTTGTTTATTCTCTTTGTTTCTAGTTTTAAATTCATATTTGTTGACTCAGTTGTGTTTGTGCAATAAGAGTTCTAGTGACATATATGTGCCAATTTATTAATTTATTTATTTTTAAATTAACCTTTTAACAATTTTATTTGATTGATGATTTTAGGGGCTTGTCAAAAGTATCCTCAAGATGAGATTTTGAGAGGATACAACTGACTTACAGAGATAGAGAGAGGAAAAATTAGAGTTCCCTTGTTTGTGATTCTCTTCACAGTAGGAGTTTTGTATTCATGTTGGAGCAGTTTGAACTTTTTGCTTTTGTTGCAAGCCTTGGTCTGCACAACACTAACTATTTTTCAATATTATTGGCAGGGGTATCTAAAGATGAACTCTTTGGGCAATTCTTTGCTGCCCTTGAGAAAAATCACTTTTTTAAGGTCACAACCGATGGAAAAGATGATCCTGATCAAGTGGATAAAGCAGCGCTTTTATTTCATGATGCTTTAAATGTAATTTAGATTTGTTGCTGGTCATGTATACTAGGTTCATTTGAAAGATTTTTACCATTTCTTTTTGTCCAATATCCATTGTGATTTATATCATTGTATTTGTCCCTATGTCTTATTTATTTGCCAATCTATCCTTTTTGTATTCCATTGTAAAGCTTGACTAATAGAAGAAAAAATGATCTGCCATATCAGGAGATGGAAAAAGCTGGATGCCAATCATATAACTGGAACAGTCTGGCCGAGACATTAAAGTCAAAAGGTTTATATTATATTTTATGGCTTTATGAATTGTTGATTTATAGACTCTGCAAAATGTCTATTCTGAATTCCCAAAGACACCTTTTATATGTATTTTTTTATTTCTGTATCACACACCCACACACAGAGATACAGGGAGAGAGAGTCACTTTACTAGCTGATTGTTGGGCTCTACTTTTGTTGTTTTAGGCCAATTTTCTTGTATAATTTTGCCTTTGCTTTTCAGGTAACCAGGCCATGCAGTCAAAGTCGTACTCTGATGCAATTCAGTTGTATTCCTGTGCAATCTCGCTTTGTGAAAATAATGCTGTTTACTACTGTAACAGGTGCAATTCCAATCATTATTGTTATGTTCTCTAATTCTATATGAACCCATCTCATTAATTTTGGGATAAAATCCATGTTCATGTGAATATAAAAGAGAAATATATATTGGATGTTTTTTTTTACTAAAACCAAATATTCTTGTCATTGTAACTGTTTGGTGGATGCTGTTTCATTTACGATGCTGCCTCTTTTAGCTTCTGGGAGCCTTTACTTGATGAAAATTACTGAAAGATAAGACTATATTTAGTGATCCATTCATAGGACCATGCTTTGTTTGCACTGTGACTAGGGCTTTTTTATATTGTTTATAATAATTCAGATTTCAAATATGAGCAAATGCATGCATATCAGGGCAGCCGCTTATACTCAGATTCAGAAATATACTGAAGCAATCAAAGATTGTCTTAAATCCATTGAAATTGACCAGAATTACAGTAAGGCATACAGTCGTCTTGGACTAGCATATTATGCACAAGGCAACTACAGAGATGCTATTTATAAGGGATTTAAGAAAGGTTGGTGTGACGTTGATTCTTTATCCTTAAGTTTGCAATGTACTTGAATCTTTATGGCATGTGAGCTGCAGTTCACTCTTTTGCATTCTGCAGGTTATTTTTGTGTGCTGGTTATGATATGAATTATGTTTAGGTGTGTGCTCTTAATTTCACAATTAGTTGTTACTCTCGCTATCCTGTCCTTAAGTAGATTGCCTTTGGTGGATTGGGTTCTCTATTTGGTGATAAGGATGGTCTAGGAATTCAAAAATTTTCTGTACTGTTTCTTTGATTCACAGTAAATATTGGATCTAATTTAGCCCAATGCGAGTTAGTATTTAAAATTGTGAGCATTCATTGCTTAATTGCAACTGAAAGATGAATGAAGATTGTTAAGAGTTTTAACAGTGACATTTGCTTTTCAATCTTGCATGTCTGGTAATATTGTTTCATCTGAGGTTCTTACATATTAATTTATTATTTTGAGGTTTGGATTTTAAGTCTAATGAATGGCATTGGTGCAACATAGAAAAAATTAAAGCAGAGATGTTTGCATGAACAAAAATTTTTCGGTTGGATTTTAATTGAATTCATTATGATGAAATTATACACTTGCACTTGTTTTGAAGTATTTTCTGTGATAATGGTCCATATTATTCAAGTATTATGAGAGTGATGAATTAAGTCGATAAATTTTGCTACGCTAGTAATTGGATATCACATTTCTAATATTCTATTCAGCGTTACAACTGGATCCCAACAATGAAGCAGTCAAAGAAAATATCCGGGTTTGCTTCCTCATTGTGCCTCATTTGTTTTCCTCTTCTTCCTCGTATCTTTTATTTATTTAATGATTCTCGTTATTGTCAAATCATAGGTAGCTGAGCAAAAATTGAAAGAAGAGCAGCAACGGACTGGATGGGATCAGGTAATGCCTACTTTTTCACTCTTCTCGTTCATTTTATGTTAAAGCAGAAGAGGAAGGAAATGTAAGGCAGTAAATTTCTCTTGGAAATCTTTCCTAGTTGATTCCTCATTGAAACTCTCTAATGTTTTTACCTCCAATTCACTTTAATTAGGATGCCAAGCATCTGTTTTCTCTCCCTTTATTTACAACCAATTCAGCTGACATATGTTGTTCAAGTCAATAATTTAACTTCATAATCCTATGTGTTGTTCTGAGTTCATGTACTAAATACCTGTCGATCCTACTATTTGCAGGGCCCAAATTCCTCCAGTCATGATAGTCAAGAATTTAATTTCCAGATACCTCCATCTACATCGATGCCATTCAATGCAAATGCCTTCCCTGCGGATATTGCAAACATGTTTATGAACATGGCTGCACAATATACCGGACAGAACCCCCAAGAAAGGCAAGGAGAAAATAGGAATATTAGCGGATCTGACGAACCAGAAATAAGATCAGGTGGAAACATCAATGTGAATCTTGGAGAAAATATGCCTCAAGAACTAAGAGGGGCTTTGAGGTCAGTGATGGAAATGTTTTCAGGGGGAGCAGCCTCTCACGGAGATTCCCAAGATACAAATACAGCACCTGGAAGATCACCAACAAATTGAAAACTATTTTGAATTTTTTTTTTTTTCACAGATAGGAACTGTTCTTGAGATGTCTGAGTGGTGTTGGGTAATTTGTTCAATTATGGAAAAGAGAATTAAGTTATAGTGGTTTGGTGATATTTTCATTTCTAAACACAATGTGAAATGCAGAAAAGGGGTGCACAACTTTTGCTGACATCTTAATTATATTAACAATAACAACTCTAGCTAAATACTCGTAGGCGAATGATATGTAATTTATGCTTTAGTTCAAAGGTTTCTTCTTTTTTTTTTAATGAATAGAATTTCTTTTGGTTTGAAATTTTACAAGTAATTCTTTTTAACATCTTTTTGCAATTTTCCCAAGCATTTTAGCAGTTATAACATTGATTAATTTCCATAAATAATATATTCGTAATTCAACTTCGGAATTCGACATACAATAGAAAACCGACAATCATTTTTGCGAACTGTAAAGCCTTTGAAACGAAACTGCAGCCTACAATTTTATTCTGTGAGGTTTACTCTTTAAAACTTTGTAGCAAAAAAAACATACGACTCCCTTTCTTACCCCCTTTTCCCTAGCTTTTTATTTTTTTATTTTTTTCATGTATATTTTGTGGGTTTAAATTTTTGTTTTCAAGGAAAAGATTTAAAGACTAATATTTGTTGTTTATAGAATTTGACATTTGGTTAAATTGAATCCGTAAATAATATATTTTTGGGCTAAAGAGATTTGAATCGTAGTTAAACGAATCCTGCAATATATATATATATATATATATATTATTGAGCATATATCTCCATTGAGCATAAGTTGAAATATTTTTGTGGTTATGAAATAAATAATTGGTATGGCATAATGACAGTCCTCTTAGGATAGTGATAAAATATAAAATTTTATCGTAAAATAAGAGATCGCCAGTCATGATAAATGAGGCTTTAATGAACTATAAAAAAGGAAATTAGTCCGGTCTTGCTGGATTTTTAAGCTCCGATACCTAATTTAGCTATTGAAGTGTGGAGAAAAAATTTAATAGAGAGAGAATATTAAGAGTTAGAGAGAGAGAGTCCCCCTTTGTTATGGGTATACCTGTCAAATTTATAGTTTTGAGTGTTGGATTTTATGGGCTTCTGATTTTAGGTCTCTTCGTGGGCCTTTAATGGGCCGGCCTTATAGTTAATTTTATTTTGGATATTATCACTAGTCCCTCTCCATGCAATTTGATATTTGAGATCGAAGGCTCGATAATTTTGAGAATTACCCGCTTATAGGGAGTTACCCATTTAGAGAATACCTTGTCTTTGAGAGTTACCCGCTTATGGGGAGTTATCCGTTTGGAGAATACCTTGGTCGGGAGTTACCCGTTTGGAGAATACTTCGATCGGGATGTCAGTATTGACCGATTGAAATTAAGATGTCGACTTTGGAAGTTACCCGCTTATGGGGAGTTACCATTTTTAAAATTTTATCTTGCAAATAACTTTTTGCAATTTTATTGTGCAAATAATTTTATAAATATTTACTAACTTGAAGGTTGCTTATGTGATCCGCCCTTGGCGATAAACGGTCTTCCGATCCGATCCGCTCTTGGAGGAGAGATAACCAGTCCGATCCGTCCTTGACGATGGACGGTCTTTCGATTCGATCCGCTCTTGGCGGAGAGATAACCTTGTCCAATCCGCCCTTGGCGATGGACGGTCTTCCGATTCAATCTGCTCTTGGCGAAGAGATAACCAGTCTAATCCGCCCTTGGCGATGGACGGTCTTTTGATTCGATCCGCTCTTGGCAGAGAGATAACCTCATTCGATCCACCCTTGGCGATGGACGGTCTTCCAATTCGATCTGCTCTTGGCGAAAAGATAACCTCGTCCGATCCGCGCTTGGCGATGGACAGTCTTCATATTTAATCCGCTCTTGACGGAGAGATAACCAGTCCGATCCGCTCTTGGTGATGGATGGTCTTTCGATTTGATCCGTTCCTGGCGGAAAGATAATCTCGTCCGATCCGCCCTTGACGATGGATGGTATTTCCATTCGATCCGCTCTTGGCAGAGAGATAACCTCATCTGATCCGCTATTGGCGATGGACAGTCTTCCGATTCGATCCGCTCTTGACGGAGAGATAACCTCGTCCGATTCGCCCTTGGCGATGGACGATCTTCCGATCCGATAAGCTCTTGACAGAGAGATAACCTCGTTCGATTCGCCCTTAGTTATGGACGGTCTTTCGATTCGATCTGCTCTTGGTGAAGAGATAACCAGTTCGATCCGCCCTTGGTGATGGATGGTCTTTCGATTCGATCTGCTCTTGGCGGAGAGATAACCTCGTCCGATCTAGTCTTGGCGATGGACGGTCTTCCGATTCGATCCGCTCTTGACGGAGAGATAATCTCGTCCGATCCGCCCTTAGCAATGGATGGTCTTCCGATCCGATAAGCTTTTGGCGGAGAGATAACCAGTTCGATCCACCCTTGGCGATGGACGGTCTTTCGATTCGATCTGCTCTTGGCAGAGAGATAACCTTGTCCGATCCGTCCTTGGCGATGGATGGTCTTCCGATTCGATCCGCTTTTGGCGGAGAGATAACCTCGTCCGATTTGCCCTTGGCGATGGACGGTATTTTGATCCGATTAGCTCTTGTCAGAGAGATAACCAGTTCGATCCGCCTTTGACGATGGACGGTCTTCCGATTCGATCAGCTCTTGGCGGAGAGATAACCTCGTCCGATTCGCCCTTGACGATGTACGGTCTTCCGATTCGATCCGCTATTGGCGGAGAGATAACCAATCCGATCCGCCCTTGGTGATGGACGGTCTTTCGATTCGATCCGCTCTTGTAATGGCCTCAATACCGGGTCAGTCATGAATAGTACTTTCCAAAAGTGAATAGTGATACCGGGGTGAATAGTATCTCCCTGAATCGAAAAATATTTTATTGGACTATTGGAAAGAGCAAGTTAGCTGGAGTTCAATGATATAATTTGGACTGAAAATGAGATTAAATGGACCATTAAAAGTCAAAAATAAGGAAAAAATTACGGTTCTAGTTAAAAGGATGCTTGTGTTAACTGAGAGCTTATCTGAGACTTTAAAAATAACAAATAATCTTTAAAAATTACCATATTTTCTAGAACTACATTAAATGTGATGTGGAATCATATGGTAATAAAAAATTAATGTTACACTAACTTTAAAAATTGAAATATCGGGCTGGTAAAAATGCATTAAACCGAAAAATAGTCTCCAAATGACTCAAAAATATTCATGAAGTCTATTGAATATATTTTTATAATTTTAAAAGTATTTTTAAGGATATTTGACCTCTATAAGTAAGATAAAAATAATAATTTTGGTTTAAATAGTAACTGATCAACTACAATTTGATCAGGACTTTAAAAACAGTAAATGATCCTAAAAAATTACAAAAATTTTCAGTTAAGCCTAAAATTATATGTAGAATATTTTGGTGATGAGAATGAAATTTTTTTGTGACACCGGCAGTTGTCGAATCGGACCGATAAGTTTGAATTGGACTGATAACGGACTCCAATTGAGCCAAAAATTTATATATTACCTATTTTTGAGGTGATAAAGATGATGAAATTATTTTTGAAGTGATTTGAAGTAAGAAAGAGAGAGAAATTGGATTGAGCTTTAAAAAAGACTAAATGGGCCTTTTAATTAATTTGGACAAGGCCCATTCTTTAGGCCTATTAAGGAGAGTATAAGAGGCTGAAAAATCTGAGATTTCTCCAGATTTTTACAGCTCTCTCTTCCCTTTCATTTGGTGGCAGAACCACCATCCCAAAAGATTATCTCTTATTTCTTCAATTTTCCAATTAAAATCTCATGTAATCCTAACATGAGATGTGAAATTTCATCTCTATAGTTCAAATATATAGCCTCTAATCTTTGATTGAAGCAAAGGAAGCAAGGAAAATTAAGGGTGAAAAGTGAAGAGGAAAGAGTTATCATGGCTAAAAGCAAGGAAAATGAAGCTTAGGCACTCATAAGCATGGAAAAATTGTAAGTGACTAAAAAATCTTTTGATTTTCCTTTTATTTTGAATTAATTTCATTTATGTAATTAGGTTAAAAATGGGTAAAGTTGTTAATTAATGATGAAAGTAATATATGTTAGCCTAAATTAAGTGTAGAGATGATATATAGTGCCCATAAAATTTTAGTGAATTATTAAAATTTATTTTGGAATTTTAAAGCCTATGTATTGATTATGTTTATAGTGAAAATAGTGAAATAGTGGGAAATAATTGATTATTTTAGTGAAAAATGATGCTAAATAATAAATAATGTATAAATAAATTTTATTGGGATTTATTAAAATTATTGAAATTTTATTAAAATTCTAATGTTAACATGTGTATTGAAATTAATTGAATTATTAGTGAATAATTATGCAAAAATGTTGAAAAAGGTGAATTTTATATGAAATTAAATTATATTCAATGAAAATAAAATAAAAAAGTTAATCGATGAATTTTTCGAAATAATAATTAAGTCATGAAAATAATAAAAATAATTAATTATTGATAAATAATTCATAAAATAAGTGAAAATGATGAAAATTGTAAAATAATGTGTATGCGAATTTTTATGGAATTTATATGCTTTATTAGAATATTTTTGAAATAAATTTGAATTATTAAGAAATAATTCAATAAATAAGTATGTAATTATAACGAACGCGAAATAAATTACTTCAGTATACAAAAAAAATAAAAAAGTCAAATTATACATTTTCGAGGCATAAAATAATGAATTATACCAATAAAATCCATAATTACGTAAAAAATTGTAAAATAAATGCGTGAATAATTTATCAAAATAAATTAGTCAATAAAAAGTATTAGAAGAGTGAATTATTATAAAATAATTCATCGACGAAATAAAAGTTGGCATAGTGAATGATTGACAAGTTTGGACAGAAAAAGAAAAGAAAAAAATTATAAAAAGTCAATCCTTGAATTATTAGAAAATAATTCGCAAAGAATTATACAAAAAGAATAAAAGAGAATTGTGAATTATAATTCTAAAATTCATAATTTGTATATAAAACTGAAAAATCCAAGTGTCTAAGTGAATTATCGAAGAATAATTCACAAAAATGACTTAAAAAGATAAAGTGAAAGAAATGACAAAAAGTTATTGATTAGTCTAAAGCACTAAAAGAATGTGTTCGATCAGAAATGACTGTTCCGAGAAGGGTGTGATATTTCTGCGTGCGGATTGTAAAGTATTGCAGGAGCATAGTACACAGTGAAGTCAGTTCGAAATAGAAGAATTAGTACTATATCGAGTTGTATTTTGGCATGTATATACTTAAATCATGAAGGTAAAAGATTGAACTGTATTTTGATTGTATTTATGATTATTGATGGATGAGTGTTAGGTATAAGTTCTCGGCATGAAGTTATTTTGTTTATGTTTTAATTGTTTGCATGATTGTCGATTGATTTTGAAATTAATGTAAGGTATTTAAAGTGTACCGATTTGTTCGAAAAAAAAACTTACTGATTTCAGCTAAGTTTTGCATCAGAAATGACTGTTTCGAGAAGGGTGTGACAGCTCTTGGCGGTGAAAATGATAACATTCTATCGAAATTAAAAAATCATCTGATCGGATTTAGCACATTGTAGAAATAATATATTGTGAAAAAGAAGTTTTCAACAACTTTTCATTGAAATATTAAGAAATTAAAAGTAAATACTGGAGCATATGTACTAATAAATTAGTCAAAAAGCATAAAAAGAGGCGTTGAAACTAACCTTTATTTCGTCACTGTTTAAAAATTCATCGATCGCGATAAATAATTTTAATAGTAGGACAAATTTTTAAGTTGCCACATCCATATAAATAAAAATATATTGGCCAAATGCATAGTCAACAACATGGGGCCCAATTTGCATTTTACGTCGGATAAATTGATATCATGCCTTGCAATAAAGCCAATTATGCTGAAGAAATGAGCTTATACTAGGCCAAAAGGTAGTACATGTACCTTTGTCACACCCTTCTCGGAATAGTCTTTTTCGAAGCGAAACTTAGCCGACATCGGTACATTTTTTTGAACAATACGAAACACTTAAAATATTTTTTCATTAATTTCAAAATCAAACAACAGTCTTATAAACAATTAAAACAATTACCAAACATCATACCAACAACTTGCACTAGCCATTCATCCATTGACAAATAAAAAATATAATCAAAATACAATTCAATTTTTTACCTTAATAGTTTAAGTATATACATGCCAAAAGCTTACACAAACTAATACAAATGTAACGCCCTAATAATAATAATAATATCTTAGTAGATTCCTTCTAAAAGAACTCGTGAGACCACATATAAAACAAAATAAAATAATAAATAAAAAAGAAAAGAAGAGAAGTAGGTAGGATTTAAAAAGGTTAGGTGTGAAAATTAAAAAAGAAGAAGAAGAAAAAGAAGAAGAATTGAGATTTAAAGGAAGGGGTAGGTGTGTGGTTTAAATTAATAGAGAAAAGGTTGGAATTTAAAGGTTGTGTGTGTGGGATTAAAAATGAAAAGAATAAAAGGAATTTTAAAAAGAGAGAACGGGAGAGCAACCAAGAAACCGAGGAAGGGGAAGGGAGGAGCACCGTGGTCCAGCCACCACCATGTTCGACGCCGGTGAGGGAGTTTCAGACCGCCACTGCCATGCCATCTCTGGTCTCTTCAGCCATCGGTGGCTTTGTTCCTTCCGATTCCTTTTTGCTCCACCACCATCGAGCTTCTTTCCCTTTTTTCGTTGGTTTCCGACGGCGGTTAAGGAGGTTGGTGGTACCAGCGAGTCACCCGAGCCAAGGTGATAATTCCGGCACCTTCCATCGCCCTTCACTCATCGACAACCGGCAGATCGGAGCAAAGAAGAGATTAACGTTTCGGGCAAGATCCCGATCAACTCCGGTGGTCGTTGGGCGTGTGACCACCCACCATGGAGTCCTCGAGCTTGGATCTTCAAGTGGTCATTGTTGGTGCATTTTCCAGCGAGTCTCTGACGACCGGTCTGGCAAGCCCAAGGATAACAAAATACAGAAAAATGCGGAGATTGACGCTAACGGGTATGTGGATACAAACTACCCTTAATTTCATTTAATTTTGAATTTTATGGTGAATTTTATATTATGTAAGTAGATGAATTTAGGAATTAATGAGAAATAATTTGAGATAATAATAGAAATTAGTTAGATAACATGAAATAGATGAGAATAAGAGAAGAAATTAAGTAATTAGTTGGAAAGCTAATTGGTGCCTAATAATGCCCATGAAAATCCTAAATTGAGATATGGTGATTTATTAGGAATTAAGTATAAATATAACCTTCTAGTGATAAATATATGTGTTATGATGAAATTTAGTTAAAGATAATATATGGGTATGAAATTATATATAAAACATAATGATATTTTTTGAAGTTAATAAAAAGACATTAAAATAAATTAAGTGATAATTGATATATATATATTAATATACATTGATGTTAGAAACATAAATGGCATAAAACAAAGTATGAAGAGATTCGTGAGTGTTAAAAACTATATGTTAATCGAATTGTATATAATGGTATATAAAGTGAGTAATTGATGTTAAATAGTACTTTACGTAGATAATATGTTATATTAATTTAGAGAAGTATAATTCGAGTTAAATTAACTTATTAACATAAGGTGCACTATAGATACATGTATATATGTACAGTAATATGACATTGTGTGACTATACATATAAGTGAACAAAAGGGTGAAATAAATTGATATAAATTAATAATGTTGTAAATTAATGTAAGAAGAATAGTTCATGAATTGAGTTGAAAAATAGTAAAGTAAAGCACTACGGTGCCTATAGTAGTAAATGATGTTGTTGATGGAACAAAGAATAAATAATGATAAAATGAAGTTATTAAAGATAAGGAAAATGATAGATACCATGGATATATATATAATGCTAATACATGTAGATGATACTATTTAATGTCTTTAATGATGATATTATATTTGCCCTTAGTAAAATTAGATAGGAATTGGGGTAATTGGATAAGGTTGGCATGTCAATTAGGAAACTTGTAATGCGGCGCCTTGATATGTAATGCCGGATTTGATGGCTCCGAAAGCTCTTCCGGTGTATGTAATTAATTGAGTTGTGAATTGGATGGCTCCGTGAGCTGAATCCACAATTGCATTTATATATATGTGTGTGTATGTAATTAATTGAGTTGTGGATTGGATGGCTCCGAGAGCTGAATCCACAATTGCATTTATATATATATATATATATGTGTGTGTGTGTGTGTGTGTGTGTGTGTGTATGCAATTAAATTGAATTGTGGATTGGATGGCTCCGAGAGCTGAATCCACAACTGCATATGTATATATATATATATATGTGTGTGTGTGTGTGTGTGTATAGAAAATCATATGTTTAATAGAAAAAAATTACGTATATTGACTGAGAAAATTGTTAAAGGGGATTGGATGGTTCCGAGAACTGAATCCCCCGATTATATCCCGTTTATCCAGCTCGTTGCAATTCCAATGAATTTTATTACAGGCAAAAATGGTAATCTTGTATGAAACTGAAATAAAAGAATAGTTAGGATAATTTGGATGCCATAAATGCAAATAAATAATAAATAATATGGAAAATAAAGGAAAATTGGTTAGTTTGACAAAAAAGAGTAATAAGAAACTTAAATTGGCTAAATAAGACAGAAAGGGGCAAGAATGTAATTAGTCAAAAATTAAAGGACTAAATTGTAAATTTACCATCTTTGGGAAATTCAAAGAATCAAAATGTAATTTGTACATTGGAAATTCAATAAAGGTCAAATAAAGCCAAATGAGTCAAAATGTAAGTTAATTACAGAAAATAGTAAATTGAAAAATTAATATAGCAATTAGAGAAATCAAATTGAATAGACAAGTTAAGAAGGATAAAATCATCATTAGTAAGAATCTTAAGGATCAAAATGTAATTCGTCGTCATGAGAGAAATTTTAGGATCTAAATTGTAATTTATGCACTTAATTTAAATTAAAGGATAAAGGAAGTTAAACCAGTTAAAATTGTGATCAAAATTGGTTAAGTTAAGAAAAAGTCAATTTTAGGAAAATTGGAAAATTAATTAGAAAGAATAAGTGTTAAAGAAATTTAAAGTAAATTATGAGTATATTGAGAATAAATTATGAAGTTATATGATAGAAGGAGATTACAATGATTTGATTTGTGATTTTCTATTTAATGAGGAAAGAAATGTAATCAAACAAGAAAAATATATAACAAAGATAAAGACAAGAAATGAAGGTCAAATGACTTAAAACGAAAATAAATAGAATTGATGATTTGATTATTAAACTGTAACTAATATCAAAAGAGAGAATTTGAATGAATTTTTATAAATAATGAATGAAATCATAATATGGTCAAAGGAAGAACAAAAATAAGTAAATAAAATATGAAACTGTGGAATAGACCAAAGAATGAAATTAAGGAATAAATTAAAAAGAAAATAATAGGTTTATGGCGAGAAATATTCAAAGAGAAACGAAGGATAAATTAGCAGTTTTGAGTAAATAATTAACGAAATATTGATTTAACTAGACAGAAAAATTTATATTGTAAGACGGTCAAAAGTAAGTACCTAATCGAAAGTATAAAAGGAAAAGAGAAACTAATAGAAGAATGAGATATGACAAAATATTAAATAGCGAATGAGAAAAGAATATTAGAAAGAAAATAGAAATGGAATGTTCCAACTAATGAACTTTGACTAGTAAAAATTTACTGTATAAATTATAGTGAACCAAATAGAAATTTTAAATAAAGTAACAAAAGAAGGGCAATCTAAACAAGGAGGTGGACAAGGATCAATAAATAATAATGGAAATTTCAGGGATAAGTTAGTCAAATGAATGGACTTGCTTAATATAATAAAGATAATAAAAAAAATTGGAAAAAAAATGTAATCGAATGAAATTTTGAGTAGTTGTATCCACCACTAAGCACATAGTTGCTTAGCGTGCGGTTGTTGCCTGCGTGCAGGAACAGAAGATGTCGGGATATGAAGAAGAAATTTTGATTGGCATGCACGTAAAGATAGTGGTATTGTATAAACTGAGGTAGATCAATATTATATTTAATGCCCGGTATTTTTATAATCATAGCTATTATTGTTTTAGTAAATGAGTTTGGATTATTAGAGATACACGTGTATCCGTCTGGTATCGCTATATATTATGTACAGATATATGGAAGATAGTAGGGTGTTACAACAAAAATCTTCTCTTCCAATTTGGACCCACCGCGTACTGTGCTCCCGCAACACTTCAAAATCTGCACGCAGTAAACACTACGTGCTGAGCATTAAATATGTCCAGTGGTGATTACTAATCCAAGAATTTTCCAAGATAAAGCATAATTTCATAATTTATGATACTACTATTCTTATTTCATTAAATATTTTCTTTTATTTCGGCTATTAATAATCATATTATTAACTCATATTTTGATTATCATTGTTCTTTTGTTTTCAAATTTTTAACTTTATTTTATAGTATCTTCTTAGGTAGATCGATATCGGATTTACCTTTACCTTTACGTTAATCTTTACTATAACTTTTACTTTTATCATTACTTTCGTTTTATCTTTTAGCCACAACGATTTAATTATCGTTTTATTTAACAATGTGTATTGGTACTCGTGTCTTTACTAGTACCAACATAAACTATTTTTAATTCTTGATTTACTGTTCACTTATTCAATTTGTATTATAATTACACTTCTCGCTATTAATTCTTTTATTTTGCTTTAACTTTTAACTAATAAATACATTATTATTTAAAGGCTTTTAAGCTGTATTGCAAAGTGATATAGTTATTTTGGGACATTTTGCAGTCAAATTCTCTTTTCTTCATTTATACATTACTTATGTTCAATTATTTATTGAGACATATGTCTTTTACTTTTTCCTCATTGGCCAATTTTGTGACTTTTTATCGTTTAACTTTTCAATTAGCTTTTCTTTCAGAAAGACGTTATCTAAGCATTAAGTTTCACTTCATGTCAATATCATCACTTTTTAACTTTAAGCAGGAAATTAATATTATTTTCTAAACTTATCACTTTTCACAATAGTAATTGGTACAAGAAATACCAATTAATTAAATTTATCTTTTTCAAGTAAAACAAAATACATTTTAAATCGTTATAAAAGCTTAACTAACCATTGATTTAATATTTTATTTTTATAAAACTTTTTTTTTCTTTTTCTTATTAATTACACTTTTTCAGAAATCTTTACAGATTTATTTCAACTTTATATTTTCTTTCAAATGAAATATTTTTCGTTATAACTTTTCATATTCAATTCAATTAAATAGTGCTTATTTATTCATTTCGATGTGCCTCTAGTGCAATATAACAACATTCTCAAAAAGGATACTCGGGACTGGACCCAAAGATCCTACTGAACAGATAAAGAAATGATCTCGAAAAATCAAGTCTCACAGAGCAGAAAACAGATATACTTTCACTTTTACTAAAGTTATGGAGATCAAAGATCCCACCCATAGCAAAGCAAGTCGCCGTGACTTGCACCGTGGTACAGAAGTGTCCCTATGGCTAGCCAATTATATCCAAAACAAGAATAATAATACATGCTTATCGCTAAGGGTAAACATAATCAATCACATTTGCAAACGTTTTTAAACATTTTAAAATTTTTAATTTCTTTCTTTTATTTATTACTACACTTTTGTCGTTTTATTCACTTTCTCTTTTCCAGTCACTTTTGTGAATTATTCTACGATAATTCACTCAGATACTTAAACTTTTCAGTCTTTTATACATATTATAAATTATGAATTATGGCATTATAATTCACAATTTTTTTTTTATTTTTTTTTGTATAATTCTTTGCAAATTATTTTTCAATACTTCTAAACTTGATCTTTTTACACTTTTTTTTCTTTTTGTCCAAAACTTTTTAATTATTCGCTTAACCGACTTTTATTTCGTCAGCGAAATATTTTATACTCTTTCACTCTTTACTGCTTTTTATTGACGAATTTATTTTGATAAATTAGTCACACCTTTATATTACCACTTGTTACGCAATTAGAAATTCTATTAATATAATTTATTATTTTATGTCTTAAAAATGCATAATTTGACTTTTTCTATAGAATTATTTATGTCAAATACATAATTATAATTTTGCCATTATAATCATTTATTTTCATTTTTATTATACAATTTCTTTCATTATTCATTGTTTATTCTTTAATTTACCATTTTCGAATAAAATTATATTTTAGTCCTTATACCATGAAAACTTTATCTTTTGACATAGTTAGGTCTCCGAAATTATCATTTTGCCTTTGTTAACTATTTATTACTTATTTTCACTCATTAATTACCTACTTTGGCAAAATTATCATTTTGCTCTAAAACTTTTATTTTCTTTCATTTGAGTCCTTTTTCCATTTGAAACTTCATTTTATCTTTCTTTTTATTTACTTATCAATTTATTTCCATCATTTTCATTCATTTTATGAATTATTTACTGATAATTCATTATTCTTATTATTTTTACGACTTAATAATTATTTCAAAAAAATCATTGGTTGACTTTTTACTTCATGTCGTTGATATTAATTTAATTTCATATTAATTCATCGCTTTAGTCATTTTTATACAATTATGCATTACTATTTCAATTATTTTCATTATACATATTCACATGAAAATTTCAATAAATTTCAATAAAATTTATTTATGCATTCTTTATTGGTCATTATCATTTTTCATCAAAATAGTCACTTAATTCACTATAAATCACAATTTTCATTCAATACATACACTATACAAATTCTTAAAAATGCCCAAATTAATTTCAAATATTCTCTAAAAATTCATAGACATCAATTATCATGTCTATTATTATTTTAAGCTAACATACATTAATTTCATGCATTTTTCTCACTATTTTCTCTACCTAGATAATTCGGCCACCAACATTTTTCTTCTTAAAAATTTTATTTCTTTCATTTTCACTTTTCATTTACCTTATCTCTAGTCCATTTACAATTACCCTAACATAATTACATCAATTAACAATTTTACATATTTTTATCTTAATTACATAATTAAGAAGATTTTATATTAATAGGAAAACTAAAGGATTTTGTAGTCACTTACCTCTTTCCATGCTTTAACTTCCTTAAGCTTCACTTTTCTTTACTTGACACAAAGCAAAACTTCATCCTTCAACAAAATCACCCTTGGCCGAATTCTTCAAGCCTTCCTAACCTCCATTTTTTGTCCTCAAATGAAAAATACAAGCTCATAATTAGCTTCTACACCTTAAAAACTATAAGAACACATCAAAAAATCAATTAAAATCAATTAAATTTTTAAGTTCCATCTTACCTCTTTTCCTTTCTTCACTTGATTCCTTGCCTTTTCTTACTCAAATCACTTGATTGAGGCCACTAGGGTGACCTAGAGAGAGAGAACTTCATCTTTTATGTTGGGATTTATAAGAGATTTGGAGTGAAAGAAGAAGAAACAAGGAGAGAGGGAATGAGATGATGGTTCGGCCACCATAGAGGGAGAAGAGGCTGGAGTTTTCTAGAGCAATTCTCCAAATTTTTAGCCCTATATATATTCTTTTGATGGGCCAAAATTGGGCTTAAATGAGTGGATTTTGCCCACTTAAACATTAAGGCTCATTTAGGTCTTTTTAAAACCCAATTCAATTTCTCTCTCTTTCATACTTTAAATCGCTTCAATTTTAATTTCATCATTCTTAAAATATCAAAAATAGGTAGTACATAAATTTTTGGCTCATCCTTGGCCGAATTCCTTAAGCTTTAATTTTTCTTCACTTGACACAAAGCAAAACTTCATCCTTTAACAAAATTACCCTTGGCTGAATTCTTTAAGCCTTCCTAACCTCCATTTATTTTTCTCAAATGAAAAATCCAAGCTCATAATTAGCTTCTACACCCCAAAAACTACAAGAACACATAAAAAACTAATTAAAATCACTTAAATTTTTAAGTTCCATCTTACTTCTTTTCCTTTCTTCACTTGATTCCTTGTCTTCTCTTATTTAAATCACTTGATTGAGGTCACTAGGGTGATCTAGAGAGAGAGAAATTCATCTTTTATGTTTGGATTTATGAGAGATTTGGAGTGAAAGAAGAAGAAACAAGGAGAGAGGGAAGGAGATGATGGTTCGGCCACCATAGAGGGAGAAGAGGCTGTAGTTTTTTGGAGCAATTCTCCAAATTTTTAGCCCTATATATACTCTCTTGATGGGCCAAAATTGGACTTAAATGAGTGGGTTTTGCCCACTTAAACTTTAAGGCTTATTTAGGCCTTTTTAAAATCCAATTCAATTTCTCTCTTTTCTATACTTCAAAATGTAATGGCCTCAACACCGGGTCAGCTGTGAAAGTACTTTCCGGCAGTGAATAGTATTTTTCGGGCCCGAAAGGACACCCGGAAGTCAAAAATATTTTATTGGACTATTTGAAAGGAATAGTCATTGTGAGTCTACGGTTGAAATTTGAAGTAAATTTGAGGTCAAATGGGCCTCCATAAGTCAAAAATACAAAAAAGATAGCGAGTCAATTTCCCTGGTAGGGAAGGGGACTTGATTTTGCACAAATAATTAAAAATAGTAAATGACCTCCGAATATTGCCATATTTTGCAGTTCTTAATGAAATTTTATGAAGAATATTTTGGTATAAAAAAATGAATTTTTCGGCGATGTCGACAGTTGTCGAATCGAACCGATAAGTTTGAATCGGACCGATAACGGACTCCGATTGAGCCAAAAATTTATATCCTACCTATTTTGGATGTGATAAAAATTATAGAATCAAAATTTAAGTGATTTGGAGTGAGGAAGTGGGAGAATTTTAGTTGGGCCTTTGAAAATTGGTTATTTGGCCTTAAATAAATAGATTAGGCCCATTAAGTTTTGGCCCAACCTAAGGCCCAATTGGAGGAGTATATAAGCTGGAAAATCTGTGATTTTCCAGCAGCTTCCAGCCACTTTCAGCTCCTTCATCCAGCCGACACCACCATTCTCTCCTTTTCTCAAATTTCTTCATCTTTTGCTTCATTCTTTCACCTAAATCAAGCATCTAAATAGTAATTCTGCCTTTCTTGATGAGTTTTGCAGCCTCTACCATCTGATTACAGCAAAAGAAGCAAAGGATTTTCAAGACTCAAGTTTTGGTATTAAAAGGGTAAGTTGCTTCCTTAAAGAAATAAATTGATTCCTTAGTGTTTTTTCATAGGTTTTAAGGTGTAGAAGCTAATTATGAACTTGGATTTCTCATTTGAGGACAAGAAATTGAGGTTAGAAAGCTTAAAGATTTCGGCCAAGGAGAAATTTGTGGATGGATGGAGTTTTTCTTGATGCCAAGTGAAGAAATGTGAGGCTTAAGGAAGATTAAGCTTGGAAAAAGGTAAGTGACTACCAAATCCTTTGATTTTCCTATTGATATGAATTTTCCTTAATTATGTAATTAAGGTAAAAATATGAAAAATTGTTAATTAATGCAATTATGTTAGGGTAAATGAAATTAAGCATGAGAGGAAATGAAATGAAGGTTTTAATGAAAGAAAGAAAATTTTTAAGGTGGAAAAATGTTGATGGCCGAAATACCTAGGTGAGAAAATAATGAGAAAAATGAATAAAATTAATGTATGTTAGCTTAATTTAATAATAGACATGTTATTTGATGTCTATGAATTTTTAGAGAATATTTAGAATTTATTTGGGAATTTTTAAGATTATACATATTGTATGTATTAAATGGAAATTTTGATTTATTGTGAATTCAATGATTATTTTGATGAAAAATGACATTGACCAATAAATAATGCAAAAATAAATTTTATTAGAATTTATTAAAGTTATTGAAATTTTATTGGAATTTTTATGTGTATATGTATAATGGAAATAATTGAAATAGCAATGCATAATTGTATAAACATGACTAAAGTGATGACTAAATATGAAAAATAAATTAATGTCAATGACGAGAAATAAAAAGTCAACCGACGGATTTTTCGAAATAATTATTAGGTCATGAAATAATAAGAATAATGAATTATTAGAAAATAATTCATAAATAAATGAAAATGATGGAAATAAATTAATACGTAAATAAAAGAAAGATAAAATGAGTTTAAATAGAAAAAGGACTTAAATGAAAGAAAATAAAAGTTTTGGGGGCAAAATGGTAATTTTGCCAAAGTAAGTAATTAACGCGTAAAAATAAGTACGAAATACTTAAAAAGGGTAAAATGATAATTTCGGAGGCCTAACGGTTTCGAAAGATGGAATTTCCGTGGTTTAAGGACCAAAATGTAATTTTACTTGAATATGATAAAATAAAGGATAAAGGATGAATAATGGAAGAAATTATAAAATAAAAATGAAAATAAATGATCATAATGGCAAAATTGTAATTATGTATTTGAAATGAATAAATTGATAGATAAAGTCAAATTATGTTTATGTGAGGCATAAGATAATAATTGATATTAATTAAGTTCCTAATTGCCTAAAAGTAGAGAAAATAAAGACGTGACTAATTTATCAAAATAAATTAGTCAATAAAAAGTATTAAAGGAGTAAATGACTATAGAAATAATTCGCTGACAAAATGAACGTTGGCATACCGAATGATTAAAAAGTTTGAACAGTAAAAGATTAAGAAGTCAATCATTGAATTATTAGAGAATAATTCGCAAAGAATAATATAAAAAGAATACAAAGAAAATTGTGAATTATAATGCCATAATTCATAATTTATAATATGTACAAAAGCTGGAAAAGTTTAAGTATCTGAGTGAATTATCGAAGAATAATTCACAAAAGTGACTGGAAAAGAGAAAGTGAATAAAAGGATAAAAAGCTATTGAACAGTCAAAGGCACAAAAGAGTGCATTTGATTCGAATAAAGTATAGTAACAAATAAAAGGAAGAAATTAAAGAGTTTTAAATGTTCAAAAACGTTTACAAATATGACTGATTATGTTTGCCTTTAGCGATAAACAGGTAGTATGATTCTTGTTTTGGATATAATTGGCTAGCCATAGGGACACCTCTGTACCGCGGTGCAAGTCATGGCGACTTGCTTAGCTATGGTTGGGATCTTTGATCTCCATAGCTTCTGTGAAAGTGTATCCGTATCTGTATCTGTTATGTGAGACTTGATCTTTCGAGATCATTTCTCTATCTGCTACGTGGGACCTTTGGGTCCAGTCCCGTGTATCCTTTGTGGAAAACCTGTTATATTGCATTAGGGGCACATTGAAATGAATAAATAAGTATTGCTTAATTGAATTGAATATATGAAAAGTTATAACGAAAACGATTCGTTTGAAAGAAAATGCAAAATTAAGATAAATCTGTAAAGATTTTTGTAAAGTGTAATTAGTAAGAAAAGAAAAGAAAGGTTTTATAAGAATTCAGAATGTATTGTGTTTTTCGTGAAAAGGATAAATTTGATTAATTGGTATTTTTCTTACCAATTACTATTGTGAAAAGTGATAAATTTGAAAAACAATATTTATTTCATGTTTAAAGTTAAAAGTAATGATTGTGACATGAAATGAATTTAATGCTTATGAAATATCTTTCTGAAAGAAAGGTTATTTAAAAAGTAAAATAATAGAAAGACATATGATGGACCGATGAGAAAAAAAATAAAAGACTTATGTCTTAATTAATATTTGAACGAAAGTAATATGTATAAGAATGAAGGAAAGAAAATATTACAAAGTGTCCCGAAATACTTATATCACTTTGCAATAAAGCTCAAAAGCTATTAATTAGTAATGTATTTATTGGTTAAGAGTCGAAACAAAAATAAAAGAATAAATAGCAAGAAGTACAATGAGAGTTCAAATTGAATAATTGAACATTAAAACAGGAATGTAAATAATTATTTTGGTACTAGTAAAGACACGAGTACCAATACATATCGCTAAATGAAATGATAATTTAATTGCTACGGCTAAAGGATAAAATGGAAGTATTGATAAAAAGTAAAAGTTATAGTAAAGATTAACGTAAAGATAAATGGTAAATCTGATATTGATCTACCTAAAAAGATACTGTAAGTACAGTAAAAAGTTTTGAAACAAAAGAACAATGGATATCAAAATACGAATTAAAAACATGAATACTGATAACTGAAATAAAATGAAATGCTTAATGAAGTAAAGATAATAGAAGCTTAAATTACGAAATTATGCTTATTCTTGGGAAATTCTTGGATTAGTAGTCACCACTGGGCATATTTAATGCTCAGCACGTAGTGTTTACTGCGTGCAGGTTCTGATGTGTTCGGAAGCACAGTACATTGAAGGTCCAGATCGGAAGAGAAGATTTTAGTGTCAGATTGTTTAAGCTTATGGCATGTATATACTTAGACTATTAAGGTAAAATACTGAACTGTATTTTGAGTGTATTTCATGATTGTTATCGAATGAATAATTGGTTTATATTATTGGATTGAAGTTATCTTATATATGTCTTAAAATGTTTTTAAAGCTATCATTCGATTGGAAAGTTTTTGAAAAAAAAAAACTTACGGTTTCAGTTTAGTCCGCATCAGAAAAGACTGTTACGAGTAGGGTGTGACACAAAATCACTTCAATTTTAATTTCATCATTCTTAAAACATCAAAAATAGGTAGTACGTAAATTTTTAGCTCAATCGGAGTCCATTATCGGTCCGATTTAAACTTATTGGTCCGATTCGACAACTGCCGGTATCACTGAAAAATTTCATTCTCATTACCAAAATATTCTACATAAAAATTCATGTAGGCGCACAAAATCTGGCAATATTTAGAGTTCGTTTACTATTTTTAATTATTTATGCAAAATCAAATCTTCTTCTCTATCAGGAAAATTGACTCGATATTTTTTTTGTATTTTTGACTTTTAGAGATCTATTTGACCTCAAATTCACTTTAAATTTCAACCATAGGCTCACCATGACTATTCCTTTCCAATGGTCCAATAAAATATTTTTGACTTCAGGTATTCTTTCGGGTCCGAGAAATACTATTCACTACCGGAAAGTACTATTAACGGCTGATCTGGTATTGAGGCCATTACAACCTTACACTCCACCAAAAGTTCCAAAGCATGTCATTCAAAACTTAAAAGGATGTGGTAGGTAGTACACGCACCTTTCACTCCACCAAAAGTCGTAAAGCATGTTATTCAAGACTTAAAAGGATGTGGTGTGCAACCCTCTACTTGTCATCTTTGCATGTAAAGTGGGAAAGAGATGAATTTATTTGACCAAAGTTTGCTCTCTTTCGATCTCTACTCTCTCTTCTTCTTTTTTTTTTTTTGTAAAATTAAACCCAAGATTTTTAGATCTAGGATTTTCCTCAGGTTGTGTCTGTCGCTGGATCCGTAGAAGGAGCGTGATTTTCACCATTAACTTATAGAAAAGAATAGTAGATCTGGAGCTTGAAATCGAAATTTTCAGGCTGAGTAGCTCAGTTCCGGCATCATCTCTCAATGAAAGTACCAAATGATAAAATACAAAATTTTACCGTAAAAGGAGAGATCGCCGGTCATGGTGAAAGAGGCTTTAATGACCTGTAAGAAAGGAAACTAGCCCGATCTTGTTAGGCTTTTGAGCTCCGATGCCTAAGTTAGTTATCGAAGTGTGGAAAGAAAGTTTAATGGAAAGAAAATATTAAGAGTTAGAGAGAGAGAGAATCCCCCTTTGTTATTGGTATACCTGTCAAATTTATAGTTTTGAGTATTATATTTTATGAGCTTCTGATCTTAGGTCTTTTCATGAACCTTTAATGGACCGACCTTATAGTTAATTTTATTTTAGGTATTATCAAATAGTCATGCATACAATTTATGTACATTGAATGTAGCATAGATAAAAAATTATGAGTTTTAACTTTTGCTTGATTCATATAGCATATATTATTGGAAAAACTATTCTCAATTATAAATTCGATAACATCGAATTTTAAATTTATCGATTTTATTAATTTTAAAAAAAATTCGAATATCTAAAGATAATGGAGAAAAAAGAATACCATACAAAAATGCATAAAGGGTGTTGAAACAATCAGACAAATATTAATATGTTGATTGTATGGTTGAATTTTAAACGAAATGGTTGAATTTTAAACGAACGAACAAATATTAATATTCGAATATCGGATGGAAGCTTCGCATGGAAAGCAAAAACCAATAGTGATTTATAAAAACAAAAAATGATTTTATTATCCTTTTGTTGAAAATAAGAGATGGATAGTTTATTTTATGTGAATGATGTAATTAGTTATTATGATTTAATAATGGCAATGGCAATGGCAATGCCTTTCCATTCATTGATATTTTAAGAAGTCATTGAGATTAATTAATCATATGAAGTTAGATGACGATTAGAGAAGCTTGAATCATTCTTCTTCTTATTCGGAAATACACCTTTCGATTTTACTTTTCAGAAATTAATGTTTATTTTATTAATATACCCCAAAAGGACAAATTCAAACTAAGCTATTGGGTATATATTTGGGGTCCAAAAAGGAAAATAGATTTTCATTTGCGGTCCAACGCGGATCAAAACAAAAAGAACAAAAAGGAGAGATCTGACGGTTAAGATCCGCAGAGGTACTGTCAGGGACCCATCTGGGCCGCATGCACCACATCATCCGTGTCAGTGTTAGACACCCAATTTCACGGCTCAGATCTAACCAAATCTTCCCCTAGCGAGATCTGCCAAGTACGCGGATCAAAACAAAAGGAACAAAAAAGAGAGATCTGACGGTTAAGATCCGCAGAGGTACTGGGCCGCATGCACCACATCATCCGTGTCAGTGTGAGACACCCAATTTCACGGCTCAGATCTAACCAAATCTTCCCCTAGCGAGATCTGCCAAGTGTATGGTCCTCAATTAAGTCAATTGTGTGTTCTAAACATTAATAAAAAAAAAACCAAAAACAAAGAAAAAAAAAACAAAATTAACAGAATAAAAGAAAAAATATACAGAAGACAGAAAAATTGAAAACGAGTGCAGTGCCTGTCAGTTCCTGAAACTCCAACTTCTTCAGTTTCGATCTCTCCGCCCCACAATTATAATCCCACCTTAAAGACATACCCTGTTCGATTCTTCCCAACACTGTCAATGCCATTGCTTTGATTCTTCTGTTTCTTCTTCAGGTGAAAATATGTGCTTTAAATAGCTGTTATCATTTTGTGATCCCATTATTGTTTGTTTGACTCAATTCGAATTATTTGTTTCAGGTTTTCAAATTGGTTGATTCATTATTTGGCTTGCTGCATAAATTCATTGTTAAAGCATGAGTGCTTATATAATCGGTGTTCTTGTTCCTCTTGTGGTTACTTTTCTCTTCCGGAATTCGAAAAACAATGCTAAGCAAAGAGGGGTTCCTGTGGATTGTGGAGGGGAACCAGGGTACGCTATTAGGAATTCTAGATTTTCAACTCCATTGGAATCGGCATGGGAGGGTGTTTCTACTCTTGCTGAGCTTTTTGAGTATGCCTGCAAAAGACATGGGAATAAATCTTTTCTTGGAACAAGAAAGTTGATCTCCAAGGAAGTTGAAGTTAGTGAGGATGGAAGGTCTTTTGAGAAGCTTCATCTGGGAGAGTATGAATGGACTAGTTATGCCGTGGCGTTTCAGAAAGTTTGCAACTTTGCTTCTGGGTTGGCTTGGATTGGGCACGCGAGGGAAGAGCGTGTGGCAATATTTGCTGATACAAGAGCAGAATGGTTCCTTTCTCTCCAGGTGCTTGAGTTATAATGAATCACTTTGTCAATACATAAATATGTTTTCTCTATATAATTAGTTTTGGTATAGAAGAATTTTTCAGGTCAAGCCTCACAATCAACTAACCTGGTTTCTTTCTTGTATCAGGCTTGCTTTAGGCGCAATGTCACCGTGGTTACTATCTATGCATCCTTGGGAGAGGAAGCTCTTTGTCACTCATTAAATGAGGTTTTCTCGTATATTATTATCCGTTTGAGTCTATGATATGAGTATTGATTTAATATTCAAGAGTAGCCATGTTTTAGGATCTTCGTATCATTTCACATGAAACTTAGTATTATTCAGAGTCTGGAGTATTAAACTCACTCTGCCTTTTAATTTTTCAATGATTTCGAATTCATCTCTAAATTGGAAATATCACGATTTGTATCTGTTTCAAAGTTTTTGTTAGGTATTTAATTAAAGATTCAGCTCCCTATTGTTTGTTATTTTTCTAAAGCAACTTTTTATTTACTCTTGATGATTTATGTTGGATATTTGGCGGATAATGATCTTTCAATTCGTAGATTCATAAATTCTTGATTTTCCCATATAAGTTGCTGTTGTCATATTGTTATACTAAGATCAAATTCTAATGTTTCAGACATATGAAATATTATATAAAATGTAGCTCCCACAGTAGAAGAGGAAAATGCTCATTAGATTCCTGGTTGTTCTGGTGGTTGGTATTATTTATTGACTGTCTTGCATAGTTAGTTTGGTCACAATTAATATGGTTTTTGATAACTCTTCAACTTTGTGAGGTTGTAGGTTCTGTACATTTGTATATCTGCCATTTGCAATGTATTTTTAATGGAAATCACAAGAAATGACAACAATTGCAATGGTGAAGCCATTGTTTTTCCCTGTTCTAAGACATGTTTTTCAATGTTAATGGTGTTTCTTTTTTTTTCTCTACAGACAGGGGTTACCACTGTCATTTGTGGGAACAAAGAATTGAAGAAACTTGTGGACATAAGTGAACAACTTGACACTGTGAAACGTGTTATATGTATGGATGATGAGATTCCATCTATTGCATCATCATTGGAGCAGAGTCGTCGCTGGACCATCATCTCACTTTCCAATGTTGAGAAACTTGGACAAGAAAATCCTGCTGATGCTGATTTGCCTCTTAAAAATGATGTTGCAGTAATAATGTATACAAGTGGGAGTACGGGGTTGCCCAAGGTTTGAACATCTATTTATGCTTATAGTTCTACCCTATCACTGTCTTGTTTGTTTTCACTTGATTAAGTTTTGATGACATCTTACTCATCGGTTGTTGACTGGGGAATAACTTGGGCTTTTATGCAATCTTTTGATTGTATAATTGAATGAGGCATCTTTAGGTACCACATCTAGATGTTGGGGCCTCAGCAGCTTAAATATTAGGCACATAGATGCCATTTCCCTTCCCTTCTCTGAATTTTCCAAAAATCTGATTGATCACAAAATGTTCTTCTCCTTTTTTAATTTTATATCATTTCTATTTCCTAGGTTCCAGGAAATTAACAGCATGTTTTTTGGTCTATTTTCACGAATTGCCATTTAATTTACTTCCCATTACTGCCCTTAAGTAAAGTTTAGTGTTGCTAGTTGATCATAAATTTTGCCACTGAAGTTTGAATTTCAGTTTCTTGTTTTATATGTGTTTTGGTGGAGGAATATTCAATATATGGTGTAATATATTGAGTGTTTCTTGTGCCCGTGACTTAGTGTTTATGGTTACAGGAATATGTGGTATGATAATAAATTTTTATTTTTCATTATTTAAATTAAGGCTGAAGCCTGACTGTAATGTAGTCATATTTGTTACCTTTGAACTTTCCATGGAGTTGAACCTCTCTATTGCAAAGTATTTGGAATTCTAAACAGTTAGCCAAACCATATTAGAGTTCACATGATACTTATTTGTCCACCTTCCACAGGGTGTAATGATGACTCACGCTAATGTCCTAGCTGTAGTTTCTTCAGTCAGGACAATTGTTCCTGGGCTTGAGAACAAGGACGTTTATCTTGCGTACTTGCCATTGGCTCATATCCTTGAGTTAGCTGGTGAGGTGTGGATCTATTCATTTAGTAATTTATGTGATAATTTTAGCTTCATATATTCTTCCTTTTTCTTTCAACATATTATAACACATTTCGATTTTCCAGAGTATAGTAGCTGGTGTTGGGAGTGCTATAGGATATGGATCCCCTTTGACACTTACTGATACATCAAACAAAATCAAAAGGGGAACAAAGGGAGATGCCACTGTATTGGGGCCGACAGTGATGGCAGCCGTCCCAGCAATTCTTGATCGTGTTCGGGATGGTGTGCGCAAGAAGGTTGCATAATTTTGACATGCTTTCTCTCTTATCCTTGCATGTGCAATCACACATCACAGATGCATGCATGATACACCTGTTATAAGTGTCAACTTTTGTTGGATAACTTTGTTGCTTACTAAATTTTTAATACCTCAGGTTGATGCAAAGGGGGGTTTGAGTAAAAAACTGTTTGACTTGGCATATAACCGTAGGCTGTCTGCAATTAATGGTAGCTGGTTTGGAGCTTGGGGCCTAGAAATGCTTCTTTGGGACTTCCTTGTGTTTAAGAAAGTTCGAGCGGTTTTGGGAGGTCGAATTCGTTTTTTGCTTTCCGGAGGTGCTCCTCTTTCTAGTGATACTCAAAGATTTATCAACATTTGCCTTGGGTTAGTATTCTTTGGCACATTCTGATTGCTGTTTGCATATAATAAGTGATGAATCCTGGCACCTTATGCAGTACCATGCTAATATTTGAAGATGGATTTTCATCCTTAAATATTCATTATGTCCAAACTAGTGCAAATGAAAACAATCTAAGACTATAAACTAAAGCCAAAAGTTACCTGCAGAATAGCTTTTTAAAACTGTGATTCTGTAAACCCTTGACCATGATGACACATGAGATCACCTTTTCCTTGCCAAATTTTTGCTTGTGAAAGCATATGTAAGGTGATGGAAATTTCATTGATTGCTTTATAAAATATATTTTCCTTGATGCTGCATGGCAGCTTGGATCCTGAACCACTAAGACAAGTATTTCTGATTCCTTTTCTTAAAAGCTTAATGAACTTTTCTTAAACATTTGCACAGACAAATTTCAATGCCCAATTTGTTCTGATTTCTCTAAAGCTTAAAACATAAAATTAAAATTTTAGCATGCTTGCATATCTTTTCTGCATAGAAAAAATTGATAGTTATTAATTTTCACTATAGAAGTGTTGACTTCTCTACAACCCAAAATATAGAAGAGAGATAAGGTTAAAAAACTGAAAAATGGAAAAAATAACCTCTTACGATTGGAGAGCATTGGTAATAAAAAATGCACTTGAGTCCTGTAGATGCTCTACCTAGATCTCTTTCTAATCCATGCATGAAGAAAAAATTAAAAATTTTCTTATGGGGAATGAGGCTAATGTATCATATTGTGTTAAAGAAAATGCATGAAGAAAAAAATGAAAATTTTTCTTATGGGGAATGAGGCTAATCTCTTTATACAAATTCTGAAATCCCTTAAAATTCTAATCTTTCCTCTCGAGAAAAATAAAATGCATGTTTACTTACAGAAAACTGCTCAAACTTTTCAGAAAAATTTTCTACAAAAAACAAAGATCATGTTTATTTTAGTTTGTTTTTTTGAAATAAAAAATAGAAAATAAATTTTTCAGTTTTCTAAAATAAAGAAATTATAAAACTAATAAAAGATATTTTATAAATTTTCTAAATAATTTTAATACATACTCACACATATATATGTGTGTGTAAACACATACATATACATATACATGTATGTGTGTGTGTTTGTATGTGCATGTACATATAGTACATGCATGCATACATACATACATATAGATATGTATGTACATACATATACATACACATACATACATGTGTATATATGTACATACATGTATGTATACACACACACACACACATATATATATGTGCATATATACACATGTATGTATGTGTGTGTGTATGTATGTACATATATATATACACATGTATGTATGCGTGTGTGTATATGTATATGTATGTACACATATATATATGTGCATATATACACATGTATGTATGTGTGTGTGTATGTGTATGTATGTGTACATACATATACATATACACACACGCATACATACATGTGTATATATATATGTACACACACACACACATATATATGTGCATATATACACATGTATGTATGTGTATACATGTATATACACATACATATACATATGTACGTATGTATGTGCATACACATACATACATACATATATATATGTATGGACATACATACACATACGTATACTTGTAGAAATGTGTATATATGTATATATATGCACATACATACATATATGTGTGTGTGTGTGTGTGAATGTACATAGATACACATACATATATATAGAAAATAAATACTCTAATTTTTCATTTGTTGATAAATGAACCGTTTTCTAAATTTTTTTTAAAAAAATAAATACTCAAATTCTCTAATAAAATAGAAAATAAAAAACAGAAAACTCTTTTTTTGTAAGTAAATGCATCCAAAAAATTACATGCTCTTTGTGAATGGGTAGATGAAACAATCTTCCTGGTTATGGTTAATGCAATCAAAATGAATAACCTATCCTTGTATGATTTTGCCATGGTTGATCTTCCAATCTTCTTGTGGTATAGTGTTTTCTATTTTCTGTTATGATTTGTAGTGAACATATTTTTGTGCAGGGCTCCAATAGGCCAAGGTTATGGTCTCACTGAGACTTGTGCTGGTGGGAGCTTTTCTGAGTTTGATGATACAACAGTTGGTCGAGTTGGTAATCCACTTCCCTGCACATATGTGAAGGTGAGGAAATACTGAAATCAGCTGGCTTTGCCTTTCACAATTCTACTTGTGCAAAAATCTTCTGGATTTTTTAAATTGTGAACAACTAGACTTTCAGTGGTTATTTTATTTTTATTCTTGTTTCCTTGATAGAGATTGCACGTTTTACTTCTGATCTTGTGAATTGACAAAAACCCCGTGGGAGGAGTTTAGGTCACACGCACAAAGTTTTGTTCCCTTTTTTTTGTTATTTCTCTATTTTTAAATAATTCTTTGAGTTTTAATGCTCGACTGTTGTCCTCATGATGTTGGCATGAGCCAGAGAGGATATATGGTTGCATATTAAGCTGGAAATTTGAACAGCATTATCAATTCTATGGATCTATAGCCTAGAAAGGCTTCAGTATCCAACCAACAGAGGTTTGTTTTGGTAGTCTAGAACAGTCGGAAATTGTTAGAAACTGGTGGGAATGGCAAGCTTGAAGGAGTATCTCTGGCGATTGAAGAAATTTGGCAACAACTGAAACTTTGAATTTGATATTATATTCTGTGTATTGTGTGAGCCCGGCTTTCTTGTTGGTTGCCTTGACATTTATCTCTCACTGTGTTGACTCTTTATAGTCCTACTTACAACATGATTTCATGCATTGGTTCGGTATGATTCAGATTCTTTATTATCTCACTTTTCTTCGGTATGATTCAGATTCCTTTTTATCTCACTTGTCTTGGGCTAAAATAATCGTTTGGAAATGTCAATGCTTTTTTACCTTCCACCTCTCCCCAGTCTGTCCTGTGTAACTACCTGATTCTCCCTATTTGCTTAAGCCACTTAACAAGTATTTATTATGATATTCAAATAACTAATGTGGATGTGGAATCCTATAATGTTCAGTCTGAGATTATAATATTACCATATATTTTCTCCTTCAGTTAATAGATTGGCCTGAAGGTGGATATTTAACAAGTGATTCACCAAAGCCTCGTGGAGAAATAGTTATTGGTGGTCCTTCTGTCACTATTGGTTATTTCAAGAATGAAGAGAAAACAAGGGAAGTGTACAAGGTAAAATTTTAAATTTCCATGGTAACATCTATTTTGGAAGGCTACTTGCCAAGGAAATGTTAGCAGCAGTTGTGATTATGTGTTTTGTTTTCTTTGTTGTGAAAAGGTTGATGAGAGAGGAATGAGGTGGTTCTACACAGGTGACATTGGGCAGTTTCACTCTGATGGTTGCCTTGAGATAATTGACCGTAAAAAGGACATAGTCAAGCTTCAGCATGGGGAGTATGTCTCTTTAGGAAAGGTAATGGCTTTTGAAGGTAGATTACCATTTTTTTTAATTGGATTTTTCTTGGGACTAATGTTTCCCTTTGCAGGTTGAGGCTGCTCTTATTGTGAGCCCCTATGTGGACAACTTGATGGTGCATGCTGATCCATTTCACAGTTACTGTGTGGCCATTGTGGTGGGTGCACAACCTGCCCTAGAAGAGTGGGCATCAAAACAGGGAATCAGCTTTACTGGTTTTGCAGACTTGTGCTCGAAAAATGAAACCATAAAGGAAGTACAGGCTTCACTCATTAAGGTACATTCTCCGATTATAATCCGAGTTACGTACCCTCAAGAGTTGGATTGGGTGCCTACAATGTAATTATTTTTATGTTGCACTTTTTGGCGTAATTGCACAAAATCACAAGGTCCTGAACCAATCTGGTTTTCATCTATTAAATAGTGTTGGTGAAAATTTGTGTTTGTTTTAGTGTTAAATTAAGACAAAACAACGCAATTTCTGGTCTGCAAGTTTTCCTCAGGATCTTTCTCAGATTTCCTACATTTAATCCAAAGACTGTTCTTCACTGGTCATCTTCAAACATAATCCTTAACCTCTATCATGACCCTTTGTGACCACTGAGGAACTTTCGTTCCTTGCACTTTCTTGAACAATTAACCTTTAACCCTTTGCTTGGAAACGAAGACAGGAGTATTGCTTAAAAACTCAGCATAATGTGATTGATTAGCTTCACTAATCTGTTTGTTCTTGTCTTCTCATCAATTACAGGAAGCTAAGAGAGCGCGTTTTGAGAAATTTGAGATCCCAGCGAAGATCAAACTGCTTTCCGATCCATGGACTCCAGAATCTGGTCTTGTCACTGCAGCTCTGAAGATCAAGAGAGAAGCCATTAGAAAGGCCTTGGGTGAAGAACTCAATAAGTTATATGAATCATGAGGTGTAGAGAAATCTAATTTTGTTTGTTGATTGTGCAGAATGTGTAGGACAAATGGTTCTTGTCATCAAGCCTCTCATATCCTTTTTAACTTTTTTGCTTTGTTTAGAAAATTTTCCCCATCTATTGTACCAAAATTCTAGAACAAATTCTTTTCCTCTCATTCATTTCCAGTGGAATTGTTAGCAAGACTTAAATCTGATGTTTGGCATGCATAAAGCTTGAGAACTTTAACCCCTTTTTATTTTTAATTTTTCCACCCAATTCCTCTAATAGTCTACATTTCACTCATGGGATTTTTTATAAAAAATTCCTGAAATTTGACAATTCCTGCTAGCTGAGTTTAGTTTTTTTTTTTTTAAGGTTCGAATTCGAAATTAATGATGGGATACGCCAACTTCAATTTCTTTCTTTTTTATATATAATTATTATAACATATATTTCTGTCTTTTTTTCTTTTGTGGTGTTTAAGAAATCAACACTAAAAGTAAAAGGAAACTAGTTTATTGTTATAAAAATTAATATAAAATCCTTCCATAACAAATTGAAGTTTAATTGAGAGACAATATTGTTATGCTGAGTGCGAATTCCATGAATCGCGAGAACAAATTTACACAAGTTTGTGTTCAAAATATGTTTTTCTGAATTTTTTTTTCCTGATGCGATGACAATTATTAATTTCTTTTTTTTTTTTGAGAAAATATTAATTTCTTTTTTCAAGAATTAGCGGATGAGGTTGAGCATTTGCTTTAGGAATGCACAAAGATGCTTAAAAGCAGCTTTTATCGCAAATATTTGCTTCCGCGTTCCATTCGCCAAATCAATGAATAAATGTGGGGGCAATTCGAAGGAAAAAGAAAAGTCATGGGGCCAAAATTCTATGAACTTCTATTCTTTCCTTACCATGTTTCATTTTTTTTTTAATTTTATATCGTCAATAATATTCTGATTACTAAGAAAAATTTTCCATAATGTATTATTATTAAAAAAAGTCTCGAGTTGAAAACCTTTTAATATATTATTGACGGAAAATCGCCAATAATATACTGGAAGGTTTTTGAATTATTTTTCCATAATATATTATTATTATTAAAAAAGTTTCCTTTTCCTGATCGTAGTACCGACTTATTTTAGAGGATAAACTTCTTGCAATTCTAGAGTATTTATGCATACTTTTCATTCCAAAGAAATGGTAATGGAATTTGTCATTAATATGATAAGGACAGGAGTGACCATATTAATTTCTTTAATAATTTTCAAAGTCCATTTTAATTGCAGTTTATGTTGGCAACTGTATAAAATTCAGTTTAAATCTCCCAACTAGAACCACAGTTATTATTATATAGTTGGTTGAAATGCATGGATGCAAATTTGACTTCTTTCTAGAAAAGTTCAAAGCTTATTGAATAAATTGTTTATAGGTGTCACCTATTTTTGTCAAGCAAGATAAAATTTGACTAAGCATTAGAAATTTAGTACATATTTTACCTTAATGTAAAATAAAATGATAAAAAAAAAAGATGGATTTTCCAACTATATATGGTTACACCTAACTACATTAATGTAGAAATTTTCCTTTTTGGGTCCAACCAAACCAACCATAAAGAGAGTCAATAACCTACATACCTAAGCAATATCCTTTCATTTTCAAGCCACCATAAAAACCAATTGGGTCCTAGGATTTATTATATAAGGTAAATACATAGAAAGTAGAAAGAGAAAAAAGGCTTAAAGAGGCACAAGTATTAGTTAGGACTTGGGAGATATTAAAATAAAATTTGGAGTAAATATAATTGGGAAAAGGAGTCCCACAATTTTTAGTTTTTACACAAAACCAATTGGTAGATGATGGGAACTTGACTTGAAGCCAACCATAATGGAAACAGCCAACCATAATGGAAACAGCCCTCCCTTCTTCCCTTGTGATCATTAGTTTCTTCTATCACTTTTTTTTTTTTTTACAAGCAAAATGTTGAATTACGAATGTGAAAAACAAAAATTAATCTTTAATTGGGGGATAACGATCAGATGAAATTTTGAAAAAAAAAATTATTCGATTAAATTATTACTTTAATAAATTGAAGATAGAATTTAGTATATATTTTTCAACTTTATTTTGGATATAATGTCAATAAGAGACTTTTTTGATAATTTAATTAAGGCAGCAGAAGTAAATAAGGGATACGTTGCCCTGAGAAATCAATTTCAATGGAAGTGCACCTTACGCCCTTTTGAAGTTCCAATATGAAGTGGGAGTTGCAATTTTTGACTTTTGCTTTGGACCCATTCCCGAATACCTACGGTCCTCCATTTTCTTTCCTCTTCTCAAAATATAAACCAATCAAAAATATTTTATATAAAGGTTAAGTAATAAAAAAAAAAAAAAGAAACTCAAATATTTGAATTTTAGTCCACTGTGGATTCGCATCAACTACGTTCATAAAATTTAAAGAAAAATGCTATTTTTCAAATATTTTATTTTTAAAATTTTAATTTAAAAACTTTAATTAAGTAAAAAGAGATTTCTATCATAATTTCATCTTTTGCGATACTTTACTAGTACAATTTTTCTAAAAATAGAAATATTATAAAAATTAGCAAAATTATATATGAGTTTGTTTTCTCTCTTTCTATTTATTTTTATCAATGTTATTAAAATCGGACCGGCCGGTTAAATCGGTTTAACCGTGAACTGGCAGGCCAGTCGGTTGATTTGACTACTGAAAATCGAATTGGTAAAAAACCGGATTGAACCGAAAAAAACCGGGTAGAACGGGAAAACCGGCAAACCGGATAAAACTGGGTTTTTTGCTAAAAATGTAAAAAATCAATTTTTTTTTAAATTTTTTCACCCACCCACATATATATATTTATTTATTTATTTGAAAAACTTAGTATTTTAAATTTTAAGTATATCACTTAATAATTTAATATATTTATTATATTTTTGATTCATTATAATCAAATATATATATATATATATATATATATATATATATATATATATATAGTATATCACTTAATAATTTAATATATTTATTATATTTTTGATTCATTGTAATAAAATATATATATATATATATTAAATTTTTATTATTTATTTATTTGAAAAAATTAATATTTTAAATTCTAAATATGTCACTTAATAATTTAATATACTTATTATCTATTTGGATTATTGTAATAGTATATTAAATTATTAAATAATATCTTTAGAATTTAAAATACTAATTTTTTTCAAACAAATAAATAATGGAAATTTAAAATATATATATATATATTAAAATTTTATTATTTATTTATTGAAAAATTAGTATTTTAAATTCTAAAAATGTCACTTAATAATTTAATATACTTATTATCTATTTGAATTTATTATAAATAAATATAATTATACTCATATATGCAAGGTTAATATTTTTTGTGTTCACTTTATTAGTACTCCATCTAAACATGAAATTATTTTCATGATATGATTGTATTTTTATGTTTCTAGCATATGATATTCAATAATCCATAATTAATCACTTGTAATAATAAAATTAAAATTATTTTCGTAACTTATTATTAAAATATTTGTGATATATATTTAAAATTTGATGAATATTTTTTTAATTTTTATACAATAGTATTCAAAAAATTATAATAATTATAATATTTTAAAAATAGAAAAAAATTCGGTTGAACCGGTCGAACCATAAACCCCCAACCTTGCCTGTTCTCTATCCGGTCCGGTTTTAATAACATTGATTTTTATCTGCACCATTTCGAATAATTTGCATTGCTAATCATAATTCTTTTTTACAGAATATTTTCTTTCAATTCCAAGTTATTATTATTATTTTAGAAAAACCGAAAGTAACTCATAATCCACTATGAGCAATAAATCTAAGAAACCCATGTAAATAATGTAGGATAAAATTGCATATAACTTATTAAATTTTGGAAAAGGAATAGTAATTCAAAAAGTTTTGGTAGATCTTGAAAATAAAAAGTTAAAGAAAAGAAAAAGGGTATGAAAAGCGAGCGAAAGCAGGGCAAGTTCCATGAAAAGTCCAACGAGGAACACTCAGCCCGAGAACAAGTCTTGATTTTCCTCGAAAACCAAAATAATAAAATACTGAATATAACAAAAAATTCACCTAGTGTACAGCCACGTCTCAGCATTGCATACATTTGGTGGGCCATCTATCCTTGCAAATCTTTTAATATATAACTAAAATCTTTGTTTTTCTCCATCTCTAATGCAAACCTGATATTTATTTATATAAACATTCCACCAAACTAATTCTCTTCTCTCTCTCTCTCTTCTTCTTCTTCTTTGAATTCTGTTAACAGGAGTGCCATGAACGGGTACAGAGAAGAAAATTCATATTGTTATTTCCATCCTAAAGAGGTAGTAATTGGAGTTTGTGCTTGAATGAAAGGCTTCTAATTTTGGCTGCAAAACAAGGCAATGTTTCATCTTCAAGAACACCTAAGAAGACACCCATCTCTTTTCCTAAGATCTTTGCTTTTGGTTCTCTACTTAATCGCCTCGAATTTCGCCATTCCAAATCTCATCTTTCCGAAAATAATCTATCTGATGCTTCCACCAGTGTCGAAGGTATTTCTTTCTCTTCTTCAATTTTCACCACTCTGTAACTAATTATTGCTATCTTCACACAAGGAGAATTCAGTTGCTATTCTAGCTAGATTTCATATTAACATGATATCAATTCCCTTAATTAGCAAGTGATTTATGACTTTGTTAATTAACCCCTTTGTTAATGATATGGGCTATCAGCTTCCTTATGTCATATTGTTGAGTCATTAGAGATATATTAAGTAGTTGAGTTAACATTTGATAGGATATATGCAGCAAGTAATTAGCCTGATGAAATATATATATTTATAATTTATGCAAGGAAATTCAACTTGAAAAGAGGGGACCCTTGGGTGTCGTTTCATGTTCATTATTACGTATGATATCAGCGTATGATAAATTGGAAAAATAGACCAAATATAGTCTCCGTCTACTTGTTTTTATTCAAATATGTTAATTACTTCCAAACAAAACACGTTAATTAACTTTTGTTTTTCTTTAATATAATTTTATGGGAATTATTAATAATAATTGAAGCTTTTCCCAGAGTCTTTCATATCGATAAAATTCGAAGACAATGGCGCAGCCTCATGGGAAAAGGGTAATGCAACTGTTTCAAAGTCCATGAACCAAAATTCGAAGGAGAGTGGGAGTGCTAAGGAGACAATGAGTGTGATTGAGCAAGGCAAACCACGTGGGACGCTGAGGTGGCGAAAGCGAATTGGTCATCTATTCCAAGTCATCCAATGGAAGAGGTCCAACAAAGGAAGCGTGTGCCACGTGGGCACCAAAGTCAAAGTTGAGGGAGTGAAGGTAATGAGGAAGGGTTGGATAAGAAGTCTGACAAAGAGAAGGACCAAAGAATAATAAAGGGGTTAAAATACCATCGAAAGGGACATTTCCTTCCTCTTTCTGGGTTTACCTTCACTATGTACTGTAAAGCTCTATTATTCCAACTATAATTATTGAAAAAAGCAATCGGATTCGAAATTTTCTCAAGTTTTAGTTGATATATATTCCAACTATAATTAATTTCATGAGTTGTAATTTCTGAAAAAGATCGTCAAAACTTTTTTCCCTTAGATAGATCTGAAACTAAAAATTAACTTTATTATAATGTTATTATAGAATTAAAATGTAAAAAGGTATGTGTAAAAAGAATAAGAAAAGCTGAAAATAAAAGGTTGAGGCCATGTTAGGTGCAGAATGAAAGTGGGAAACACCGCAGAATATAAGACGGGGGGCCCTAATGCGACAGTGTTGGTACTTGTCTTATAGTTGTCCGTGTGGGAACGTAAAATCCTGCTTTGCTTCTTCTAAAAGCCGATCTAATTTAAATGATTTTCTTTTGTTCAATTCTGTGTTTGATGAATAAGAAAATAGAAATCATAATCCTAATTATCAATGTTTTTTTTTTCCACCACACGTGTGAGTAATTTTGTGTGTGCAAATTAAGCAATTAAGTTATATATGTAGGGTTGAATTAGGGGTGATTTGTTGTCTAGTAAAGGTTTTGTCTTAGTTGATAAGTTTTGAGTTAGAGGACCACTAATCCTCAATAGAACCACATTGGCTGTGAAGAAAAGACTGGTATATGATAGTGCAATCAATGTGTCACCATTTGTATAATCTATAATATCTATAAGAGTCTGGTTACCTATACAATGAAATGCCCGCTTTCATGATTGTGAAAAATGAATCATATGCGTTGTAGGAGGAGGTTTGAGCAACATTATCTATGTCTACACTCGGCATGTAAACTCGAAGACAATATGATGATTTGGCCAGCAGATACTTCAATAATACAATTGATGGGTATACAGGGGAAGTGCATGTATAGATAGCTTTGAGTAGAAGAGAAGTTGAGAAAGAGAGAAGGGCTACTAGCTGACTCTGTCATCCACCAAAACAATCAAAGAAAAGCAAGCATTAGAGTCTAAAAGTGAAGCTTTGATCAGTTTCTTTAGTTGTAAGATAAATTAAATTGATGAAGACTGCATATATTTCCTGCACCAAAGATTTAAGTCAAAACAGCTTTTAGGAGACACTTTGGCTTGACACAACTCAGAAAAGCAACCCAAACTCCCAACCACATATTCTTATCATTCTATAATTTATACAATTTCTCACCTTTTCTAGCCTTGTAGGCCTCTCTGTCTGGACTTCTCTCTCAATTTTCTGTTCTTTTTATTTTATTTTGTATGGAAGGATATCTATTGGATATTTGTCGCTTAACTATGATTTATAACCTCAACTAAACAGGGTAATGATTTTTATTTTTTACTGATTTACTAAGTTATCATATTTAATGAACCTAAATCCTTTAGATTTACTTGCTAAAATGCTAATCTTTGCTTTTCTTTTCTTTTTTTTTTTTTCTTTTCTATCACCTGTGTTATTCGGTCTGTCTTCTCTTCCAGTTCACGGGACTAACTAATTATTCGGAATCGGACATTATCTTTGTTTTAACTTTTAAGTTTCGCCGTGCTAATTTTGCTGAGTGAAGAGCTGGTTCATAAGCTTTCACTGTCTTTTCCTCTCTTTTTTCCTTTTTTTTTTTTTTTAAACTAATCATGTTCTCTTCTTTTTATTGCATTATTATTTCGAGAAACAGCTCACAAAAGAGAGAATCAATTTCTCTTGTAGTTATCAATTAAACATGTTACTGCAATTCCGTTTAACTAACTTGTTGGCCATCAATTATATAACCTCCCACTAACTGAAACGCTTATGCATACCAATAACACTTAATTGTGCTTTCCTCCTCATATTATTATTATTATTATTATTATTATTATTATTATTATTATTATTATTATTATTTTTGGAATAACCAAACAAATCTCTAACTCTCTAGCCTAGCCAATTCACAGTTCAAATACTTCAACTACAGTTTAAAATAGGAGTGATCATTGACCGATTAATTCATAAGCAAAAAAAAAATCAGTTTATTAATATCTATTTTTTAAAATTATTAATCAGTCCATTACATTCAGTTAATCAATCTATCGGTTTCGATTTTTCGGTTTGGTTAACTAATATTTTTCAATTAACCATTAAAATTTATAACATAAAATTATAAAAAAAGAGGTAAATTTTAATTTAATTTCAAATGTATAAAATAATTTAAAATAAAAATTACAAAATAAATATAATTTACTAGTCAAAATTCATATTTATAACAAAATAATAGATAATATTATAAAATATATTTGATATTTGGTGGAAATTAATATACTTGATTTTAAATCAAATAAAATTTTTGATAATATTAAATGTTAAAACATAAAATTTAAAATATATCAAAATGTAATTAAATATTATTATTATATATGATAAAAAAATAACATAATATAAATTTAGTATAAAGTATTATATAAATTTTATAGGAAAATATAAAAAATTAAGGTATGAAATAAAAATATAATTTAAATATATTTAAATTATTATTTTATGTAAATTTTAGAAAGAAATAGAAAAAAAAATTTTTAAAGTACAATATATATATATATATATATATATATATGAATCGGTTAACTACAAACTAACGGTTAATCAATATTAAAAAAACTTAAATTATAACCAAAAACTGAAAATATAAAAATTTAAAACCGCAACATAGTCCATCAAATAGGTTAACCGAAAAAATCGGTTTAGATTCGAATCGATTTTGCGGTTAACCATATTTTCGATTTTTTTTGCTCACCCCTTTTATTTATTAACATGAATAATAGAATTTTTTTATTATATATTTAGATAAAAGTTGTAAAATTGCAAAAATAATCGTATTGAGTTATTAATGGTAAGAGAAATTTATTGCTAAATTTAACTATATTAAATATCTAAAAAAATAATTCTTTAAATAAAAAACTAATATTTTTATTAGTTTTAATGGAATTATTTACGGAAGGGTCAAATTGAAATGTTCGTAAAAATGTTGAAAATTCGATTGTAGCATTTTAAACAATAAAATTTTAATTATAAATTAATTAAAACGTTAGAGTTCTTTTTGTAGTTATCCCTTTTTTTTATATATAAATGCTTAATTACAATTATAGAAGTAATTAAATCGAAATCTTATACACTTTTAATTGATAGTATAATATCAAGTCAAATTTCAATAATTATATGTTATTTGTTAATATAGGTACATATTTGAAAAAAAAAAATCTTCCAAGTGAGATTTAATTTTGACAAAACAAAAATTAAAAGGACCTAAAGGACTCAATTAATGAAATATAAATAATAAATTCAGAAGCCAAAAAGCATGCTTTTTTCCAATAAAATTTACCAACAATTAAATTTTTAATATGAATAATTGAGACAGACAATTAATTTATTTGGCTAAAATTTTTTATTGAAACTTTATGTAGGACCAGTATATTAGAGTTGCTATTTTTCCATGTTACTTGATGTGATAAAATAAAATAGTTTTTTTTTTAAATAAGATAAAATAAAATAGTTGTGCATTCACTTATATATATTAACTGTATCTTTCTAATTTTGTGGTGGACACAGAAACATTTTGCACGTGACGTTAGTTCTGATAGCTGATAGGATCTATTATGATTATTTGTCTGACTGCAAATACTCTCCCCCTCGCCTATCTGCACTTCTTCATATTCGAGCATATCATCAAGTTCTTTGGGCCATCCCCACCCTTTTTCACTTAACCTATCTAATTTTTATAAAGTTAAAATAAATTTGCTACATTAATCTAAAATGTACCTTTGATATAATCATAGTATAGTAGGAGTGAGGGCTAATTTCAGTGTCAGACCAAGTTTGATGGATATGCATATCTTAAAATAAGCCCATCAGCCCAATATTCAGCACTATTTTGTTTTTCTTTTCAGCCTATTTTTTGACTTGCATTTATTGTTCATGCCACGGGAGACAGAGTTAGGCCTTATTTGATTGGTAGTATGGTATAATTTATTAATGTATTATTTTTTAGAAAATAATATTTGGGAGCATTTTTTTCATGCTATTAGGGATGAGCAAGAAAAATCAAAAAATCAATCCGAAATCAAATTGATTTTTAAGGTTAATCGGATTGAAAATGGTTAAGGTTTTTAAAAATAGGAATTTTTAATTTTCGATTTGATTTTGGTTCACGGTTTGAAAAAATCGCTGATTTTGGTTAACTGATTGGTTTAATATATATATGTATATATATACACACTCCTTGAAGCCGCAACTCTCTCTCATGCCGGCTGCCGCTCATCTCCCTCCCTCACCGGCGTTCTCTCTCATCTGTACTAGTAAGTGTTTGCTTTTGGATTCTGCTTCTTTTCATGTTTGAGCCATCTCACGGCATCTCTGGTTCTATTTCTTATTTTGCTTACGTTAGATGTGTGTTTCTTATTTTGTTAATCAGTCTGTGATTACAGAAATGTGCACCTATTTATAGAAATGTTATCGTGAATTAGTTGATTGCAAATTTCATAAATAGAAACCCATACCCATTTAGGCAAGAAAAGTTATTGGAGAATTTCAATTGAAATATGAGATGTGGGATCATAGCACTAGCATTCGCCTTTGGGATAAGTTAATCAGTCTGTGATATTATAGAACAGAAAGGAATGTTTCCAATGTCTGAAGTATAATCTATTTCTGTCGAAATTTTGTTGTTAAACTTGAATCTGGTTTTAAAGGTGTTGGTAAACTTCCAATTCTATTTCCTTTAGCAATGGAAGTTGTAGACAGAAATTAGACACAATTGCTTGTTCTCATAAAATACAACAAATTAAATACTAAGAAGAAATTCATGTTAAAACTTGGTATTAGTAATAATAATTTAATAAAATGCTTGTACAAATTGAACTCTGCTATCCTCGGAATTGAAGATTTGAAAACATAATTTGGTTCTTGAGTTGCAGCCATGAAAAATTCATACAGTGCACCTGGCCCCCCACACATTTGCTTTTCATGTCACAAGCTCTTTTCTAATCAATTACCAATTTTGACTTGATATTATATTCATGGGACGGGACCTTTTCTTGATAATAGGCTCAATTGACCCATGAATTAATCTGGTCCGGGGAGTTCACTCATGGGAGGCTTATTGATTTCACTTTTTCACTAGTTTATATTTCTACTTTTGGAAGCCGTAAGATTTTCGCTGAGAAAGTTGCTTATTTCTCTCCCTTTTCTAATTATTTATCTGCGCAAAAAAAATGCTTTGCTCGATAGTAGGCTCAAGTAAGTCATCAATAATCTCATTCCAGGAGCCTATTCATTTGAGTCTTACTGTTTTTACTTTCAATAATCTATTTTTAATTCTTATTTCATAAGCCAAAGAATTCTTAGATTCTGTGTGATTTTAATTTCATATAAAGAACACAAGGCGGCATATAAAAATAGCTAATCTATCAACTGTTAAACTAATTTCAGTTAGAACAAGTTTTAGAAAAACTTGAAAGTGTAGAGATAGGTATTATTTTTCTATTGTTGATTTTAATAACCTTTAATTTGTATTTTTTTTTTAATTATAGGTGATCATAATGTGATTCAAGTTGATGACTAACAAGTTAACTATGTAAAAATTTATGTGAACTGTATTTTTATTTGATATTTATGTGTTGAATTGATTTGAATATTATGCGTTTAATTTGTAATTTTAATATTCAAGTAATTTGAATATTTTAACTTTATATTCATAGTTTGAATAATAGGTTGAATATGTTAATTAAGCATGTTATTCAATTTTTATTTTTAAGTATTTTGAAAATTTAAATTTTTTTAATTGCATTTTATAATTGTAATGATTGATAAAAAAAATTGGTTAACCAATCTGAAAAATCAAAATTGATGGATTGGTTAACTGATTGCAACAGACTGGTTAACGGTTAGTATTTTGAAAAATCGATGTATATGAACTGGTTAGTTTTTTAGCTAATTGACTGGTTAACCGGTCCATACTCATCCCTACATGATATTGTAATACATGATTTTGATTCATACTTCTTAAATTATGATTTTGTCTAATTTTGAGAATCACTAATTTGGTGATTCATCATGATTTTCATTATTTACTTTTACTATTATAACCTTATTACTTTTACTTTTTACTATAATTAATTTTACTAATATTTATTATGATAATTTAGAACTAATATTTATTAGTATGTTATGTATGATAATTTAGAACTAATATTATAAAATTACATATTATTATACAACATTTTCAAACATCGTATCTTTAAAATTATACTGTATCATACTGTACTATACTGTATAGTATATTAATAAATCACAGATAGAGGTGGCAAATGAGTGGGTTGGACGAATTTGGGTTGAATTATTAATGGATGAGTCATTAATAGATTGGGTTATTAATGAGTCAAAAAATATGAATTATTAATGAGTTTGATTGATTTGAGTCGACTCATAATTGATGAATTCTTCACAAATGGCCCACTGTGGTTCAACATGAAATATGAAATAGTCATGTTAAAAGATACTATTTAAAAGATACAAAATAGCAAAACAATCATTAATGGATGGGTCAAAAGATACTATTTTTATTCACTGCTAAAGTTGGTATTTAAATTGTTATTTAGAGCAAACTATGTAAAATGACATTTTTCATTATAAAATAAAAAATTATTTTGCATAATTGCATTAATGTGAGGTCATTTTTGAAAATTTTCTAATATAATTATAATTTTTTAATTGGATACATGTATAATTTTATGTTCTATAACTTTTTCACACTCAAGGAATGGAATATTTCCAATTTAAATATTTTCTTTTGATTTATTATACTCATTCAAAAAATACGGGAATAATATATATTAATTAGTTTATGACCAAAGTCACCGCAAAACATTGTAAAGAATTTTAGAGATTTTAATATTCTAAAGTCTCATTTTCGGTGCTTAATGAAAATAATTAAGCTATAAGGAACTTCAACACGTAACGCAAGTACTAAGGAAGTAATATCATCAAATTTTTAATTATTAAAAAATAAAAATGAAAGGAAGTATGAGTCAACATAAGTGATTTTTATCTTTTTTAATTTTGCATATGGAAACAATAATTATTAATCATAGGATTTGATAAATTAAGGAGCTCAAATTTCAACTGTCCTTTTTATTTTTAAACTGTGAAATACTCTATAAGAAAGCAACTAAAAAATTCATATTACAATCCACATAAAACATTCATTGGGTTAATACCCAATGAGTCAAGATTTTTGAATCTTGAAAACACCCATTCAATTAATATTCAATGAATTGAAAAGTAAAATGAGTTAATTTTGAATTGACCCATTGGATATTAGGTTGAATTGGATTGAATTAAAAAATAAAATGGATATTTATGTGGATTGGATTGGGTTTGGGTTAATTTTTTTTGAATAAATTTGAATCGATCCATGAGTTTGGATCAATTTTGCCAGATCTAATCACAGACTATCATCAATCAAACGAACACTTATATTTGAACTAACCCAATTGTACATATTTCATCTGTTTTTTTTTTTAAAAAAAAAAAAAGAAAAAGCCCAAAGTATTGTAGAAATATTTATCCATTTATTTTGGAATATAATATTATAAATGAAGATGTAATTTCTAACGTAAAAACTGGGGGGCAAGCTAATGTTAATGGAAGTGGTGGATCAGAAAAGTTGGCAGTTGAAATTTGCTGAAAGACAAACTTATTAGCTCCCTCAGTGTAATGAATTCCATCCCAAACCACTCTTTGCGATGGATTTTCACATGAACCAACTGGAAATTGAGTCCCATTAGCTGCCATTCCTCCACACCCAACGCTACTGCTGAAATTATATTTTCCTCCATACCCACAGCAAGCCACTGATGGATACTCAAATCCTGTTAATTATTACGGGTTTAAAGTCAAATTCTTTTTTTTTAAATTAAAACTAAAAAAGATCATAAATTTAAATTAAGAAAGTGCAAACGTTACCGTATTTTTTGGGTTGGCTGAAGAGGGAGTATTTAATAGAATAGATATCAACATAGGTGATTGCAGCTAGAGGAAGATCCTTTCTTAGCTGAATAATGGCTTCTTTTAATTTGTGATTGAAATACTGAGCCACATCATTGTAAGGTTTTGCACAGCCAGCATCGTCTATCTGATCAGCCGGGATGGGCAAATTGGCCAGAATATATGGAAGGCAACCGATGGGTCCGGTATTGTGAATCCAAAATGATCTACCTGCCAACCTGTATATTTTCTGCATCATCATCAGCTTTAGATTTTAGAATTTGCATGAACCCATCTTATATACTACAAATATATATGTAGTTACCTTGATATTTGCAGAAAAGCTGGTGACTATATTAGGAATAGAAGCATTGACTTCAGGTATGGACTTGTTACCAAGAAATCCAGCACCAAGATCATTTTGGCCTATGTCCACTGTGTATAGGCCTTTTCCAAAGTACTCCTCCTCTGCCACTAACTGGGCAAATATCCCACCTACAAAAATAAAATAAGATGCTCTTATGTTTTTGACAGGCAAAGAGCCTAAACATATGGAAAAATCAGCCCAACCCAAATACATATGAGCCCATAACTCAATACAGACCAATTAGCAAGTTTGAATAGCCTCTAAATATATAAATATTATATTTACAGGAATATTAAATTTACCTCTGGCTTTGATAATCCATGATCTATTTTGAAATTGCATGAATTGCCTAAGTTGCACATCCAAATAGAAGGGACTAAATCCACCCTCTGTTAGACCTTCCTCTTGAGGGGTGATGGTTGATGCTGACACCGCAAAGTTTACACCATGGGAAAAGTTGGATTCCACTGAATCAAGATATGCATGCAGATATGGCAATCCCAAGCTCTCAGCTGAAATCCCATAATTATATTTTAATCAAAATTATCGAAAGAATAATACTACATGATATAGCATCTAAACCAATTTATTTATAATAAAAACAAATATGAGTTTGTACACATATTTAATCAAGAAGATTAATTGGATACCTAAGAAATCAATGATGAGGCGACCATCAGATTCTCTTCCGGCTGGCATGTGAAAGAAAGTCTTCCCATAGGGCGGTGGCGTTTGCGAATAGGAAGCAGAGAGTCCTCCGGTATCCGAATTGGAGTCCCCAAAATTAAATATAGCTGGAAATTCACATTTTTGGGTACCCAAGACTGTCCTTGAACCAATAACAGCACTAAAAATAAAGCAAAAACAAATGGATTTATACATGCGAATGTACTTCATGATCGATGAACAAGGAAAAAAAAAGTAATCTGTTTATGCAAGAAAATGTATGGACATCTACTGGATACATATAAACCGGGATAAGGTAGACTTTTCAATATCGATTTATTCTCGAAATATCTTATACTGTGTTCATTATTGTACCGAAATTTTGACTAGTTTAAGTTCAGCAAGTATAATCCGCCACAATTTTATAAATAATATTTTTTAAAAAGTTACATAATTGAAGTGGATTAGATATTATTTACAGAATTGAATTTCAACACTAGGAGTGTGCAGGACCGAATCGAATCGAACCGAATTGATTTTGATATGTTTGGTTTAGTTTTTTCGGTTTTCGATTTATTTGGTTCTGAATCGAAATAAAAATTCAATTTTATCGGTTCAATTCTTAAAATTGAAAAATTAAAGAAATCGAACCGATCGAAGTTTATATATATATATATATATATATATATATATATATATATATATATATATATATATATATATATATATATATATAATAGTATTAAGATTTTAGAGATGGGTGGCGTGAAACACATGAAAAATCCTGTAGGTTCTGTGTTCAAATTTTAGTGAAGGCAATTTTGCAGTTTTCTATCTTTTTTACTTTAATTTTTTTATCATTTTTTTTAAATTTAAAAGTTTTGTTTTAATATTTTTTTAATCTACAAAAATCTAATTCACTAATTTTTTTACTTTAATCTTTTTTGTTTTTATTTTTTCAATTTTTTACTTTAAAAGTTTTGTTTTAATATATTTTTTTACTCTACAAAAATTTAATTCACTAATTTTTTTTAACTTTTAATTTTTTTACTTTAATATTTTTTTTTTGTTTTCTCAAATTTTTTTTACTTTAAAAGTTTTGTTTTAATATTTTTTTTACTCTACAAAAATCTAATTCCCAATTATTATGTCTCATTGTGAGAATATATCATTATTGGGTCCAATGGCCTATTTTAAATGGTTTAAGAATGTTCTTATTCCTTTATTTTGGATTAAACGACAAGTGAATTATGTGATTAATTCATAAATGACAATTCAAATTCTTCTATTAATTTTTATCTTTGGGATTCAATTCGCTACTTTGTATTTGTTTCGGTTGCAACTGATGATCACTACATTTCATTTTTCTTAGAAAAATAGAGCTGTTCTAATTTGAATTTCTATGGCATAGAATTAAATTCTAGTATTTTGTGAATGTCAATTGCCAAGTTAGTGAAATTAATACATTCACAAGCACAACCAAAATGTCTCTACTGGACCTAGGTGGAAGTTGGGATATTATATTCAGTCGAAAGGTCCAAACTGTAGGGCATTGCTGCTCTAATTGTTCGAGTTTCTACACAATCCAGCCCATGTAAATATTGAAATCACCTTAGATTGGTTTGGTTTAGATTATTTTATCGCACGCAAAAATTGAAATCATCTTAAAAATTACACTAATTGATAAGCGATTAAAGTTAGATTGCAAATCTTAAACGCTTAAAACATCGTAAAAATTAAATTCAAAATAATTTAATTAAGTACTTAACACAAAATCAATTCTCAACTAATTAATTCTTAATAAATCCAATAAAATATTTTGATTAGTATTTATTATAGACATAATATAATAAATTTATGTATATTATTTTAATTTTAGTTATTTTAAATTAATTTATTTTGTTGAATATAAATTAATTTAATTTATGGACTCATATAGGTTAAAAGTTCAATAAAAAATAAGTCTATATTGACCCAGAATTAATTGAATCGAACCGAATTGACCGAAATTATTTTAGTTTATTCGATTCACGATTCTATAAAGTTCGATTTCGATTAAATTTTTATATTTTCTGAAGTTCGATTTTTAATTCAATCAATTCGATCCAAAATCGAACCGAACCGATTGAATACTCACCCCTATCCAACGCTGTGTCAAATAACGAATTCACCAACGTTACAATCGTTAATAAAATTTGACCTTTTTTTTTAATGGTTGTAACCGTAGCGATTGCAATGTATGTTAGAATTTATTATTAAATTAATAAATAATATGCAAGATTTTTATTAATTGTTAGCTTTAGTTCAATAGGTATAAATCTATTTATGAATTTGCAGGTAGCGTGGGTTTGAATACCCCCGTCCACCATTTTTTTTTCTTTATTTTATAAATTTCTATTTTATTAATTATAGGAAATAAATAACAAGCATATTTATTGCCTCAGTGTTAAATGTGTATTCATTAATTTGCGGGCGGTGTGGATTCAAATCTCGCCATCAATGTGCATTTATTAATTTGTGGCGGTGCGAGTTCACATCTTACCATCAATCATTTTTCTTTTTTAAGTATTTTTTTATTATTTAATTAAAATTAATTAATATTTTCATTATTTTTTTATATTTTATTTAACTAGAATAAGTTAAGATTTGAATCCGAGCTACCCACAAATTGATGAATAAAAATTTAAACTAGAACAATAGGTATTATTTGTTATTTATTTCCTATAATTAACGAAATATAAATTTTATTTTATATAATTAACAATACATAAATTTACCAAAAGAAAGAAAACTAAAGTAACGGCTGGATTTGAACCTACGCCGCATTAACTTTTTAAATATATAAAATTTACTAAAATAAACAAATAAAAGTTTGTAGCGGATTTGAAGCCACACCATTTGCAAGTTCATAAATAGATTTATACCAATTTGACTAAAGTTAAACTAATAATAATTTTGCATATTATTTATTACTTTAATAATAAGTTTTGACATAAACTGAATTCGCTACAGCTTACTGCAGTTTCAGTCTACTGCTGCAGACTGTAGTAATTTCAGAGAAAAAAGTCAAACTTTTCCGATAGATTTTATGTCTAATTTCACTGTCTGACGCAATGATTTTATATTGAATCCAAATTTTATAAATAATTTCTGATATACTCTAATTTTATAATTTTTTTTAAAAAATATAATTATTCCGGACAATTGAATGTCTCCTTATTTATTAAAAATTAAAAAAAAACTGTTTTTTCCATTATTGGCATTACATATAAGCTTTGCAGGAAAATAAATTAAACTTGTGCAGAGAAATAACATTGTTTGTAGTGCAGATAGTTAAATTAAATACTCTAGAGCAATACCAAGAATATTTAGTTTTATAAAATTGCAATAATTTTATTAAAATCGGATCAGATCGGTTTAACTGTGTACCACCGGCCGATCCGGCTGATTCAATGTACAAAAACCGAATTGCTTAAAAACCGATATGAACCCTTTTGAACCGGTAAAATCAGGATAAAACCGGATAAAATCATAATAAACCGGTTTGAATGTGAAAAAATTAATTTTTATCCAAAATAATCATACAATATTATTTTTTGCTGAAAAAAATAAAATATAAATATAAATAGAAAATAATTAAAAATTAAGCAATTTTGATGAAATTTTTATGAATGAAATAAAAATCATAATTTATATTTGATGAATTTCTTAAAAAATGTATAATTATTTACTATATTTATCTTAAATTTTTGTTATAAATGTTGAATGAATTGAAAATATTGCCTTATTATTAATGTTTGATGATGAATGTATTTTTTTAAATGATTTTTAATTTTTTATGTAGTGATATTTTAATGATATTTATATAAAATTTTAAAAAATATATTATTCAAAAAAAATTCGGTTGAATTTTAACGAACCAATCGAATCATGAATTTTTGAGTTCTTCAGTTTTTTATCTGGTCCAATTTTAATAACATTGAATTGCAGCATGGCATATACCTTGTTCACAGGGATTGGGAGGGTGAGAGAGAGCTTTTGTAGATATTTGATCGAAAACAAACTTATTAGCACCTTCGGTATAATAATTCCCCTGAAGTAGCTAACTTGAACGCATGGCCAATCACGTGGCCTATAATTATTTGGGTGCCAATATAAGTAGGGTTAATTTTATTGGAGAGTGTTAGACCCATCAAAGCATAAAGCTTTCAAAAGATGCTGCCCCAACATGATGCCATGTAACCTAGTGGTGAGGAAAAAAATAAAAAATATGGTTAACCGTAAAATCGATTTAAAATCAAACCATATATATATATATATATATATATATGCAGGCAAATAGAACTCTTTTCAAAAATATTAATACCGTTACATGAATCGTAAATACATGAATGTGATGTACCAAAAAATCTGTGGCTCCTAATGGAATCGGTAATAAAGCAATATTTCCACCCACTGCCACTAAATCACCACCCCCCAAGTCAAATTGGTGCTTACTGTTGCACCAGGAGCCGTTGCACTAGGTGTTGGAATTTTATCGGTTACATGCATCTCATACATAAGCGAAATTTAAAATTTTTAACCAATATATCTGATCTTTCAATGAATTTACAATATGCATGTTAATGAGAATAAGAAAAATCACTTTTGATTTTTGCTGTAGAGTTGATTTTTCTTTGCACCGGGTTGTCGCAAACTACAGTGTCCAAAATCGAACAACTCCAATGAGTAATCCACACTAGAGAATGATAGAATGAACCAACAATTGGGAGAAAACAAAGAGCTGGCCGAAAATCCCTTGAGCTAGTAAAGGGAAGTGGCGGCTAGGATTTTTGGAGGAGAGAAAAACTATTTCTCTTAATTGTTCACTTCACCATAATTTTCACATCACTTGAATTTTTATAGTTAGGTTAAAAATCCAACTTCATAATGGGATTGGGCTCTTTAAAATTGCTGGAGAATTATTAATTGGGCTTTTGAAATTATTTATAATTATTTGGGCTCAATTAAATCCAATTTAAGCCTTTTCACAAAAGACAAACCCACAAACTAGACCCTTTGTACATATACTCGGATTTAATTACCCAAATGAATTCCAAATCCAACCAAATTAAATATGTAGGCTCCACGACACTTATGTAACATATTTAATTTAATTTGGTCCAAGAAATAGGCCTCTAAGGCGTTCTGTTTGGAGTTGGCGTGTGGCCCTTCTTCTAGAGGGCTTTTGTACCAACTTTATTTTTTTGGCCCTTTATAATTCCTCTAATGGACCTATTAATTATTATATCAATCCTATAACACTTATAGTTCAATAATAATCAATTATGAAATACTTTATTTCAATTAGGTCCAAATTTACAGAATATTTCTCAAAAATTTCGCGAACAATTTTACTTGATCATAATTAATTAAACTCTTTAATTAATTATTATCTTATTCACTTCTCTATCCCCATAATAATATCAAATATTATTATCCTTGTTATTTTATCATTTTATCCTTTTTCTCTATATATGTGTGACCTATTGGGTTCTTGTCTATGTTGGCAGTATAATGTGTAATTGTGAGTTCTATTCAAAACTCACATGATTTAAACTCCTTTAAATTATTTTATCAATCCCTATTGATATTTTTGATACATCATTATACAAGTCATGATTGGCCTCTAGCTAGGCATCATGACTATCCAAATGTCAGGAAAGTCAAGTGGTTTGATTATACCCTTCCATAGAAACAGTTACCATGCAATTACTCATTTTACCACTCTTATCTCAATTAGATCATGAGTATGGATATCTGTCAACTCATATAAATCTAATCATATATGTTTTATTAATTTAACCATTGTTGTAACACCCTATACCCGGTTTGATAAATAAACCGAATACGAATGTCACAAACCGGTCTTTGCTCTGAATGTCAATAAATTAATATAATTTATACTTAAATTATCAACTTTTAAATTCTTTACTCTAATATTTTTCAAAAATATTTCGATAGAACCTCCCCTAAATAATCACAGCCTCCTGAAAACAAAAAAAAAAACACTTCTAAAATCAATCATCTATTTTCATCGCCTCAATCAAACTCCTACACAAAATATTTCCATCCTCCTCAGTAAATAATTAAGCTAATCTACCAGTCATTATATCACTATTTCACTATTCAATTATTTGTTCTCAATAATGCTTATACAAGATGCCATGACAAATCTATTTGATATTACAATATCGAATCTCAACTAATCACTTATGAAATTACACTTAAATTATACTATCTTAACACCTGTGTACCTGCCAAAATTTCCAAATAAATAAATAATACAAATAAATTGCTCTGAGTTCTTGATCGTCCATAATTCTAGCTGCAGCCATCTATGAAGGTTTCTATCTTTTGGGTTGATGATACTGAATATCGAACCAACCTACGCGCAGAGAAAATCACTCGCTAAGCTATATGCTTAGTGGTGACCACCAAAAATTACTTCTCAAATGATATAATATGAAAATACATTTATATATTTCATACATGTATATGCTAATTAACAAGACATATTAAGGTTATCAATTCCAGCTAATACAGCATATAAAAACATCGATTAGTTAGAAAAAAAAAAGGATTTCACTTTCAAAATGCTCATATATATATATATATAAGTACATATTTTAAGTTCATCTTATATCATTCCTCTAACTTCAGAATTTCAATCAACAACCCAGCACTGCTATAATTTCAACTCAACACATTCACACAACTCTCATTAACATAATTGGTTCGGACTTGAGATGTTAATTCTCAAGCTTCCTACGTATCCCATTTAGGGAATCAGAACCACATAGTTCTTCAATTTCAAAGTCCCATATGGTATTTAAATACGATTTATCATTAGCATAAACAATACTTTTATCATGCTTATTTTATTGGTTTCATGGAAACCTTAATCATTTATACCATCTAACTTAATTTAGCTTGAATATTATGTTCAAAATTTGACTCTATTTCTCTTACAACTAAATAATTTTTATACACTAAAGAGACCGTACCACATAATGATATCGATTACTCCAACCAATCATACATATACAGTCAGTATATCTCATGGGGAACTCCTGGGACTAAATATTTATGGGACCAGATTACTTGGCGTAATCCTGCATCCCTATCATAGTGAACTCATGAAACTGAATATTTAGGGGACCAGATTACTTGACGTAATCCTGCATCCCTATCATGGTGAACTCATGAAACTGAATATTTATGGGACCAGATTACTTGACGTAATCCTGCATCCCTATCATAGTGAACTCATGAATTGTGGATATAGCATTCAATTGCACTAAATTTCACTTAAATTCATAATTAGTTCTCAAAATATACCTTTATAATTATTCCTTTAATCTCCTATTTTCCTTGTGTAATGTGGAATTATCGTATAGTAAAATATGAGAATCAGTTTAATAACTATCATATTTACTTGTCTTTGACATGTACAAGATAATTGAGTACTAATGAAGTCTAACAAAATAGTTTCAAGTCAGGATTTTCCCATCGTTAAATCACAATTGATTAACAAATAATGTAAAGTTTGAAAGGTTTTCGTATCCACTGATTACTAAATAATTTAAAACTAGCATCAATACTAAAATTTCTTCCTGTAATTCATATTAAGCACGCTTAGAGCCACTTTTGTGAAATTTATATGTCCTAAGTTCATGTGCCAATTTGACATATTTAAGACATTATCTACAATACAAACATTAATATACATATATATATACACAACAATAATCTGCTTACAAACTTCATGTATAAACTTAAGGACAATAATATATGAACTCAATGTCGTTTATTAAGTATTGTTTCATATGGTTCACATCAGATTAATCTAATTCACGTAGCCATCCCTTTATATATATAAAAGTGTTTGTAGATGTATGTGTACATTTATCATAATCTGAGTATATAACCCAACCTAATCTAAGCAGTTGTTACCGAGAGATTATTTAAATCAAGATATACGCGCTTATTTCTATAAAAACTATATGGTCTAGCATCGTATCGTTTCATTATAATCACGACGTTTCAAAAAAATACGGCGCCATATAACAAACTAAAGAGCCCAATAGGAACAATCCACATATGTTACCCTCACACCAATTTATGTGAATAATCTTAAAATGTTTATTTTAAGAACCAATCAACAAAGGTACGTTTAGTAGTCACTTACCTATTTTTTCCTTCATTTTTATTAATCACGATCTCACCGGAGGCTCGCCGGAGCCTGGCCGGAGCTCCGTCAGAGTATGCTGATACTGCCGTCGTGGAGATCGGAGCCTCAGGAGGTTGCTTTCGGTGGTCACATGCCTGTTCACGCTGCTGATCCGTTTGCTACCGCCATGGAACCACCCACTTCTTTGTTCTTCGATCTGTCCATGGCTGACGATTGGAGGCGAGCGGTAGTTGTCGGAACGAGCACCTCCTTTCATGGAACCGCCGGTGCTACTTGTCTCACCGATGGATGCCGTATGTCACCGAAAAGAAGGGAGAGAGAGAGCCTTCGGTTACGAAAGGAAATCAAGGCTGATGGGTGAAATCTCGCGACACCATAGGAGAGGCGACGGTGGCATGGCTGGCCGGCATTCGGAGAAGATGGCAGCAAGCCCATCATCGGTGATCTGCATCACCGATCAGCGACGAGGCTCACACCTTCCTCTCCTCTTCCCGACCTCCTTTCTTTCCTTTTTCTTCGTTTTTCTTTTTTTTTTCCAAAACCAATTTCTATGGCCATAACATAATACTTTTCTTCTTTTCTAGAAATCTCTAGGGTAATATTATTATTATTGTCATTATTATTTTAATTATTGATATAAATTTAGTTATAGTAATGTCTTTTACTTTGATTTCTCTTCATGGCTTGCTAAAATAGTTAATTTAAAACATACTTAATTCAAAAGCTAAAACAAAATTTTGTTTCTTCCTCGATAAATTTATACCACTATTTACCTAAATTGAAACATTATTAATGAATTAAATAAATTTTATCGATTGACTCAAACTCGGGGCGTTACAGTTTTCCCCTCCTTAAAAAAATTTCGTCCTCGAAATTTCTCAACCCTCTAAATATCATTATAGCGGTATCCATTGCTACTGAATTATTCGTTACCCAAATTTCTACCAACAAGATCAAATCCGCTAAAAGAGTTCATTAGTTGCTTTAATCTGTCAGCATTTAGCTGTTACACATCCACAATGTTAATCAAATTCCCTATCTTGTTGGTTTGCTCCCTCTTAATCCATAATAGCTTTGTGAATCCTCTTAAATGTGTCCTTATGTCTTATAAAGATCGCCATCACTTATCAGGGAGAACGTTCACCCATTCCCATGTTGAAATATTCCAATAGCTGCCTCGAATTATCAGGAATTACTTACAGGTAAACAGAGTGCATAACCTCCATCTTAACTAAGTTTTATTGTCTTATGCCCAGAAATGCCTAAATCGGGCTCTGATACCATTAAATGTAACACCCTCTACCCGATTTGATAAACAAACCGGATACGAATGTCACAAACCGGTCTTTTCTCTGAATGTCAATAAATTAATATAATTTATACTTAAATTATCAACTTTTAAATTCTTTACTCTAATATTTTTCAAAAAAAATTCGACAAAACCTCCCCTAAATAATCACAGCCTCCTGAAAACAAAAAACAAAAATAACATTTCTAAAATCAATCATCGATTTTCATCGCCTCAACCAAACTCCTACACAAAATATTTCCATCCTCCTCAGTAAATAATTAAGCTAATCTACCAGTCATTATATCACTATTTTACTATTCAATTATTTGTTCTCAATAATGCTTATACAAGATGCCATGACAAATCTATTTGATATTACAATATCGAATCTCAAATAATCACTTATGAAATTACACTTAAATTATACTATCTTAACACCTGTGTACCTACCAAAATTTCCAAATAAATAAATAATACAAATAAATTGCTTCGAGTTCTTGATCATCCATAATTCTAGCTGCAGCCATCTATGAAGGTTTCTATCTTTTGGGTTGATGATACTGAATATCGAACCAACCTATGCGCAGAGAAAATCACGCGCTAAGCTATATGCTTAGTGGTGACCACCAAAAATTACTTCTCAAATGATATAATATGACAATACATTTATATATTTCATACATGTATATGCTAATTAAAAAGACATATTAAGGTTACCAATTCCAGCTAATACAGCATATAAAAACATCGATCAGTTAGAAAAAAAATAGGATTTCACTTTCAAAATGCATATATATATATATATATATATATATATATATATATATATATATATATATATATATATATATATATATATATATATATATATATATATAAGTACATATTTTAAGTTCATCTTATATCATTCCTCTAACTTCAGAATTTCAATTAACAACCCAGCACTGCTATAATTTCAACTCAACACATTCACACAACTATCATTAACATAATTGGTTCGGACTTGAGATGTCAATTCTCAAGCTTCCTACGTATCCCATTTAGGGAATCAGAACCACGTAGTTCTTCAATTTCAAAGTCCCATATGGTATTTAAATACGATTTATCATTAGCATAAACAATACCTTTATCATGCTTATTTTATTGGTTTCATGGAAACCTTAATCATTTATACCATCTAACTTAATTTAGCTTGAATATTATGTTCAAAATTTGACTCTATTTCTCTTACAACTAAATAATTTTTATACACTAAAGAGACCGTACCACATAAGGTATGATATTGATTACTCTAACCAATCATACATATACAGTCAGTATATCTCATGGGGAACTCCTAGGACTAAATATTTATGGGACCAAATTACTTGGCGTAATCCTGCATCCCTATCATAGTGAACTCATGAAACTGAATATTTAGGGGACCAGATTACTTGACGTAATCCTGCATCCCTATCATGGTGAACTCATGAAACTGAATATTTATGGGACCAGATTACTTGAAGTAATCCTGCATCCCTATCATAGTGAACTCATGAATTGTGGATATAGCATTCAATTGCACTAAATTTACTTAAATTCATAATTAGTTCTCAAAATATACCTTTATAATTATTCCTTTAATCTCCTATTTTCCATGTGTAATGTGGAATTATCGTATAGTAAAATATGAGAATCAGTTTAATAACTATCATATTTACTTGTCTTTGACATGTACAAGATACTTGAGTACTAATGAAGTCTAACAAAATAGTTTCAAGTCAGGATTTTCCCATTGTTAAATCACAATTGATTAACAAATAATGTAAAGTTTGAAAGGTTTCCGTATCCACTGATTACTAAATAATTTAAAACTAGCATCAATACTAAAATTTCTTCCTGGAATTCATATTAAGCACGCTTAGAGCCACTTTTGTGAAATATATATGTCCTAAGTTCAAGTGCCAATTTGACATATTTAAGACATTATCTACAATACAAACATTAATATACATATATATATACACAACAATAATCTGCTTACAAACTTCATGTATAAACTTAAGGACAATAATATATGAACTCAATGTCGTTTATTAAGTATTGTTTCATATGGTTCACATCAGATTAATCTAATTCACGTAGCCATCCCTTTATATATATAAAAGTGTTTGTAGATGTATGTGTACATTTATCATAATCTGAGTATATAACCCAACCTAATCTAAGTAGTTGTTACCGAGAGATTATTTAAATCAAGATATACGCGCTTATTTCTATAAAAACTATATGGTCTAGCATCATATCGTTTCATTATAATCACAACGTTTCAAAAAAAGACGGCGCCATATAACAAACTAAAGAGCCCAATAGGAACAATCCACATATGTTACCCTCACACCAATTTATGTGAATAATCTTAAAATGTTTATTTTAAGAACCAATCAACAAAGGTACGTTTAGTAGTCACTTACCTATTTTTTTCCTTCATTTTTATTAATCACGATCTCACCGGAGGCTCGTCGGAGCCTGGCCGGAGCTCCATCGGAGTATGCTGATACTGCCCTCGTGGAGATCGGAGCCTCAGGAGGTTGCTTTCGGTGGTCACGTGCCTGTTCACGCTGCTGATCCGTTTGCTACCGCCATAGAACCACCCACTTCTTTGTTCTTCGATCTGTCCATGGCTGATGATTGGAGGCGAGCGGTGGTTGTCGGAACGAGCACCTCCTTTCATGGAACTCGCCGGTGCTACTTGTCTCACCGATGGATGCCGTATGTCACCAGAAAGAAGGGAGAGAGAGAGCCTTCGGTTATGAAAGGAAATCAAGGCTGATGGGTGAAATCTCGTGACACCATAGGAGAGGCGACGGTGGCATGGCTGGCCGGCGATCGGAGAAGATGGCAGCAAGCCCATCATCGGCGATCTGCATCACCGATCAGCGATGAGGCTCACGCCTTCCTCTCCTCTTCCCGACCTCCTTTCTTTCCTTTTTCTTTGTTTTTCTTTTTTTCTTTTTTTCCAAAACCAATTTCTATGGCCACAATATAATACTTTTCTTCTTTTCTAGAAATCTCTAGGGTAATATTATTATTATTGTCATTATTATTTTAATTATTGATATAAATTTTGTTATAGTAATGTCTTTTACTTTGATTTCTCTTCATGGCTTGCTAAAATAGTTAATTTAAAACATACTTAATTCAAAAGCTAAAACAAAATTTTGTTTCTTCCTTGATAAATTTATACCACTATTTACCTAAATTGAAACATTGTTAATGAATTAAATAAATTTTATCGATTGACTCAAACTCGGGGCGTTACAATTGTTCCCAAAATGCCCTCCATGGATCTTTATCCATCTTGGCATATTACTCTGGCCAGAGATTCTCTGAATAAGGTAATTATAGAATCATACTAGATAACCTCCCTTATTAAATCTAGGATGGTGAATCTTTTGTCAATCACTCAACTATCTTCAAGTAGGTTATGATATACCCAATCTCCTAACATGTTCACTCCCAGTTGGAAGTAATCAGTTATGGAGTCAAAATATACCAATTGCTACTTAAGATAACTTTGGTGATCTCAAGTCTAAAGATACTTGCACAACCGTTATGAAGAGATTCCTCACTGACATAGATTTAATATCCATGTGAGGAGTCTCTTTGCAGGTCTCCAATGAACTTGTTCTTCTAACAAGCATCCAAATGTTAGCTTTGATTATCTTCCATAATCACAGTTATGAGAACCACTGCTTGAACCATTCAAGAATCATAACATGTGCTAGTCTGTCCGAATTAACAATGCCCTATCTTGTTAATTCTATGACTAGGTATATTTAAATATTAACACATTTGCATGCAATAGACATCTCACATCATGAACACTTTCATGATTGCCTTCGCACTGTATTTATAATATCTAGGACTTCATTTGTTAATTTAAGATTTACAAACTCATGTATTTAAACATAGCATTAATAAATGAATGATGCCTTTTATTGAGAATATAAATTCATACATATGAAAAACATCCCTATTACATGAACTCTAGGGCATACTCTCTAACAATCTCCCACTTGCACTAGAGCCAATCACTCATATGTCTTAGACCCATACTATTTATATGGTGATCATGCTTAATCTGGAAAAGTGCTTTAGTGAGGAAATCCGCAACATTATCATCTGTGGGAACCCTTTCTATTTTCACATCATTTCTAGCTACTATTTTTCTTATGAGATGATAGCGTTTGAGAACATGCTTGGATCGCTGATGAGACCGTGGTTCCTTTGCTTATGCAATGGCTCCATTGTTGTCACAATATAAAGGAATTGGATATATAATGCTAGGCACCACTCCTAGTTCAGTTGTAAACTTTTTGATTTAGACTGCTTCCTTGGCTGCTTCCGAAGTAGCAATGTACTCAGCTTTTGTCGTGGAATCAGTAGTTGTTTCTTGTTTTGAACTCTTCCAACTAATTGCTCCTCCTCCCATTGTGAACACATAACCAGACTGTGATTTACAATCATCTTTGTCAGATTGAAAGCTGGCATCTGTATACCCATTTACTTCCAAACTGCCCTCTCCATATATCAAGAATATATCCTTAGTCCTTCTCAAGTATTTAAGGATATTCTTAACAGCTGCCCAGTGTTCCTCTCCAAAATTGGATTGGAATCTACTTGTGACACTCAAAGAAAATGTTACATTTGGACGTGTACATAACATAGCATACATGATAGAACCAATTGCAGATGCATATGGTATTCTATTCATGCTCTCTCTATCCTCTAGTGTCTGCGGATACATAGACTTAGAAAGGTATTTCCCATGCACCATGGGTATAAACCCTTTCTTAGAGAGATCCATATTGAACCTCTTCAATACTTTATCTATATATGTACTTTGAGAAAGACCTAGAAACCTATTGGATCTATCTCTATAGATCCTTATTCCCAGAATATAGGATGCTTCTCCAAGGTCTTTCATGGAGAATTACTTGGATAACCATATTTTAACAGATTGGAAAAGAGAAATTGCATTTCCCATGATCAATATGTCATCCACATATAGAAATAGAAAAATAATTGCACTCCCACTGACCCTTTTATACACACAAGGTTCATCTTCATTCTGTGAGAAATCAAACTCTTTGATTGTCTCATTGAATCGTATGTTTCAGCTCTTAGAGGCTTGCTTCAATCCATAAATGGATCTTTGAAGCTTGCATACCTTTTTGTTTTTTCCTAATATGAACCCTTTTGGTTGTGTCATATACACATCCTCAGTCAGATTTTCATTTAGAAAAAGCTATCTTCACATCCATTTGCCAAATCTCATAATCATAATGAGCTGTAATGGCTAAAAGTATTCTTATAGACTTAAGCATCGCTATAGGAGAAAATGTTTCTTCATAGTCAATACCTTCTTTTTGACGATAGCCCTTTGCTACTAAGCGAGCTTTATAGGTAACTATATTACCTTCCATGTCGGTCTTCTTTTTGAAGACCCATTTGCACCCTATGGATTTTATTCCTTCAGGTGGTTGAGTTAAAGTCCATACTTTGTTCTCATACATGGAGTCCATTTCAGACTGCATAGCCTTAAGCCATAAATCACGTTCTAAACTGTTCAAAACTTCTTGATAGCTTGTAGGCTCATTGTCCTCTACTACAGTTATGCCTCTATCCGTATCAATGTGAAATCCATATCTCACAGGGATAAAATGCATCCTAGTAGATCTTCTAGGATTTTGCATATAATCATGTTCAACTGCAATCTCATCATTATGAAATTCAGTTTCGGGTTCAATCGGTTGATCTGCTTCTATTTGTGGGTTTTGAACTTCATCAAGTTCAATTTTACTCCAATGTCCTTTCATAGGAGAAATTCTCTTTCCAAAAAGAAAGTATGCCTTAAAACAAAATACCTTTTATTCTAAGGGATGATAGAAATAACATCAAAACGTTTCTTTTGGATATCCCACAAATAAACATTTGTCAGACTTAACATCTAGTTTGTCTGACATTGTCCTCTTCACATAAGCAGGACAACCCCATACTTTCATATGAGAAAGCGTGGATTTCTTGTTATTTCACATCTCATATGGAGTAACATCAATTGATTTACTAGGAACTCTGTTTAACACATAAATAGCAGTTTCTAGTGTATATCCCCAAAAAGACTTAGGCAAGTTTGCTTGGCTCATCATTGATCGAACCATATCTAATAGTGTTCGATTTCTCCTTTCAGATACACCATTATGTTGTGGTGTATATGGTGGAGTCCATTGAGATAAAATCCCATTATCTCTAAGATAATCCTGAAACTTTTGGCTTAAGTATTCTCCACCTCGATTTGATCTAAGTATTTTAATACTCTTGTCAAGTTATTTCTCTACTTTATTTCTGAATTTTTTGAACTTTTCAAATGCTTCTAATTTATATTTCATTAGATAGATGTGTCCAAACCTGGAATAATCATCTATGAAAGTAATGAAGTAGGAGTAACCTCCTCTGGCATGTGTAGTCATTGGACCACATACATCTGAATGTATTAAGTCCAAAACCATTTTAGCTCGTTCTCCTTTACCAATAAAGTGAGCTTTTATCATTTTTTCCAATAAACAATATTCGTATGTATCAAATAATTCATAATCAAATGATCCCAAATCACCTGACTTGTGTAATTTGGTCATGTATTTCTCATTTATATGGCCTAAACGACAATGCCATAAATATGAGGTATTTAGATTATCATATTTCATTCTCTTGGTATCCACATTATGCACTTCTTTAATTAAATCAAGAACAAATATACCATTCTCAATTATAGCTTTTGCATAAAACATATTGTTCTTAAAAATGTAACAACACTTGTCCTTTAAAGAAATGTCATAATCGTTCAATAAACAACTGAAAGAAATAATACTCTTGGATAAAGCTGGAACATAATAACAATTATTTAATTCTAGTACTAATCCACTAGGAAGAGGCAAATAGTAAGTCCCCACAACTGTTGTAGAGATGTTTTGTCAAGTAGCTGACTGCAAACATATCTCTGCCTTTCCAACTCTTTTAAAGCTTCTAAGCCCCTGTAGATCATTACACAAGTGAGATCCACATTCGATATCTAATACCCAAGATTATTTTGAAGCAATAGAATAAGTATTAATTTCAATCACATGAATACCTGAAGTAGAAGCATCAGCTTGCTTATTCTTCTTGAGAGAATCTAGATAGGCCTTGTAGTTATGCTTCCAATGACCATCCTTTCCACAATGGAAGCAAGTTCCTTTGGGATTCTCTTTCTTGGCAACCTTCTTCTTGGAGATCCCACCATTCTTTGGTTGCGTCTTGGTTATCTTCTTCTTCTTCTTCTTCTTCTGCTTCTTGCCTTTAGCAGAAGTGACAACCATGACACTTTTTGGATCCTTCTTAAAGGATCCATCAGTTGTCTTGAGCATGTTGATTAACTCAGGAATGGTTACTTGGATCTTGTTCATGTTGAAGTTAAGCACAAAAGGTGCATAACTTGGAGCCAACGAGTACAAGATTAAATCTATGTATAGATCATTATCCATAACATAGCCAAGTCTACTCAAATGCTCAATATACCCATACATCCTCAATGCATGAGTAGCAGCTGAAGTGCCTTCCACCATTTTATAGTTAAATAGAGCTCGAGCAATCTCATATTACTCAGTTCTAACCTGAGAAGAATATAGCTCCTCAAGATGTAAAATGATGGTTCTAGCATCCATCATCTCATGTTGCTTCTGAAGCTCCGAGGACATAGCATCCAGCATCAGACATGCTGCCGCTTCACTATCCTCCATGTATTTTTGATAAGTGCCTTTGATCTCATCAATGGCATCTTCTGATAGAAGTGGTGGTGGATCTTTATCTAAGATATAATGAATCTTTTCAGCTCTGAGAACAATTCTCACTTGTCTGATCCAATCAGAATAGTTGCTGCCAACCAGCTTGTTATCCAAGATTGATCGTATATTAATGTTTGATGTGCTCATGATGATGACCTAGATGTGAAAAAGAAAACTTATGAGAGTATGTTCATATATATGTATGCATTAATAAGGTCTTTAATTAATCCATTTACTCCCACTATTTTATTGTGAATTAATAGCCCTCACTATATAATCCGAGAAAACCCGATGATTTTCCTAGTGGGCCAATATTCAATTCTTGATATGTAATTTGACCTTGACTGTGATCAACAAGCCAAACTCCATACCCTTAAAAGGTAGGTATCTCTATACCAATTGTGTCTCTACACAATTATTGGATCATTAGGTTATCAACTCTTGATGCATGCATATCGTATATGCATTCCCTAATCTTGCCTCTAGAACCATTAGCCTTGACTGTGGTCAACAAGCTAATGGGCTAGCTAAGATGACCCATTTAATTAGATTTGAACATATTTGATATAATGTGAGCTTGACTGTGGTCAACAACCCATACTATAAAGAACTCTAGTTCTCCTCAAATTAATTGAAGGTTATATACCTTAGTATTTGTTTGAAGATTTTAGTTAATTAAGTCTCATCATACATGGTTGGCATACATTGGTATGCATCCTATATCTATCACATAAATATAAGCATACAAATATGGTATAGTTATGGACTTTACTACATTGATTTCCCCGAGATAAGAGGAAAATCAAAAGGTCACACCTAGGTAGTATGCATGATTCAAACAAGAAAAATAATTACATTATCTTCAAGCTTGTTGGATCTCCATCCGGCCCATCCTACTCCTTGATAGCAGTCTTCATCTCTATTTCTAATTCTAATCTAAGTAATCTAATTACATATTACAATTTGAAAAGAAATACAAACCAAAACCAAGTGACCGGGACATGAAAGTCCTCATTGGGCCAAAACATGCATAATGCTCGATCACATTGGACCTTGTCCATAGCTATCCATCATGCCAATGATACACCCTTATATGCATTTTTAATGCATAAAGTAATGGATTAGTAACTTTGTTTCAACTCTTGAAACATACTTTTGAGTTATTTTAATAATGTGATCAAATTAGGAAACTTTTTTCATTTTGAAAACTTTCATTTTAGAAAACCTTTTTGCATGCATGTGTTCTTGCCTTAATAATCAATCCAATTGATTATTAATTAATTATTAATTGATTATTTAATTAATTAATCATATTAAATAATTAAAAGAATTAATTTTGGGCTTAAGATAGAGGGTAGGATGAAACCCACCAAATAAAACCCTAAATGTGTTCACAAACAAACTAGTTTTGTGTCTATTAGACCATTTAGACCTTTTGGAATGAGCCAAGCCCACTCCAGCCCTTAAAATCCATTAATAAACTTAATTATTGTTTATAATATTTAATTTAAATCAGCTCCTTGGGCCCACTAAGTTATTCACTAATTTAAAACAAGTTCGTAAACATAATTAAGCCCATTAAGTGATTTTAATGAATTAAAATTAATCAAATTAATTTAAGGCCCATTTTAATTAATACAATTAATTAAAAACACTTAAATATATCAGATATATTAGATTTAGAAGATTAAAAATCGTTCTAAATAAGAACACACCAAGAACATATCAAGAACACACAAAGAACACTAATTTATCGAACTTTTCGATTAAACTAGTTTTCATGCAAAACTTGTTCAATTTTAATTTCGTTTGATCCTATGGCTTAATATCACATATTAAATACATAAATTATCATCTAAATGATCTTATAATGGATCTATAAAAAATTAATTTAGAACATCCCATAAAATTAAAAGCTCTTCACGCAAAACATAAAATCCTTTTCTCAAAAGAATTATTTTTGTTTCCGTTATATATATTTGATCACACTTATATCCATAAATCAGTATTTCTCATTCATGAACAATCAAATATGATATTTTAAAGTTCATGAAATAAATAACTCAAAAATAAAACTTATTCCTTAGAAAAATATAGAATTATATATTCATGGCAAAAACTTGGCTCTGATATCATATTGGAATTTTATCGGTTACATGCATCTCATATATAAGCGAAATTTAAAATTTTTAACCAATATATCTGATCTTGCCATGAATTTACAATATGCATATTAATGAGAATAAGAAAAATCACCTTTGATTTTTGTTGTATAGTTGATTTTTCTTTGCACCGGATTGTTGCAAACCACAGTGTCCAAAATCGAACACCTCCAATGAGTAATCCACATTAGAGAATGATAGAATGAACCAACAATTGGGAGAGAACAAGGGGCTATCTGAAAATCCCTTGAGCTAGCAAAGAGAAGTGGCAGCTAGGATTTTTGGAGGAGAGAAAAACTATTTCTCGTAATTGTTCACTTCACCCTAATTTCCACATCACTTGGATTTTTATAGTTAGGTTGAAAATCCAACTTCATAATGGGATTGGGCTCTTTAAAATTGCTGGAGAATTATTAATTGGGCTTCTGAAATTATTTATAATTATTTGGGCTTAATTAAATTCAATTTAAGCCTTTTCACAAAAGACTATGCACAAAACCCACAAACTAGGCCCTTTGTACATATACTTGAATTTAATTACCCAAATGAATTCCAAATCCAACCAAATTAAATATGTAGGCTCCACAACACTTATGCAACATATTTAATTTAATTTGGTCCAAAAAATAGGCCTCTAAGGCCTTTTGTTTGGAGTTGGTGTGTGGCCCTTCTTCTAGAGGGCTTCTGTGCCAACTTCATTTCTCTGGCCCTTTATAATTCCTCTAATGGACCTATTAATTATTATATCAATCCTATAAAACTTATAGTTCAATAATAATTAATTATGAAATATGTTATTTTAATTAGGTCCAATTTTACAGAATATTTCTCAAAAGTTTCGCGAACAATTTTACTTGATCATAATTAATTAAAAAATTTAATTAATTATTATCTTATTCACTTTTCTATCCCCATAATAATATCAAATATTATTATCCTTGTCATTTTATCATTTTATCCTTTTTCTCTATATGTGTGTGACATATTAGGTTCCTATCCATGTTGGCAGTATAATGTGTAATTGTGAGTTCTATTAAAAAATCACATGATTTAAACTCCTTTAAATCATTTTATCAATTTCTATTGATATTTTTGATACATCATTATACAAGTCGTGATTGGCCTCTAGCTAGGCATCATGACTACCCAAATGTCAGAAAAATCAAGTGGTTTGACTATACCCTTCCATAGAAACAGTTACCGTGCAATTGCTCCTTTCACCACTCTTATCTCAATTAGATTCTGAGTATGAATTTCTGTCAACTCATATAAATCTAATTATGTATGTTTTATTAAGTTAACCATTGTTCCCAAAATGTCCTCCATTGATCTCTATCCATCTTGACATATTACTCTGGCCAGAGATTCTCTGAACAAGGCAATTATAGAATCATGCGAGATAACCTCCTTTATTAAATATGGAATGGCGAATCCTTTGTCAATCACTCAACTATCTTCAAGTAGGTTATGATATACCCAATCTCCTAATTATGTTCACTCACAGTTGGAAGTAATCAGTTATGGAGTCAAAATATACCACTTGCTACTTAAGATAACTTTGGTGATCTCAAGTCTAAGGATACTTACACAACTGCTATGAAGAGATTCCTCACTGACATAAATTTAATATCCATGTGAGGATTCTCTTTGTAGGTCTTCAATGAACTTGTTTTTCTAACAAGCATTCACATGTTAGCTTTGATTATCTTTCATAATCACAGTTATGAGAACCACTGCTTGAACCATTCAAGAAGCATAACATGTACTAGTCTGTCTGAATTAACAATGCCCTATCTTGTTAATTCTATGACTAGGGATATTTAGATATTAACACATTTGCCTGCAATAGACATCTCACATTATGAACACTTTCATGATTTCCTTCGCACTGTGTTTATAATATCTAGGATTTCATTTATTAATTTAAGATTTACAAACTCATGCATTTAAACATAGCATTAATAAATGAATGATGAATTTTATTGAGAATATAAATTCATACATATGAAAAACATCCCTATTACATGGGCTCTAGGACATACTCTCTAACACTAGGTGCTAAAAGCATGCATGTTTTGTATCCATTGAGCAAAGATGAGTTGTTATTGTATAGCAGTATCTGAAAACATATCTTGATTGGCATAAACATAAATAACTCCAAATTGGATCAGTTTTTCCTCAACAAATAAGTGTTTTGGCCAATAAAATCCCACCTAATTGAGAAATTGTTGGAGAGGTGACAAAGCCCCTACACTTTTCATTACAAAACCAATAAACTTGAAAAAGATGGATTATTTTGTGAAAGAATTTTTGGGCCTATAAAAAGTGAAATTTGTGCTTGTAGAAATTATGTATATATATATATATATATATATATATATATATATATATTTGATATTTTTCTGTAAAATTTATATAATATTTTAAACTAAATTTATATTATATTATTTTTAATTATATAATAATATTTATATATAGTATCCAATTAATTTTTATATATGTTATTTTTTATCATATATTGGTATTCATATTTTATTTAATAATATTTAATTACTTTTTCTTATATTTTAGAGTTTATGTTATAATATTTAATGTTATTTAAAATTTTATTTGACTTAAAATCAAACATATTAATTTCAATAAATATCAAAATTATTTTATAATATTAGTTATTAATTTATAAAATATAATTTTTGGCTAGTAAATTCTGTTTGTTTCGTAATTTTGATATTAAATTATTTTATATATTTGAAATTGAATTGAAATTTATCTAATTTTTATATAATTTTATATTATAAATTTTAATAGTTGACCAGAAAAATATTAGTTAATTAAAAAAAAATTGAAATTAATGAATTGATTAATCGAATGTAACGAATTGGTTAATACTCCCTCCGTTGTTTTTTATTTATTACTTTTGAGTAAAATTCAAATTATATTTATCTGTCACTTTTAGACTTTTAATGTAATTTAATTTATTTTTTTAATTTATATTTTTTAATAAAGTCAGAATCAATCAAATTTAATAATTTAATTTTAATCATATAATTTAATACTAAATTTAAATTTATTTATTATTTTTTAATTTTAATAAAAATAATAAAAATAATTAATAAAATTAAATGGAGATTGTCGTTGATAATTTTAAAAAGTTGATATTAATATACTAATTAATTGTTATATTATGTATTGATTAATTAGTCTGCTAACCCCTGATGTAATCTGTTACATTACAACTTACAAGTCAAATTGACATGTTAGCAAATGCCACATAAGCACATAAAGGCCAAAAGAAGAGGGATAAATGTTGACCTGGTAAATGACTTTATCCCCCTATACTTAAAAAAAAAAACCAAATACTAATGGTAATAATGACAGCACGCATGCTTAACAGGTTTGATGCTTAATTACTAAGATTTTGAATATATTTTAAAGAAAAAAAATCTCAAAATAACTTAAGCATTAAGCTATTCATTTATTCTCAATCAATAAATTTGGTTTGTTTTATTATATTATTTTCTATAATATTAACATATATATTATTCATCTGTATACTTTTAGCATATATTATTATATGTAATATTTAATATAAAATTTTTTTACCTATAATATTTTATATTATTTTTAGCGAACAATATTGTAACACGTTATTTTTTAAGGAAAATAAAAATTATGTAACATTATATTATTTTTAATGTTATTAATTTAAATAAAAAAATTGATTATAAAATATAAATTTTTATCCATACATCAATTATATTTTTTTAAATGTGCAAAAAAATATCAATTATATATTTTTAAATGTGCAAAAAAAATATTGAATGAAGAAAAAATAAAAAAATTCAGAACAATTGAATTAAAAATAAAGAAAAAATATATGAAAATTCACTAGAGACCAAAAAGATGGGAGATACCCTAGATGAAAAGAAGATGGAGGATATTTTACTCAATTTAGTATAATATAATATTTACTGTATTATATAAATTTAAGAGTTAGACAGTGTTTTATTAAACTTGAAAAAGGTTATAATTAAAAAATAAAATAAAACTATTCCAATTTTTTTAAACGTTTGATAAAAGAAAATAAAATTTATTTAAAAAAAAAACTTGACTTATTAATTATTTATATTTTGAAAAATCAAAATATACATATATATATTTTATCCCATAATAAATAACTAAAAAATTGAAAAAAATATATTTTTAATTCATTTCAAAATTTTAAAAAAATTAAAATATTTTTTAATTTTATCTTGAATATTTTATATTTTAATTCAAAAAATATTTCAATTTTATCTTAAAATTTCATATTTGAATTAATTTAACAAATACTACTTTAATAATATATTATTATTTTCAGCTTATATGAAATAATAAAGTCTGTAGTGTAATATATTAGTTTTTCATTTTTTTTAAACTTATCAAATACAGTGAATTCAACTTAATTTTTAAGCTATTTCTTATGCATGTATGTGGCCGATGCCACTCTCACTCTCTCTTATCTTATATATAGACGTAAAAGAAAACATATTCCCATTAGAAATCAAATCAAAAGCAGAGTATTAAGCAAATAATGGAAGCAGAAAACTCCAGTATATCTTTGCTACATGAAGGTTGCATAGCAGATATTTTATCATTTATAGATCCAAAAGAGGTCTGCAGATTGTCTATGGTCTCTTCAAATTTCAAGAACGCAGCCTTGTCCGACACCGTTTGGAAGAGATTCTTACCGCCTGATTGTCATTCCATTATTTCCCATTCATCTTCTTCTTTCCTCCTTCACACTATGCCTTCAAAGAAGCAGCTTTATCTAAGCCTCTGCGACAATCCCATCCTCATCAAAGATGCCAAAATGGTAAATTTAGCTTCTCATTTTTCTCTACTTCTAGATTCATTTCGCTAATTTATCTTTTTCTGGCATTAATATAGAGCTTTTCATTGGAGAAATCGAGTGGAAAGAAATGTTATATGATTTCAGCAAGAGATCTGAAGATTACTTGGGGCGATACTCCTGATTATTGGATATGGAATTCCGATGAAAACTCAAGGTTTGTTCACTAATTAAAAATTTTCATCTAATTAATTAATTTTGCACTAAATCGTATATGGAAATGGAACCTATGCAGATTTGGGGAAAGCGCTGAGCTTGTTCGTGTTTGTTGGCTTGAAATAAGGGGCAAAATCAATACTTGTATGCTGTCAACAACAACAGTGTACAGTATTTACCTGGTGTTTAAGCTGAGACATGGAGCCTATGGATGGGAAGACAGACCAATCCAAGCTGCAGTGGGACTGGTTGATAGTATAAATGAAAATAGGGAGCAGAGCTTTTATTTGGATCGAAAAAATGGAAGAGAGAGGGGAGATGGGTGGTTAGAGATTGAATTGGGAGAATTCTTTAACAAAAATGGTGAAGACGACGGAGATGTAGAGATGTCTTTTCTGGAGGTGGAAGGTGGGAATTGGAAGCATGGTCTTATTGTCCAAGGCATAGAAATCAGGCCTAAACCAGATATGTGAAAATGATGGAGTTTATTTGCTGTCCTTTTTACGATGGAGGAATTTTCTTCCCTGTGAGTTGTATATTAAAAAATCAATGCCCCTGTGTATGTCATCTATTAATCATATTTCTATATTCTACTGTCATTGCCAGCTGAATTTGATTTAAATAGATTACAATTCCATTCAACTTTATGCAAATCTAGGCTGGCATTTTAGTTTAAGAATAAATAGGAGAATCCAGTAAACAGAAATAAAAACCAATAATTTTCGAAATTATAGAGATATGAATTAAGTTGAATTCGATTTGGCTGGAAATGAAAGAGAAAAATTGGATAGCAAAGAAAGATGAAGCAAAAAAAAAAGTATTGTACAGTAAATCTATTGAGCTTCGATGAAGAACCAGTTTGGACGACGTTTGGAGAAAATTTTGTTTATAAAACATTTTAAATTAGATTTGTAAATTTTAGAAAAGTGGAGCATCTTTTTTATATTTTTATTTTAGAAAATTATTTTAAATATAATCTCCATATGAACACACGTGTCTCTCTCTCTCTCTTTTTTTCTTTTAATCACCATTTGCCCATTTGGCAAGAACACAATCCTCAGCCTCTATCTTCTGCAGGTTTTTTATCTTTTATTTTTTCATTAAAATATCAATTATCCCTTTTGAATCGAATCCTTATCTTTAAAAGAAAATTATCTTAATAAATTGTATAAATTTAAAATAATATTTAATGTATTATATTATATTATATTTTTATATAATATCAATAAATATTTAATATATTAATTAATATTTTTAATAATTTATTATAATAATTTAAATTAAAAAGGGAAATTTAAACTATTCAATATAATTTTATATAAAAATTAAGAATACTAATTATTATTTTAATACTAATAATTTATTTAGAAAGTAATAATTTGATGACAGGGTGGAAGTAAAACATTCAAATTAAAATGGGACCAATTCTCACGAATGACTAAGAAAAAAATAACTAAGAAAAAAAAAAGTTATATTGATTTTCATTTTACAAACCGGGCATTAGCAAACATCGACAAAACCCAAATGGATCAGAAACAGAGCAGCGCGGAAATGGGAGGAGAGAGCGGCGGCGGCGGAGGAAACTTGCTCTCTTTGCCGAAGATTGCATAGTAGATGTCTTGTCGTTTACAAGTCCTCTCGATACTTGCAGATTGTCAACAGTCTCCTCCAAATTCAGGGATCTTGTTCAATCCGATGCCGTTTGGGAAACGTTCCTTCCCTCAGATTATCGCTCCATTATTTCTCAATCCTCCGATTCTTCCCTCTTGAATCGTTTCTCTTCCAAGAAAGAGCTCTATCTCAGCCTCTGCGATCATCCAATAATAATCCAAAATGGCAGAATGGTAGTTAAGGTTCTTCAATTTCAGTATCAGATCTATGATTTCTTTTTTTTTTTTTTTGGATTGGATATTTTATACATATTATCTTAATTTCCATTATCAGAGCATCGGATTGGAGAAACCGAGTGGGAAGAAATGTTTCATGATATCTGCAAGGGATCTTAAAATTGTATGGGGGCGATACTCCAACTTACTGGAGATGGAATTCTCATCCCGATTCAAGGTAATTCTATCGCATCTCGATTCTTAAACACGATTATGCAATTGGATTATTATATGATGAATCACTGAGTCTCAATTTGTGGGGGCAAAAATTCAGATTTGGAGAAGTGGCAGAGCTTATCAGCGTGTGCTGGTTCGAAATCAGTGGCAAAATCAAGACCCAAATGTTATCGCCAGCAACAAATTATGGAGCTTACTTAGTGTTCAAACCAAGCGGAGCTTATGGATTTGAATAACAATCTGCAGAAGTAACAGTGGGAGTTGTTGGGAGCGAAGGAATTAAGCGCAGAGTTTACTTAGACGCAGAGAGAGGACAGAGGAGGCGTAACCAACTGGTAAGAAGGCGGATTGGTTTGTTTAATCGGAGTCGGAGTTTCGGGTTGCAAGCATTTGTGGGTGACGGAGAAGGTGAGTATCCGAAGAAGAGAGAAGATGAGTGGTTTGAGGTTGAATTGGGGGAGTGGTTTAAGAAGGACGGTGAAAATGGAGAACTGGAGATGAGTGTTTTAGAGGTGAAAGGTGGGAATGGAGGGGGTAAGTTTAAAATAGTGAGGTAATGTAATAAACTACCTAACAAATTTTTCATGAAGGGCACTTAGAAAGTCAATTGATTGAATTGCTTTATTTTTCACTGAATTGTCCTAGTCCTGAGCGAATTAAACTCAAAATCACATTCAATACGAGGTTAGCCAAACATAAAGTTGAACTTCACAAGAAAAGAAAAAATTGTGCTATCCGGCTGAGAGAAACCGTTGTGGTGCGTTTGGTTGGTAGGAAAGAAAAAGGAATGACAGAAAGCGGAGATGTTAAAGGTAAAGGTGGATAAGCAATCACAGAAAATGACTTAACTATAGCCAACGTGTTTAAGTAGGTATCATTGCTCTACTAGCGGCACAAAGCCCGGGACCATTCTGCTGTTATATTCTTTGTATTATTGTGGAATATGAGTCTATATTTTTGCCTTTTCACTTCAGAAGGTCACTGCTGCTTATGCTTTGGATCCCAAATTGAGGCTTTTCTAGTTCAGTGCAACCTTGAACAAAGCTGCAAGTCAATGAAGATATTCATCTTTCATTTGTTTCAGGAAAAATCCAACCTTTTATGGAAATTTTAGATGCAAGACTGCTTTCGCATATAATTTTACATTCACAAGCTGCACATTGAGAGGATGATAGACTAGATAGCTATATCAGACAGTCTCATGAGTAATGCAAATCTTCCATTTATATACTTGTGAAAGAAAAATGAAAATCGATGGCCAGGAAGGGGACAAATGAAGTAGGAGAAAAGCTTATTATTCTTTTAAAACCTACTCGGTCATTTATATCATTCAACATCACAACTATTATTCTTCAAGAAGATGAGAAAGATGTTCATCAAATATGCTCAAATTCTCAACTCACCCAACAGACTCCCCAATGCTTTCTTTTAATTCAATTCCCAATACTGCTCTGTACAAGTTACCATCTCATCATCTAACAAATGAAGGATGAATTCACAACATCAAAACAAAAAGAAACCGAAATATAGATACATGAATTTATCACAAAGAAAACTTTTGCTATACTTATCCATAACCTTCAATTAATATGAATTATTCAAAGGCTGGCTCTTTTCACATCACAAATAGGGTGGCATGCCAGACCAATCAACAGATGAAGGTTGTAAAGCACGAATTCTAACATCATACTTTCGATGTTTGGAATCATGGACTGAGGATGAATCTGACCCATGTGAGACAAGTGGATAAGCTGAAGTTTCATCATCATAAGCAACCCCAATTTGATTACCACATTTCCGGCAGAGGAATTTGGTTCTCCTGCGGAACAAACCCCAGGAGTTCTTGGAAAAGTAGGGAATGCATTGGAATTCTTCAGCCTGAGTAAATCTGCTCTCATCAATGTCAAAGAAGGAGATGATCCCGCGCTTTATGGATTTCCCATATTTAGAGCCGATAGTTGAAGTGTTCCGATTAGAAGAGCTTAAGTTCAATTCATATCCACAAGTGCCACAGCTGCATCAAATATCTTTAGTCATTCAGGTTCACTAAAAAAACACTCTCTCTCGATGACCAAAAAGAACAAGAATCCAACAAAGGGCATTTCAAAAGCATTATTCAGAGCATCTTGTTTGTTAATGTTACTTTGAGATCAGTAAAGTTTGTGTAGTTTCTCTCTTGGTATTTCCACACTGCTCTATTTCTCATTAAAAACAAGGTGAATACAGATCAGACATCAGATGTTCTCTGTCGGTCTATTTTCTATCCTTTATGCCACGGTGATAAATTTTTTCAAAGGATCAAAGCAATGCATTTTGAACGAGGCATTTAAAAGCTGCCCCAATTTTTAATAGCGCAACCAATTGAGTTGTTGACTCATCATCATTACATCATCTAAACCACAAATGTTCAAACTATTTGATCAACCAAATATAACTTTTACACCAACTCAACTGAATAATTAAATAACTAGTATGCACAATGCGTCGTTCGGAATTTGCATGAGACACTCAATAGAAACATGATAGCTAAAAGAACATGAGACAATTGTTTGAAATAGCCATCAATTGAAGAAAGCTTTTTAGCAAAAGAAGCAACAAAATAGATCCAACACTATATTCTCTAAAAATGTTTACTTCTCTCATACCAACAAATAGATTCTAACACCCCATTCACAAACATCAAATTTGAAGGATAACGACTCCACACTTTACTCCAAAGATGCATAACGTTAATGAGAGGTATTGCTGTGAGGATCAACAGATATGACGTCAAAGTTACCAGACAAGACAAATTCATTCATTTAGAGTCCTCCTATGAGTCCACAAATATATGTCGCATCACAAAAAAATTGACAGCATCAGAGTTTCAAACTTATGGATTAAGTTCGTTATGAGTTACACGAGAATCACAATTCCAAAGTACAAATTTATAAAATAATCCCAATTCTCAAGTTTAGAGATTTAACTGCACATTTATATCCAATCTCTTCACCAGTCAATTTTTTTTTTCAAACAAAAGAAATCCATTAATAAAGAAAGAAAATCCATCAGCTTGCATACGTTGAGATATTGATCAAGAACTGATTTTGAACAGACTAAGAACAACCAAATAGAGTATTCCATACAGGCTTCGGTATGTTAATCAATTACAAGCAGCTGACAGCAAAGTCAAATTAATCAATTCGAAATCAACTAAGATTACAAAAATCCAAAAAATAGAAAATCCATTACTTGTATATTAATCAAATCAAATTTCCCAAATCCTTTAACTAGCATAAAATGGATCCTTAACTTCACCGAGAGACTGATCCAGAGAGAAAGGAGAGTACCTGTAGCTGACATGTCTAATGGATGCAGATGAAGAAGAAAAGGAGTGGCTGAGATTACCGTTGAGGTAATTATCCTTGGCAATAGCCGATTTCTCCATTAATCAACGGCAAAGATCGCGGCTTTTGACGGTGATGAAGCTCTACCAAGTTGATTCTCGCCGACCGTTAATCGAGGAAGACCTCCTCAGCAATTTTAATTGGGTTCGTGGCTGACGGGTCCCGCCTGAACCGGCAGACTAGATACCTTAGTTCAATTCAAGTAGCTTCTGCAGAGAGAGAGAAAAAGAAAACAAAAAGAAAAAAGAAAAATGAAAAAAGGGTTTTCACACCGTAAGAAGGAAGTGGAAGAAGAAGGAGAAGGAGGAGGCGAGAGCAATGAAAGAATTGGTAAAGAAGATGATGGCTCCTCGGCTGTCCTTTTCTTATAATTACGTGGTTTAAAAATTAAAACGGAAAGATGTTTAATAGATTATAATTAAGGGTAATACAGAAAATTTCTGTCCTGTTTTTATGTATTTAGTACTGCTAATACAGATCATCAATTAAATTAATTACTAAACAAGATCAATTAGACTATTTTTTTTGCGTTAAAGTTACACGTGTCTTTGTTTGAGTTGTTAATGAAGAGATGAGCATCCCACCGAGGTTTGTTTGTTTGCGCATCATTAGACTTTCTTTATTTTTATTTTTTATAATAAGCTCCTACTTGAAATCAATTAATTCGATTACTATAAAAAATATTAAAGTAAATTCATAAATAGACATTTCATTTTCGAATTTAAATTCGAAATTTTCTGGTTGAATAAATAAATAGAGGAGTTGCTGTATATAGGGATGCATATTTAGGTAGATCATCTGGTTAGCAGGGTAGTTGGAACCGTTAATCATTTGTATTGAATAATTGAAAACGTAATTTAAACAAGTGGATTGGTGATTATTGGTTAGTCTGGAAATGAAAAGCAAGTGGGATTCTTGACATCATGATCGCATTGCCGGGGAAAATTAATTCATATCCATCCAAGTCCTCAACTATACATGAAACCACTGATGAATCTCACAAAAACTAAATACATGTCAGCACCAGAAGCTGATATGCTGTAAAATCCCACCGACAATTTTTTGTTCCCACCAAACAATTTTCATGATTGGACGTGTACATTAACATGAAAATTTAATGCCTCGTTTTTTTTTTTTTTAAATTTGGACCCACCTCATGCGGTGCAAATGCTCAAAGGGCTTGTACATTTAAAGTTGACTTGTAACATTAACAGCCTAATTCAATATTTCCAAGGCCCAATTTGGCCCGTCAAGTAAAAAAACTTATTATTTCTTTTTTGAATAAAAGTATTAAAACCCTTCATTTTTTAAAATAATACTAAAATATCATCCCATTAATTTATCCTTTATTTTAGAATAATAGTATTGATGACACGCCATAAAAAATATTAAAATACCTTTCATATTTTTTCAAAAGGGCTAAATTGCCCTTAAAATTTTTTTAGAACAAAAATACCTCCGAACTTATGAGATCGTACTAAAATATTCCCCATTAAATTATCGTCTAGTTTAAGAATAACAGAACCGACGTGTTATATTAGTAGACTGTTTATTGCTTACATGAAAAACATGCAAACACGTTTATGGCACATAGGCACGGGACAACAATTTTTTTTTACTTGTTTTTCCTCTTCTCTCCCAAGCACATTGTCGTCCATTTCAAGGGTAACGGAATTGACGTGTCAGATTAATAGGTCCGGTTATTGTTTATGTAATAGAAATGCAAGCAGTTTTATGCCACATATGCATCATGTAAGTGCTGAATCTACAATAATATTTTTTTGTCCTCTTCTCTCTTCTTTTCCAAGCACGATCTATTTTTTTTCCATCTAGAAAATACAAAAATTCCCTTAAGTAGGTGTTTTTTGGAGAGAGAAATAACATATTGTGCTTAGGAGAGAAGAGAAAAAAAAAGTAAAAAAATATTATTATGGATTACGCACTTACGTAATGCATATGTGGCATAAACTTACTTTAATGCCTGTCACACAAACAATAACCAGTTCTATTAATGTGACACTTCAATTCCGTTACCTTTGAAGTGGATAGCATCGTGCTTGGGAGAAAAAAAGCAAAAAAAGGTTAAAAAAATTTATTGTGAATTCTACACTTACATGGTGCCTATATGATATAAGCCTACTTGCATGTCTGCATATGTAAGCAATAATCAGTCCACTAATATGACTATCACCTTTGAAGTGGATGACAGCGTAATGCAAAGGCATTTTAGTACGATTTCATAAGTTCAATAGCATTTTTGTTCTAAAAAAAACTATAAAAATATTTTAACTTCTTTGTAAAAATATGAAAGATATTTTAGTACTTTTTTATAAAAATGTTTAATGGCAGATTTTTCACTTACATGGCGCTTATGTAGCATTATATCAGCACCGGTACCCTAAAGTAGACGATAAATTAACGGAATGATATTTTAGTACCATTTTTAGAAGTTAATGAGTATTTTTATTTCAAAAAAATCTTAAAGACATTTTAATTCCTCTTAAAAAAACATAAAAGATATTTTATAACTTTTTTCCTTTTTTTGAGCTATTCATTCGGCACTTAATGTCAAGAGTGGGCTATATCTCAACTTTAGTAAGAATAACATTTACAAATAAGTATTATCAAAATTTACTTATTATTCTATATTTTTATTAATTTATTTTTTTTATAAAAAAAATTATTTATTAGTTTTATTTAAAAATTGAACTGACATTTATTATATAAAAATATATTTAGAAAATTATATTTAAATATACTATATTTTTAGAAAATAAACACTTATTTATAAAATAGCTAAAATAAATATGAACATTTGTTTATAAAAGGCATTATTTTTTTGAAATTAGGGTTAATTTAAAAAAAAAAAGAGCTACATTAAAATTATTTAGATTTTTAAAGTGCTGAAAAATAGAAAAAATATCTGCCGGTTTGCATCAGTGTGGACCTGCCATAAGCCGGCAGTCCTTCATGCCCGTTTCTGACAGGTTATTAGTCCTCTAAGTTTGCGCATCCGTGACTCCATGGTGATGGTCAGCTGCAGAGCACCTAAGCTGTACTCTGTGGACAGTAGAGGAACTCTTCCATTTATATCTCCACTGAGCCACCAAAAAAACAATATCATGAGATTATATATCAGTAATTTAAACACTATTTCTACTAAGGATCGTGCTAAATGGCTCGAATTGAGTGACTCAAATGGGAGCATTAATGTAAATTTGTATTTTAGATATTTTTTTGGACAAAATTAACCTTTTCAAAAGTAGAGTATTTGAAGCCATTTTAAGCCAACTTTAAGCCATCTTTATTTTAAGCCACATTGAGCTCATAAAAAGGTCATCAAGTCATTAAAGTACATTGAAACTATAAATTTTCTCATTACAAACTGTCACATCTAATAAGAATTCGAAAATAATATTAGAATGCAGCATTGAAAGTGAATACAATTTGTTAAATTCGGAAAAGTTAATATTATACTGTATACAGTTTATTAAGTTTGGACAAAAGAGATGTAGCACACTGTATATACTTATTAATTAATAAATTGTATACTGTATACACTTATGTAATGTATACAGGACATTAATTACTGTATAAATTGTACACACTTAATAATTAATAAACCTTCTTATAAATTAATATGTATTACACTGTATACACTTACTAATTTATAAATCTTCATATATGTTTATTACACTTAAAAAGATATTAAAGTCAATAATGTCATAAATAATTCATGTATTATTCTAATTAAAACAAGTTGTAACGAAATCTGAATAAATATTTAGAATATCTAAATTAAAAAATATAAAAACGAATCCTTTTATAGTTTAATTTCGAATGAAAAATAAATCTTGAAACATTTGACTAAGTTGCCTTGTTATGACCAATTATTAGAAATAATTAACCAAATCTTATTTCTTATTCTCTATCTTTAGAATAAAAGCAAAGTAAATACTTTGCATTCAATTTCTTCAAAGTGAATACATTTGACTCAAAGAAATTGAATTGACTAAATTCTGCTTTCACTATATCTGCTTGCATCGGTGAAAAATGTAACTGATAAATCAAAGTTTTAGAATTTTACCCAACCGAACCAAAATTCCAAGATAACATAACGAAGACCTAACGGAAATTTGAGGGCAATTCGGTTCGGTTTAGCATAAAACCAAAATTTAAAAATTATGAAATCCTAAATTGACGTCGTTAAACAAATATAATATACAAAACGACCTGGTTGCTTTCGGTTTGTTTCGCTTTTTATCCTTACCAAGATAACTTAAGGTGGGAACAGGGAAAGAAATAATACAAAACACAGACAAAAAAATAAACTCTGAACAAAGTGAATATAGTATATTCAATGTAGTTAGTATATAATAATAATCAATTAGCTTAAATTGAATTCATTAAATTCAGTTTGAACAGAAACAATACACACAATAATTTTTTTTGTTAAACAATACAATACACACTATTTTGGCGTGCAATTGAGTTTGGAGGGATGGGTTATTTTCTTGGGATTCTTAACTTATATTTTGCATGCATAGTCAAAACTTTTTAGGCGCTACTGCCCTAGAGTCCTGCAAATGCCGCTAGTGTGAAGAACATAGGGTTGGATAAAGTTACTCATACATTAGGCGCCATTGATAAATTTACAAATGCACATCACATCAAATTGTAATTTATGATTTTTTTCTCCAATACTAACGTAAACCATTAATCTCCTCCTTTAACAAAAATCTAGAATCCATCGATCATCTCCATGGCTGAGCATCCTGCATCATCATCTGAAGGAAATCATAATTTATTTGGTGAGTTATTTGGAATTGATGAAGATGATAGTTTGTTAAATGATGATAGTGAATTAGATGAGAAAATTCGGGCAGAGGACAGTGACACTGAAAGTGAGAATCATTTTGAGTACTCCGTTGAGGGAGGTCCTAGTACGAGAATGTATTTTTTAAATGTAGATGATTTATTTAAATTTTACAAAGAGTTTTTGAGGCTGAAAGGTTTTAGTGTTTTTAAGAAATCAGCGGCAAAGTGTAACGGAGAGTATCGCAAATATGTAACCCTTAGTTGTGACAAGGGAAGAAAACCTCAAGCTCAAGGCTTGTCTAAAAAGCTCAATTGTCCTGCAAAAGTGAATGCAATTTTAAGGGATAACGGAATGTGGGAGGTTTCATCGGTCGTTTCAACACACAATCACGAATTGTTTCCGGACATGTTAAGGTTGATGAGTGCCCATAGGGCCATAAAGAATAACATTAGGAGGAGGCTTGAGATGCAAGATTTAACTGGAATAAGGCCATCAAAGAGTATTAGGCTGGTTTAATATGAAGCTGGCGGCCCAAATAAGATGAGTTGTTTAGCAAAGGATTGTCGAAACTACATTGATCGTACAAGGAGGTTACTGCGAGATAAGGGTGATGCAGATTCCATGGAAAAACTCTTTGCAACGATGCAAGTCAATGATCCAAAATTTTTCTACTCAATTGATTTGGATTAGGAATTCAGGCTAGCCAATGTATTGTGGGTGCATCCTAGATGTAAAGCAGCGTACAGGGATTTTCATGATGTAATTAGCTTTGACATAACATACGTGGTCAACAGGTACAAGCTTCATTTTGCAACTATAGTCGGTGTCAACCACCATGGCCAATCAATTCTAATGGGTTGTGCTCTGGTTACCTGTAAAGATGCGGACACATTCAAGTGGTTGTTTAAGATGTGGCTATATGAGATGGGTGATATTCATCCTGGTTGCATATTGACGGACCAATGTGAAGGAATTAGAAAGGCAATTAGGGAAGTTATGCCTAATACTAGACACAGATTTTGTATATGGCATATCCTTGCCAAACTGCTTGAGAAGTTTAAACACATTGCAGAATTCAGTAATGCTCGAAATAATTTCAAGGGTCTGGTTTATGTAGCTTAATAGCAGAGTTTTTCGAGGAAAATTGGTAAGCTTTCTTAACAAAATATGACCTCGAAGGTAACCAATGGCTGATGAAGTTGTATGAGGAAAGGGAGTTTTGGGTTCCTGTGTATCTTAAGGATTCATTTTGGGAAGGTATGTAATGCCTAAATGCATGGCATTTATTAATTTATTTATGTATTTTTAATTATGTCCTTGTATGCATGTTTAATACCTCGCATTGGTGGATTTTTAGGTATGCTGTCTACCCAACAAAGTGAGGGTATGCATGCATACTTCGATGGGTTCATACAACCTACGAGCACACTTAAACAGTTTGTTGAGCAGTACGAGCTTGCCATCCGGGACAAGATAGATAAGGAGTGTTTGGCAGAGTATAAATCAAAGAATAAAGTCTCCAAGTGCCATTTTCATTTTCAATGGGAGAAGCAATTCCAACAAGTCTTCACTCATGAGATGTTTCATAAAGTTCAAAATCAAATTAAGAGAATGGTGTACTGCCACATTATTGACACTCCAGATCGTACAATGCATAATCTGAATGATGTTTTTCGAAGCGAAAATGTTTAAAATCCAAGAGAGATGCCTGGTCAATAATTGGTACCATAGGGATTTTGTGTACGACGTTGAATACGTTGAAGATGGACAACACTTTTCGTGCACGTGCAATAGCTTCCAATCAAGCGGCATTATATGCTGCGACATCATAAAAATAGTGGATTACAAGTCCATTAGCCATGTTAATGAAAGTTACTTGTTTGGCAAATGGAGAAAGGACATACAAAGGGCACATACGAGTATTTTCCCTCACAGTTGGTACCCGTAACTTTCTGCCCAGCATTAAAGTTCAAAGAACTTGAGATAATATTCCATAAAGTGGCTGATCAGGCATTACAGCACAACAAACATGAGATGTTTCTACATCACCTAAGGCAGCTGAGAACGGAAATGTCCGGTGAAGTTTTTCCACAAACAGCTCCAGAGTCTAGCCCCAATCACAATGACGTGGGTGTTGACAATAACAACAACTTCAATGATGGCAGCCATATACATGTCCTGGATCCTCCTATAGCAAGAACTCGATGGCAGCCAAGGACAAATCGATTAAGATCTGTGGACCAAACTATCCGACGACCGAGGACTACAAAGAACCCAGATTGAAGTACCCAACCTAGTGGACGTAAACTGAACACCAATGTGTCGCCTCTTGCCCAGGCAGCTTCGAACACACCATCCAGGTCGCATTTCACTCCGACCTCTAACTCAACATAAACAAATAATGTCCGTCAAGATTTAGACTGCAGTAGTTGGTTAACTCTATGATGACATCTGCAGTCATGTCCAAATACCCTTGGACGATGAGGTAAAGTAAATAATATAATAGTTTGATGGGATATATCATTGGAATATTAATTCCCGATAGTGTACAATGTATTATGTTAATATATAATAAATTTGATATATTTAACATTGCATTCATAGAATACAACGTGTTCAATTTCAACAAAATAAAAATATTGTATATTCAGTCTGCCAAATAACACATAATTGTATCAGTTTTGGTAAAATATTAGATTTTTTATAATCTTTATTTTTGTATTTAAATTTTGCAAACTCTTTTCAATAATATTTTTGGGAAAAAATAAATATAATGTGGTTACCTGCAATCTGAATATATTGTTTTAATATGTTCCATTAATTGACTAGAATGTCGACAAATATCCCATTAGGTATATAAACGTGTTTACATCTACAAGTGTATTTAATTTTGTTGTTAGGGAATAAAATGTATTCTTAAATTCAAGTCGAATATAACTGAGAAAATATTTTCATCGTCAATTGATCATAATCAGTTCTTAACTTAGTGTGTACAAAGTAATACGTGAGTATATAATAAATTGGTTATATTTGCTAATCCAGTAATCTCTTTCAATGTGTTCAACTTCAATGTGCATTCGTTTGTCAAATAAAACAAAAAAAATGTATCCATTTGAGTCATATTTTATAATTTTTAATATATTTAATAATTTAATTTTTTTTAAATTTTTTCTAAAGTTTTTCTTGAATATTTCAGGTAAAATTTTTCCTAGTAATATATTGTATTAATATTTGAAACTTAATGTAATATAATGTATAAACTTATACCATAATAAATAGAGTGGATTTATCTGGTCTTTTGCATTTAATGGGAGGTGATTGGACTGCATCTTAAATACAATTAAATTTTTTATGGATAAGTGAAGGGTCCATTGACAAGCCATATAAATTAACACTTAACCCTAGAGTCTGTTGAAATTTTATTCAATAGTGTAAATTTTTGGAGGAAAAAATTATATCGGTACGTGACTGTTATCTCTCTGAATAGTACTAGTTGACAAAATATCCCTAAATGGCGAGTTCATCTAGCTCATACTCACCACCTGCTGCTGATTATCGGGTAACAAAAAATGAGTATCGTTGTTTGTATTCCTCACGGGTTCTTTCCTTGATTATTGTAAGAGTTATTTTCATTTTCATATCAATGGTTAATGCAATATCGTAACGTTTTGTTTGGATGATTATAAATGCACAGTCCCCGGAAGTGATTGAAGTGTCCTCCGACGAGAGCAATATGGAACCACTATATGATGATTTGGGATCACCAGATCTGGAGTTGAATCATCTTCTGAATTATGACTTCATCACTGGTATGTCGGTTGAATAGGTAGTAATATTTGTACATTTGTTTCGATTTTTTTAATTATTATCGTTATTATGCCTGTAACATATTCTTGTTCAATTACTTTTAGCAGATTCGGACACTGACTTCTCTGACGTGGACAATTACGAGGCCTTTACTGTAGCGATGGATGAGAGTGATTGGATCATGAGAATGGTTAGCAAAAACAATATCATTACAGTGTCCATTTGATATTGCCCGGCTCTGGTTGTTTTTAACTTTTATGGTGCCGTTTCACTTCTGATTGTCATATGCAGACCTTGCCCAAACACATAGTTGTGAATGTTCTTGGTAGGGAGGAACGACACGTTAGAGTTAGAGGCCCAACACAAGGTTTATGGTATAAGATAAATTATAAGCCATACTTAAGTTGGGGAATTGGTGATATAGACAAGGGCGTACTGGATAGAAATTGGACACGATTTATTTTTCAGGAAAAAATTCATAAAGGCAATGAGCTAGAATTTCGCGTCTACTACAAGGAGGGGAACTTTCACCACATGAAGGTCTTATTCAATTTAAATAATTAGTTTATATCTATGAATGTAATGTGAACAATTTTTTCTCCTCGGTCTTTATTACATTTTATTAATCTTGTTTATTATTATTATTATTTTTTATCATCTCTTTGGATTTGATGTGGTTATCTTTAAGGGAAATTTCCTATCTTTAATGGGAAATTTCTTTATCTAATGTACCCACTTGTTTTATTAATATGTATTAAGTTTATTCGGTTAATGTCAACACGATATATTCATAATCTTGTGCAGTGAATGTATTAAATTTAATTGTCAACAACATTATTTATAATGTAATGCTCATTGATTAATTAGTTATATACAGTAATGTGGTCGTCAAATACTCTATATTCAATATTAACAAATTTCTGAAACTGTATATTCAGTTAAACAGATAAAGGAAAAAAAAGAACCCATTTTGATAGAAAAAAAATTTATGAGCGCTTGCAATTTAGAGATGCATCCCTATTATGTGCCTCCAAAAAGGCTACTCTACTTTTAGTGATAGCCGTTCCTTTTTTGTTGACTTTACACGGGAATTGATGCAGCTTTTCATTGCTATATATTATGTTCTAACTACGACTATAAGTTTTATTATTACTCCCCATCCATCAACCTTGTTTTGATAAGCAGGGGCTAATTGAGAGCCGTGCCTCGTAGCTCGTTTTACAGCCCACGCGACCCATATTTCGCAAGATTTCTGAGTCCAAATGCATCAGCGGTAAGTCAGTCGATCCATGCAATTTTATGTTTAAATTACAACCATTAAATTAAAACATCTTGTTTATTTAAAAACATATTAGTTGTTTCCCGTCGCAAATCGTACGTGTAAAATATTGTGCAGATGTGGTGCACAGAGTATAGACGGATGTGGTTGGTTGGCTATACTCCTTTACTGGGTATGGGTAACTACTTTGTTGCCGGCCTATATCACTTCCTGGTCGAGTATGTTCGCATGATGATAAGGAATGATGAAGTTATCGTCGAATACATTTTTCGACATCGTTTCTATGGTTGTTACACCTGTGATGTCAATGCATTGTTATTACATAATGGGGTTCATTTCATTATTTGATTAGGAAGATGGTACTGTGTTATTTAATTTTTTTTCGAATCAATGCAATGTTAGTTTTATCATTATTATCCAAATTCATTTTTTATAACGTTTTATGCGCACGAGTACATAAACGTAGAATGCTATGCCCTTCATGCCTTTAACAATTAAAATTAATTACGAGTGGTTAAATAGACAAATTCGAATATAGTGTATTCCGTTTACCCATAACCTGTGGTTTGATTGTGCATAAATGGAATACATTATAATCAGTTAACTGGCATGCACCTTATGCGGTTCTGAAGCAGCAATACATTTAGTGACATCTACCGATGTATACATATGGTTTTATATTTATAACATGCGCATACAAGATTGCAATTCACGATATTCCTAACACTGATAGGCTTTACCGCTTTATCCATAAAATTTTTCACCAATGTTTAAGTACTCCCTCCGTTCTTAAATGAGTGACGTTTTGCAGTTTTTCCCAAAACCAATAACTTACTTATTAAATACTCCATGTAAATGACTAATTTTTTCTTATTTATCTCTTCCTAAAACTCTATTTCCCACACTAATATTCTCTCTCCTGTATAATTATGTGGCTTAATTATAAGTTTTTCCTTATCCCAATGCAGATTCTAGCGCCATGAACTTGTTTTACTGCCAAAAAAATTTCACCAAAATTTTTTCCTTAAACAGCTAACTGTTTATGTTTTATCTCTAAAACAGCTAGCTGTTTTCATTTAAATGTCATTCTTTGATTTCCTTGAATACAGTTTTGATTTAATATGAGCATAAACATTATGGGGCAAATATGGGATAAACTAAACTAAACTAAAATATTGTGTTCAACCTTCAAAGTAAACATCATTCTTTTAAGAATATATCATCAAACCTAAAACGTCACTTATTAAAAACTGGAGGGAGTACTAAACTACAAAAAATAATGGCAATCATATCCATTTGAAGAATATTGCTTAAAATCGTATACAATGCATGCATCATGCATATTGTAAATAAATTTTGACTAAATTATCGCATTCAAATTTTTTATAGTATTGGCTTTCTATGAATTCAAAAAAATGCGATGCATTGTATTTTGATATTTTCTATGGACTTTTCAAACTAAAATTTCATTCTAGGGTTAATTCGACTTCAACAAATCTATAAAAAAAATTGTAGTACATCTTTAATTTACATTAAAAAATTACACATATCTATTCTATCTCGCTTATTTGGTTGGGGGCTGTATCTAGATGTGATATTTATTCTTTTTTCCTTCTCTTCCTCCTACCATCTACGTGCCCCCCATCATCACTGTCGATTCGTCCTTCTTGCTTATGCATTACATATAAATACAGCAAAAGTCCAAGGTGCCTTTTATAATTATGTGCATCGAAGTTTAATGGAATCGACTTCCCTTCTATTAAATACTAAGCAAATGCAACTACATATGCTCCGCAACCACTGGCAAAAACATTAAGTAATCGCAATTTAATTTCTATTTCACTGCCTCCGAAGTAAATGTATTATAAACATGTATCACAAATACTTGTCTTCTTGTCGAGGGAGATTCTCATAACACTCGTACGCAATGGGATGACGTCCAGAAAATTTGGATACATCTGGTATGTCCTTTACTTCAGGCCAAAAATCAATAAGGTCTAAGAATATTAGAATCACAACACTGTATGCTTTCACTGCGACTTCTACGCGTGTTTTCAGAGTTGGTGAAGGTAGAGAGTCATTCACGACAATTTTTCTTTCCTTCAATATCAGCCTTCCCAAAATCCAGTGGACTCTGTCAACATTGATAGGGAAAAAGATCTCATCAACCTAGACCCATGGACAATTGCGCTTCATGTTATTCCCAAGTATATATTCAACTAGCACATGTTCATATGTTAGAAATGATTTGTCCTCAGATAATAGGCATATTGTATTACTTGATCAAAAAGGTTGTCAGTTGTCGTGAAAGCACTGTTTATTCTCCTATCGAGCCTTCCCTTCTTCCTCAGATAATAGAAGATCACATCCATATGCTGAAATGAATAAGTGAATATAAGTTATATATACAAGGTTTAAGTGAATACAGTGTAAACAATTTTTATGGGAATCGTACACACATAATAAAGAATTAAATTTATTGCTTAATTGACTTTTAATGGTCTAGTAAACTCACCAAACTTGTGATCTGCTCTCCAGGATGCACCAATGTATGCCACCATATCTTCTCTGTAACTTTTAACACGCGAAAATCAAAGGGTTCGTCCAAAGACTCGTGTTCGTCATCATGAACCCTTTTTTTCCCTTTCATATATATATATATATATATATATATATATATATATATATATATATATATATATATATATATATATATATATATATATATATATATATATATATATATATATATATATATATATATATATATATATATATATATAAACATATTACAAATGCATGACCATAAAGAAACTGAAGATACGAAATCCCAATCAAAAGTGTATATCATTTTACCTAGTTTTTCGTGAATATTTACTGCCTCTGTCAACCCACGCATTGAATTCAGTTAGATTTACAATATCAAGTTCAACTTCAACGGGGACGTCAAATAGATGAGCCATTGATATGGCTTTGGAAGTAGGACCAAATGCCTGATGACATGTCAATAATTAGTTCAACAAACTATACTTGGCGATAAGTTCAGTATCAAGTATAATAGTTACCTGAGTGGTGACAGCCGGATCGTTTGCGCCAACATTTGTATTAGTTGATGCACCAACTTGAGAAAGTGAACACAACTTTTTGTTCACATCAACTTTGAAAGTCTCAAATTCACACATTTTGTTGGATAAATCATCTTTTAAAGATTCAAACCATTTTTTAATCATTGTGATCTCCTTCATGAATTTCAACTGCCTTGTATATAAATATCGAACCTCTTCCATCATGTCTGCCTCTTTTATTTTTTTTTTTTGCTGAATTTTGTCCTCTGTCTTTAAATTCAGTAAACGGTTGAGTACTTGGGTCTCGATGTGTGGGGGGAGTTTGGGTATCCTCGATATATACCCCTCTCCAAATAATATTCAAAATAGACAAGTCAACACTATATATTTCCCTCTCCTCAGTAGGCCGAATATTATGCAACTTCAACTATAACAAAACAGAGAACTTAAATTTATAAACACACATATATTAAAACAAATACATACAAACTTGAACCATACGAAATAAAATAACAAATAAAAGTGATTTAATAAAAACAAAGTATCCAATGAATTCATACATTCCATTAAATGTAAAGTGTAATACAAAATACATTCATATATCTTAATAAATCTTGATCGATATGTCAAATTGAATTTACGATACTATATTTTTAGTGTCCGTAATCAGATACAATGTGATAAAAGTATCTGAGGTAAACATAAGATGGTATGCACATTAATGCAAATAACATTTTAAACCAATTAAATAAATCATAAAAAATAGGAGATAAATAACAAGTCAAAGGTCATTACCTGTTCATTGAAAAAATATTGTTGGAAAGTCAAAAAATGCATCTGATGATGAAAGTTCCATCTTAATATTCTGGGATACTTTTCCCTGCGATGCAAAGCAAACCTCGGAACAACTGTAGAGCAACATTCGTAAAACCATACTTGAAAGGCCAAGGAACATCCTCTTAACCTGTAGGACTTTGGTTGACTATTATGCAGACTTCCCTTAAGGCTTTGGATTGTCATTCTGAACACATCCCGCCCCCAGGGATATTCATTGTATAGTTCACTATCAACAATAGCTATAAGCTCCTTCTTAACCATCCTGGTTTGTACGCCTGAAAGAAGGAAGCTGGTCACTAAATAGAGGATGGCCAATTTGACCCCATCTGAACTAGATTTCCATTTGCCACATAAAAACTTCTTCCTTATTAATTCAGATGTTATCTTCTTCTGTCCCCGAAAATATTTATCAATAAACTCAGAACCATCTTTTCTTAAATTATGTTCATCAAAGTTCCATCTGCACTTCAGACTAGTGACAATTGAAAATTCTTCAAATCCAAACTTTAACACTATGCCATTCACATTGACCCTTAATTCATGCCAATGTAATTGACGAATTTCCTTAAGTAATAGGGAATGAATGAGTTTTCCTTGATATACAGCCTTTGGCATGTCCAAAAAGTATCCAAAACATGATTTTTTGAACATCGTAAGTTGGTTCTTACTCAACATCTTCTTAATCAGTTCAATTGCTTCAAATTCCATAGAAAACATAACTTTTCTATCGACGTGATCGTTCTCAGGGGAATACATACCATCAAACTGATAATACAATGGAAAGGGATAAATCTCAAAATATTACTATACATTTAAAATATTTTTTATAAAAGAACGACGCATTAGGGGAGCAATAACGGAGTTGAACAAGTAACATATAATTTTTCAATTAAAATCTTACCTCCATTTTTTTCAAATTTGTGGATCAAAGTACTCGATGTCTGTCAACACAAAATTTAAAATTAGATCGAATATTAACGACACAATAGGTTAATGTATACACTTAACGCATGAAAAAAAGTCAGCTAATATAATGTATACGATTAAATCATGAAAAAAGTAATCTAATATAATGTATACGCTGAACTCATGAAAAAAATTATATAACAAAAATATAAAGAAAATTAAAAATTTTAAAATTTACATAAAATTATTAATAATAATTACAAGTAAAAATAAAAACAACCAAACACACCCACACACAAACAAACACGCACGCACACATATATTATTATTCAAGTGAAAAAAAATTATTTTTAACTAAAATAGCAAAAAATCTGACATAGTATTTGCAACTTACCGTTAATTCAACTTAAGATCCTAGTTACGAATGAAAACCCAAACTTCGCACACAGCCAGCAGGTACAGTGAAATCGCATTTAAAGCAAATAATTTGTGCGCGTCTGTTGAAATCCACAATAAAATATATAGATGAACGCGGTATAAAATGGGTAAAGAATGCGAGATGTTTATCGAAGAGAATTTTTAACTCTAGAGATGGATCGAGAGAGGGATAAAAAATTTTCACAGGGTTAGTAAGGGAGGAGCATAGATTATGGCTGTTAGTACTGGGGAGTGGGGTCTGTATGATTGAGTGCTTGCCACAGAAGCTAAAAAAATAGGGCTTTTTCGTAATGTAATTAAATAAATTTAAAAATGGCAGAGTCAGTATATACAGTACCAACTTTCAAAAAATTACACGTGTACAAAAAGGCTACTATAATTGATTGATACGAAAAAAGATAATTTTGAATATGAAGAGTCATAAAAGTAGTTCAAAAAACCTAATAATTAAAAAAAATAATGCCAACTGTCACCAAAAAATCGCTAGGAATCATTAAGATAATATTTATGGTGGAGAGGTTTGCGTGGTTTCGCTTCCCTATAAGTTCACAAGTTCACAATACACCGCTCACCACCACCATCAATTGTAATGAACAAGCAACACAACATATTACCGGGCATGGCAGATATTACAAGCTACAGGAAGAGGTTTAGAGACACATTCATTGTAACAATACAACGTCAGGCCGACCACTGGGTAATTGCCTTAAGCATTGCATTGAACATTGCCATGGCATCTGCTCACCAAAATATTTTCCTCATTGCGATATACCACACTCTTCCTTTTAGCGTATTATATATTTTTTTTCAATTATAATATGATGATCCATTATATGCAGAGACTGCCGAAAGGATCGATTTTGGAATTGAGGCTTCAATTGAATGCATGCATTACTGTTCGAGTTGGTGAGAAGCCCTTCCATTTATTCAGAATCAAGACACTATATAATGAAGAAGATGGTCTACACTACCTTTCTGAAGGTATTGAGCGTATACAAAATCATTACTCCATCGGTTACCCTATAAGGGTTATGATGTACAGATTCAATCCAATCGATTTTAATATGCGATTGTTTTATGAGTCCGACAATCAAATCGAGTATGGTAGGGCACCACACGATGCAATATTTTGGGATAATGCGGCGTGGCTAAGAAGTTCTCCTTTGGGAGACAACATAGAAACTTTTAGTCTGCTAATATCTGATAATGACTTGCTATCCAAAATGGTAAATTTTTTTAAGGTTAAAAGTAAAATATTTATTGTATTTTTTGCTTCTGCTTTATATTGAGTGCATATAAATATTTATCATCAACCATTTAAAGACTATAATTTAAATGCAGTTTATCCCAACGTATTTTGCAAAACACTTGGGTAAGAGGAAAAAGGTTGTACAGATGTGGTGCAGGGTGAGAAGTTGGTACTGGCATGTGGAGTATACACCATTGTTGACTTCGGACGATGAAGTCGCGGGAGGGTACTTCGATGTCGGCTTTATCGAGCTTACAAATGCCTTGGTAGTGCATCTTTTTGACATGATGGAGTTCATATTATTTCATGACGAGGAAGATTATGCGGTGGTTTTCGCATCGCACACCTCCCCAACCCTATTTTGATCTGTAATCCTCTTGTCATGCATCTATCGAAGAACATCTTGTGTTAAATTTCTTTGGGAATAATGAAAATATTGTATATTAAGTCTGCCAAATAACACATAACTGTATCAATTTCGGTCAAATATTATATTTTTCATTATCTTTATTTTTTTATTTAAATTTTGCAAACTCTTTTCATTAATATGTTTGAGAAAAAATTAATATAATGTGGTTACCTGTAATGTGAATATATTATATTATTATGTTCCATTAGTTGAATAGAATGACGAAAGATATCCCATTCGGAATATAAACATGTTTACATCTAAAAGTTTATTTAATTTTATTGTCAGGGAATAAAATATATTCTTGAATTCAAATCGAATACAGCTGATAAAATATTTTCATCGTCAATTCATCATAATCAGTTATTAACTTAGTGTATACAAAGTAATACATTATCATGTTTTCCCAATGGCAAACATGACAAACAATTGCAACCAATTTGTTGATAATATTTATATTAAACAAAAAAATAAATAAAAAAATATTTCTTAAAACAAACTGATTTTGCTCAAATTTGATATAATTATCATTTAACGAATAATAATACACACAAAAAATAACATGTTAATTATAATTATTAGAGCATGATAATCCCATCTCTAGTAATATAGAAGTAAAAAAAAAGGGATCGAAAGCTGACTGGATTAAGGTTATTACATCCCTTGGAACCATTTTGTGATCCTTTGTTATGTTGATCCATCCAGCTCGAAATCCTGCCTGCGCATAAAATCCTTTCTTTGAATTCTGTTTGGGATGACTCTTGTAAAAATAACCAACAAGTTAAATTTTTTCCCTCGAACTGTTGTCGCCGAGCAATCTCAACTTTCGTAATTTAACTTTGCACGCTTTTATACCAATGTGTTCACCAGCCAAATAACCGGGAAGAGGCTGCATGGATATGTCGAAAAAATTTAACGTGGAGAAAAACATATCTAAATACTGAAAGGAGAGATACTTACCAATCTCAAATTCCAATCCAAGTTGATGCACTCAATGCTAAACTTCCAATACCCGATGGGATTTAAAGTCCCAATTCCGAAGTCAGCCAAGTATTTCTCTTCACCTTTATACCCATAATGAACCTCATAACCCTCGGCATTGACAATAATCACATCAAATAAAAGGTTTCCTCTATATGTGAACAAAATAAGATCATTCTATTGTAGGTTATTAGCGTAAATAAAGTTGGATTTGTTGTCGTTTAATATATCATTATCTTATCCTTGTTCAAGTGTCATTGGCCAAATCTGATTGTTTGGCGTTATGATCCAGCATTCAGCACTTAATACATTCTCTCGGTCCTGGAAAAATTCTTGCGGTATAAACTACGTTAAAAATAGATACGTTTAATACAATGTGTTAAGCATCATCTTATTTCAAGCGAATAAAAAACATCTCAATAAATAAATTTTAATTTATGAAAATCATTGACCATAACAGGTGTGTGGGCTTTAATAACAACAACAATAAACTTAGAGAATCGTAGTATAACAGACTTACAAATCCTCTACAGTGAAGCTCAATCCACGTCACAACAATGCGGAATGGATTAACCATTGGACTGGATTGAGGAAAGAAAGTAGAAAATGCCTGGCAAAAAGAATAAAAGTAAACGAACAAGTTAGAACTTACATTTATTACATGTTCCACATATAAACGGGGTTACCTTTTTTGGGAGTTGTTACAGTGTTAGTGCTAACCCTAACACACCTCATGATAGCTCACAAATGACTCTGACAGTATAACACATTAGGGTGTGAAGAAACGTATAGAAGCATTAATAAGGATGGTGATGTTTATTTTAGGGGAAAAATCTTATCATATATCGTTGGGCAGTTGCTTCATTCGTCTAGAGTGGCAGTTCAACCAGATATAGAAACTAAAATCATTTACTTCATTAAGCTATCTTACGCAAACGTCGTATTAGCACTTAAAAATACGAAATCCCTTTCTCATATACAATTTAATAAACATTGTATTTAGTCCAAAAAAAACATAATAAACCAAGTAATTAAAATTTAATACATTGTATTTAGGTTGGATGCAAATTATTTTTTATGAAAATATTTTGACATAAACGGAAAAATTTTTCCTATTTGTGCGTAACCGAATACATTGAATGTAATCGGATAAAAATGTATATTTTGGGTTCGCTCACATAACTAAAAGGGGAACAAATGCTCTTTGGGATGATTTAAAACCATCACGTGGCCCAAAAAAATTAAATCAACAGTAAGTGTATTTATTTGAAAAGACTCTGCTGACTTTTTTTTCAAGGCAGAAATTGGACGCAACCGTCCTGTTAGGATTGTTAGGAAATACGAATCCAATTTGTATCCACAAACTGACTTAATTATTGTATAAATTGTACACGTCGTATCCCTTCCACATTAATGCAATTTAGGCTACATTGTATTCGGCCTAACAACATATTATAGGAAGTGATTTAATTTTATTACATTGTATTCCATTTTAAATTTATCCAGCGTTGAAAAAATTTTGACGGAAACGGATATATTTTTCTATTCCTGAGTAACCAAATACATTGGATGTAAATCGGACAACACTGAACCCCTTAGATACAATTTGACACAAGGGGAAAGCGTAACCTTTAGGATGATTTAAAACCCTCGCGTGGCCGAATGAAATTAATCAATAGTAATTGCATTTAATTGAAAAAATTCGTTTGCCTTTTTTTATACCAGACATCACATGCAAGAACCATGTTGGAAAAACAAATGGATTATGTATCCCCAAACTGACTATAACGTATTCACTTATTCAACTTCGATATTAAAGGGTATTCACCTTTCGACTTATTAAAGACTCAATGAAAAGTTTATAGTATGCAAGGAATTAAAGTTCATTTTCTTATACTTAATTATAAAAAAATTTCATAATTAATAACACAGATTTCTATCATATGGAATCATGGATCTCTGTATAATGTAATTTAATTTATTTTGATTCAAGAAACTGCGTCTATGTTTCCAAATATTTTTATTCTTCCTAAGCAAGGGCATTAATTTTTAAAGCCATACATTTATGATATACACTAACGTAATTTACATATTAACTTATGCATCATCTGAATATAATACCTCATTTTTAGTCAATTCTTATGCAATTGCTACATGAAGACTATCTTCTTAAGGGTTACTGCCGACACTATAATCATTCTGCTTATTAAAAACGTGTAATCAGTGTTTCCAGTTACCTTCATGTACAACGATGCATTTTTTTAATATCAGATAAAGTGATGCCAATGTTCGCACACAGAAAAGAGTGTATATTTCAAGATAATTTCGTTTAATTCATTATGTCAAATGAAATATTAGGTAAAGCTACATTTGAGATTCACAGAGCGAAGTTTATAACGTTAGATATTAAATATGATTTTCTTAAATCGTAACATATCAATTTGAATTTTGTTTACATATAAGAATCGTTACTTTTCACACTATAATCATGTCGCTTATTAAATATGTATAATTAGCATTTCCAGTTACCTTCATGTACAATACAACGATGCATTTTTTTAATATCAGATAAAGTGATGCCAATGTTAATATACCGAAAAGAGTGTAATTTTCAAGCTTATGTCGTTTAATTCGTTATGTCAACTGACATATTAGGTATATTCACATTTGAGATATATTGCAAACACAGAGCGAAGTTTATAAAGCTACAAATTAAATATGATTTTCATATACCATAACATATCAAGTTTGCATTTTTTTTACATGCAAGAATCAGTAAATAACGTTGAAAATAAATTATGTCAGTTACCAAAGGAGAGTAATTTTTAAAAGTTTAATTATAATTTATTACTCGACACATGAAAGACAGATAACTATCAATATACAAACCATCAAAAAAATGACACAAACATTATTCAAACGTCATGCATTGTGCATTACAAAAAGAACGTAAAATTAAATCATATTTCGATACCGTTTCTGAAAACCCTTACAATGAATGTCTTCTTATCTTCGGGGGACTGAATAAAAGAACAAAAGTCTCCTCTATCAAAGCCGTAAAAACGGACAAACCGTACCCATCCACCCTCGAAGCTTGTTCGAAAGGATATCTTCTATCCATTCTTTAACATTATTGACTTGCATCGATAAGACACGAAGAACGGATGGGGAGAAACTGTACATATCTTATGATATAGCTTGCATAGTTTTACTTCGAGGCAATATATACCCAGATATTTGGCAGCTTCACGGGGTGGAACAGTCTGACCATAGCCAACGTTACGGTATAAGATACAAGTTCTTGTACATTCATGAAAATAAACTGTAATAACATAGATTCCCTTACCACATGATAGTACCAGGATTTTTTTTTTTGCAGATAATAGAGAATAACCATGGCGATACAATATCTGTAAGAAATGCGGTTTCAATGGTTCATTACAAGAACAAACAAAATTTTAGTTATTAAAATAATATATATATATATATATATATATATATATATATATATATATATATATATATATATATATATATATATATATATATATAAGTTCAAAAGCATAAATTGCGACAACGAAATTTAAATAAAGGAAAAAAAATTAAATAATTCACTTTACCCAGGCCTGGATGGAAACTTGGTAAAAATTTTGTTGTCCGTTCCATTCCAACGCTACATTTATCTGAATACTCCACATTGCCTCCGTTTATGTCCAAAACCATTACATGGAAGCATAATGGGGCATGATGAAAAAAAATACACTTATAATTTGACTTTATTCTGTATCTTTTGAAGAATAGTTCCAAGCCATTGTACATTAAAGCTCGTCCATTTGCGAAATGGACCCTAACGTTGAATGATTCGCATGATAGGCTTCTTAGCTCGACGATCATCGTACTGAGACTATAAAACTCACTCAGAGTTCCTTCGGGTAGCAGCTGAAACATATAATAAATAGAAAGAAAAATTAACAAAACCAAATTTAAGATTTACTTCTACATTAGTCATAATATAATCTTAATATCGGATATATGGCAATGTTAAACAATTTAACATATATTATCATACCATGGCTCCAAACTGCAAAATTTCATCGGTTATATAGACTTCAAAATGCGCTGGCAAGGTTAGATTTTCTCTCAATTTGATTTGATATACAAATGCAAGATGAGAATGAAGTTTGAAAGCACCTTCTATGGAAGTCAGAAGCGTTTAGTACGAACGAAACTCCCAAATTTGATAAATGAGATAGTCTATGGGATAGGAAAGCGGAAATTATTTAGACAAGGAGAAATTAATAATTCAAAGTAGCCTGTAGCCTTTTTAGTCTAGCTTTTAGACTTAGGAAAATAGCCTTTTAACTTCGGGAAACGTGAGGTCACTCTTAATATAATGAAACAGCTTATCTGCTTTTGTTGATCATAACACGAGTCATCAACGTTCATGAATGAGCCTACTGGATTTTGCATAGAACATTATCTAGAAGATCATCAAATCATTTAAAAAAAATTATATTACAAAGTTATAAAATTCAATAAATTGCCCATATAATTTATGAACGTGATTATAGTGTACAACACGAGTGTATAATAATGTTTGCTAAAATGGATAATAAACTATTGAAAATTTTAGGTGTTGAGAAATTTTATATTCGATAATGAATTTACAAGTAAAAAAACTATTGTTGATATACAATTATCAAATTTACATTAAATGTATTATTTTGAATTCATTGTTAATATTTAAAAAAATGATTGATAATATGCGAGATGTAAATTAGATACAAATTTATATTGACATATTATGTATGAGAATATAAATGTAAATTAGATACAAATTTATAAGGCCATGCACACCATCTTCCTATGGATGCGTTTTGGGGCAACACCCCTAAAGAAAGCCGTGAGGGTCCAGGCCCAAAGCGGACAATATCCACAGAGCCCGATTCTATCTTCCCCGATCAAATCCTCCCACCATCGAGAATGCAAGATGATGACCCTATCACCCGAATACCTCTTACCCGATCGGTCTGCACGCAATCTATCAATTATGAACAGTTAAATTTACATTTGAGAAATAAAAAAAAAACTTTTTCAGTTATAACAAAACAAGGATTGATTAATCACTTCAAATAGAAGGTTAAGACAAATTTAATAAGTACACATCGTCGGATTACAAAATAATACCATTGACACTCAAAAAATATGGTATAAATCAGTACGAAGACACCTAAACTAAGTTTGTTACATCACATTCAAGCGTGTTACAATCAGCGAAATTAGACCAAAATTACTTTCTTCAATGTCAAAAATGATGATTTCGGGTTAAAGATTGTACACATAGCCATTTTGGTGAATACAGTATGATGATAACATAAGCGAAGTTATAGTTCAGAGCTGATATCTCCAACAGAGCTAGGTAATTCACTTAGCTCATATTTCCCCACATTGGCCAATGACGCAAGTCAACCGAATTGTTTGTATTAGTCACAGTTCAACTGGAAACGAGAGGCACAAACACAATGATGGAAATGCAATTATCCTATCTCCACATTTTCCTCGAGAACAAAAGAAGAGGAGTTAGTGCCTGAGAGTAATGGGAACCTCATCCCACTACCTCCTAAAAACACGTCAATAACACCTATAAAAGGAGGGAATACAGGTATGAAAAGATGCATGGATTTTCATTATTAGATAAAAACACACTTTTGATAACAAGAATTATAACTTTATCGCCTGATAACACATGTTAACTCATATCCCACATGAGCTGGAGATGAGCTGAAAGTGGACCTTATAAGGCCATGGACACCTTCTCCCTGTGGATACGTCTTGGGGCAACACTCCATAAACAAAGTCGTGAGGGCTCCGGCCGAAAGCAAATAATATCCACAGTACCAAATCGGATCCTACTACCATTGGGAATGCGGGACGAGGGCCCCAGCGCTTGAAAACCTCTTACCAGATCGGTCAATGACCGGATACTTCATTGTCAAAAACCCACCAGACCTTCATTTCTTTTGCAGCTGACCCTCGAAAGAGGCATTCTCGTTAAACCTGTAATCATTTGGTGCGGTAAGCGTGGAACATGGACTTTTCTCATAGATCAATCCAATCTCTTCCCAATAAGAAAACAAAGCAAACAACCCCGCCCCATCTGGAATGCAACAGTTTCTTCCTCAGTCCAATGACCTCAACTTCGCCTCCCCTGCCATGGTTATCCCAATCATCACTCCCAGCATCACCCCACAAACCACTCAATCTCTTATTGTCGCACTGTCAGCCATCATTGCTCAGGCACAAACCCATCCCCACCTTCACAAAATAATCACTTACCTGCGGCTTCACAACCTCCAGCGCTTCTCACCAGCTATTCCTCAAAACCCCAGTTCTACCATCAACCTAACAATCGAGCAGTTTAATCGGCTATTGGAAGACCTACTCTAAAGTCAGCAAAATCGGACTACACTACAGTACCAAGGCATTTTTCGATCTCCTATTTCCTACGAAATCCTAGCCGCCCAATAGTCCCTAAAATCCGACTTCCTAACCTAAAGACATATAGTGTAATCACGTTGAAACACAAAATGTTCTCAAACCATAGTTTTATATTCTAACTTTTATCCTACGCATTTAGTGTTGAGCATGGACTGGTTAACCTGTGCAGGTGCAATAAAATTAATCATAACATTAAGAGTGGTTTCTTCAAATAACTAACCATTAACCGGTCCGATCCATTACATTCGGTTTACCAAAGCATATTGATTTTGATTTTTTGATTTTCTTAATCCAAAATTTTCGGTTAACCATTATAATTTATAACATAAAATTATACAATTGGAATTGATAGCTATGGAAAAAATATTTTCAAAGGCCCAATCAAGTCAACCCATGTTCACTTCGCATGGCCCAAGCCCATTAACAAAAAAGGAAAAAGAGTGAGCTGGAAAGACAAGACAAGAAGGCGATGTCTGATCGGACTGATGGGACACCACGTCCTTGTAATGGCCTCAATATCGGTTTAGTCGTAAACATTATTTTTCAATAATAAATAGTATTTATCGGGCCGAAAAATATATCCGAAAGTCAAAAATATGAAAAAGGTAGCGAGTCAATTTCCTAATAGGGAAGGTGACTTGATTTTGTGTATTTTTTTTAAAAAATAGTAAATGAACTCCGAATATTGTCAAATTTTGCAAGTCTTCATGAATTTTTATGTTGAATATTTTGGTAACGAGAATTGACTTTTACTATGATACCGATAGTTGTCGAATTGGACTGATAAATTTAAATCGGGCTCATAACAGACTCTGATTAAGCCAAAAATTTATATCCCACCTATTTTTGATATGATAAAAATTATGAAATTGATTTTAAAATGAATAAGAGCTTTGAAAGTGAGAGAAAAAGCTTTTGAGGCTAAAATGGTAAAATTATTGATAAATATATAAAAATATATATAAAAATAAAATAAATAAAAATATAAAGAAAAAGAAATGAAAGTCGGTACAATTGGTTTTGGCCAAAACATGATGGCCACAAACTTGTTTTAAAAAAAATAAATATTTCCGACCAATTGCTTAATCCGATAAGACTCTTACAGTAAGGGTATTACATTTTGTGTTAGTCCACTGATATAAGCCAACGCCCATACGTTCTACCTGCTCCCTATTACATCGCCGCTTACCTACTCCAACTGTCGGTTATCACTCTCCGTGGTACTCTAATACCCCTCCTTTATTTTCTATAAATAGCCAAAAACATAACGGCTCCAGGTATTTAATTTTTGAGACTCTCTCTCTAAGCATTATTTCTCTAAAAGCTACTAACTTAAGCTTCTGAGTGCTAAAGCCTGGTCCGACCGGGGACTCCTTCCTACGGGTCCAGCCATCCGACCGGACACCCTTAACTGCCAGCTCTCCTCCTTACAGATAAAGACATTTTAGGCTTTATCAGGAATTACACAGAGTTCAATTCAATTTCAAATGTGTAAAGTCATTTAATACAATCAATTACAAAATAAAATATAATTTACTTGTAACGTCCCCAGATGGTCGCTTGTAGATATTGTCCGCTTTAGGCCGAGACCCTCACGATTTTAAAACGAGTTTGCAAGGGAGAGGTATCCATAGCCTTATAAGGACTATTTCATTCTCCTCTCCAACCAATGAGACATATTACATTACTAGCCAACATTCATGTGCTATAAATTAATATCTAATGTTATATAATTAGTAAATTTTATATTTATTGAAAATTACTGTGTTTGATTATAAGTCAAATCAAATTTTGGATAATAATAAACGTTATAACATAAACTCTAAATCATAAGAAATGTAATTAAATGCTATTAAGTAAAATATGAAGACAATTATAAAATACGAAAACTATATGATAAGAATAGAATGTAAGAATAAAGACAATATAATGAGTTTATAGATTACTGGGGAGAAAATAAGTATTCTCTTATTAGCTATTTCTTATATGTATTTCGTGGAAGAAGCCTCCTATTGGGATCGGAATCTAGGTTACATAAAAAGACATAACACTACAAAAAAGCTGTCAATTAGCGACTAAAATTAGCGACGGCATCATTTTCGTCGTAAATTTTGCGACGAATTAGCGACTATTTTATAATTCCGTCGTGGAAAGGATATTTTCTATTTTTTTACGATGAATTAGCGACGAAATGAAAAAAAGTCGCTAATTATTGGCGAAAAGTGTATGCGCCATGTTTTGCGACGAAATTAGCGACAAACCGTCACTAAATTTTATAATTTTTTATTCATAAAATTAGTTCCAGAAAAATTAGCGACGAAAATTTTAGTCGCTAATTTAGAAGGGAAAATTTAGCACCTTTTTTGCGATGGTTTAGCGACGAAAATTTTAGTCGCTAATTTAGGAGGGAAAATTTTTGTCGCTAATGAAATTTTAGTCGCTAATCCGTAGCAAATAAAGTAAAAAATAATTTTTTTTAGAAATTAGAAATTTATTTTGTAACTGAAAATTAAAAATTATTTTATTAGTTGATAATATTTTATTTAGCTAATAAATTTTTAACTCAATTAGTTCATAATCCAATTTATTCATAATAACATAAAATTTTTATATTTATAACTCAATTCATCACAATTCAATCCGAATACATTCAACCCGACAAAAATTGCTATCTCCTTTTTACATGATACAACTATGTAAAGCTACAGTGAAATGAAATTAAAAAAAACATTATTAAAAACCATCGAAATTGAAAAAAAGACATTCATGGCATAGCTATTGTATATATTGTTGATGGTTTTTGCAATATCTCAATAACTATTAGTTTAGTTGGTGTAAAGTGTAAACTAGTTCAAAATGATGACTTATCAAATATATGCAACCAAACCCATAAATAAATGAGTATTTTTTATATGTATGTATTTGTTAGACGTGTTAGTCAATTATCAGTTCTAATAATTCAATTGTGCATGAAATTCACTATTTAATAAAATAAAATAATCTTTCGTGAAATTATATTTTTGGTCATTATCAAATTCTCTAACAATACATGATTATTAGCTTAGCTTAGAATGATAATATAACACGGTTTCCTCGATTTATTTAAACATAAATTTTATATATATATATATATATATATATATATATATATATATATATATATATATATATATATATATATATATATATATATATATATATATATATATATTACAAAAATAATACAAAAGGCAGTCTTTTTAACAAATACTCGAAAGGCTTATTCGTTACAAATCCAATAATACAATATACATAAGCTTTGAGTAGCATTTTTCTTTCATATACAAATTAATACAATTAAAAAGTATAAATTTTATATTGCGATCTCTTGATATTAAATAATATTTTTATAGTAAAATAATATTAATTTTAATTTACAATAAAATAATAATAAATCATTCATGTTAAAACTTAAAAGTGAACTTCTGTATTTCGAAACAATACACAACGTGAGAATCAAAAGAAGAAACATAACAGCAAATTAATAAATAAAATAATAATAACAGTGAAATTGATAATACGTGTACCAATCCACATGCTTCATCTCCTAGTCGTTGGCAATTCAATACATCAAACTGCAATTTCGTAAACTAAAACCATAATAAATAAACCGATCACCGCTACTTTCAGTGTCTACCAATCACTGCCTACTTCCCTTTCTATTGATTTTGAAACCACGAGCTAAAAGAAAAAACAAGGAGATTAAGATAAAACGGTGGCAGCTATTATGGGATAAACGGTGCCGCTGCCACGAATTTGTTTTATGTTTATTGTGTGAATTTTAATAAAACTATGTCGTTTTAGGTTTATTGTTAAAGAATATGTATGTATTTGTTCCTCCTCTTTCAGTTCCCTCTTCATTTTTGCCCTAGACCCCTTTACCTATTTCTCCTCTCCCATACCTGCTGTCTCGTCCCCTCCTCCAATCACCAGTGCAACCATTCGCCGGCCTTTGTCCCTCCAGTCATCGGAACAGCTAGAAGGTATGTATTCTCAGCTTGATTCTTGAACTTATAATCTATGGTCCCTCATTTTGTTTAATGACAAGCCGTAATTTTAATTAAGATCCCTGAAGAATCTTCTTCATTTGCTTCAAAAAAGACCTAATTTAACTAAAAACAAGACTCATTTTAGATTCAAATGTGTTCTAATTCAGTCAATCCAAGTGATTTACTTTCATTTAGAAAGAGGAAATGGAATCCACCAAGTTGTTGAGTGGACAATACTCTCGTAGATCCTGTGTCAGTACAATATTTTTACAACTCCAATAACTTTTCTTCTTTGATATATATGTATATATTTCATGATGATATTCTATGAGAAAATGGTGTGCTCTGCCTTTGCTTTCTTTAAAAAAAAAAAGAAGACAGAGCTTCCCAATAATATTATTACTTTGGTTGTAACTTTATAGTATAGTCGTTTTAGTTAATTATTATTTTTGTTGTATTTTTATATGTTCATTAACAGTACCTGAAAGTTTTGATAACTTTCTTCTCTTTTAATGTATTAGAAAATTACTATTAAAATATTTCTAGGTGAAGATCAAAAGATTCAAACTTTTGTAAATTTAAATAAACATTGAGACAAAAAAATTACACAATTAAAATAGGAGTAATTGAGTAGCTAGCTATGGGCTTGGCTTTTTCATGAAGCTTAAAACATTTTTTTTTTATATTTAGCCTCATGGTTAGTTTAGTGGGTCATCATTTGTTATAGTCAAACCCTATAAACAAGGCCTAAGCCCAAATAATAAATCTTGGATATTTCTTCACAATAAAAGTGTTAAATATTACTCCTTGGGGAGCAGAACAAAGACATGTCAAGAATTCAGCTTTAAATGTAACGTAGGTATTAATTCAATTCTTCTCATAAATTTTAGCAAGGATTGAAATTGAAAAGTCAAAATTCCAAGCAATTAATTAAATAGATACAAAGAAATTTATAAGTTATTACAAATAATTATGAGAGCTATTAATATGCAAGAATTCAGCTTTAAATGTAACCTAGGTATATAGATTTGCATGACCCTTCAAGAGAGGTAATTGAAATTGACAACCTTAATGCGGTTGTTCAAGAAATTGAAGAGGAAGATGAAGATGAACAAGAATTTACAGATTATGATAGCAGTGAAGATGACGAAGAGGAATTTAGATATACATCAGATAGTGACTAATTATTTATCTTAGAAATGTATTGTGTAACATAAGAAATATATGTTGTTTCAGAAAATTGGTACATTATGTGAGTTTATACTCTCCTCCCATCCTGGCAATTGTAGTTAAATTAATTACTCGGGTTCTTTGGTTGATGTTTGCATATTTTGTTCCATTCTCTATCTATTTACATTGGATGTTGCATGCTTGTGGGTTACTTATTATAAGCCTCTTCATACCTTGTTTTTTTATCTTAATTTCTCACTGGTCTATGTAAGTTGCATTTTTTTTATATAGGTATGGCATGAGGTATAGGACAACATAATGCCGGAAGAGGACGTCGTGGGGGTCGATCTCAAGTGGATTCAACTAATCCACCTTATGAAGGTATGCCAGATATCCCTGGAGATCCTGTAGCATCTATTGCTCTACATCCTCCTGTTGGATCATGTGACCCACCAAGTTCCAACCCAATTCCTCCTGCAATTGATGCTTCATCTTCTGGACACCATGTAGCATCAACTCCATCTCCGCATATTGCCAACAACACTACATCAACGACATGTGAGGAAAGTAATGGAACTAATAGTAAGTTATACATAACTGTCAATGAAAATGGAATGTAAGTACATCCGTCCTATCAAATTGTGAAAGTGTTAAGAGGTTTAAAGTAATTGTATAACTTCAAAGCTTTATTATAATTCATTTTTTAGGTTGGAACCTTCCTCTCAGTGCTCAAGGTTTATATATAGCGGCTTTTACCAACGGATAGATTTGAATGGAGTTAGTTGGAAGGAGGTTTCCAAAGAGACCAAAAAATTTTATTGGGGAGAATTTAAGGTAATATATATATATATATATATATATATATATATATATATATATATATATATATATATATATATATATATATATATATAATCAAACTTAATGGTTATTTTCATTCATAACATGGGCATTCAAGTTATATTGAGTTTATACTTGTATCTAATTGCACACTACTTGTAATATAATTATAGAAGAAGTGCTATTGGGATCTTAAAATCAATGATCGAATTAAGATAAGTTGGGAGACAAAAGCTGCCATTCGTTACAAGGATTTCGTTTACCATCAAAAGGAGTCCAAAGAAAAGCCGATAGGCTTTCCAGAACCTGTTTGGACTAGATGGAAACAAATTTTCAATCTCCCTACACGCACTGAAGTGTCCAAGCAAAAGAAGCTTAACCATTGTGGAGGATCTAATCAAGATAAAGCTTCGGGATCTTATACTAGTGGTACAATTTCTATTACCGAGCACATGTCACGAATGGTTAGTATATTATTATCTCTCTATTTCTGTAACATCAAATATTCTGTTTATTAGATGCTGGTTATTATTGACTATATTATGCCTATATGGAAGCTTGTTATTACTAATATACTTAATAGCTGGTTACTGTTGATGATATGCCTATATGGGAGCTTACTATTACTAATATACTGAATAACTGGTTTTTATTGATGATATGTTAGTTATTGATGATGATATGCCTATATGGGAGCTTGCTATCACTAATATACTTAATAGCTAGTTATTATTGATGATATGCTGGTTATTGTTAGTTATTGTTGATGATATATTGGTTATTATCGATGATATGATTATATGGGAGCTTGCTATTATTAATATAATTAATAGTCGATTATTGTTGATGGTATGCTGGTTATTGTTGGTTATTGTTGATTATATGTTAGTTATTGTTGATGATATGCTGGTTATTGTTGTTGATGATATGCATATTGTTGCTTATATGCCTATATGGGAGCTTGCTATTTTTTAGACCGGTGATATTAATGGTCATATGGTTATGGGACTTTGTTGGCCTTTTTTTGATATTTGTTTGTTTTAAATTGATTATATGCCTATGGATCGAAGCTTGTCAAATATAAGCTAAATCATTATTGTTCAAATCTAGGAGAAGCATAATGGTCGGCCACCTACGCTTCCCGAGGCCTTCGTTCACACACACACTCTAAATTATGATGGAAAAACTTATGTGGCTGAACGAAGTAAGCAATTGCATGTAAGTAATATAAAATTTATTAGTTTTAGCCTTTACAATTATTTAAAGATTCGTGTTTGAAAATTATGTGTTGTAATTTTTTACATTCTATAGGAAAGGTACGAGCAGCTTCGAGATGAGCGATCATAAGGGGAATCATCTGTAGATGAGACCGAGTTATTTTATGAGACTGCACAACGCAATAAAAGAAGAAAATTATATGGATTGGGCTCATATGTCCCTCATGTTGGATCCAGTTCAGCTGCATCACGCCGTAGCGAGTACAACACTTTAACCAAGGAAGATGTCAAGGAAATTGTCACAGAAACCATTCGAGCATTGTTTTCTCACTTGGGGATTCAACAACCAGCTGCTGATCAGCCTAATACTGCTACTGATGGACCTGGACATGATGATGTTGCGCCTTCAGCTGCACAAGATGATCATCCACATAATGATTATCCAACGGCTCATGGTGGTGGTTCTGCTTCCCAGTGATTTTAGCCGCACTATATGTTTGATCGTTATTTTATTTAGATGACACTATTGGTGCTAATTAGTACAATAATATTTGTTATTTTATTGTTTCATGACAAATTAAGGATAATATTATGTAATATTTCAAATTATTATCTATATATATGTATTTTGGAACATATTTTGATTTGGAATCAATATATATTTATATGTGTGAGATCATTGCTGTTTACAGGTTGAAAATAAATAAATAAATAACGATCTTTGTATACAGGATTAAAATTATAAAATACAGCAAAAGAAAAAATTCAATTAATAATTTAGCGACGGATTTGCGACAGAAAAACGGTCGCTAATATGTAAAATATATAATTTCGGAAATAATTAGCGACAAATATTTCGTCGCTAAATTTTACACTAAATTTGTATTTAGCGACGGAAAATTCAGTCGCTAAATATTATTATTATAATTTGGCGACTAAATAGGAATATAAATTAGCGACCAAACAATAAAAATTTGAGACGAAATATTTCGTCGCTAAATTAGCGACTAAATTTGAAATCCGTCGCTAATATATTAGCGACTGGCCTATTAGCGACTGTTCGTCGCGGCGTCGCTAATTTTAATTAGCAACGAAAAATGGTAATTTTTCTTCGCTAACCTGCAGTTTTTTTGTAGTGTAAGCACATGAATTATAAAGTAAATGCATGAGTTAAAAAGTAAATACATTAGTTACAAAATGAGGAGTTTAAATATAATTTATGGATGAACATAAATTTATTTAATTATATCAAATGATAAGTATACAACATATATAAATGTTAATTTGATATAATATATAAATATCACTATAAAATTTAAGAGAATGACATAATATAAAATCATGTTTTAACTATTATATAACTTTTACAGGAAAAAAAATTAAGGTATCAAAATAAAATTATTATTTAAATATATTTTAAAGTATTATTTTGTGTAAATTTTTAGAGAAATTGACACATTTTAATATATATGAACCGTCTAACCATAAAAACCGTATATGAACGGTTAATCGGTACTTAAAAATCTAAACCAAAACCATTAACAAAAATATATAATAATTACAGACCGTAACCGAGTCCATCGGATTCGTTAAATCAGTCCTGTTTCGTATCTGTTTTGCACTTATTCACATTTTAAATTTTTTTTACTCAAACATGATTCCAAATGCAATGGTATTATGAATTTTACACAGGTATTTTTAATTTTATTTATTAACGTATTACATAGACTTCAAATTAAAATCATATTGTTCGCTACATAACAAATTTTCCCCAAACGTAAACCGTATCTGATTGTTTTTTATTAAATGAAATGAGCTTTCCGACCATTCATATTTTTTTATTTGATAAAACGAAAAAGATAAAAACCCAATGATCAAATCATTGCAGTTGATCAACCCATATACAAGTAGCACACGGTTGGTGAATTGGCACCCAATTATATACAACTTCACAACATTTGACTCAACTCCACATTTATTCTTATGTCATCATCCTCTTATTCGCTCATTTCAATGCAACTGTATGCACATTGAAAAGTTATACTGCAACTTATACTTCATTACAATAATACACAAACACGTGGCATCTATAATCACAGCCTATCCCATAGCGCCCCATGCACGGAGAAGCTCTTGGCTATTATATATACATACATCAACCGATATCACATATCTTCCATCCACCGTATTCACAATAATTGCCGCCATGGACAAGACTCCAGAAAAGATGATCAAAAGGAACACCTCTCTGTCTGCTTCGCCTGCAAGCTTAGAGGAGATGTACAATGCAGCAAGGGAAAAGATTAGTTCCGTCAGGAATGAAGTTGCTAAGCTAATCAAAAGGCTTGTTGCGGATATTGGATCTGATTATGTCTGTGAGAAAATATTGGACGATGCACCGTTGCTTGAGACGTATGACATATTCGTTGGCTTGTTCGACAGGGTTACTAACTGCCATTCCAACAAACAAGCAGACCCTGTCATCTTAATATCCGATGACTCATCTTCATCGTGCGCAAAGAAGAACAATGATGGACATACCGATGCCTTTCTAGATGCCGAATTTTAGACTGCTAATTTCAAAAGTCAATGTCATGGTTCATGTAGAAATTATTTGACAACAACTTTTTCCAAACAATCAGGTTTTATGTCATGGTTTTCTTATTTGCTAATATCAAGTTATGCCAATATTTACCTAATCTAATCAATATAATCCAATTAAGCAAACTAACTAATCACCACAGTTATGACATGAACAAATAAAAAATAACGTATTTAATGTAAACAAATTTAAAAAAATCCCCACATCAGTACTGCGTATTGCTCTTGTAGAAGAAGATTTAGCTTGCATTGTCTCCATTAACTCCTCTGTTCACTTCGTACTAGACCACAACAGCTTCACTACCTGCATTCCACATCAAAACCAATCCCATTTTTAAATTCTGTAAGAAGATTTAGAAAGGCAAAGTCAATTACCAGTAACTTGAGAATTTTCAGTAACTTGACCTGTCTACTCCTTAATTCGGCCTAAAAAAAGCCTGCAATTTATCAAAACCAATATCAATGTTGCACTCGACGATAAAAATTGTCTTGGACCCTGAGTAATGTAAATTCAAATCAATAATGTAAAGGCCCAAACTGTTTTGAACTGTAAGCCCATTATCATTTGTCTCAATGTAGTACATGTTGGGACAAATCTTGCAATTATAATATAAGATATTCGGTTGTTCTTAAAGTTGAAACAATGCATATATATTGACATAAACAAAGTGAATAAATTGTATTCACATGCTTCATTAATTGACTGTAATGTATAAACTTTACCCAAAATATAAAAACGGACTTCAAACGTTGATCATGCGAATGACGAAAACCGCTATTAAAATTTAAGTTTGCTTTTTTATTTCAATTAGTATAATATATTTTAATTTTCGTTCATTAATTAGTTTACCTTATTTGTTTATTTCATTTCAAATCTTCTTACCAACTTTTTTCAAATATCGTTCGTTTATACAGTAATATTATATTTTTAAGCATTCTTTATTTTATTATTAATTTATATAGTTGTTTTTATATAGTCATTGATATTATATTTCTATATAGTACTATTTTGAATTGATCAATATTATAATATTTAAATAATATTAATGTATTTCTTATTATTTTCTATCACATTGTTAATTAGCTTAATTAATTTATGATTGCCATTTCTTTATTTATTTTATTCCTATATTAGTGTAATTGTTTACTTAAATTCATTTATTACAATAATGCTTATATTTTTTAAATATTAATTACTCTTTACATTCTTTTAACCTATGGTAAGTAATTCAAAGTAATTTCTTATATAATGAGTTTTTTCCCCAATATTTACAACATACTAATGCGTTTTTTCCAATTTTATTTACAAGATGCCTCATCACCGCATTAAAGGTTCGGGATACTAGGCAATGGTAGTTATTCGAAGTCCGATTCCAATTGACACAATGTATTGTATTCTTAAGTTCGATTAATTTAATAGAATGTATAAACTTTTATCAAAATAAAATCATTGGATTGATCCGTTTCGTTCGAAAGTTAATTTCTTTATTAATGTCAAATTTATTTTAAATATTTTTCAACGTTATTTATTACTATTTTCTGCAAAATAGTTAATATAATGTATTATTTAATTCAACGTTATCCTTATTTATTTTCTTTATTACATTGTATTCTGTTAACACATAATAAATTAGTTATATTCGATAATGCAATTATCGATTGCACTGTATGCAAGTACAACAATATGAAAATACTCTGTATTTCGTTAGCCCAATTAGTCCAAAACAAACTGAAAAGATTTATAGCTTTAATTTGGTGGATCATTCGCTAACGCAATGATCGAACCTAAAAATAACTATTCCGTAACAAAGTTAATTTTTCAATAATCTTTAAAATTTTGATTATTTGCTAACTTTTTTTATTAGTATATTAGGGAAATTTTAATTTTCCTATAATCTTTAATTTTTTTTATTATTTTCTAACTATTTATATCAATATAATAGGGAAATTAGAAAATAATGCATCATTTTATATAATTCGAAGGCATTTAATAAAATTTTGTTCAATGATAATCCAATGTATCAGTATTCAATTTGTTTAATACAATGTATTATGTTATAACATAAACAATAAATTATATTCACTACTGCAATGGACAAATGCACTGTATGCAATCGAAACAAAATGTAAGTACTGTGAATTCAGTTTGCCAAAGCTGAACAAAACTGTATACATTGGAGTCAAAAGTTAAAATTTTTAACAATCTTCTAATTTTCTTAATATTTTCTAAAGCTTTCAAAACGATCATATAATGTACCATTGAATGCAAATCAAATACATTGAAATAAATTTTGTCAAACGCTGATTCAATGTAACGTAAGAACCAAATTTTGCTATTGTGTTGAAACTTTGAGTGCAATAGATACAGGGAGTAAATACGGTGATTTCACTTTTGAATATGTTGTATTCGCTTGCTTTGTTTAATACTCACTACAAGAAAATTGCAATTTAGCAACGAAAAATGTCAATTTTCCGTTGCTAATCAAAAATAGCAACGAAAATTAGCAACGGAAATTTCGATTGCTAATTCGGCGGTTGGTATTTTTAGCAACGGAATGTTTATTCCCTTGCTAAATCTACCCACTAACATTTGGTAAATTGATCAAAATTAGCAACCGAATTCAAATTCTGTTGCTAAATTTAACAACCAAATTCAAAATCCGTTGCTAATTTTAGTAATGGATATTATTTTTCCGTTGCTAAATTTAGCAACCAAGTTGAATTCCGTTGCTAAATTCAGCAACTAGTATAAAAAATTTGTGACGGTTTTTTCATCGCTATTCCATCACTACAATAGAAAACCAACAAATTACACTAAAACAGCTTGGTGTTTTAGTGTAAAATAGAAAACCAATAAATTACACTAAAACAACAAACTGTTTTAGTGTAATTTGGAAAACCAACAAATATGAATTTAGATATGAATTTAGATTATAATTGTTTATTACAGTAGCTAATTCATGTTACAACTAGTTTAGCAAATAATTGCAATCTGTCTATACTGTCCAAGATAACATAATATTTTTTCATTGTCTCATGAAAAATCAGGTGCAAGTATATTATTTGAACTGACCTAATGTACACAGTTCTTCATATGCTGTCCAAAATAATGGATCAATTGACAAGGCCTTCCTTAAGTGTTTGATTGAATTTTCCTTCCTATCAGTGTACCTAAAAGGGAGTGGATGTAGATTATTAACTACATGTGAGAAGCTGATATGTTCAACAAATAAATGTACTAAAATGCATTAGAGTGTATAATCTAGTAAGAGGCAGTAGCACCAACATACCTAGCTGGTGAACTTATCATCCATGCTTATTAATATGCATGAATAAAAGTAGTAACAGGCTATCTAAATCAGATAAAATATTGTAATTAACTAACCCTGGTAGGACATGATAAAAAAAATAGTAACAATGAATATTTCCATCAACCTATATATAAGTCCAAGAAGATAATGACCAGCTGCACCATTTGGAACCTACATAAAAAACAAACAATAAAAATAAGCCTAACTTAACAACGGAGATCAGATTAGCATTAAGTCAACAAAAGATCATAATGCATGATGAATCAAAAGAAAACCTCAGCATCAGAGTTTCCATTAGGCAACAAAGCTGCTTCAGCTTCACTAAGAAGATCCATCTGAAAGCAGGACATAGCAAACAAATAGCGAGACTGAGGCAATTCTGTGCCTTCAATTTCGAATTTCTATTAAAATGAAATAAAATTAAAAATGGAAAAGAGGAAAAACCTCAGAGGGGAACTCAGCGTAGAGGTGTTCGCATAGAAAAATGGCATTTTTGAGCAACAATTGGTTGAGACTATCAATTTTAGTGTAATTGAGAATATATTATAATTGATATTATAAACAACTTGCCTATTAACTCATTCGGTTGGTTTACATTTCCAAGCCACAACTAATTGATATTATAAATAATTTGAAATGTGCTATCTAGAATATATACCGATTCATTCAGAAAATAGAATCAAAGCTAATACATTTGACTTTTGACTACAACTCAAACCCAATACGAATTTAGATAACCAAAATAAAATTAATTAAAATTCAAGTAAAATCAAATCCATCCCTTACATCTTATTGGGATGAAGATAGAAGAATATGTTATACCATATAGTATAGCAGAGCAGAAAATAGAGGAAGACTTTCTTGTGAATTATTAGTGTAGAGTACAAGCATTTACAAATAAAAAATAATATAATATGTAAAAAAAATCTTAATATTACCTAATACATAAGCTAGGCATCTTGTGATGTTTATGAAAAGTTGAATTTAGATGCAAATTTCAATAATATTATCTATCTATTGATACTTGGAAGTTAATAAATTTCGATTCATTTAATTCGAAAAAAAACTATTTATTAACTAAATACTATTAAATCTTAAGAAAATATTTTATGGGGTCAGAAATTAATAAATGCTAATCAGTACGAAGAAAATAATTGGTGTCAAATGCTATTGCATCACATGTCAACAGTAAATTTTCTAAGTATGAAGCTGATGTCATTTGGACACTAACAAATGTAACAATAAATATTAATTAATATAGCCCAAAATTTTGACTCTTAACCTCGCCATCTTTCTTGATGATAAGGAATATATTATATGATATATTACTATATCAGGGGAAATTAAAAAATTAATCCAATATAAATCAAAATGTTGGATCAGACTTTTCATTCTCTGTACTCCTTTTCTGTTCTCTTTTAACGTTGCTTAAAAGTAATTTTTATTTATAATATATTTTTGGGTAGAGCAGGTGAAATTCCAATCCTATTAACTAATATTTTTTAATTACAAAAGTGTGCATTTGTTGATTATGAAAGGTTTATTTATTCACTGAGCTTAAGTAGCAGCTGCCACTAATATATTCTATTTTTTTAAGTCTAATTTACATATTTCAATTTACACTACTTAAGAAATTAGGGAGTAGAAACATACCAGAATGAACCTTGGTTGGTTGTTCTCTTCAGCATAAAACACTGCACATTTAACTTTTTTGTAAGCCATCAATTAACAATATTGATCAAGAAAGATTACAAGGTAGCATGCTAACATGGACAGGATTTAACTATGTTGAATTAGACTAAAAATGTACAGGCATCCCCTGAAAGCGATATATCAGAGTCAGTAAGCGCACACCTGAGATTTGATGATACAGTGTCCTTGAAAGCATGTACCCGCTTAGCTTCAGAGTAAACATGGGCAGCCCTCTGGACCAAGGTTCATAACAAACAGAAAAGATGAATAATGAATCAGTAATATTATCTTTAAACAAAGAGCATAATAACTGCCAATGAAGATTGTAACACAGAAAACATTAGTCATAAAGGAGAAAAAGAATTCTAATCTCTGTTGTTGAGAGGTTGGCTGCTTTTAGAACATCTACAGTACCTGATGTAACTTGAAGTGGTTGGCTGCTTTTAGAACATCAAGTGAACTTAGGGAATTGCTGAAAATTGTTGTTAGGTTTTCCCCCGTGATGTGTTCAATATCTTCAGCTGTATATGGCTCTTCCCTCAAATATTCCTATAAAATGAACCAAAATGTATTAGTTATGGACTGAGAAAGCATCAACAAAAATCATACAATGTTAACCAAGAAAGGAACATCATCATCATTACTTCACTGGTAGCAAAAGAGAATACCTTAACAGCAACAACAGGGTCAGAGGAACCACTGTTACTAGCAAACGATACGCACAGTCCCTCAACATCTGAAAGAGTTTTCACGTTAGATATAGCATCTAGTGGCTTCATCCCAAGTTTTATTCCAAGTACAATCTAAAGAGATGTCCAAAAGAGCAGCATAAGTATACAAACATCTCAAAAATATATTAAAGTAACAATTTTAAAGATTTGAACTTTTTTTTCTATTTGTGAAAAAGAAAATAATAAAAAACTTCAAGACAAAATGAATATAAACAGAAAAATAATGCTTACAGCAGCTAGTTGACATTCAACAACTCTATTATTGTAATTAATCGCAGCTGTAATTGCCTTTTGAGATTCTGCCAAAGAATGTGCTATTATAAAAGTCCCACCGTCGGGAAGTTTAACATCGGTGGCCCAAATAGGGTTGAAATCAATGAGCTCAGTGAACCCCATTTGGGCCATGACAGAGATTGCCTGCCAAGTAAAACAAATAAGAACTTTCTAAAACAAATAAGAAAAACTGAGAAATTGCTTCTGCACCAATTACTAATACATTCTTAAATCCACCTCTTGCAATTAACATAGAGTTAATACAAATTCAACCTAGAAACAAAATTAAGAATAATATTCCAGTTTAAACAAGTTCCTTACCCCTAATGTGACAAGCAGCTGAGACCAGACCCAACACAAATCCACTACATGCAGCTGTAATATCATAAGCCAAGGGATTTATTTTGCAACCAAGTGCCTTTTGCACCTGAAATCTCATCATAATCAACAGAAAAAAATTACTTTCAGCAAAAACAAACCCGCCTTAGAGAGAGAGAGAGGGGCGGCGATGTGTGAGGGAGGAGATGAATTTTATGTAGGGTTTTTCCAATTTATACTTCTAACAAACGTAAAAGTACTTAAATGCCCCTAATTTAGCAACGGAATCAATATTCCGTTGCTATTTTTGCAACCGAATTAAATTCGGTTGCTATTTAGCAATGAAATTTTATTTCTGTTGCTATTTAAATAAAATTTCGTTGCTATTTTAGCAACCGAATTTAATTCAGTTACTATTTTTCATTGAAAGTGAAATTTAGCAACGAAATTATATTTTCGTTGCTAATTTAGCAACGAAATTTAATTTACGTTGCTATTTTAGCAACCGAAATAAAATTCCATTGCTATTTAGCAATGGAATATGATTTTCGTTGCTAAATAGCAACAGATTTTATTTCGGTGGCTAAATTAGCAACGGAAATTAAATTCCGTTGCTATTTTTCGTCCCAAATTTTATCCGCCATTTGTTACAGCCTTAATTAGCAACGGAATACAAATTCTGTTGCTAATTTTCGTTGCTAAATAATGGCACCAAAAATTTCCTCCACTTTTAGCAACGGAAGCTAACCAAATATTTTTCTGTTGTTAATTTTATAAAGTTCAACAAATTTTAGCAACGAAAACTATTTTCCGTTGCTGAATCACAATTCCATTGCTAAATTAGCAACGAAATAAATTTCGTTGCTATTTTTTCGTTGCTATTTCCAGATTTTCTTGTAGTGACTGTATATTTACTTTTAAATATAATACTCTATCCTAATCGCGAAAGGAGGGAGTATACCATGTTCACTTTGGACAATGGTATACACTCTATTCCTAAATGGCGACCCTAGTGTACCCACCTACAGAGACAGGACCCCTCTTTCTCCATTGACTTGCAAGGATAATCGATGTCTATGTAAAGATACAGTAGATCCTTACTGCACAATATGCAAAAAGAAGATAAAATTGACACAAACAATATATTACAACTAACAAACTTGATTCAATTATCCATGGGGATCACAAAAGTCCAACCATTACATTTTGAGTCAATTAATCACTCTCTTGCTTTTTCATTAACGCGATTTGCATTCCAACAAACATACCGGCGACAAAGGACTCCACCGTCTCTATACTACGAGACTCATGAAATTCTCTACCACTGTCTCTACATACAATTGACTCATAGCAACTAACACCTGACGAAGTACCTACAGTGACTTTTGTATTACGAATATTTTCTTGGTTCTTAACATTTTGGCATTCTAAATTTTTATACCTCATCATTGCATCTTCAGCTTCCTTGTAAGATTGGAACGATCTGTACAGACTACCAGAGACACCCAATACTTGAAGCGAGCAGTCTTCCCATGACATGTAAATTCCAATTTCTTTGCCTTTAAAAACAACATAGAACTTCTTCTTCATCTTCCTTGCTTTGTTCATTCTCGCTTTGTTCATCCTGGATAAAATATTTTCAATATATACCAAAATGATGTATTCAAAATATTAGAGAGAAGGTGAACGTTCTTTGCTTTATTTCGAAGATAACTTTTACTTTGCTTCCTACTGTTAAAAATAGAGTAGGTCTGTAAGTTGGAATGTTTGAAATGACATTCCTTTTTATGAGCCAAATATGGCTCGGCTTGGATTAACTTCCAATAAATGAAGATTATTTACGTCACTTTAAATTTATTAAAATGTACAATTATTTATCTATCCCTAATGGAGTGACTCAATTTGAGCCATTTACCTTTTTCTTTCTACAAAAAGATGAATGTCCAATGACAGATTTCTCATCAGAATTTGCTAAAAGGTTATATTAGGTATGGAATAAGACCTGTAAACCCATATTCTAAGTCATGCTGCAATCAGCTTCTTGTATATAGCAAGAACCAATGGCTTTGAATATGACCACTCGTTGAATATCTTTTGACTGCACACAAGAAAGTATCTCTAATTGTTTGAATTACTGACAACCGATGGTTTTTTTTTTTTTTTTTTGCAAGCAATTAAGTTTTACTGATTTTGGAGTATTTTTGTTTCCATTCATAATCTGGAAACTTCTACCTGAATGTGTAGCTTGCTTATTCGGGTTCCATTTCATATTTCGGCACTTAATTGTTTTTTTTTTGGTTGTTCAAACTGTGATTTTTGTTTTGTTTCATTTGTAATAATATTATCTTCAAATAGATAGAAAGAGAAGAATATTTTTTTCCCAAACTATTACCCACAGAGTTTCTCATTTCATTTTCATTTTCTTCTCCATAGAGTTTCTCCATAGACTACCAATTATGATTTTGATGGTACTTGTATTGTTGAACTTTTAATCCAATCTTAATTTTTTTTTTTGATGCAAGAAATAGTGGGTGAAAGAGGAAAGTAATTCGAGGAACAAAGCTTAGAAAGCTCAAGTAATAATTGAATAGTAATTATGTTAAACAGAGTGGAAAGGGAATAAAATTGTTACAAAGCAGGTAAAAGCGGCATATCTAATCCTCTTCATCCCCATCAGTGATAAATTTGCCAGTTCCAGGATTCACAGCAGCAATGAAGAAGAAGATAACATTGAACAAAACAAGAGGTTCTATTTCATTGATAGGAAGCCCAGTTTCTATGTTGAGTTGTGCTAATGCTCCTTTCCCTGTTATGATTTCTCCTATTAACGAGAATGCAATTCCCAGCTGAGCCAATCTTCCTACGAACAGCTCGTTTGCCTTTGTAAATCCAAACAGAGGACCTTCCCCATCACAATACAACACACACACAAATTATTTTTGTACAATAAATTGAGTTTTAAGCTAAAAGGTAATACCATAAAATAATTTACCTCCTTCTTTAAGACCCAAAGCAGACCTAAGGCCTTTGCCAGGAGGGACAACAGCCCCCTCAAGGCCAGTGGGAGGGTCATCAACGAATTTCCCACGGTCACCCAATGCTCCAATAGCTCCCAGCAATGTGAACAGAATGAAGAAAAGAAGAAGTGGTTCTGCTTCGTAAATTGGAATTCCAGTTTCAAGATTCAACTGTGCTAATATTCCTTTTCCTGTTATTGCTTCCCCCAGCAATGATGCCTGAATTCATTCAATCTCAACCTTTTACGCTACTGTAACACTTCATTTCTCAATAACTTTACCCGAAAAACTATGAATCAGACACTCATTACGTCTTCAGATCATTACACGAAATATTTTAGAAGATTTCACTTTTCTGCTATATGCCGAGCTAACGAGACTTACCACATCAGCATCCGCCATACTATATTATTTTTTATAAGTTGGTGAGCATAAGTTTAACCAACCCCATATTTCCTTGAGGTGCAGCTTTGTATTACCCTACCTTACCAGCATTATCTCAACGCAAAGAAAGGATAAGGCTATTGTGAGCCTCACAAATGAGTTTTATTAGACATGAAATTGATTAAATTTTTGTGGTCATGCTGTGGTTATTAAATGGTTTGTAGTTCTACTTATACTACATAATTAACAAAAGCTGGTCTGATATTTCTGGTTTAGAATTAAGTAAAACAAACAGCCAAATAATTTCTGAAATAAAAGCTAAAGAATAGAAGATGAAAACTCACGGCAAATCCAATCATAGCAACACGTCCTACAAACAACTCATTCTGCTTAGTGAAACCAATTCCACCAGAAGTTCCGAAAATTCCATCTTCAACTTTGTCCTTGGCTTGTTTTTGAACAGCCTACAAAATTAATAACCAAAATCAAAAAAAATAAAATAAAAACCATAAAACAAATAAAACGAACTAGGTGGTACCGTACCCTCTTAGGAGGAGCCTTGGTTTTTGATTTGAAGAGAGCAAGAGTAGTAAATGCTCTACTGGAAGAAGAAGAAGAGGAAGAAGAAAGGGGATTGAAGAAGAGAGAAGAGAATGGCTTAGGCCGAAGTCTTCCAACTTGAAATTGAAGTAAAGGGTCTTTCTTTAGATCAACCACATGCCTAGTTGAAACACCAGACATGAACAACATGGTTTGTGCCATTTTCTTGTTTTGCTTTGCTCTTTTGAAGTGGAGCACACAGTTAGAGCTTAGGGCTTTGCTCTCTCTCAGATTTAAATTGGCATATAATTTTTAAGGTTAGGAAGATTTTTGAGAATGAGATGTGGATATGGTGTGAGAATTAATGAAGGGCGAAGAGAGTGACCACGTCTTCTTATACCTTTTATTTCCTTTTTCATTTCTGATATTTTGCATTCAAGTACTACTCTGCCTCCTGTTTCTTTTGGTCCTTTACATCCATAACCATGAAGTTTTGGACTCCATTGTATTCTACAATTTATTAATTAAATTCAAATCACAATTTATGCATAAACAAGTCATTATAAATTCTATGGAATAAAATGAAATTAGTCTAATTCGATCAAAAACTTAGCTTGCTAGAAAACTTGACATTTGCGGGTGGTCAATATCGGAAAAATGGCATTGAAATAGATCCTCTTGTAATTATCAGCTAAACACAATTAATTGCAAAAAAAAAAATGTTTCCATGTGAATTCCAAACATAATTAACGAAAATTAATTTCTTTTAACGAATTTGAGTGGTCCCTTTCAGCGGGAAGAGAAGATAATAAAATAGGACATAAAATGAATATGTGATGAGGAGGAAGTAGAGACACGTGTCCTTAAAATTTTCAATCAGTAACTCACTCAACCCAGAGAAGTCCACGCAGTTGTCGGAGATGTGAACCACACACACACACACACTCACAAAATTTTACTGTGTTGGAACAAAGGAATATACTAGAACAACTCTTTCAACAAATGATAAATTGACACCGCAGCACAACTCTAGGATTGCTTCCTAGCAGATTCTCTCTCCTTTTTCGATCACAATTGAATTTCCATGGGCCTTGTCTATAATTTTGTTAAAAAATTTGACCCAATAACTTATACATGAGGCCCAAATGGATGAAAATGATTATAAAAATTAAATTGCAGAACTCAGTAAATGAATCAATTTACAGTATCATCTGTAATTTTTCCCAAGTTTATCATTCGCACAATTTAGAACTTATAGTATAAATGATTGAAAATATGATTAGGGTTTTTTAATTGATTAGGGTTCAAAATTAATTTCCTAATAACTTGTAATTATAAATAAATAAAAGAGTTTTTAAGATAAACTATATATATTCATCATCACCAAGTCTTAAAAAAACTTCAATTACAGTTTTCATTGAAACGTCTTTTTCATTGTAATTGCAAAGTTTTCAAGGCAGGTTATGATACTGGTCTCTGCCAATACCTAATAGCAAATAGAGAGGATTTTGTTGCACATGGAATCAAACCATTTCTTCCCAAAATCCTGCTCATCTTCCTACGAATGACATTTCCTCGACTAACAGGTGCTAAGGACTAATTACCAACCGGCTTTCTTTTCAGTAAATTAAAATTGATTCATAATTTATTTTTATTCTTATAGTAAAAAAAAATTACTAAATTTTTGTAAATGGTAATAAACAATGATTTTAGAAACTGATAAGAAGGATGCAAAAATTCTAAAAAATGAAAAATAAACGGGTAGGAAGTCATTATTTTAGGAGTTGGACAAGACTAAAAATGAAGCTGTAAAGCATACAATAAATATGATTTGATTTTTTTTGTTCTGAAAAAAGGAAAAGAAAGAAAGAAAGAAAGGAAAGGGATTGAAAGGATCATATTCTTCTGGGCCTTCTTGACTTTGGACAGCCTTCTACGCCACCTATCCCATAAGAAATTTCGAAATTAATCACGAAAAATGGAAACTTGTTCAACGCTTGGTTATAAGGACACTCCTAAATTAAATTTCAGTAGTTTTAATTTGTATCAATAGTGGTGAAATTCTTCTAGAAAAAAAAGGAAATTTCACTTCACTCAATGGGAGTTTGAACATTGCAAAAATTAAAAATATTAATGACGTCAATGCACAGTTATTTAATGTTATTTTAGAATTTTTTTTTCCTGATAATGTATATTTGTAAATAAAAAAAATGTAAAGTTCGACTCTAATTAATTAAAAAACTTTTTAATCGTTTCAACGAAAATTTTAAACGGAAATTGGTTTCTTCAAAAAATATATTGTTAGTAAAAAAAAAAAAAATCAAGTCCATCCTTGGATTCTGGTATAGAAAGAAGTAATTTACACTCAAGCTTACCTAGTTTATTGTGTACTTCCTCCCCGTCCGATTTAAAATCAACGCAGATCTCTAAAATATCACAAACTAAATAGCTCTCTTGAAGCGGGAAATAGAGATGACAAGAATTGCGATTTTATGGGATTTCCCACCCCACCATGGCAGAGACAGACAAAGAACTCTGTAACAGCAACAGCAAAAAGCAACTGTTACTGTTCAATTATCAAAAGTACTCTAAATTCAAACACAGAGAGCGTCTCTGTTTCATTTAAAAATTCAAACTTTCTTTTTTTAATTGAACAATTAATTAATCGACATCAGTTACTGCTTATCTCTTTCTATTGCCATTTTTTACTGAAATCTTCACCTATAGGCGGGAATAAGAACAACCCATTTTCAAAATCATTAATAAAAAAAAAAACAAAAAGTAAAAATTTTCAATTTCTTTTGTACAATAAAGCTGAAAAGTTTTCATCTGTTATCGTTTTTTTTTTTTCTAATTTCTTGAGGTCTTATTCACTAATTCTCGCTTTCTCAGTTAACAGTTGGGCGTTCACTATCACATGCTCTTCTCCTTTTTATAATACAGAAAAAGAAAAAAGAGGAAGGTAAGAAGCTACAAGACAAGAAATAGAAACCAACATTATCTCAAACTTTGATAGTATAGTTATTGTTGGTATATCTGGATATTTATATCTTCTCTGACATTCCACAGATTTGTGCAGAGTTTCTTTCTTTTCTTTTGCTGGGGTTTTATTTATTTATTTATTCTATTTCTTCAATCTTGAACCTGTTCTTTGTTTCACATTCATAACTTGAACTAGTTTCCATCTGATCTGGAGGTCTTATTTGCCTTCAGTCGAAGGTAATTCGATCTGGGTGTTTGTTCTTCTAAAGTTATATCAGTGCTTATTTATGTGTATTTTGAAATAACTCACAAGATTTTTGGAGTTAAATCAATTATGGATCCCTCCTATTTCGGATCTTCTGAATTAGGTATTCTTGGTTTTACGGGTCTTTCTTTTGGATTATCGTTTCGTGGAGATTGATTTGTGCTTTTCTACTTGGGGACTTCGCGGTTTGTTTGTGTTTTTGTGGAGATTTGGATGATTTCAGTAGCAAGGCTGCTCCTCATTTTGATTGAAATTGTAGGGTACAGTCTTACAGATGATATTCGCTGTTCATTCTTCGAAGTAGTTGAAACGGCCATTCATTTTGCTAGTTTGGTTTTCTCAGAGCTCACAGTTCATCCATCTTGTAGATAATTTCCTGATATTGATTTTTACTCTTTATTTTATCTTCATCTTGTGCCATTTGGGTCCATAGAGTTGCGCATCTTTTGTTAGTTGGACTGGAGTTGGATGGTTATTGGGTGTATTTGAAGCAAAGCTGATAAAATGAGAATACAAATCATCTTTGTTGTTTAATTTTTCAGTTTGTTGAGTGAAGATAAGGATTTCTTGACATTAAGGGGTTTACCTGCTGCCTTTACAATATGCAATAGAAATTTCTTCTGGCTATCTGCTTTTGGGCTATGATTTGTGTTTTTGTGGCAAGTGCATCTTAATTAACGGTGGGCAACTCTCTGCAGATAAACTTTCTTTGATGACATAGAGTTGGACTCCCTGATTCTGTGATGGAAAAAAGGAAATGGTTATGGAAGAGGAAGTCTTTGGAGAGAAGCTCCGGTGAAACTGAGAGTTCAGGATCAATGTCTTCCCACTCTGAGAGATTCTCTGATGAGCAGGTTAGTGGCTACTGCCCGATGCTAAAAGAAGTTATACAATTGCTTTTAGCATCATAATTTTTTTTATCTACAGGTGTCTCATATAAACTTTTGGTATTCACTGAATTTTCGAGAGATTGATTATGTAGATGGCTACCTGGTGTGTGCGTGGGTACGAGTGTGTGCGCTCTGTCTATTGGAAAGTACGGCTTTTTGAATGGATTATGGATACATTTGAAAGCCCATTGAAAATTATTTGATGTGTCTTCATTAATCCATTTCTTCTTCATTGTATGCTAACCTTTAAAGTGTGATTAAATGACGTATGTCATGCCCTTTCGTAGTCTGCAGAATGCATTCATAACCTTCTGCATTGTAGTTTTGATTTGGACACTTATTTTTCAGGTAAATGGCCTAGTTTGTGCAATATTACTCTGAAAGATATGGTCTCATAATATTGTGACCTGAAGTTCCCAAAAACTGAACTTGGATGAAAAACATGAATGCTATGTGCCATAACTAGATGTGATATAGAGATAAACTAATATAGCTTGCAAATCCTCATATGGTTGCTTTTGAAGACTAGGACATCTCTTCATGGTGAAGAGCCTTGGATTTCTTCCTAATAGCTAGGTGTCCTTGCAGCTGCACTCTCATGTGATGCATTAAAGTGAAAGCTCTGTGTAAAGGTGCCAGAAAAAAGAGATACAATTTTCCTTTGAAAAGTTTAACTGGGGTATACAAAGCCCTTCATATTTATTTGTCAAAAGGATCCTTTTATGCAGCATTTTTGGCTAGATGTGATTGACAGACTAACACTTGTTTCTCAATCTTCACTAATTAAAATTGTGATATACTTTCATCCTTCTTTTTGGCATTCTTTCATGCTTGTAAATTATATATTTTTGCTAAGATTGTGTTGGTTTTACCCATTTTCTCATCATTGAAGCAGGATACCTTAAAGGCATCCCCTAATGATGATACTCATTCTCCAGAAGTAACATCAAAGACTGCAGCAAGGGATGAAGATGTGAACGAACAGATTAAGAACTTAATGGAGAAGTTATCTGCTGCTCTGGTGAATGTCAGCGCTAAAGATGACCTGGTAAAACAACATGCCAAAGTTGCTGAAGAAGCTGTTGCAGGTATTTGGTGGTTTTTAATGTAGATGATGCATTTTCTGCTATTTTCTCTGTATCCTTCTGCAATGAGCTACAACAAATGGCACATCGATGTATTTTCTTGAGAAAATGTCAATTAAGTTTATTTCCTTCCAGTATTTGCTGGTTATGAATATTGAGGACACATTTTCTTCTATTTTTTTTTCCTCAATGATCTGCAGCAAATTACTACAATGACATACTGAATGTATATTCTTGTGAGAAATATCAACTGAGTTTATTCAATTTGGAATTTATATGATGAGTTTTATTAACCAGGTATGCAATATGTTTACTTTATGCTTAGTTCATATTTTTCCTTGCTAAAATTTTAGGCTGGGAAATGGCTGAAAATGAAGTTTCAGCTCTGAAGAAGCAACTAGAAGCTGCTATACAGAAAAACTCTGCACTTGAAGATCGGGTAAGCCATCTTGATGGGGCCCTCAAAGAATGTGTAAGACAGCTCAGAAATGCAAGAGAGGAGCAGGAAGAAAAAGTGCAAGAAGCTGTGGCCAGGAAAACGCGTGAATGGGAATCTGCTAAAACTGAACTTGAGAACCAGCTTCTGGAGCTGAAAGTAGATGCAGAAACTGCGAAAGCAGAAGCTCCTCCTCAAATTGACTTTGATTTATGCCAGAGGCTTGAGTATTTGGAGAAAGATAATGCATCCTTGAAGCTTGAGCTCTTATCTCTATCTGAGCAGATAGAACTCAGAATACTTGAAAGGGACTTGAGTACCCAAGCAGCTGAAACAGCAAGCAAGCAACATCTGGAGAGCATAAAGAAAGTGGCAAAGCTTGAGGCTGAGTGTCGGAGGCTGAAAGCCGTGGGTTGCAAATCAACACCAATTAATGATCATAAAACTTCTACTGCCTCCTCGATCTATGTTGAATCTCTTACTGATAGTCAGTCAGAAAGCTGGGAGAAATCTAATGCATTGGAGTCGGACACTCGCAAAGTGAGTTGCTCGCAGCCATACAAATGTGAACCAAGTTGCTCAGACTCATGGGCATCAGCACTGATTGCTGAGCTTGATCAATTCAAGAATGAAAAGCCCATTAATCGAAATCTCCAGTCATCGTCATCACCAATTGAAATTGATCTCATGGATGATTTTCTTGAAATGGAACGGCTTGCAGCTATGCCTGAGACTGAAAGTGGAAGCAACCGATTAGAACTGCAAGCCACTGCAAAGCAATCTGATGCTGAAAGCTCCTTAAGAGCTGAGCTTGAAGTCATGATTTGTCGGACTGCTGAATTGGAAGAAAAGCTACAGAAGATGGCAGGAGATAAGGTTGAACTGGAAGAGAAATTAGAGAAGATACTCTTGGAGAAGACTGAATTGGAAATGACACTCACAATAAGTCAGGAGAAGAATGAAGAACTCCAAATTCAGCTGAGGGGGGCTGAACTAAAGCTGGAGGAATTGCAGCAGGAGTTTTCTACAGCAAATGAATCACAAGAGCAAATTGAATCTCAACTTGTTATCACAGAAGCTGAGGCACGAACCATGGCCTCAAAGGTTAAATCATTGGAAGAAGAGGTTGAAAGGGAAAAGGCTCTGGCAGAAGAAATCACAGCCAAGTGCAAGGCATTGGAAGCAGAGTTTGAAAGGGAAAAGGCTCTGTCAGCAGAAATCACAGCCAAGTGCAAGGCATTGGAAGCAGAGGTTGAAAGGGAAAAGGCTCTGTCAGCAGAAATCACAGTCAAGTGCAAGGCTTTGGAAGAAGATATCTCAGAAAAGAAACAGGAAATTGAACTCCAAAAAACTGCAAGCTCAAATAATGAACCGAAGATAAAACAGGTAGATATTTAACTTCTCATATTGTCTGCATTACATGCTCATTTTTCCACGCCTCTCATATAATGAACGTGAAACTTGTCTGCTAGGAGGACTTAGCTGCAGCTGCTGGGAAACTTGCCGAATGCCAGAAAACAATAGCATCTCTAGGGAAGCAACTGAAATCTCTAGCAACCCTAGAGGACTTCTTGGTCGATGGGAACCTACCGGAGTTCTCTGCTGGAGGATCACTGATACCTAAAACTAGTGAACAACGGAAGTCACATTCTACTGATACATTGTCACCTACAAGGGACTCCACCTCATCTAGAATAGCCAGTGAGAATTCTGGTCCTTCAATGAATAAAAATGAAGGGCACTCACCCCCTTCATCATCAACTTCTTCAGCTACATCAAATCACATTAATTCTGAGAACCGAAACGGGTTTGCAAAATTTTTCTCTCGAAGCAAGAACGGAATACAACTAGAAATTTAGCAGAAAAATTAAAGAAAAATGAATTATTGATTGTAAAGACGGAGAATTTATTGGATGTTGATTAAATGCTATTTAATCAGCAGTACTTATTTTACTCTATTTTACACACATGAATGATGTTTAGGAATTCTTTCTTCGCACACAGCTTTCAATGCTTTGAATGTGTAATCATCCATGCAATGAAATTGCTTCTGTTGTGTCGGAAATTGGGCCATGTTAGTTACTTCTGGCGTTTTGATAGTCTAATTACTGGTATCACATATTAAACAGCCAAAAGGGCCCATGGATTGTCCTGTGCAAGAATACGCATCACAGCCAAAAATGAAACTAGTCATTATTAAGTTTTGAACCAAAACCAGGATACATTTGAGGTGAGAGAGGCTCGAACTCTCCACCACAGGATCAGCAGCTATGAGACCTACACGATAGCCAACTGGGCCACCACCCTTTTTCTGTAAGCCTGGTTGAGGTCATTTTATTTCATGGCTTCTACATATTTTACAAGATATCAATATTACTCTTTTCGGAAATGTGAAATGATCAATGTAATTTAAGAATAAATTTTCCACGCAAGGTATTAAAATCTGAGTCAAAAATAATATATCATAAGAAAATGGACTATTATCGCATTAGTCACAAATTATCTCTATTAAAGGGCTCCACAAACCATGCCATGCAAAACTCTTATGCAGAAGTTTCTTATTTTTTCATACTTTAAATATGGCATGTCTGCTCACATTATATTTCACATTCTCTCGTAATGGTGAGATTATTGTTTACTTAAGTAATTCAAGAATGTCGTTACGAAACGCCAGGGTTCCATGGTGTAGTGGTTAGCACTCTGGACTTTGAATCCAGCGACCTGGGTTCGACTCCCGGTGGGACCTCTTTTTCTTTGTATTTATTTTAGCTTTTTATATAAACATTTAAAAAAAAATAAAAAGAAAAAAGCAAAGCCAACGTGTACGGTAGCCACTAGCCAATAAAACCGCTGACAAAGCCAGGATCACAAGGTAAGCGAAATTATATATTATAATTTTAATATAAACAATTAAAAATTCATAAATTATATCATAATAATAAATTTCATTTAAAATTATAAAAAGAATAATATTTACAATCAAATAAAAATACAATTTTTACAGTTATTTTTAACGTAATTTTATATTTTAAAACCGTTAAATAATTAGTTCAATGTCAATACTGTCAAAATTAACAAAAAAAATATTTTATTTTAATTAATTATCGCTCAAATTATCTATTTTATTTTATTCGAAATCAGTGTTAAAATACATATTTAACTTACCGAAATCTAAATAATCTATACAATAATAAAAAAATTAATTAAAGCAAAAATTAAATACAGTATTAAAATTTACAAAAAAAATAAAATTTTCTTTTCATGTGCTAATTGAAGTGATAAAAAATACTTATGAATCTTACTTTAAATTTTAAATGTTTTAAAAGTTGCAGTAAGAAGAAAAAAAAGGAAAGAGAAGTATGCATGAAAGTTAAAATAAAAAATTAAAAGTCTGTTTAATTTTTTTGTTGTAAATTTAAGTTATTAAATAAGTTGACATTTATTTTTCTATTTTTTTTAAATTAATGTAATTGTATTTTTGGACACAAGACAGAGTATTTGGCCTTTACCTTTTATTTAATTTTTCATTTAAATTGATTTGAATTATTCCATTTTAATTTTTATAATTTAATTAAAAAGATTATATAATTATTATTGGATTAAAACTTGAAAGAGGCACTTAAAATAAATTAAGGGTTCCTCTCTCTCTATATATATATAAAAAGAAATTCTAAAATTGACCTAAACGTGGCTCCGCCACTGAATAAAACTCTGCAAGTGTCCAAAACTCATAATGCCAGTCAATAAGAATAAGCAATGTGATTTCGTGTCTCATAGCAGACTACTTGCGCGCCATAAGTAATTCGCATCATAAACATTTTAAATGAAAAAATTTCGTGGAGAAACAAATTAAAATACACTCTCATTCTCTATTCTAATTATTCATGATGACCATGACTATCTTTCAGGGTATTTCTCTCCCTTTTAAATGCATTAAAGAGATCAACGCCAAGACTCGCACTGATCAAATTCACTCCAGCCATCCCAAACAGAGCAAGTGGCAATTCCACACCTTTCTCAAATTTGGAAGCATCTTTGAGCAGCTTGATGGTGATTAGAATGTGAGAAAATGATCTTGCGAAAATGAAAGTTACCCAATTAAGAACCCATTCTAGCTTCACACTTTTGCTTCTAGCATCCCGAACACCAGCCATTCGCCGCACTTTCCTCACATGCAGGAAGATTGAATGCAGCTGCACCATGAAATCATTCAAGCTTCACAACTATAGAATTGCATTTATATGTGTGTTTGCTCAGATTTCAATTCCACAAAATTTCAACTTGCTGTCTTGTTTCAGTTCTTCCTCCCATATGCATTACTATAGGATTCCTTAAAAATTGATAAAAATCTATGAAGAAAAAGTTTAAGCTACAAGTCCCTATTTCAGATAGGACTCTCCATGGATGACACTAGCGTTGGGCAAAAACAATCTCTATGTGAATGTATCCGAATGAAATATGCATATAACTAGGGGCTCGCTCATGTGATAGACCTAATTTCCCTACGACATTCAAATATATCATGCATTTCAAATTTTAAGTTGGTTGAAATAATGGTTTATTCATCCTATGAAACATTTAAAGAAGAACCTCACCCAGAAGGTGATTCTAAATCCACCCCCTGAATTATGTTTATCATTACTTAATATTTTTTTTTATTTTTTGAATTTTGTAATTTGGTGCAAGGAAAATTGAAGACACTCGATCATTCGAGCTCTGCAACCATGAAGTTAAAAAAAAAAAAACTATCAAATTTAGATGGAGAAGAATCTTCAGGAAATGTACCTCGCAAATAAGAGTGAGAATAAGGTAATTGACAGTGATGTTTCGATACAAGGCCAGGGTAAAGCAAATAAGAAGTATCAGATGGTGCATGAGAATGGAAGGTATCAAGCCACTGTATAATTTTTAAAGCAGCATATCCAACTGATCATATGCAAAATAACCACACGAGAAACACAAAGTGGGGTATGCCCACTGCCAAGTACCTCCAACGGGTTGTGAATGCTCAAACATCTCCTTTGTACCACGTTTTAAACCCTGATGAACTAAAATGAAAACCACTGCAAAGGAAGCAGACATATATTCCAAATCAATAACAGTAAATCTCACGAAAACAGATATAAAAACTGCAGCAACAAAAGAATTAATGCTTTTAAAACATTTACATTTTATATTAACATTTATAAAATCTGATGAACTCTCTTGATCCAAAATCAATGTTTACATTTTTAAAACAATTTAAAGATTGCAATAATTTAGGTTGACCAAATCACATACAAGTATACAGACTCATTGCTGTGTGACGCAGGCTGCAAAGAATATCCCATGCACAATGACAGACCTATGCATATAAAGGATTGGCAGATAGTAAATAGAGATGCTCATTTTGTGATAATTCTGCACATCTTTCTGTGCTTTTCTCAATTGCTGAGATTCAATCTTTATGGGGTTCTGGTGATTTTATATACTCTGAAAAGACATATTCTTGCAATTTCCGTACTTGCCATCTGTGAATAATAAGCTGAGACCATACCCGTACTTCAATCCATACTGACAACAAGCATAGGAGTTTCCAGATATCCATGACAGAGCCCTTTTTGGTGAGACAATATTTGCTGATAATTTGGGTCAAGTTCGAATACAACAGAGACCTCCAATCTATACCCTAAAAAATATCTAAAGAAATAACTCTTATTAATTGACCAAAAATCATAATTAACACGTGCTATACCATTAAAAGGTTTTCGAGCTAAACCAAATGGTTTGTATGATAAATTCCTATAAATCAATTTAGGTTATACTACAAGACTGTTAGTCAAGTTTTAACATGAACTTGGTGTTATTAAAATCCATATGCTTGACTTCACAATATGTTTATGTTTTACTATTATTGACCTTTGTTTAACAATTTCCAACACCTCCATTTCAATTTTCTTCGCTCCAATATAAGAACATTTTCTAGAAAGCAGGAAATAAACCACATCCGAACAAACTTTGAATTTCATTCTGCAGCATGTTCAAGATTTGATTTCATTCTGAATTTCTTGCATAACTCTCAATCCAGAGACTGCAAAGTAATCATATCATACGTATGGCTAAACGGAGAGGTAGTTGAATAGGTATTTGACATAGTTGTGTTAGGCATATACTTTTTCATTTGTAATTTGAGAACTGGGGACCTATAACCATTGATGAATTTGACTCATGGTGCTCATTTCTATACATATTTAACAAGCCATAATGTAGGAACAGTGCAAGATTCAAGAAATCACTTCTTGAACTTCTACCTTTCTATGCACAACTCAAGATTATAGCACATCACAATTTATACTTCATGCTAGATACTTAGTAAATAAATCATGGATATTTCTCCCTTTGGTGGTGGGGGTGGTCTACTAATAAAATGGAATAATATATTCTACTCTATTTCCAAGTTCAAACAGACAGACCCTAAATTTCTGAAAGAGGTTGCATCAATCAAAATACCTACACTAAATCAAAATAGAGAGCAAAGCATGGGAAAACACAATAGTTCTATCAACAAACAAAGAATTTCCCTCTTAAAACCACAAAATCAAGAGCAAAACAAGAGACAAAAAAAAAAAAACAATTAGGAACCTGAAGCGGAGATAATGGTGGAGTGGAGAAGAGAAACAGAGGTATTAACAAAGAGAGGGTCACGAGAGACGAAGAATCGGATCACCCAGTTGGCTAATTGGAAAAAGAAACTTCCAGCTATGATCCAAAGCAGCTCCTTGCGCTTGTTGAATAAAATCTCAAACCAAACAGAGACAAACCAGAGAATAAGAGTGGCCAAAAAGAAGGTGGGCGCTCTGTTGCCGGTTCGATTAGGAGTTGGCCTTGGCATTTTGAAGGGCGTCTATTTATACCCTGGAAACAATGAGCAAGTAAGAGATTTTGTGGAGCTATTTAGATGGCTATGCTTGTATGCTTTGTTCGTTGATTCTGGTAGTTACGAATAGATATTGAAAACTTAAGATTGCTCTTATTGCCCGCAAAGTAATCTCTCCCTTGGTTTTATTTTCTTCCATTCCGTTTAGACCCACCCACCCGTAATCCAGCTCCATTGTGGGGCTCCGATTAATTGATTTTTTTTTCTTTCTTTTTTTTTTTTGTTTTCTCCAATTGACGAGTAGGGATGATCATGGGGCGAAAAATCCCAGTCCCTGGTGAGGATCCATCCCGAATGAGACGGAAAATTCCCGAAAAATTTTTCCATGGGGACGAAGACGGAGGAAAAGTATTTCCCGACTTAAAATTCGGGATGAAAATAGGGATTGTGGTCTCTGTCCCGAAATTTTTTCGCCTCCGAAATTTAATTACTAAATTTAATTATATTTATATAATTTAGTTTTAAATTATTTTTAATTTTAGTTTTATCAATTGTTAAAATTTATATTAATTTGATTTGTAATTGAATTTATATTTTTAATTATTAAATATTATATTTTTATTATAATTAATTTTTTTAAAAAAATAAAAGTATTTTTTATGTGGGGACGGGGATTTCCCGTGGGAATTTTTTTTTCCGAAATACTATCGGTCTTCGCCTCGCCCTTGTGCGGGGCAGTAGGTGGGGAGGCACTCCCCGCCCCTCCCCCTCCCTCCGCGATCATCCCTATTGATGAGGCATTAATTTTGATTAGTGGTAATTGTGCGCGTGAAATGGCGGGACATTTTTTTTAATAACGTATTTTTAATAATTATTTATAAAAATAAAATGTGTAAGAAAGTATTTATATTTTTAGGGTTTTGTTTCAAAACTGCTACCATCTATATTAGTTTCAGACTGCGAGATCCACCTCAGAAATTTTCCTTTTCTCCGAAATCGCTGCACTGTTCAGCGATTTCAAAGTCAATTTTTTAAATTAATAAATTAATTTTAATTATCCCATCAATTATTAAATTAATAAATATTTAATATAATATAATTTATTTTTTAATTTAATTTTTTAAATAAAATTAAAATTAAAAATTTAATTTTAATTATATAATTTAATATTATATATCGTTATACGTAAAACACTTCCAAATAATATTCTTAGCCAGACGTAACAACTTACCAAAATAATATTGGTAAATAGACTTCATAAGTTATCTGCATTTAGATGTGTTTTTAGTACCTCGGCATAAGTGACTTGTTATAATAAATAATGCTTACAGATACAGTCATGTTCTGATCCTAAATTGCTACTATTAATTTATTACAATGGATAATTTATTATTAACTCCATAATTCATCCAAATAATTGGAGAATTATGTTGGGCCAGGGCCCTATAAAAAGGCCAAGAAAGAGTCCAATATTTGGATATTTCTGCTTTCTTTATAGAGGAAATTACATAGATTACCCATTTTTTAACCCTACTTTCTAAAAATACAGCCATCTCTTATAAATATTTAAAATTATCTTTTTTTAATTTTTTGTTTTTAAAAATACCCCTTTTTGTTAAACGTTCCCCTTTCTCTTTCATTAGCTTCTCCCTCTCGTTGTTGAAGATGTTCTTTCTCGTTCCGGTGACTGGCGGCGACAATGGACATCATGACCGCCACAGGAGGACTCCCAGCATTGAGTCGATTCTTTCGGTGCCCTTCGTTCTTCTCCAACCACCGATGACAAATATACCGGAGAGGGAGATGCCGATGCCTTATAGCTCGGTTTTCGGCCAATTAGGAACAAGAGGAAGGGAAAAAAAGGTTATTCTAGTAGATCTTCCGGCGAAACTCTAACAGTTTGGTAAATCTTCTACTTCTTCTTATTGCTTATCCGCATCATGATTTTAATTCTTCAATTATATCTAAAATTAGACGAATTTGGTCTCAATTTAAGCTAGGTCCTTGTGTTTTATTTTAATTCAATTTGATTGGCACAGGAATTTAATAACTGGGAAATAGAGGCGATGTGTCATTAGAATTGTTGTGTGCATTTGTCTGTACAAGAGGCAATTGCAGCTGATGAAAATCTTGTAATTTTTTGCAAGCCTCTTGAACTTTACAATATTCTTCACCGTCGTGCTCAATACAATGTAATCTTTTTTTCCCTTTATAATTTTCTTTTTGTTTTTTGTAGTCTACTGATTTGAGGTTTATATAATTTTTTATTTTACTTACTGTTTTGAGGTTTATATATCTTTTTCTTTTACTTTCTAATTAAAGTCATTTTTTTAGTTGCATCCTTCTTTTCTTAGAAGATGTTTTCATTGCAGAATGAAAGGAAAGTGAAAAAGGAGGTATGAGCTTGCTTCTTAATGCTTTGCTATACAATTTCTTATGGCATTGTTCTGTTTTATTTTGCATTAGTCTTAATTCCACTAAAGACCATTAGTTTTTATTATGTGGTTAAGATAAGGATCAAGCTCAGCAGGTAGTGTGGTTATTGTTTGTTCTCATATGGAACAGAGCTATTGGAGATACATTGTTCTGTCTTTTAGTTGTTGGCTTCCTGGCTGGTTAATGGCTGCATATACTTATCTAGGCTAGCAGCTGTAATTGTGATTTTCAACTAAAGAGATTACAACAACCAACTACAAAAGACTGAAGGTAGCATGACTTGTTTTTCATAATGGGTTTGTTCTAGAAATTCATTTTGCTTTGTTGCTCTTCAAGTAATGCTAGGGAATGAGTGATTTTTAGTTGTACGTTGTGCAGATAAATTAGTGATTTTTAGTTCTACGTTGTGCAGATAAATTGTCCTATCAGTTATGTTTATTAGCTAAGAGGTCATATATACTCGGGTGTCTTGCATGAGTTGAATTTATTCAGGTCCCACTTACTACTTTAGTAAGCATTCCTTTTTGATAACTGATGTCATGTTTAATCATTTAAAACTCCTTCATTGTCTAGCAGAAACTCTAACACTGGGACTCTATGAAAGTTTTGATGCTTCCAACTGGATTCATGCTTCATATTCTAGATTGGATAATCATTATTACTGTCCATTTTACATGATTCTCTATCTTAAATTGATACATCGAATGCTTTTTTTTCTTTTTTTTTTGCCTTTTTAATTCTTTAATAATTCTTAAGCTAATCCATATCTAATCTTATTCTTTTCATGAATTAAACTTTTCTAGAATGTTCAAAGTATTTGCTGGGAAAATGTCTCATTCATGCATGACAATCTATGCATTTTGGGTTGAGTCAACCTTTGCGATTGGGTTATGGAAAATGAGATTACCCTTGATGTGCACTTTTGCTTTTTTTTTTTACTGAAAGAACAGATATAATTGTCTCATGCCCTGCTTTGAGAGGCAATTGATTATTTTTCCTTTCAATGGCCATAACCCAAAGACCTCGAGCAAGAAGAAGCTGAAAAGAAATCCAAATGAGTGTCTCGAATGTCTGGTTGATTTTCATTAATAAACTCCTATCATTCTGCAACTCCAATTCAAAGTACTAAGCTGAGAAATACATTTTCATTGACGGGACATCCAGCCTTAACACACAGCAGCAGACACAAGAGTTCAATCTCTGAAGTTGGGGCAGTCGAGTGTGCCAAAAAAGAGACATAAACATCAACGTACTGCATCAACTGATTGGCTTACTCTAGATTCAGGAAGGGGTCACAGCAACCATACTGTTTCAGTGCCGTGAGGATATTTATAGAGAGAGGAGGAGGAATAAGGCTTCCTCATGTTTGCAATTTGATTTTGATATAGTGTTTTCATAATATATTATAAAATAAAATAATTTATTTTCTTGTCAAACAATTTTATTATAAATTAATGTTAGAAATTATTCTTTTTATTACAGAATTCTGTCTATATGATGTTCTATAGGTATATTGAGGGAGCTCAGAATTGCTAGAGAGAACAAGAGTCATGGTCTGACTTGGTAAAATTGAATGCTACAATTGATAGAGGAGACTAGCTGACTTGCTGGTGCCATTGACCCATTTTTCTACTTTGAAATTGTATTATGAATTTTGGTATACCGGTGGCATATATACTGTGAAAATAAAAATCATAATAAATAATTTACATCCCAAATTCGGTTAAAAAAATACTTAAACCTTACACTCATTACACATTTTAATTTGACAGAATTACATCCGTCACCGCTCTAATTAACATTTTTTAATTATAACTATGCCTCTATAGTTAATAATTAATTAGTTAATAAGTTTAAATTTGTGTAGGATCTTGTGGTCTCAAGCTACTACTGAATCATGTACTAATTATAGTGCTCTTGGCCTGCAACACAAACAACTGAATGTTTATTTGTTGTTTTTACTTTTTTTGAATGATAATCAAAATTAAATTTTATTTTTTATTTTGGTATACCAAAGGTATACCAGGTATACCGTTGGTATACCAAAATTCAGAATAGCATTTTCAATTCTGGATTTTGGTATACCTGGTATACCATCGGTATACCAAAATCCAGAATTGAGATTGCCAGTCTGGATTTTGGTATACCATCGGTATACCAGGTATACCGGTGGTATACCAAAATCCATAATTAAAAATGGCATTCTGGATTATGGTATACCACCGGTATACATGGTATACCATTGGTATACTAGGTAGTATACCAGGTATATCACCGGTATACCAGTTTAAAAAAATTAAAATTATATTATACGTTTGAAAATGCTAAATTAAATATTAATAATAGATTTTTTAACTATTAATTAAAGCTTAAAAAGTGGATTATATTTCATGATAAGTGAAGAAAAAAAGAGAACTTTTATTTTTTTAGAATGGTTAAAAAAGTTTTTATTGAAAGTCACAATATATGCAACATATTACTATTATCTATTATTTTAATAAAAAAATATTTTAATAATTTCATTAATTTTGTATTACTTTAAAATTTTAAGATTTCATTTCTTCTTGACAAATATTTTTTATATTATTAATGAAAATTTAATTTATATTAAAAAAACAATATAATATGTCTCTTTGGGTATACTTGTAATAGGTTTACGAAATTGTAATTTAAATGTATCAATATTTTCCAAAATTTTGTACACATGCAACTTGGAATGCGACGAAAGCAGTCAATATATACTTTAAATGCAAAAGTAGTATAGATATTAGATGCCAATTTGATTACCATTTGGCACCCTCTCACTCACTAATTTGCCTTTTTGTTATAATTTAAATTTAAATTGATTTAGTGGAATGATTTTTCAAGATTTTATATGGAATTTCACACCCTAAATTGGTCTAAATTTTGTGCCCATGCCAGGCTATACTTGACTAGGAATTTAATCTTTAATCAATCTCGTAATTTGACCCAAATAAAAATAAATAAAATAGACAAATAACAACTTCAACTAATGTTTAAACAATTAACTTAGATATTTAGATTCTGAAAACGTTAATCATGCGTATAACTATAAACTATTAAATTTTAATTTAATTCGTATAAATATGAGATCTAGAGCGAACCACAGATAAGATTGAATCCTATAATTTTATTTGTGTTAGGCTTGTGATTATTGCTTTAATTTGAGTTTAGCTGTTGTAATTTGGTTTTGACAACTAAATTTATTATTTATATTTATTTAATTACATTTAAGGTGGCATAAGTTGTTTTTCTTCCCCCTTGGATGTTAGTTAAGGACATAAAGTAAATGTTGTCTCAGATGCTAGGTGGTTTGAGTATCTGTTGTCTCAGATGCTAGGTGGTTTCAGCTCACAGAACATTCTTTTTAGCGAGGAGCTTCTGATTCGTCTCCCTGTTGGCTCAACCCTGTCAACAGCTGTGCTTCTTTTGCAGCTAGGCGGCAGTTAACATCTTTTTATTATTGTTCGGTTCAATTAGTGTCCTCGAATTAGCACTCTATTTTTGGGGATTTTATGTCTTGTTTTGATTGTTGTCAATTTTGTGCCCTTCATTCCGGGGCTTCTTTGTCCTTGACTGTTAATTTCCCAATCAATAACATCTTCAGCTTATCAAAAAAAAAATGTTAAAGAGGAGCAGTAGCTCTTATCCAGATCTCAAGCAAGAATCTTTATGAAAAACTTTTGTACTTTTGTAGTTCGTTCCACTTCACCGTAGCCAGTATTGTCACCACCGTCTCTTGCACCTCCTACTCCTCCCCCGCCTTCACCTCCGTCTCCAGCAAGAAGCAGTCACAGACAAAGGCTAACTTATCAAACAGTTTCCCACAAAGAAAAGGTGGAGAAAGCGTGTGAAAAATTATCAGGAATTTTCAGAAATGGAGAATCGTTCATCTACGCCGCCTCCTCCTCCTCCTCCGCCACCGCCTCCACGTCCTCCGCCATCTCCGCCAGTCACGAAAGGGACGCGATCAGAGCGCAGTCATTGGAGTCTTATTATTCACTCTTATGCTTCTTAACCTGCAGAGCCTTACATGAAGAAGAAAGATGAGGAGAATGAGAAGGAGGTATGAAAAGAGGGGAGAGTTTAAGTTAAATTAAAAAAGTGGTATTTTTAAAAATGAAAATTTAAAAAAAGGTATTTTTGAAAGAGAAAAAAAGAAGATGGTATATTTAAGTTTAACACCTTTTTTTTGGGTAGTTTTATAAAACTCCCTTTATAATTTTCATACTCTCAATTGGAAAATAAGGTTTGGTTTAGAGGTGTTTAAATTTGGGGTAATCCATTTAGTCCATTTAATTCAACCCATTTAATCAATTTTTTTTTATAATTATAGTGAGTTATTGTAAATTATATAATTCATTCTAATATTTTAAAAATATACATGTTGGTTATGTGTTATTATATAACCTAACCAATTAACCTACATTACACTCTTTTTTAAATACACTCACTTATACTTTTTCTTTATTCATCTATTTTCAATTTTTATTATTTCATTTAAATTTTGTTCAAAATCTATAAATTTTTTTCAAAAATATTTCTAATGATGCTCTAATACTATTCAAATTTTTTATACTATAATAAATATAAAAAATTAAAATAAGTTAAAAATTTCAAAAATTTTGGTCTTCAAAGTAATTGTTCACTGCTTATTGTAATTGTCTGCGTGTTGGCAAAATAAATTCTTAATTTCTGCTCCTCTGTTTCTAACTTCCAAGACTGTATTAAAATAAAATACATTTATTAGCTATATTTTGCTCACTTATTTTCAACCTCTATGTAAAAAAGAAATGGGAGTAATATGCATTCTTCATGTTGGTCAATTTTGCACGAATTACTTTTCTTCTTAAGAAAATATAAAATAAAATAAAAAATCAGTTTTCGATTTTTGACTCTTAATTTTTTTGAACCGAATCATAGACTTTCTTCTTAGATTAAATTTGGATCTATATTTGTCCGAAAATGTTCGGATCAAATTTCAAATTAGAGTAAAAAATTGAAAGTTCCAATGAAGAGGTAACCAAGATAAAAATTTTAGGGTGGCATTTGATTATGCCTCGAAATTCATGGGTTCATGAGAAAATTTTCATTTTTTTGGGTACTGATTAAACCACGGTCATTAACTAATTAAAACTTTGTCATAAAATTTATATCTTAAATCATGAACCCAATTGTCATAAAATATTATTATGATATTACACATATTATCTTTGCAAATTATAGCTATTGATTATCATTAATTTTTTTATGAAATTTATATGCAATTTTAAATTTTTTGGCACTATAAATTTATAAGCTTGAGGTATTTTAAAAAATATTTATAAAAATAAAATTAACTCTTTATATTTAAAAATATATAAATATAAATAATTTATATGTTTATAATATAATATAAAAAATTAACATAACCCATATAACCCACATAAACCAACCAATCCAACATAAAAAATTTAATACATAATCCACTTAATTTTGATTAAATCCAATCCATTTAATAATTTAGGTGGGTTAGAGAGAAAATCAATTGTAATCCATCTAACCCACATTTGAACACCCCTAGTTTGGTTAATTAACGGGGAAGACAAAGAAACCATCCAATTTGTATTTTTCTCACCTATATACCTTACACCCTTTTCGCCAATAACAAAATAAACACGATCATTAAGTCATTATCTTCTGTCTATGATAAATGCATGCTATTTCTTTTCCATATATAAATTTTAAATTAATCTACCACTGCTGAAGTGTGGAGATTTTTTTAAAATAATGTTTATTTGGATAGTTACTAGACAATAAAATAATTGACTTTAACATTTTAACCAATTGATTTTTTTTTTGTGATTACAATTTTTTATAAGATAAAATAGTCAAGATAAAATTGAAAAACATTATGAATTTTTTTTTAATTATTTGTTAAAATTTTTGAGATAAATTAAAAATATATTTTTAATTTTTATTTATTTTTTATCTGATAAAATAAAATAATACATATTTTGATTTAATTTCAATTTATCTAGTATAAATTGAAATTAATTTGACTAATAATTTTTAAATGCGGATAAATTATTCTTATTTTTTTGCTCTTGTAAAAACGAAAAATGAGTAGACAAAGCATGTGGGTTGAAAGTTCTTATTTATTTGGTTTAAATGTCTCACTCGCATATGAAGAAAACTTTATAGTACAATGGGGCTTAAATTTATTCCCTTGATGCTAAGAATAAACGAGGACAATGTTTATTTTTATTTTTATTATTTATTTTATAAAAGGACAAGAAGTTCAATCAAGAACTTTTATTTTGGGGAAATGGTTTTTCAATCCCACCATTGAATGCTGTGGGCACACTCTAGATAGAGAAAACAAATCCACTTGCTTGACTAAATAGAAGGAAAAAGGGAAAAAGAAGGTTTCTAAAACTATCACAATAATTAATACGTGACAACTTAATGTTGGTGGCACTGATAAAAAAAAATTGATGCAAAAGAATAATAAATAAATTTAAAATTAATATTAATTTATATAATTAAAATTAAAGTTAATTAATTTTTATTTCATTTAAAAAATTAAATTAAATTATATTAAAAATTTATTAATTTAATAATTGGAGGATGTGGAAATTTTTGTACTGAAACCGCTGTATCTTTCAGCAGTTTCGGTACAAAAATTTTCGCATCCCAATAAAACTGTTGCAAGTGGTAACGATTTCATAAAACATTCAAAAAATATAAATACTTTCTGACAATACCTCATTTTTATAAATAATTAATAAAAACACATTATTAAAAAAAATGTTCTTGAAATAGCATACATATATATATATACACATCATTGTATCATTGCAAGCGCACGAGCTGTAATACATTTTATTATTTTTTTATAAAATTAAATTAATTATTTTTTATATTTATTGAATTTGTAGACAGACAGATATTTATTGAAATACGTATAGCTCGGTTAGTAAAAAATAATAAAGAGAAAGTGATTGAATTTTGGAAAGTCCACACATAACTGAAATTGATGGAGCTTGGTTGCGCTATATTAAGTTTGGAACGCCTAGAATCGTAAGTTGAAACATTTAATATGATGATCTTAGCATATCCTTTCATAGAACAGGATGGATTTACACCCAGATAATTCCTCGCAAGAGTATCGAAATCATAAGATTTAGGCATCGGAGTTTCATCATTTAACCTTTTTACAATATAGCAAGGGAGCTGATTTTCGAATAGAATCAAATCTAAAAATGTTAAAATTTTATAAGGGCATTTTTGACAGTATATTCTTAAAAAACATCCTTACACTCAATTTGTTAAAATTTTGCAACTTTTTTTTTTCTTTTACACAAATCATTTTCCACGTCAATGCGTGTGTGGGTGGTGGTTGAAAGACAAAGAAATAGATAAAAAAAAAATGGACAAACTTTTATTGCTCACAATCTGCTAGAAACATACTCTTAAACAGAACAACACCTAAAAACGGGCAATCTCCTGTCGACGGACTCCTTTTGACTAGGAGAATAGCAAGCAATATCATTGAAGCTTTGAGGCTGCTAGCGATTGAGTAATTGCTTGAAGTCGCTAATGGCAGAAATCAAAGTCAAAATTAAGAGAAGAGCAGCTGCAACAGTTGCAGTACCTCTCCAGAGATTGCTAAAATACACGAGTCTAAGTGCTGCCTTCCTGTGGTGCCAACGGTTGCTATAATGCTCATGTAGCTCCCTAATAACAGAAGCATAACAAGTGCGATATTCATTCATTCCTTTACATAGTTTGTTAATAAAATCTGCAAACATTCGGTTGCTGCCAAGCCAATGTACAATAATTCCAGCATCAACCAGCAACTCCACATCTTCCTCCTTGTTTATCAAATCCGCCAAGAAAAAAAAGAAGCTGCATACGCCTGCTTTGAACGGGTGATGGATCTGCTCGAAAGCCATAACATTTCGGAATTCAGCTTCGAAGTATTGATTGACATACAGCACTGGCATTTTCAACCGTCCATCCACGAATTCCACATCAAGACTCAACACTTGCTGGTTCACCGCCTCAAAATTCACTCCCGCTTGATGCAGCTTGATTGCGCTATATTTAAGCTTGTGATCATCCAAGCTTTCGTAAGTTGTATTTTTTTTGCTCAGACATGATAGTCTTAGCATATCAACAAAATGCCTTACTTCCCCAGAAGATGGATTTACGATCAGATAACTCTCGGCAAGAGTATTGAAGTCATAAGGTTCATGAGGCCTCAGAGTTTCATCATATAGTCGTTCTAGAATAAAGTAAGGGAGCAGATTTTCTAATAGAATAAAATCGAAATATATAGAAACTCTTGCACCTGTTAGAACATCATCCTCATATTTGTCAAATTCCATCTCTCTCAACAAGTTCTCTATAATAAACACTGAATCCAATAAAACCATCTTCACAAAGTCAGTGGGGTTAAGCGTGCAAGGATCATAATAGGAGCGGCGAATTTTGTCTTCGGATTCCGTAATAATGCGGGAAAGATGATTCACAACTTGTTTCTGTGACTTCCCTTTTACTCTTTGGCAGAATAGTTTTAAATATCTGAGTTTTTGTTTTTCCATTTTCCGTAATCTAGGTTTATCATGATGAAGAGGCCCAATAGATATTACCTGAGGACTGTAGGCTTCTTTCTTCTCTCTACAAATCGAATTGGGAACTCTGGAAATGGATGTCTCATCAGAGTGTAAGGGATCCTCCAAATCATCTGGAATCTCAATCAGCGTCTCTTCCGATTCATGTTCTTCAATTAAACTTCTTTCTTCTCCTTTCTCTACCATTTTTCAGAACTCCCTGGACTAGATTTTGCAAGTTTATTAGAGAGAGAGAGAGACTGAAGAAAAGAAAAGAAAAGAAAGATCCCAGGGTAACTAACCTGCAAATTTGACCTCCGAAAATGAGAATTTCTCTTCTCAGAAACTGCTATTAAGCTGCTTGATGAGATAAAATTATTTCCTAATGGCGCATTATAGATATAACTAAAATTCAACTATACTGGATTGATTCATCTAATGAATAAAATAAAAAATGGAGGTCCAGTAGTTAGAGATAAATCCCATCATTAAACTTTCATATTACATGGCATAGCCCAAATTAATTTTTACATCTATGTTCTGTTAAGTCAAGTCAATTTGGACGAGTATATTTTTTCTTTTAATTGGCTGTCTTGATGATGATATTTTTTTTTTTAATTTTTTATGAGGTTAGCTTATACGACAAATAAACCAAATTATTGAGAAAGAAATGACAGAGAAAGGTTAGTTAGGCTTGAGAAATGATAATTATTTTTATTAATATTTTTTCCTTTCGCTTTCAAGTGATGCCAATGATGTTGAGATTCAAAAGCCCCCAGCAAATAACGCGATTAGAATGTTTTATATTATGTCTTATTTATAATGAAAATTAACTTTTTAATAACTTTTTCACGACAACCTTACAAGTAATGCAAATTTATTTATTTATTTATTTATTTTTTAATTTGAACTGGTTATATGTGACAAACTTATCTTGAAACTTTAAATTTAGATTAGCGATTTCATGAATGTACGGTCCACTTCGATAAGGAGGTTACATAAAATTTTATGTTTAATTAGCAATTTTATACAAATAGAATTTACTTATTATAGCGGAGTTTGACTAAAAGGTATTTGCTGTTGGAAATTGAAAAAAAAAAAGGGTGACAAGTGTTAAATTATCATAAATGAGAATGCATCCACCAAATAAGAGTCCAATGTATACTGTATACATTCAATACATTAGTAACTTGCCAAATTACTCAAATTGAACTATTCAAATATACCATTGAAAAAAATATATTAAATTCACTTTTGCCCAAATTTAAGGTTGTCATTCATTTTTTTTCTAAATTAAATATATTCAATTTACTTTTATCCAAATTTAATATACTGAATTCACTTTTATTTAAAAAATAAATCGAATTCACTTTACTAAACTAAATATACTGTATTTATTTTTACCTAAACTGAATAAACTGTATTTAATTATTCAAATTAAACTCAAATTTAATCTTATTTTAGTTGAAATTGAATTTGTAAACTTAATTTTAATTGAATTTAATCAACTAATTCGATTTTAATTGAATACTATAATAATAATTTATTCCAAATAAAAATGAGTTGAATATATATATATATATATATATATATATATATATATATATATATATATATATATATATATATATATATATATATGTGTGTGTGTGTGTGTGTGTTTATATTTTTAAAATTAATTATTATTTTTTTTGAAAATATTTTGAAATATTATCTGGGTAAAGGATAGTTGCAGGGTAGTAAGTCCTGTGTTAGCCGACAGATAGGCATTTAGAGCTGTAAATCCATTGTAAGGTTATCCATGTAAAAAAAAAAATCTTAAAAAAAAAGAAAAAGAATTAATTCTTAAAATATGGATAATTTATTTTGTAGAACTACTTCTTTGTCTAGTTATTCTACCTCAAACTCTTTGAATCTAGGATCACAAAGATCACGTGTAGTAAACAGTGAAGAAATCACTATTGAAGATTTTCAAAAATTCATAAATAATTGAAAATTTTCAAAAATAAAATGAGATCAAGTTTATGAGAACAGTCTTTTTCAAAAACTCATAAAAATTGATTTCATTATTAAAACAAAAGAACAGGGAGTTCAAATATCAAAATTATTTGAAACTATTCATCTCCTTTCTCAAAAAACTCTACAAAAACACATAGATAGAAAATATGAATACATTCATATAGGTCTTGTTCAACTAGGAATAAAACCTATAACAAGAGAAGGATTAAACACCTCGATTCTTTGTGTTTTGAGGGATGCGAGATTTTTAGATTTTAAAGATGGAATTATAAGCTCAGTTGAGTCAAGTCTTTTTCAATGACCAATGTCATTTGAATGCTCACCAAATATTTCATTATCTCTTGTAGATCCAAACATTTTGAAATCTTTGGTTTTACAAATTAAAACTCATAATTATAAAATGCTGGAAGGATATATTTCAGTAGCTATTATTTTTAAAATACATTATAAAACAATGTTTTCTGCCTTTACATCTGTAAAAAATGTAACTAAAAAAGGTAAAATCTTGTTTTTATAAACGCATTTATCCAGAGCAAATACTGTTATTCCAAAAATCATACTTTGGAAAGATATTGATCTTCCTGAAGAATGGGTTTTAGAAGGAGCAACTAACCCAAAATCTCCTAAAATTCTAAACCAAATACTCATTTGAGGAAAATTACTCAGTACGATGATGAAAGGGTAAAAATAAGCTTTTTAAGAGCTTCAAGTTACCGGTTCTCTGACATGGTTCCTCTACAAGTACTATTGACATAGGACGAGCCTCAAAGCTCCCCTCAGTAATTTATCTCCCTGATAGGGAAGAAAATTTTCCAAAACCAAGATTTTCTTGTTTTAGCATTCCAAGTGCATCTTTTCAAAATGTTGATTATTCAACAACAGTTCCTCATCGGGTCTACAATAGACCACAAGTTTCAAACGAGGAACCACTTCATGTTTCACCACCTACTTCACCGTCTTTTTCAGCTATAACAGAAAATGTTATAAATGAATTAAATGTCATTGAAAAAGATTTTAAAGTAGACAAAACGCATTTGCATAAGGATTTCTATTCAAAAGAAAATATAGAAAAAAAAACATGGTTCTTCAAAAATTTTCTAGAAAAAAGAAAAGAAATTCAAGAAATATATTATGAATTTGTTTTTGAAAATAAAACGCAAATTCTATTTTTTGACTGGTTTGAAATTTACACTTTACAAGAAAAAATTTCATACCCATTTTAACAAAAAACTGTAAATCCTATCACTTCTAGGAGTAAGGATATAGAGTGGGAAATGTCTGATGGTAGAAAAATACAGTCTTTACATCCGCCATTAAGACATATAAAAATAACACACTTAAACCAAACAGTAGAAGCAAGTCCTTACAAAACTCCGAATGAAAATACAGATAAGGATATTAAAAACATTATTCAACAGAATGATTTTACAAACACTCATCTTAGTACAATTGCTAAACAGTTAACTAGGATTGAGGAGCACCAAAAGACTTTTGTCGTTTCCCCTGTTGAAACCTCAGAATCAAAGTTAAAAAACCCGATCTTTAAACCTTTTCAGGTATCCAAGACTAGTCAAAAATTATTTAAGAAAGGTAAATCAGAATTTACTCAAGCCTTGAAAGACCAATTAAGTAGGATTGAGTCATCCTCTACATCTGCTCCCATGGTTGCACAAGAAACCTTAGATAAAAATAAAACAGTCAGCATCTTAGATCAGATCTCAGACTTCGAACAAAGCCAAAAATAGGAGTTGTCCATACTCCATTGGCCATAAAGTTCACCTTCACCTTTGGCCATGGTAACTGCTCCAAACTTAGGAATGAAAAATAGATCAAATGTATTATCTCAATCCAAATTCAAAGCCTCTATTGTCTATGAGTGGAACATAGATGGTATGTCTGAGTATAATATCCTTAGTCTTCTGTAACAGATGACTATGGCATCCAATGCCTATAAAATCCAAACAAATACCCCTGATAGAGCAATAGCTGAATTGCTTATAGCAAGATTTTTCAGGTTAGTTAAAAGTCTGGTGGGATTTCCATCTTACCTAGCAACAAAGTTAGAAATTTTAGGTGCTATTCAAACAACAGAGGAAGGAACTCCCATCCTCAATGAGTTAGGAAACCCTATTTTAGACGCAGTTGTAATACTAATCCACATAATTAGTTTGCACTTCATAGGAGATCCATCTTATTTAAAAGATAAAAACGCAGAACTGCTTTCAAACCTTAGGTGTAAAAAGCTTTCTGAATTCCAAAACTATAAAATCACATTTCTAACTAGAATCATGCTTAGAAAAGATTCCAATCAACCATTTTGGAAAGAAAAATTCTTAGCAGGATTACCAACTCTCTTAGGAGAAAAGGTTAGAAATAAAATTAAATGTTTGGAATAAATCAAATCCCATATAATCATCTGACTTATGGAGAATTGGTTAGTTTCACTCAAAATGAAGGATTAAAAATCTGTCAAGATTTAAAACTTCAAAAGCATTTGAAAATAGAAATGAAGAAAACATGATAAGAACTAGGGTCATTTTGTAAACAGTTTGAAATTCCAACAGGAAACTAAACTAAAGATTGTGGAGGTTCTTGTTCAAAATCTCACAATAAGTCTTACAAAAAATCTCGAAAAAGTTTTTCCCAAAGCCAAATAAAGAAAATTTCTATAAGAAATCTAAACCTAGAAAACCCTATAGGAAAGAAAATCCAATTACAAAATCTTTTAAGAAATATGATAAAAAATAAGTTGTTTGTTATAAATGTAATCAACCTAGACATATTTCAAGATATTGTAGAATAAATAAAAAAACTTCATGAATTACAATTAGAAGATGAAATAATTCAAAAAATTTCATTACTTTTAGTTGGAACTTCAAAAGAAGAAAGTCAAATAGATTTATCTGAAGAAGATAATTCTACAGAATTTGATGATCTAGCAACCTGTAGTTCATCTACAAACGATTCTAAAGAAGATACAAGATCGTAAAAATCTATAAATGTTTTAACAAAAGATCAAGAGTTAATGCTTGATATCGTAAAACAAATAGAAGGTAAAAAAAACTTCAAAAGGAAATTATAGAAAAACTCTTAAAATCCTTTGAAAATAAAACACCAAAATCTCCTTCATCGTCTAACACAACTTTAATAAAAACAAACCCCTATGATTTAACAAAAATGTTAGGAGCAAAAACAAAGAAAAATTCTCATGTTACTATCCAGTCACTTCAAGAAGAAATTGGAATAGTAAAAGAAGAATTAAAAAATCTTAAACAAAAACAAAAATCGAATTCTGACCTTCTTCAACAACTGGTTTTTAAAATCACAAAAAAATAATGAAACAGAAGAACATTCTTTTGAGGAAGAAGAAGAAGATGATTTTGAAAACACAAAAAATGAAATTAAAAACTTGGAATCATTTCCAGAAGATTTTTTATTTGTTTTAAAAATTGTAACTAGTAGAAAATATCTAATTAAGGTAACACTTGTTTTTTCAGATAATTTTCAAATTGAAACAATTGCTCTTTTTGATACCGGTGTAGATTTAAATTGCTTAAAAAATGGTATTATTCCAAAAAGATTTGCTCAAGAAACCAATGACAAACTTTCTGTAACAAATAATTAAAAAATGGTGATTAAAAGCAAAACTGAATCTACCATAAAAAATAGTACTGTTTCAATTAAAAATCCTTTTGTTTTGTTAGAAAATATAAATCATAATGTCATTTTAGGGACTCCATTCATCAACATGATAACTCCCTACTCTGTCAATTATGATAGCATTTCTTTTAAATCTAAAGGAAATAAAATTGTTTTCCCTTTTATTGAAAAACTTAGAACAAGAAATTTAAATCATTTAAAGGTTTGTTCTGTTTACAAAAATGAATTAAATCTTTTAATTCAAGGAAAACAAAAACATCTTCAATTTTTAAAACATGATGTTTTATTCTCTAGAATCCAGGAGAATTTAGAAACTAAATTCATTTAACAAAAAAATCAGGATTTTAGAAATCAAATTGAAAAGGAAATTTGTTCAGATTTACCAAACGCTTTTTGGAAAAGAAAACAACATATGGTAGATTTACCATATGAAAATGATTTTTTAGAAAAATTAATCCCGACAAAAGCTAGGCCAATTTAAATGAATCACGAACTCAGGAATCATTGTAAAAATGAAATTCGTGAACTACTTTCTAAAAAATTAATTATAAAATCCAGGTCTCCTTGGAGTTGTGCATTTTTTTATGTCAATAAAAATTCAGAAATAGAAAGAGGTACACCAAGACTTGTGATAAATTACAAGCCTTTAAACAAAACTTTAAAATGGATTCGATATCCGATTTCAAATAAAAATGATCTTTTACAAGGTTTACATTCTGCCTTAGTCTTTTCAAAATTTGATTTAAAATAAGGATTTTGGCAAATTCAAATTGAACCTAAAGATCGTTATAAAACGACTTTCACAGTTTCTTTCGAACAATATGAGTGGACAGTAATGCCATTTGGACTAAAAAATGCTCCATCGGAATTTCAAAGAATAATGAACTATATTTTTGCGCCTTATTCAAAATTCTGCATAGTATACATTGATGAAATACTAATCTTTTCAAACTCTTTGGAACAACATTTTAAAGATTTAAAAACTTTCTTCATGGTAGCAAGAAAAAATGGCTTAGTAGTTTCTAAATCAAAAATCTCTCTTTTCCAAACAAAAATTCATTTCTTAGGTTATTATATTACCCAAGAAATAATTACTCCAATTGAGAGATCTTTAATTTTTGTAGAAAAATTTCCTGATAAAATTTTGGATAAAATTCAACTCCAAAGATTTTTAGGAAGTTTAAATTATGTTTTAGATTTCTGTCCAAACATTAACCTCCTTGCAAAACCTTTGCATGATAAGTTAAAGAAAAATTCAGTACATTGGTCTGATGAACACACTAGGGTTGTTCAACAAATCAAGAAATAGGTTAAAGAAATCCCATGTTTGCATCTTGTTGATCCTTCAGCATTTAAAATCGTAGAAACAAATGCTTCAGACATAGGATATGGAAAAATATTAAAACAAAAGGTCAATGGCAAAGAATGCATTGTTCAATACACCTCTGCACATTGGAATGATTGTCAAAAAAATTATCCAACAATTAAAAAAAAAAATTCTTTCAATTGTTATGTGCATTCAAAAATTTCAAAGCGATTTACTAAATCAAAAGTTTTTACTTCGTATTGATTGTAAATCTGCTAAAGAAATTTTGCAAAAAGATGTTCAAAACATTGCATCAAAACAGATTTTTGCCAGATGGCAAGCAATTCTTAGTGTATTTAATTTTGAAATTGAATTTATTCGAGGAGATAAAAATTCAATTCCAGATTTTCTGACCAGAGAGTTCCTTCAAAATAGGTCTTGAGTGAACCCACTAATGCCCAGAAAATCAAAAAAGGGAAAAAAGGTCCAAAAGGACCCGAATGAGAAAGAAACAAAACCAGCAGTATCTACTACTGTTCCAATGAAATCTTGGGCCCAAAAGGTCGAAGAAGATGAAGAAAAAGCCAAACAACAGTCCAAAACGATCCATGATTAGAGCCAAACTGTTCAAAAAGACCCAGAAATAATTTACTGATTCAAAAAAGCCTTAGAAGATGAAGAAGCCCTAAAACCCCCAAAAGAGAAAAGGCTTCAAACACTAAAGGCTTTCTCATAACTTGAGGCCTTAAAAGCCCAAATTGCAGAATTAGAAGCCTTCATGGGTAAAAATCTAAACTCTGTTGCAAAAATCGAGAGAGGAGAATCTTCGACTCAAAAAACCCTATCTCAAAGTTCTGCAAAAACATTGCAAGAGTCATTTTGCAATAAAATTATTGTTTTAAAAAATTCTTGTGAAGAAATTATTTTAAAACCCTCGAAAGAGAAATTTACACAAATAATTTTATCATAGAATGATTTTGAGTTAGTTTTGTCTCAATCAAAACTACCAAAAGCAGAATATTTTACAAAACCTGATTTTCAGTATGTTTGGACTATTGAGGATGGTTTTCATTTTCAAAACCCTCAATAGGCCATCACACAAATTTTTCCAAAAGGCTGGTATTTTAAACCATGGGATTTAACAAAATTCCAGCCTTATTACTTGGCAATATTGGAATCTACATGCTCTGTGACGGTTACTCGTAACCCTAAAAATGGCTCTAAAATCCTTTATTCCACCATAAAAATTCACAAAATCCTTTCTCTACTCGAATAGGGATCGGTTTTCCATACCCTAAACACTTTCCGATTAACTTTCAAATAACCTTAAATCATTGTAGGACATACACTTACTGGGATTATCAATAAGCCTGGTATAATGCATTCCTACTACAAAACCAAAAAGGTAGCCACACTTGGCTATTTTTCTTCCTAAAAATAGACCCCTCAAAAATTTCCTTCTGGTTTAACCATTGGTGGAAATTGTATGGTGCCTCTCCTAAAATCTTAAGACCTTCGGTTTAAGAAGGCTATCAACTATTTAAAAATACCTACAAACCTTCAAATAAGGAAAGGCAATTCCATCCCTTGATGCTTTTTGCCAGAAAATTCTATATGCCATGGATAATAGCATGGAATTTAGAATACCAGCAAAAGGAGGCCCAAACAGTTTTAGTTCGCAGGTTTCAAATTCGTTGGTGGATAAAATTCACTGTTCCAGATGGTATAAAAAAACATGGTGTCATGCAATGGCTCCAAGCACAAGGACTCACAAAACCAGGCCCAGAAGTCTTCTAATTATTGGCCTAAAAGTCCTTTGCACAGACCCAATTGGCAGCAGCAAAAACTAAAGAAGAATATTTCCAGATTATGGCCCAGCTTCTCCATAGTGAGGCCTCATCTTCAAAAACTTCCTCGGTTTGTTCAGTCCATTCAAAAGCCTCATCTTCAGATTCTGAGACCATTATTGACTTAGGAGATGATAATGAGGATGATTGTTTTGGTATTTTTTCTCCACCTTAGTAGACTTTTATTTCAAACATGGATTCTTTTAAAATCCATACTTTGTAAGCAGGTCTAGCCTAAAGCCTAAACAGGCTTATAAAAAAAAGTAAAATTAAAAATAAATTATTAGATTCTTTTCTTATCACCGATAGATATCTATTCTCCCCATGTGATGACTCCAAAATGGACAAACAATTGCTCCACCAATTGCCCCACTAACTCGAAACACCCGTGATTAATGGGAATCTTTATCTTTCCAGCTAAACGTGGGTTCAAGATCCCACTTATTATGGCATAACAAACGAAGTCTTCCTTCTATAAAAGGACTCTTCATTCTCCACAAAGAGGCAGACTCTCCTTTAGGTAGAAAACACTCTCAAGCTTAGAAATAGGAAGCTTATGTGTTAAGCACACCTTGTAAAAATCTTGAAACTTAGAGTACTATCTTCGAAAATAAACTTGTAAATTTTATTTTGTTTTCAGAAAATGTAAGTATGCTCATGTGTTGAGCTTTACTTTCTTATGTATTTTATTTTTCATATATAAAATCTTATTTTGTATATCTGTGTTCAAGTGTTGTTGCATTCATAAGTATGCTCTGCACCTGCGGCTTAAGCTGATCTTGTGCATCAGAAGCCCTGTTTGCATAATGCTTGTGTTGCATTAAAAAGGTATATCGGTTGCAATATAGACCTGCGAGCTACTGGTTTCCAAAGGACATTTTGTGCCGTGGTCTTTTGCCACGTACCTTGCATACATGTTTTATTCTCTGCATGATATTTTCATAGATCTTTAATAAACATCCTCTCAGATCCTGGGCGTCAATTGGTATCAAAGCCTAGAGGGGTGGTAGATCTATACAGTAACTTGTTTATATTTTTAAAATTAATTTTTTTTTGAAAATATTTTGAAATATTATCTGGGTAAAGGATAGTTGCAGGGTAGTAATTCTCGTGTTTGTCGACGGATAGGCGTTTAGGGCTGTAAATCCATTGTAAGGTTATCCCTGTAAAAAAATAATTTTTTTTAAAAAGAATTAATTCTTAAAATATGGATAATTTATTTTGTAGAACTACTTCTTTGTCTAGTTTTTCTACCTCAAACTCTTTGAATCTAGGATCACAAAGATCACGTGTAGTAAACAGTGAAGAAATCACTATTGAAGATTTTCAAAAATCCATAAATAATTGAAAAATTCCAAAAATAAAACGAGATCAAGTTTATGAGAATGGTCTTTTTCAAAAACTCATAAAAACTTATTTCATTATTAAAACAGAAGAACGGGGAGTTCAAATATCAAAACCATTTGAAAATATTCATCTTCTTTCTCAAAAAAACTCTATAAAAACACATAGACAGAAAATATGAATACATTCATATAGGTCTTGTTCATGTAGGAATAAAACCTCTAACAAGAGAAGGGTTAAACACCTCAATTCTTTGTGTTTTGAGGGATGCGAGATTTTTAGATTTTAAAGATGGAATTATAAGCTCAGTTGAGTCAAGTCTTTTTCAAGGACCAATCTCATTTGAATGCTCACCAAATATTTCATTATCTCTTACAGATCCAGACATTTTGAAATCTTGGATTTTACAAATTAAAACTCATAATTACCAAATGCTGGAAGGATTTATTCCAGTAGCTATTATTTTTAGAATACATTATAAAGCAATGTTTTTTGCCTTTACATCTGTAAAAAATGTAACTAAAAAAGGTGAAACCTTGTTTTTACAAACGGATTTATCCAGAGCAAATACTGTTATTCCAAAAACCATACTTTGGAAAGATATCGATCTTCCTGAATAATGGGTTTTAGAAGGAGCAACTAACCCAAAATCTCCTGGAAAATCTAAACCAAACACTCATTTAAGGAAAATTACTCAGTACGATGATGGAAGGGTAAAAATAAGTTTTTCAAGAGCTTCCAGTTGTTGGTTCTCTGACTCTGGTTCCTCTACTAGTACTATTGACATAGGACGAGCCTCAAAGCTCCCCTCAGTAATTCATCTCCCTGATAGGGAAGAAAATTTTCCAAAACCAAGATTTTCTTTTTCTAGCATTCCAAGTGCATCTTTTCAAAACGTTGATTATTCAACAACAGTTCCTCATCAGGTCTACAATAGACCACAAGTTTCAAACGAGGAACCACTTCATGTTTCACCACCTACGTCACCGTCTTTTTCAGATGTAACAAAAAATGTTATAAATGAATTAAATGTCATTGAAAAAGATTTTAAAGTAGACAAAACACATTTGAATAAGGATTTCTATTCAAAAGAAAATCTAGAAAAAAGAACATGGTTCTTCAAAAATTTTCTAGAAAAAAGAAAAGAAATTCAAGAAAAATACTATGAATTTGTTTTTGAAAATAAAATGCAAATTCTATTTTTTTACTTGTTTGAAATTTACACTTTACAAGAAAAAATTTCATACCAATTTCAACAAAAAACTATAAATCCTATCACTTCTAGGAGTAAGGATATAGAGTGAAAAATGCCTGATGGTAGAAAAATACAGTCTTTACATCCGCCATTAAGACATATAAAAATAACACACTTAAACCAAACAGTAGAAGCAAGTCCTTACAAAACTCCGAATGAAAATACGGATAAGGATATTAAAAATATTATTCAACAGAATAATTTTACAAACACTTATATTAGTACGATTGCTAAATAGTTAATTAGGATTGAGGAGCACCAAAAGACTTTTGTCATTTTTCCTATTGAAACCTCAAAATCAAAGTTAAAAAACCCAATCTTTAAACCTTTTCAGGTATCCAAGACTAGTTAAAAATTATTTAAGGAAGGTAAATCAGAATTTACTCAAGCCTTGAAAGATCAATTAAGTAGGATGGAGTCATCCTCTACATCTGCTCCCATAGTTGCATAAGACACCTTAGATAAAAATAAAACAGTCAGCATCTTAGATTAGATTTTTGACTCCGAACAAAGCCCAAAATAGGAGTTGTCCAGACTCCATTGGCCACGGAGTTCACCTTCACCTTTGGCCATGGTAACTGCTCCAGACTTAGGAATAGAAAATATACCAAATGTATTATCTTAGTCCAAATTCAATGCCTCTACTGTCTATAAGTGGAACATAGATGGTATGTCTGAGTATAATATCCTTAGTCTTCTGCAACAGATGACTATGGCATCTAATGCCTATAAAATTCAAACAAATACCCCTGATAGAGCAATAGCTGAATTTCTTATAGCAGGTTTTTCAGGTTAGTTAAACGGTTGGTGGGATTTCCATCTTACCCAACAAAAACGGTTAGAAATTTTAGATGCTATTCAAACAACAAAGGAAGGAACTTCCATCCTTGATGAGTTAGAAAACCCTATTTCAGATGCAGTCGCAACACTAATCTACACAATTAGTTTGCACTTCATAGGAGATCCATCCCATTTAAAAGATAAAAACGCAAAACTGATTTCAAACCTTAGGTGTAAAAAGCTTTATGAATTCCAAAACTATAAAAACACATTTCTAACTAGAATCATGCTTAGAGAAGATTCCAATCAACCTGTTTGGAAAGAAAAATTCTTAGCAGGATTACCAACTCTCTTAGGAGAAAATGTTAGAAATAAAATTAAAGAAACGTTTGGAATAAATCAAATCCCATATAATCATCTAACTTATGGAGAATTGGTTAGTTTCACTCAAACGGAAGGATTAAAAATCTGTCAAGATTTAAAACTTCAAAAGCATTTGAAAATGGAAATGAAGAAAATACGACAAGAACTAAGGTCATTTTGTAAACAGTTTGAAATTCCAACAAGAAACCAAACTAAAGATTATGGAGGTTCTTGTTCAAAATCCCACAATAAGTCTTACAAAAAATCTCGAAAAAGGTTTTTCCCAAAGCCAGATAAAGAAAATTTCTATAGAAAATCTAAACCTAGAAAACCCTATAGAAAACAAAATCCAATTATAAAATCTTTTAAGAAATATGATAAAAAAACAAGTTGTTTGTTATAAATGTAATCAACCTGGATATATTTCAAGATATTGTAGAATATATAAAAAACTTCATTATTTACAATTAGAAGATGAAATAATTCAAAAAATTTCATCACTTTTAGTTGGAACTTCAGAACAAAAAAGTCAAACAGATTTATCTGAAGAAGATAATTCTACAAAATTTGATGATCTAGCAACCTGTAGTTCATCTACAAACGATTCTGAAGAAGATACAGGATCGTAAAAATCTATAAATGTTTTAACAAAAGATCAAGAGTTAATGCTTGAAATCGTAAAACAAATAGAAGATAAAAAAACTTCAAAAGGAAATTATAGAAAAACTCTTAAAATCCTTTGAAAATAAAACACCAAAATCTCCTTCATCTTCTAACATAGTTTTAATAAAAACAAATCCCTATGATTTAACAAAAATGTTAGGAGCAAAAACAAAGAAAAATTCTCATGTTACTCTGCAGTCACTTCAAGAAGAAATTAGAATAGTAAAAGAAGAATTAAAAACTCTTAAATAAAAACAAAAATCGGATTTTGACCTTCTTCAACAATTGGTTTTTAAAATCACAAAAAATGATGAAACAGAAGAACATTCTTCTGAGGAAGAAGAAGAAGAAGATTTTGAAAACACAAAAAATGAAATTAAAAACCTAGAATCAGTTCCAGAATATTTTTTATTTGTTTTAAGAACTGTAACTAGTAGAAAATATCTGATTAAGGTAACACTTGTCTTTTTAGATAATTTTCAAATTGAAATAATTGCTCTTTTTGATACCGGTGCAGATTTAAATTGCTTAAAAAAAGGTATTATTCCAAAAAGATTTGCTTAAGAAACCAATGAAAAACTTTCTACAACAAATAATTCAAAAATAGTGATTAAAAGCAAAACTGAAGCTACCATAAAAAACAACACTGTTTCAATTAAAACTTTTTTTGTTTTGTTAGAAAATATAAATCATAGTATCATTTTAGGGACTCCATTCATCAACATGATAACTCCCTACTCTGTCAATTATGATAGCATTTCTTTTAAATCTAAAGGAAATAAAATTAATTTTCCTATTATCGAAAAACCCAAAACAAGGAATTTAAATCTTTTAAAGGCTTGTTCTGTTTACAAAAATGAATTAAATCTTTTAATTCAAGGAAAATAAAAACATCTTCAATTTTTAAAACAAGATGTTTTATTCTTTAGAATCCAAAAAAATTTAGAAACTAAATTCATTCAACAAAAATTTCAGGATTTTAGAAATCAAATTGAAAAGGAAATTTGTTCAGATTTACCAAATGCTTTTTGGAAAAGAAAACAACATATGGTAGATTTACCATATGAAAATGATTTTTCAGAAAAATTAATTCCGATAAAAGCTAGGCTAATTCAAATGAATCACGAACTCAGGAATCATTGTATAAATGAAATTCGTGAACTACTTTCTAAAAAATTAATTATAAAATCCAGGTCTCCTTGGAGCTGTACAACTTTCTATGTCAATAAAAATTTAGAAATAGAAAGAGGTACACCAAGACTTGTGATAAATTACAAGCCTTTAAACAAAGCTTTAAAATGGATTCGATATTCGATTCCAAATAAAAAAGATCTTTTACAAGGTTTACATTCTGCCTTAATCTTTTCAAATTTTGATTTAAAATCAAGATTTTTGCAAATTCAAATTGAACCTAAAGATCGTTATAAAACGACTTTCACTGTTTCTTTCGGACAATATGAGTGGACAGTAATGCTATTTGGACTAAAAAATGCTCCATCGGAATTTTAAAGAATAATGAACGATATTTTCATGCCTTATTCAAAAATTTGCATAGTATACATTGATGACATACTAATCTTTTCAAACTCTTTGGAAAAACATTTCAAAGATTTAAAAACTTTCTTCATGGTAGCAAGAAAAAATGGCTTGGTTGTAACACCCTTAACGGAACCTTAATAAAACAGTTTATTCCGATATGAACTTATAAGATTTGCTTGAATTTTTTTTTACACCGATAACCAATCTTATGTAAACACAAGTTATTAAAAATTCGGGCAGCATAACGGCTATCCACTTAATGACCCCTGAAAATCAAACAATACATAGCCTCCAAGAGGCACAATAATTTATCACATTCAATAAATACATAACATTTCTTAAATCACGTACCAATCATAATCATTTACTGACATAACAAAAATTACTATTAATAAAATAATAATCCAAAATACAGCCAAGTCTTACTATTATTAGCTGAGTATATACATGCCAAAATACCTAAAAGTACATATAATTCTCTTCTTCAGACTTCACTCCACTGTGTACTATGCTTTAGCTCTCCTTCGAAACCTGCAAGCAGTAAAAACTATGTGCTGAGCACTAAATATGCTCAGTGGTGACTACCAATCCTAAAATTTTCAAATTAAGCATAATTATCATATTTATGCCAATTATTACGCTGTCTTATCAAAAGTTGCTTTAAATCATTTTCACAGACTTTTCGGATCATTACCAACACTTTGGTAAACTTTTTACTTTGATTTAAACTTTCACTTAATTCAGAATATTCTTTTTTTGCCGTTCAATGGTAAAATTGACATTTTTGTTTTTTTATTTTTACTTTTACTTAACTTTTATGTATGATTTGACCTTTCAAGTAAAATTCTCTATTTAATTAATTCAGTACAATCTTATTTTGATGAAATGATTTACATAATTAATTGCCACGATAATGACAGATTTTCAATGCAATACTTTATGTTTTCATTAATTGCAACATTACTCTTTTAATAGCAAAAATTTCAATTTCGCTATTTATTCTTTTATTCTACTCGGACTTTTTGAACTACTTGTTAGATTCCAATTATTAAAGTTTTTAACATTTAATGCAAAATGATGCACTTAGTTAGAAACATTTTGCAAATAAACCTTTAATTCCTTCTTTTTTCTATACAAAGGTTCTTTTACCTACTTATAACAAACTTAGCACTTTTTATTTCTAATTACAGAATTGTCATCTATTTACTTATTTTTACATTCAGTTAACTTTTGGCTTACAAAAGTTCAGATCATATTTCGTTTGAATTTTTTTATAACATATTATTATTTTAATCCATAATTTCTAATTATGAACTGACCACTTTTCTTTTACAGGAGCATATTTTTAGGCTATTTAATCATTAATTTACTATTTTACCTTATAAAATAATATCTTTTCATATTTGCTTATTAATTTCAATTTTGAAAAAACTTACATTTTTACCCTAGAACTTTTTAATTCATTCAAGTAAGTTCTTTTATTCAAAACTTTTACATTCAGTTTACTTTTACAAATTCTGATTTATTCTTTTCAATATGCCCCTAATGCAATATAACAGGACTCTCAGATAGGATACGCGGATCATGGACCCCACAGGGCCACAACAGAGAGAGAAATGATCCCCAAGGGATCATTTCTTATAGAGTAGAGAACAGAGAATGCCATGGTGATCTGAGATCTAGTGCATAGCATAGCAAGTCGCCATGACTTGTACCGCGGTATAAGGTATCCTTATGGCTAGCCATTTATATCCTGTACAAGAATATTACTATCTGACTATTGCAAAGGGCAAAGCCAATCAATTATTTTCAGAATACTTTTCAGACTTTCAGAGCATTTTAATTTCTTTATTTTTCTTAAACAGTATATTTTTGTCAATCACACTCTTTATAGTGCTTTTGACTATTCAATCATTTTAAAATCCCTTAACAAAACTTTCAAAGTACTTTTAAATTTCAGACAGTTGCAAAATTTTTTTTTTGAGTCAGTACAATTTATTGAACTATTACTCAATAATTCAATATTTTACCCTTTTACATTCATTTTATTCCTTTTTGACTTTTAATTAATTTCTTACTTTGGTTTTTCGGTCTGAATTTGCGATTGTTCAGAATTCAAAATACTTTTATACGGATTGTATATAATTTATAATAATTCACCATTTTATTCGAATTATGAATTATTTGGTAATAATTCAATATGGTTATTTAACCTACTATACTTTTTATTTTCCTTAAATCCATCATTTGACTTTTTTTATTTTCTTTATATGGAAATATAAATTAATTTACATTAATTTACTAACTTTTACTTGCTTATTGAATTATTTCCCAATAATTCAATATTTTCACTTAAGCATATACAATATTTATTCTTAAAAATATTCTCATCAATCATATAAATTCTATAAAAATTTAAGTGAACAATATTCTTCAGTTATTATCATTTTTACTCATTTTATGAATTGTTTCCCCATAATTCATCATATACATTATATATACCCTTATACTTAATTTAAAAATTCTTGAATAAATTTCATAAATTTTCTAAAAATTCATGGACATTATATTTCATGTATTACCTTGTTTTATTACTTAATTTCATTAAAATACTTAATGTACACATTCTTTTTCTTTAAGAATGTGATTCGGCCATTAAGGAATTTTTCCTTAAAATTTTATTTCAATTTAATTAAGCTTACATTTAAGCTTAATTAAGGTTCAATTGCATTATATTAAGGGTAATTTCAATATACATACATTTTTTTCAATTTTTTCTAAATTACATATTCAATAAATATTTCCAAAAATATTCATATAATTTCTATAAATTTCACAAAAATTTATAGATGCATAATTTCATATTTACTATCAATTTAGGGCCTAAATTCATTTAATTACTTAACATATAGTTTTTTTCTTCGCAATAAATTTCGACCACCTTAATAAAATTATCTTACAAATTTTCTTAATTTCAATTAAATATTCTATCATGCTAAATTAAGGGCCAATTTCACTATTATGCAATTAACTTCAAATTTAATCAATTAAATAATTTTTCCTTAATAAATCCTAAGGAAAATCATTAAATTAAATGAAAAATACTAAGATATAGTAGTCACTAACCTCATACTTGACATTATTCTTGCACAAACTTTATTTTTCTATCCTTGAACCCATGAAAATCATGTTTCCTTCAAATCACCTTCTATGGCTGAAACTTTTACCTCCAAATTCACCAAGATAAACATCATTTTAGCTCAAAATAATCACAAAAACATACTCTAGGCACCTAAATCTAGCTATAGGTGCCTTGAAATTAAATTAAAAACCAAATATTCATTTACCTCATTTTGACCCCCATGACTTTAACCCTTATTTTTCTTAGCTTTTCTCCCTTCAATCTCTAGTTTGAGCTAAGATCCAACAACTAGAGAGGCTTATAAATATTTTGTGTGCTTGGATCAAAGGAAAAAATGAAGAAACATGAGTTCGGTGGGAGAGGAAGAAGAAGAAGCTGATTTTTCTAGATTTCTCACAATTTTTATTGTTCATCCATCCTATTTATAGTGCTGATTATGGGCTTAGGTAAATGGGCTTGGGTTTGGGCTAATTTAATTAAATTAAAACTCATTAATTACCCAATATTGATTCTAATTAATTTATTTTACTTCTCAACTTCAAATCACTTCAAAAATGATTTCATAATTTTTATCACCCCGAAAATAGGCTTCACGTAATTTTTTGACTCAATCGAAGTTTATTTTTGGTCCGATTCAATTAAATCAGTCCGATCCAAAAATATCGATATTACAGAAAAAATTACTTTTTGTAGCCAAAAAAATCTACATATTATTTTAGGCTTAACTACAATTTTTGGAAATTTTCAGAATCGATTTACTATTTTTAAACATTTATATAAACTTGAGTCAGTTTCCTAATAATAAAAATTGACTCGCTATTTTTTTTGTATTTTTGACTTTTGGAGGCCCATTTGATCTCAATTTTGCTTTATATTTCAACCACGAACTTACCATGATCAATATTTTCTGATGGTCAAATAAAATATTTTTGACTTTCGGGTGTATTTCTCCGAAAATACTATTCACTATTGAAAAATACTATTTACGGCTAATTCGATGTTAAGGCTATTAGATTGGTAGTTTCTAAATCAAAAATCTCTCTTTTCCAAACAAAAATTCATTTCTTAGGTCATTATATTACCCAAGGACTAATTACTCCAATTGAGAGATCTTTAATTTTTGCAGAAAAATTTTCTGATAAAATTTTGGATAAAACTTAACTCCAAAGATTTCAAAGAAGTTTAAATTTTGTTTTAGATTTCTGTCCAAATATTAACCTCCTTGCAAAACCTTTGCATGATAGGTTAAAAAAAAATCCAGTACCTTGGTCTAATGAACACACTAGGGTTGTTCAACAAATCAAGAAACAGGTAAAAGAAATCCCATGTTTGCATCTTGCTGATCCTTCAACATTTAAAATTGTAGAAACAGATGCTTCAAACATAGGATATGGAGTAATATTAAAACAAAAGGTTAATGGCAAAGAATGCATTGTTCAATACACCTCTGCACATTGGAATGATTGTCAAAAAAATTATCCAACAATTAAAAAAAAATTCTTTCAATTGTTATGTGCATTCAAAACTTTCAAAGCGATTTACTAAATCAAAAGTTTTTACTTCGTATTGATTGTAAATCTGCTAAAGAAATTTTGCAAAAAGATGTTCAAAACATTGCATCAAAACATATTTTTGCCATATGGCAAGTAATTCTTAGTGTATTTGATTTTGAAATTAAATTTATTCGAGGAGATAAAAACTCAATTCCAGATTTTTTTGACCAGAGAGTTCCTTTAAAACAGGTCTTGAGTGAACCCACTAATGCCCAGAAAATCAAAAAAGGGCAAAGAGGTCCAAAAGGACCCAGATGAGAAAGAAACAAAATCAGCAGTCTCTACTGCTGTTTTAATAAAATATTGGGCCCAAACGGTCGAAGAAGATGAAGAAAAAGCCAAACAACAGTCCAAAACGATCCGTGATTGGATCCAAACTGTTCAAAAAGATCCAGAAATAATTTACTGGTTCAAAAAAGCCTTAGAAGATGAAGAAGCCCTAAAACCCCAAAAAGAGGAAAGGCTTCAGGCACTAAAGGTTTTCTCAGAAATTGATGCCTTAAAAGCCTAAATTGCAGAAAAAGAAGCCTTTATAGGTAAAAATCTAAACTCTATTGCAAAAAATGAGAGAAGAGAATCTTCGACTCAAAAAACCCTCTCTCAAAGTTCTTCAAAAACATTGCAAGAGTCATCTTGCAATAAAATTATTGTTTCAAAAAATTCTTGTAAAGAAATTATTTCAAAACCCTCGAAAGAGGAATTTACACAAATAATTTTATCACAGAATGATTCTGAGTTAGTTTTGTCTCAATCAAAACTACCAAAAGCAGAATATTTTACAAAATCTGATTTTCAATATGTATGGACTATTGAGGATGGTTTTCGTTTTCAAAACCCTCAACAGGCCATCACACAAATTTTTCCAAAAGGCTGATATTTTAAATCATGGGATTTAACAAAATCTCAGCCTTATTACTTGGCAATATTGGAATCTACAGGCTCTGTGACGGTTACTCATAACCCCAAAAACGGCTCTGAAATCCTTTATTCCACCATAAAAATTCACAAAATTCTTTCTCAACTTGAATGAAGATCGGCTCTCCATACCCCTAAATACTTCCCGGTCAACTTTTAAACAACCTTAAACCACTGTAGGACATATACTTACTAGGATTACCAACAAGCCTGGTATAATGCATTCCTACTACAAAACCAAAAAGGTAGCCACACTTGGCTATTTTTCTTCCTAAAAATAGACCCCTCAAAAATTCCTTTCTGGTTCAACAATTGGTGGAAATTGTATGGTGTCGCTCTTGAAATCTTAAAACCTTTGGTTAGGAAGGTTATCAGCTATTTAAAAATACCTACAAACTTTCAAACAGGGAAAGGAAATTCCATCCCTTGATGCTTTTTGCCATAACATTCTATCTGCCTTGGATAATAGCATGGAATTTAGAATATCAACAAAAGGAGGCTCAAACAGTTTTAGTCTGCAGGTTTCAAATTCGCTGGTGGACAAAATTCGCAGTTCCAGATAATATAAAAAAACATGATGTTATACAATGGCTCCAAGCATAAGGACTCACAAAACCAGGCCCAGAAATCTCTCAATTCTTGGGCCAAAAGTCCTTTGCATAGACCCAATTGGCAGTAGCAAAAACTAAGGAAGAATATTTTCAGATTATGGCCCAGCTTCTCCATAGTGAGGCATTGTCTTCAAAAACTTCCTCAGTTCGTTTAATCCATTCAAAAGCCTCATCTTCAAATTCTGAGCCCATTATCAACTTAGGAAATGATAATGAAGATGATTGTTTTGGTATTTTTCCTCCACCTTAGTGGACTTTTATTTCAAACCTGGATTCTTTTAAAATCCATACTTTGTAAGCAGACCTGGCCCAAAGCCTAAACAGGCCCATAAAAAAGTAAAAGTAAAAAGAAATGATTAGATTCTTTTCTTGTCACCGATAGATATCTATTCTCCCCATTTGACGACTTTAAAATGGATAAACAGTCGCTTCACCAATTGCTCCACTAACTCGAAACTCCCATGATTAATGGAAATCTTTATCTTTTCAGCTAAACGTGGGTCCAAGCTCTTACTTATTATGGCGTAACAAACGAAGTCTTCCTTCTATAAAAGGACTCTTCATTCTCTACAAAGAGGCAGACTCTCCTTTAGGCAGAAAACACTCTCAATCTTAGAAATAAGAAGCTCATGTGTTGAGCACACCTTGTAAAAATCTTGAAGCTTAAAGTACTATCTCCGAAAATAAACTTGTAAATTTTATTTTGTGTTCAGAAAATGTAAGTATGCTCATGTGTTGAGCTTTACTTTCTTATGTATTTTATTTTCCATATATAAAATCTTATTTTGTATATCTGTGTTCAAGTGTTGCTGCATTCATAAGTATGCTTTGCACCTGCGGCTTAAGCTGATCTTGTACATCAGAAACCCTATTTGCATAATGCTTGTGTTGCATTAAAAAGGTATATTAGCTGCAATATAGGGTTGTAAATCAATTGTAAGGTTATCCATGTAAAAAAATAAAAAAAAATCTTTTAAAAAAAGAATTAATTCTTAAAATATGGATAATTTATTTTGTAGAACTACTTTTTTGTCTAGTTCTTCTACCTCAAACTCTTTGGATCTAGGATCACAAAGATCAAGTGTAGTAAACAGTGAAGAAATCACTATTAAAGATTTTCAAAAATCCATAAATAATTGGAAAATTCCAAAAATAAAACGAAATCAAGTTTATGAGAACAGTCTTTTTCAAAAACTCATAAAAACTGATTTCATTATTAAAATAGAAGAACGGGGAGTTCAAATATCAAAACCATTTGAAATTATTCATCTTCTTTCTCAAAAAACTCTACAAAAACACATAGACAGAAAATATGAATACATTCATATAGGTCTTGTTCAACTAGGAATAAAACCTATAACAAGAGAAGAATTAAACACCTCGATTCTTTGTGTTTTGAGGGATGCGGGATTTTTAGATTTTAAAGATGGAATTATAAGCTCAGTTGAGTCAAGTCTTTTTCAATGACCAATCTCATTTGAATGCTCACCAAATATTTCATTATCTCTTGCAGATCCAAACATTTTGAAATCTTTGGTTTTACAAATTAAAACTCATAATTATAAAATACTGGAAGGATATATTTCAGTAGCTATTATTTTTAGAATACATTATAAAGCAATGTTTTCTGCCTTTACATCTGTAAAAAATGTAACTAAAAAAGGTAAAATCTTGTTTTTATAAATGCATTTATCCAGAGCAAATACTGTTATTCCAAAAATCATACTTTGGAAAGATATCGATCTTCCTGAAGAATGGGTTTTAGAAGGAACAACTAACCCAAAATCTCCTAAAAATCTAAACCAAACACTCATTTGAGGGAAATTACTCAGTATGATGATGGAAGGGTAAAAATAAGCTTTTCAAGAGCTTCAAGTTGCCGGTTCTCTGACCTGGTTCCTCTACTAGTACTATTGACATAGGACGAGCCTCAAAGCTCCCCTCAGTAATTCATCTCCCTGATAGGGAAGAAAATTTTCCAAAACCAAGATTTTCTTATTCTAGCATTCCAAGTGCATCTTTTCAAAATGTTGATTATTCAACAACAGTTCCTCATCAGGTCTACAATAGACCACAAGTTTCAAATGAGGAACCACTTCATGTTTGACCACCTACTTCATCGTCTTTTTTAGCTGTAATAGAAAATGTTATAAATGAATTAAATGTCATTGAAAAAGATTTTAAAGTAGACAAAATGCATTTACATAAGGATTTCTATTCAAAAGAAAATCTAGAAAAAAAAACATGGTTCTTCAAAAATTTTCTAGAAAAAAGAAAAGAAATTCAAGAAATATATTATGAATTTGTTTTTGAAAATAGAACGCAAATTCTATTTTTTGACTGGTTTGAAATTTACACATTACAAGAAAAAATTTCATACCCATTTCAATAAAAAACTGTAAATCCTATCACTTATAGGAGTAAGGATATAGAGTGAAAAATGTCTGATGGCAGAAAAATACAGTCTTTACATCCGCCATTAAGACATATAAAAATAACACACTTAAACCAAACAGTAGAAGCAAGTCCTTACAAAACTCCGAATGAAAATATGGATAAGGATATTAAAAAAATTATTCAACAGAATAATTTTACAAACACTCATCTTAGTATGATTGCTAAACAGTTAACTAGGATTGAGGAGCACCAAAAGACTTTTGTCGTTTCCGCTGTTGAAACCTCAGAATCAAAGTTAAAAAACCCGATCTTTAAACCTTTTCAGGTATCCAAGACTAGTCAAAAATTATTTAAGAAAGGTAAATCATAATTTACTCAAGCCTTGAAAGACCAATTAAGTAGGATGGAGTCATCCTCTACATCTACTCCCATGGTTGCACAAGACACCTTAGATAAACATAAAACAGTCAGCATCTTAGATCAGGTTTCTAACTCCGAACAAAGCCAAAAATAGGAGTTGTCCAGACTCCATTGGCCATAAAGTTCACCTTCACCTTTGGCCATGGTAACTGCTCCAGACTTAGGAATGAAAAATAGACCAAACGTATTATCTCAGTCCAAATTCAATGCCTCTACTATCTATGAGTGGAACATAGATGGTATGTCTGAGTATAATATCTTTAGTCTTCTGCAACAGATGACTATGGCATCCAATGCCTATAAAACCCAAACAAATACCCCTGATAGAGCAATAGTTGAATTGCTTATAGCAGGTTTTTCAGGTCAGTTAAAAGTCTGGTGGGATTTCCATCTTACCCAGCAACACAGTTAGAAATTTTAGGTGTTATTCAAACAACAGAGGAAGGAATTCTCATCCTCGATGAGTTAGGAAACCCTATTTCAGACGCTGTTACAACACTAATCCACATAATTAGTTTGCACTTCATAGGAGATCCATCTTATTTAAAAGATAAAAACGCAGAACTGCTTTCAAACCTTAGGTGTAAAAAGCTTTCTGAATTCCAAAACTATAAAATCACATTTCTAACTAGAATCATGCTTAGAGAAGATTCCAATCAACCATTTTGGAAAGAAAAATTCTTAGCATGATTACCAACTCTTTTAGTAGAAAAGGTTAGAAATAAAATTAAAGAAACGTTTGGAATAAATCAAATCCCATATAATCATCTGACTTATGGAGAATTGGTTAGTTTCACTCAAAATGAAGGATTAAAAATTTGTCAAGATTTAAAACTTTAAAAGCATTTGAAAATGGAAATGAAGAAAACACATTAAGAACTAGGGTCATTTTGTAAACAGTTTGAAATTCCAACAGGAAGCCAAACTAAAGATTGTAGAGATTCTTGTTCAAAATCCCACAATAAGTCTTACAAAAAAATCTCGAAAAAGGTTTTCCCCAAAGCCAAATAAAGAAAATTTCTATAGGAAATCTAAACATAGAAAACCCTATAGGAAACAAAATCTAATTAAAAAATCTTTTAAGAAATATGATAAAAAAGAAGTTGTTTGTTATAAATGTAATCAACCTAGACATATTTCAAGATATTGTAGAATAAATAAAAAAAAACTTCATGAATTACAATTAGAAGATGAAATAATTCAAAAAATTTCATTACTTTTAGTTGGAACTTTAGAAGAAGAAAGTCAAACAGATTTATCTGAAGAAGATAATTCTACAGAATTTGATGATCTAGCAACCTATAGTTCATCTACAAACGATTCTGAAGAAGATACAGGATCGTAAAAATCTATAAATGTTTTAACAAAAGATCAAGAGTTAATGCTTGATATCGTAAAACAAATAGAAGATAAAAAAAACTTCAAAAGGAAATTATAGAAAAACTCTTAAAATCCTTTGAAAATAAAACACCAAAATCTCCTTCATCTTCTAACACAACTTTAATAAAAACAAACCCCTATGATTTAACAAAAATCTTAAGAGCAAAAACAAAGAAAAATTCTCATGTTACTATCCAGTCACTTTAAGAAGAAATTGGAATAGTAAAAGAAGAATTAAAAACTCTTAAACAAAAATAAAAATCGGATTCTGACCTTCTACAACAACTGGTTTTTAAAATCACAAAAAAATAATGAAACAAAAGAACATTCTTTTGAGGAAGAAGAAGAAGATGATTTTGAAAACACAAAAAATGAAATTGAAAACCTGGGATCATTTCCAGAAGATTTTTTATTTGTTTTAAAAACTGTAACTAGTAGAAAATATCTGATTAAGGTAACACTTTTTTTTTCAGATAATTTTCAAATTGAAACAATTGCTCTTTTTGATATCGGTGCAGATTTAAATTGCTTAAAAAATGATATTATTCCAAAAAGATTTGCTCAAGAAACCAATGAAAAACTTTCTGCAACAAATAATTCAAAAATGGTGATTAAAAGCAAAACTGAAGCTACCATGAAAAATAGTACTATTTCAATTAAAAATCCTTTTGTTTTGTTAGAAAATATAAATCATAGTGTCATTTTAGGGATTCCATTCATCAACATGATAACTTCATACTCTGTCAATTATGATAGAATTTCTTTTAAATCTAAAGGAAATAAAATTGTTTTTCCTTTTATCGAAAAACTCAGAACAAGAAATTTAAATCTTTTAAAGGCTTGTTCTATTTACAAAAATGAATTAAATCTTTTAATTCAAGGAAAACAAAAACATCTTCAATTTTTAAAACAAGATGTTTTAATCTCTAGAATCCAGATAGAATTTAGAAACTAAATTCATTCAACAAAAAATCAGGATTTTAGAAATCAAATTGAAAAGGAAATTTGTTCAGATTTACCAAACGCTTTTTGGGAAAGAAAACAACATATGGTAGATTTACCATATGAAAATGATTTTTTAGAAAAATTAATCCCGACAAAAGCTTGGCCAATTCAAATGAATCACGAACTCAGGAATCATTGTAAAAATGAAATTTGTGAACTACTTTCTAAAAAATTAATTATAAAATCCAGGTCTCCTTGGAGCCGTGCAACTTTCTATGTCAATAAAAATTCAGAAATAGAAAGAGGTACACCAAGACTTGTGATAAATTACAAGCCTTTAAACAAAACTTTAAAATGGATTCGATATCCGATTCCAAATAAAAATGATCTTTTACAAGGTTTACATTCTGCCTTAGGTTTTTCAAAATTTGATTTAAAATCAGGATTTTGGCAAATTCAAATTGAACCTAAAGATCGTTATAAAATGACTTTCACAGTTTCTTTCGGACAATATGAGTGGACAGTAATGTCATTTGGACTAAAAAATGCTCCATCAGAATTTCAAATAATAATGAACGATATTTTTGCGCCTTATTCAAAATTCTGCATAGTATACATTGATGACATACTAATCTTTTCAAACTCTTTGGAACAACATTTTAAAGATTTAAAAACTTTCTTCATGGTAGCAAGAAAAAATGGCTTGGTAGTTTCTAAATCAAAAATCTCTCTTTACCAAACAAAAATTCATTTCTTAGGTCATTATATTACCCAAGGAATAATTACTCCAATTGAGAGATTTTTAATTTTTGCAGAAAAATTTCTTGATAAAATTTTGGATAAAACTCAACTCCAAAGATTTTTAGGAAGTTTAAATTATGTTTTAGATTTCTGTCCAAACATTAACCTTCTTGCAAAACCTTTGCATGATAAGTTAAAGAAAAATTCAGTCCATTGGTCTGATGAACACACTAGGGTTGTTCAACAAATCAAGAAATAGGTAAAAGAAATCCCATGTTTGTATCTTGCTGATCCTTCAGCATTTAAAATCGTAGAAACAAATGCTTTAGACATAGGATATGGAAAAATATTAAAACAAAAGGTCAATGGCAAAGAATGCATTGTTCAATACACCTCTGCACATTGGAATGATTGTGAAAAAAATTATCCAACAATTAAAAAAGAAATTCTTTCAATTGTTATATGCATTCAAAAATTTCAAAGCAATTTACTAAATCAAAAGTTTTTACTTCTTATTGATTGTAAATCTGCTAAAGAAATTTTGCAAAAAGATGTTCAAAATATTGCATCAAAATAGATTTTTTTCAGATGGCAAGCAATTTTTAGTGTATTTAATTTTGAAATTGAATTTATTTGAGGAGATAAAAACTCAATTCTAGATTTTATGACCAGAGAGTTCCTTCAAAATAGGTCTTGAGTGAACCCACTAATGCCTAAAAAATCAAAAAAGGGCAAAAAGGTCCAAAAGGACCCGAATGAGAAAGAAACAAAACGGCAGTCTCTACTGCTGTTCCAATGAAATCTTAGGCCCAAGAGATCGAAGAAGATGAAGAAAAAGCCAAACAACAGTCCAAAACGATCCGTGATTAGATCCAAACTGTTCAAAAAGACCCAAAAATAATTTGTTGGTTCAAAAAAGCCTTAGAAGATGAAGAAGCCCTAAAACCCCAAAAAGAGAAAAGGCTTCAAGCACTAAAGGTTTTCTCATAAATTGAGGCCTTAAAAGCCCAAATTTCAGAAAAAGAAGCCTTCATAGGTAAAAATCTAAACTCTGTTGCAAAAATCGAGAGAGGAGAATTTTCGACTCAAAAAACCCTCTCTCAAAGTTCTTCAAAAATATTGCAAGAGTCATCTTGCAATAAAATTATTGTTTTAAAAAATTCTTGTGAAGAAAATATTTTAAAACCCTCGAAAGAGAAATTTACACAAATAATTTTATCACAGAATGATTTTGAGTTAGTTTTGTCTCAATCAAAACTACCAAAAGCAGAATATTTTACAAAACCTGATTTTTAGTATGTTTGGACTATTGAAGATGGTTTTCATTTTCAAAACCCTCAATAGGACATCACACAAATTTTTTCAAAAGGCTGGTATTTTAAACCATGGGATTTAACAAAATTCCAGCCTTATTACTTGGCAATATTGGAATCTACAGGCTCTGTGACGGTTACTCATAATCCCAAAAATGGCTCAAAAATCCTTTATTCCACCATAAAAATTCACAAAATTCTTTCTCTACTCGAATAGGGATCGGCTTTCCATACCCCTAAACACTTTTCGATTAACTTCCAAATAACCTTAAACCATTATAGGACATACACTTACTGGGATTACCAATAAGCCTGGTGTAATGCATTCCTACTACAAAACCAAAAAGGTAGCCACACTTGGCTATTTTTCTTCCTAAAAATAGACCCCTCAAAAATTTCCTTCTGGTTTAACCATTGGTGGAAATTGTATGGTGCCTCTCTTGAAATCTTAAAACCTTCGATTCAAGAAGGCTATCAACTATTTAAAAATACCTACAAACTTTCAAACAAGGAAAGGCAATTTCATCCTTTGATGCTTTTTGCCAGAAAATTCTATCTGCCATGGATAACAACATGGAATTTAGAATACCAACAAAAGGAGGCCCAAACATTTTTAGTCCGCAGGTTTCAAATTCGCTGGTGGATAAAATTCACAGTTTCAGATAGTATAAAAAAACATGATGTCATGCAATGGCTCCAAGCACAAGGATTCACAAAACTAAACCCAGAGGTCTTCTAATTCTTGGCCCAAAAGTCCTTTGCACAGACCCAATTGGCAGCAGCAAAAACTAAGGAAGAATATTTTCAGATTATGGCCCAGCTTCTCTATAGTGAGGCCTCGTCTTTAAAAACTTCCTCGGTTTGTTCAATCTATTCAAAAGTCTCATCTTCAGATTCTAAGCCCATTATTGACTTAGGAGATGATAATGAGGATGATTGTTTTGATATTTTTCCTCCACCTTAGTTGACTTTTATTTCAAACATGAATTTTTTTAAAATCCATACTTTGTAAGCAGGCCTAGCCCAAAGCCTAAACAGGCTCATAAAAAAAGTAAAAAATAAATTATTAGATTCTTTTCTTGTCACCGATAGATATCTATTCTCCCCATGTGACGACTCCAAAATGGACAAGCAATTGCTCCACCAATTGCCCCATTAACTCGAAACACCAGTGATTAATGAGAATCTTTATCTTTCCAGCTAAACGTGGGTCCAAGATCCCACTTATTATGGCGTAACAAACGAAGTCTTCCTTTTATAAAAGGACTCTTCATTCTCCACAAAGAGGCAGACTCTCCTTTAGGCAGAAAAAGCTCTCAAGCTTAGAAATAGGAAGCTTATGTGTTGAGCACACATTGTAAAAATCTTGAAACTTAGAGTACTATATCTGAAAATAAACTTGTAAATTTTATTTTGTTTTTAAAAAATGTAAGTATGCTCATGTGTTGAGCTTTATTTTCTTATGTGTTTTATTTTCCATATATAAAATCTTATTTTGTATATCTGTGTTCAAGTGTTGTTGCATTCATAAGTATGCTCTGCACCTGCGGCTTAGGCTGATCTTGTGCATCAGAAACCCTATTTGCATAATACTTGTGTTGCATTTAAAAGGTATATCGACTGCAATATAGACCTGCGGGCTATTGGTTTCCAAAGAGCATTCTGTGCCGTGGTCTTTCGCCACGTACCTTGCATACATGTTTTATTTTCTGCATGATATTTTCATAGATCTTTAATAAACATTATCTCAGATCCCGGGCATCAATTGGTATCAAAACCTAGGGGGGTGATAGATCTATACAGTAACTTGTTTATATTTTTAAAATTAATTTTTTTTGAAAATATTTTGAAATATTATCTGGGTAAAGGATAGTTGCAGGGTAGTAATTCCCGTGTTAGCCGACGGATAGGCGTTTAGGGCTGTAAATCCATTGTAAGGTTATCCATTTAAAAAAATAAAAAATCTTTTACAAAAAAGAATTAATTCTTAAAATATGGATAATTTATTTTGTAGAACTATTTCTTTGTCTAGTTCTTCTACCTCAAACTCTTTAGATCTAGGATCACAAAGATAACGTGTAGTAACCAGTGAAGAAATTACTATTGAAGATTTTCAAAAATCCATAAATAATTGAAAATTTTCCAAAAATAAAATGAGATCAAGTTTATGAGAATGGTCTTTTTCAAAAACTCATAAAAACTAATTTCATTATTAAAACAGAAGAACGGGGAGTTCAAATATCAAAACCATTTGAAACTATTCATCTTCTTTCTCAAAAAAACTCTATAAAAACACATAGACAGAAAATATGAATACATTCATATAGGTCTTATTCATGTAGGAATAAAACCTCTAACAAGAGAAGGATTAAACACCTCGATTCTTTGTGTTTTGAGGGATGCGAGATTTTTAGATTTTAAAGATGGAATTATAAGCTTAGTTGAGTCAAGTCTTTTTCAAGGAACAATCTCATTTGAATGCTCACCAAATATTTCATTATCTCTTGCAGATCCAGACATTTTGAAATATTTGATTTTACAAATTAAAACTCATAATTATAAAATGCTGGAAGGATCTATTCCAGTAGCTATTATTTTTAGAATATATTATAAAGCAATGTTTTCTGCCTTTACATCTGTAAAATATGTAACTAAAAAAGGTGAAACCTTATTTTTACAAACGGATTTATCCAGAGCAAATACTGTTATTCCAAAAACCATACTTTGGAAAGATATCGATCCTCCTGAAGAATGAATTTTAGAAGGAGCAACTAACCCAAAATCTCCTAAAAAATCTAAACCAAACACTCATTTAAGGGAAATTACTTAGTACGATGATGGAAGGGTAAAAATAAGCTTTTTAAGAGCTTCCAGTTGTCGGTTCTCTGACTCTGGTTCCTTTATTAGTACTATTGACATAGGATGAGCCTCAAAGCTCCCCTCAGTAATTCATCTTCCTGATAGGGAAGAAAATTTTCCAAAACCAAGATTTTCTTGTTCTAGCATTCCAAGTGCATATTTTCAAAACGTTGATTATTCAACAACAGTTCCTCATCAGGTCTACAATAGACCACAAGTTTCAAATGAGGAACCACTTCATGTTTCACCACCTACTTCACCATCTTTTTCAGATGTAACAGAAAATGTTATAAATGAATTAAATGTCATTGAAAAAGATTTTAAAGTAGACAAAACACATTTGAATAAGGATTTCTATTCAAAATAAAATCTAGAAAAAAGAACATGGTTCTTCAAAAATTTTCTAGAAAAAAGAAAAGAAATTTAAGAAAAATACTATGAATTTGCTTTTTAAAATAAAATGGAAATTCTGTTTTTTGAGTTGTTTGAAATTTACACTTTACAAGAAAAAATTTCATACCCATTTCAACAAAAAAATGTAAATCCTATCACTTCTAGGAGTAAGGATATAGAGTGTGAAATGTCTGATGGTAGAAAAATACAGTCTTTACATCCGCCATTAAGACATATAAAAATAATACACTTAAACCAAACAGTAGAAGTATGTCCTTACAAAACTCCGAATGAAAATTATTATTCAACAAAATAATTTTACACTCATCTTAGTACGATTGCTAAATAGTTAACTAGGATTGAGGAGCACCAAAAGACTTTTGTCGTTTTTCCCGTTGAAACCTCAAAATCAAAGTTAAAAAACCCGATCTTTAAACCTTTTCAGGTATCCAAGACTAGTTAAAAATTATTTAAGGAAGGTAAATCAGAATTTACTCAAGCCTTGAAAGACCAATTAAGTAGGATAGAGTCATCCTCTACATCTGCTCCTATGGTTGCATAAGACACCTTAGATAAAAATAAAACAGTGAGCATCTTAGATCAGATATCTGACTCTGAAGAAAGCCAAAAATAGGAGTTATCCAGACTTTATTGGCCACGAAGTTCACCTTCAGCTTTGGCCATGGTAATTGCTCCAGACTTAGGAATAGAAAATATACCAAACGTATTATCTCAGTCCAAATTCAATGCCTCAACTATCTGTGAGTGGAACATAGATGGTATGTCTGAGTATAATATCCTTAGTCTTATGCAACAAATGACTATGGCATCCAATGCCTATAAAATTCAAATAAATACCCTTGATAGAGCAATAGCTGAATTTCTTATAGCAGGTTTTTCAGGTCAGTTAAAAGGCTGGTGGGATTTCCATCTTACCCAGCAACAACAGTTAGAAATTTTAGATGCTATTCAAACAATAGAGGAAGCAACTCCCATCCTCGATGAGTTAGAAAACCCTATTCCAGATGCAATCGCAACACTAATCTACACAATTAGTTTGCACTTCATAGGAGATCCATCTCATTTAAAAGATAAAAATGCAAAACTGCTTTCAAACCTTAGGTGTAAAAAGCTTTATGAATTCCAAAACTATAAAAACACATTTCTAACTAGAATCATGCTTAGAGAAGATTCCAATCAACCAGTTTGGAAAGAAAAATTCTTAGCAGGATTACCAACTCTCATAGGAGAAAATATTAGAAATAAAATTAAAGAAACGTTTGGAATAAATCAAATCCCATATAATCATTTGACTTATGGAGAATTGGTTAGTTTCACTCAAAAGGAAGGATTAAAAATCTATCAAGATTTAAAACTTCAAAAGCATTTGAAAATGGAAATGAAGAAAATACGACAAGAACTAATGTCGTTTTGTAAACAGTTTGAAATTCCAACAAGAAACCAAACTAAAGATTGTGGAGGTTCTTGTTAAAAATCCCATAATAAGTCTTACAAAAAGTCTCGAAAAACGTTTTCCCCAAAGCCAAATAAAGAAAATTTCTATAGGAAATCTAAACCTAGAAAACCCAATAGAAAACAAAATCCAATTAAAAAATCTTTTAAGAAATATGATAAATAAACAAGTTGTTTGTTATAAATGCAATCAACCTGGACATATTTCAAGATATTGTAGAGTATATAAAAAACTTCATGAATTACAATTAGAAGATGAAATAATTCCAAAAATTTCATTACTTTTAGTTGGAACTTCAGAAGAAGAAAGTCAAACAAATTTATCTGGAGAAGATAATTCTACATAATTTGATGATCTAGCAACCTGTAGTTCATCTAAAAACGATTCTGAAGAAGATATAGGATCGTAAAAATCTATAAATGTTTTAACAAAAAATCAAGAGTTAATGCTTGATATCGTAAAACAAATAGAAGATAAAAAAAACTTCAAAAGGAAATTATAGAAAAACTCTTAAAATCCTTTGAAAATAAAACACCAGAATCTCCTTCATCTTCTAACACAGTTTTAATAAAAACAAACCCCTATGATTTAACAAAAATCTTAGGAGTAAAAACAAAGAAAAATTCACATGTTACTATCCAGTCACTTCAAGAAGAAATTGGAATAGTAAAAGAAGAATTAAAAACTCTTAAATAAAAACAAAAATCGGATTCTGACCTTCTTCAACAACTGGTTTTTAAAATCACAAAAAATGATGAAACAAAAGAACATTCTTCTGAGGAAGAAGAAGAAGAAGAAGAAGATTTTGAAAACACAAAAAATGAAATTGAAAACCTAGAATCAGTTTCAGAAGATTTGTTATTTGTTTTAAGAACTGTAACTAGTAGAAAATATCTGATTAAGGTAACGCTTGTCTTTTTAGATAATTTTCAAATTGAAATAATTGCTCTTTTTGATACCGGTGCAGATTTAAATTGCTTAAAAAACGTTATTATTCCAAAAAAGATTTGCTCAAGAAACTAATGAAAAACTTTCTACAGCAAATAATTCAAAAATGGTAATTAAAAACAAAACTGAAGCTACCATAAAAAACAACACTGTTTCAATTAAAACTCCTTTTGTTTTGTTAGAAAATATAAATCACAATGTCATTTTAGGGACTCCATTCATCAACATGATAACTCCCTACTTTGTCAATTATGATAGCATTTCTTTTAAATCTAAAGGAAATAAAATTATTTTTCCTTTTATCGAAAAATCCAAAACAAGGAATTTAAATCTTTTAAAGGCTTGTTCTGTTTACAAAAATGAATTAAATCTTTTAATTCAAGGAAAATAAAAATATCTTCAATTTTTAAAACAGGATATTTTATTCTCTAGAATAAAAAAAAAATTAGAAACTAAATTCATTCAACAAAAAATTTAGGATTTTAGAAATCAAATTGAAAAGGAAATTTGTTCAGATTTACCAAATGCTTTTTGGGAAAGAAAACAACATATGGTAGATTTACCATATGAAAATGATTTTTTAGAAAAATTAATTCCGACAAAAGCTAGGCCAATTCAAATGAATCACGAACTCATGAATCATTGTAAAAATGAAATTCGTGAACTACTTTCTAAAAAATTAATTATAAAATTCAGGTCTCCTTGGAGCTGTGTAGCTTTCTATGTCAATAAAAATTCAGAAAAAGAAAGAGGTACACCAAGACTTGTGATAAATTACAAGCCTTTAAACAAAGTTTTAAAATGGATTTGATATCTGATTCCAAATAAAAAAGATCTTTTACAAGGTTTACATTCTGCCTTAATCTTTTCAAATTTTGATTTAAAATCAGGATTTTTGCAAATTCAAATTGAACCTAAAGATCATTATAAAATGACTTTCACTGTTTCTGTTGGACAATATGAGTGGACAGTAATGCTATTTGGACTAAAAAATGCTCTATCGAAATTTTAAAGAATAATGAACGATATTTTCGTGCCTTATTCAAAATTTTACATAGTATACATTGATGACTTACTAATCTTTTCAAACTCTTTGGAAAAACATTTCATCATGGTAGCTAGAAAAAAATGGCTTGGTTGTAACACCCTTAACGGAACTTTAACGAAATAGTTTATTCTGATATGAACTTATAAGATTTGCTTGAATTTTTTTTTACACCGATAATCAATCTTATGCAAACACAAGTTATTAAAAATTTGGGCAGCATAACGGCTATTCACTTAGTGACCCCTGAAAATCAAATAATACACAGCCTCCAAGAGGCACAATAATTTATCATATTCAACAAATACATAACATTTTTTAAATCGCATACGAATCATAATCATTTACTGACATAACAAAAATTATTATTAATAAAATAATAATCCAAAATATAGCTAAGTCTTACTATCCTTAGCTGAGTATATACATGCCAAAATACCTAAAAGTGCATATAATTATCTTCTTCAGACTTCACTCCACTATGTACTATGCTCTAGCTTTCCTTCGAAACCCGCACGCAGTAAAAACTACGTGCTGAGCACTAAATATACTCAGTGGTAACTACCAATCCTAGAATTTTCAAATTAAGCATAATTATCATATTTATGCCAATTATTATGTTGTCTTATCAAAAGTTCTTTTAATCATTTTCACAGACTTTTCGGATCATTATCAACACTTTGGTAAACTTTTAAATTTTATTTAAACTTTCACTTAATTCAGAATATTCTTTTTTTGCCGTTCAATGGTAAAATTGACATTTTTTTCTTATTTTTACTTTTACTTAACTTTTATGTATGATTTGACCTTTCAAGTAAAATTCTCTATTTAATTAATTTATTATAATCTTATTTTGATGAAACGATTTACATAATTAATTGCCACGGTAATGACAGATTTTCAATGCAGTGCTTTATGTCTTCATTAATTGCAACATTACTCTTTTAATAGCAAAAATTTTAATTTCGCTATTTATTCTTTTATTCTACTCGGACTTTTTGAACTACTTGTTAGATTCCAATTATCAAAGTTTTTAACATTTAATGCAAAATGATGCACTTAATTAGAAATATTTTGCAAATAAACCTTTAATTCCTTCTTTTTTCTATACAAAGGTTCTTTTACCTACTTATAACAAACATGACACTTTTTATTTCTAATTACAGAATTATCGTCTATTTACTTATTTTTACATTCAGTTAACTTTTGGCTTACAAAAGTTCAGATCAGATTTCGTTTGAATTTTTTATAACATATTATTATTTTAATCCATAATTTCTAATTATGAACTGACCACTTTTCTTTTACAGGAGCATATTTTTGGGCTATTTAATCATTAATTTACTATTTTACGATGTAAAATAATATCTTTTCATATTTGCTTATTAATTTCAATTTTGAAAAAACTTACATTTTTACCCTAGAACTTTTTAATTCATTCAAGTAAGTTCTTTTATTCAAAACTTTTACATTCAATTTACTTTTACAAATTCTGATTTATTCTTTTCAATATGCCCCTAATGCAATATAACAGGACTCTCAGATAGGATACGCGGGACGTGGACCCCACAGGGCCACAACAGAGAGAGAAATGATCCCCAAGGGACCATTTCTCACAGAGCAGAGAATAGAGAATGCCATGGTGATCAAAGATCTAGTCCATAGCATAGCAAGTCACCATGACTTGTACCGCGGTATAAGGTGTCCCTATGGCTAGCCATTTATATTCTGTACAAGAATATTACTATCTGACTATTGTTAAGGGCAAAGCCAATTAATTATTTTCAGAATACTTTTCAGACTTTCAGAGCATTTTAATTTCTTTATTTTTCTTAAACAATATATTTTTGTCAATCACACTCTTTATAGTGCTTTTGACTATTCAATCATTTTAAAATCCCTTAACAAAACTTTTAAAGTACTTTTAAATTTCAAACAGTTGCAAAATCTTTTCTTTGAGTCAGTACAATTTATCAGTCAATTTATCATTTTTTTACAAGCACTTTTTGAGAATTATTCTACAATAATTCATCATAAGTATTTTTCATTGAAACTTTTCAAACTTTAAAATTTTCATAATTACTTTTTCAGATTAGTACATTATGTCATTCAATTCTCTTTCAGTACTTTTATACCGTTAGTGAATTATGTCTTCATAATTCATTTCGGTTATCATACACTGTCTTTTCAGAGTTTTTTTTTCTATTACTTGGTCAAATATTCTTTTAGCACCTTTTTATATACTTTATGAATTATATCATTATAATTCACCTTTCCTTGGCACTTATTGAACTGTTACTCAATAATTCAATATTTTACCCTTTTACATTCATTTTATTCCTTTTTGACTTTTAATTAATTTCTTACTTTGGCTTTTCGGTCTGAATTTGCGATTGTTCGGAATTCAAAATACTTTTATACGGATTGTGAATAATTTATAATAATTCATCATTTTATTTGAATTATGAATTATTTGGTAATAATTTAATACGGTTATTTAAACTACTATACTTTTTATTTTCCTTAAATCCATCATTTGACTTTTTTATTTTCTTTATATGAAAATATAAATTAATTTACATTAATTTACTAACTTTTACTTGCTTATTGAATTATTTCCCAATAATTCAATATTTTCACTTAAGCATATACAATATTTATTCTCAAAAATATTCTCATCAATCACATAAATTCTATAAAAAATTAAGTGAACAATATTCTTCAATTATTATCATTTTTACTCATTTTATGAATTATTTCCTCATAATTCATCCTATACATTATATATACCCTTATACTTAATTTAAAAATTCTTGAATAAATTTCATAAATTTCCTAAAAATTCATGGATATTATATTTCATGTATTACCTTGTTTTATTGCTTAATTTCATTAAAATAATTAATGTGCACATTCTTTTTCTTTAAGAATGTGATTCGGCCATTAAGGAATTTTTCCTTAAAATTTTATTTCAATTTAATTAAGCTTACATTTAAGCTTAATTAAGGTTCAATTGCATTATATTAAGGGTAATTTCAATATACATACATTTTTTTCAATTTTTCCTAAATTACATATTCAATAAATATTTCCAAAAATATTCACATAATTTCTATAAATTCCACAAAAATTTATAGATGCATAATTTCATATTTACTATCAATTTAGGGCCGAAATTCATTTAATTACTTAACATATAGTTTTTTTCTTCACAATAAATTTCGACCACCTTAATAAAATTATCTTAAAAATTATCTTAATTTCAATTAAATATTCTATCATGCTAAACTAAGGGCCAATTTCACTATTATGCAATTAACTTCAAATTTAATCAATTAAATAATTTTCCTTAATAAATCCTGAGGAAAATCATTAAATTAAATGAAAACTACTAAGATTTAGTAGTCACTAACCTTATACTTGCCATTATCCTTGCACAAACTTTATTTTCCTATCCTTGAACCCATGAAAATCATGTTTCCTTGAAATCACCTTCCATGGCTGAAACTTTTACCTCCAAATTCACCAAGATAAACATCATTTTAGCTCAAAATAATCACAAAAACATATTCTAGGCACCTAAATTTAGCTATAGGTGCCTTGAAATTAAATTAAAAATCAAATATTCATTTACCTCATTTTGACCTCCATGACTTTAACCCTTGTTTTTCTTAGCTTTTCTCCCTTTAATCTCTAGTTTGAGCTAAGATCTAGCAACTAGAGAGGCGTATAAATATTTCGTGTGCTTGGATTAAAGGGAAAAATGAAGAAAATATGAAGAAAAATGGTGAAAAAATGAAGAAACATGAGTTCGGTGTGAGAGGAAGAAGAAGAAGCTGATTTTTCTGGATTTCTCATGATTTTTACTGTTCATCCATCCTATTTATAGTGCTGATTATGGGCTTGGGTTTGGGCTAATCTAATTAAATTAAAACCCATTAATTATCCAATATTGATTCTAATTAATTTATTTCATTTATCAAATTCAAATCACTTGAAAAATAATTTCATAATTTTTATCACCCCAAAAATAGGTTGTACGTAAATTTTTGGCTCAATCGGAGTTCATTTTCGATCCGATTCAATTAAATCGGTTCAATCCAAAAATATCAATATTACAAAAAAAATTACTTTTTGTAGCAAAAAAAATCCACATATTATTTTAGGCTTAACTACAATTTTTGGAAATTTTCAGAGTCGGTTTACTATTTTTAAACATTTATACAAAGTTGAGTCAATTCCCCAATAATAGAAATTGACTCGCTATTTTTTTTTTCGTATTTTTGATTTTTGGAGGCTCATTTGACTTCAAATTTCAACCACGAACTTACCATGATTAATATTTTTCGATGATCAAATAAAATATTTTTGACTTTCGGGTATATTTTTCAGCCCGAAAATACTATTTACTATTGAAAAATACTATTTACGGCTAATTCGATGTTAAGACCATTAAATTGGTAGTTTCTAAATCAAAAATCTTTCTTTTCCAAACAAAAATTCATTTCTTAGGTCATTATATTACCCAAGGAATAATTACTCCAATTGAGAGATCTTTAATTTTTGCAGAAAAATTTTCTGATAAAATTTTGGATAAAACTCAACTCCAAAGATTTCTAAGAAGTTTAAATTATGTTTTAAATTTCTGTCCAAATATTAACCTCCTTGCAAAACATTTGCATGATAGGTTAAAAAAAAATCTAGTACCTTGGTCTGATGAACACACTAGGGTTGTTCAACAAATCAAGAAACAGGTAAAAGAAATCCCATGTTTGCATCTTGCTGATCCTTCAACATTTAAAATCGTAAAAACTGATGCTTCAGACATAGGATATGGAGGAATGTTAAAACAAAAGGTCAATGGCAAATAATGCATTGTTCAATACACCTCTGCACATTTGAATGATTGTGAAAAAAATTATCCAACAATTAAAAAAGAAATTCTTTCAATTGTTATGTGCATTCAAAAATTTCAAAGCAATTTACTAAATCAAAAGTTTTTACTTCGTATTAATTGTAAATCTGCTAAAGAAATTTTGCAAAAAGATGTTCAAAACATTGAATCAAAACAGATTTTTGCCATATGGCAAGCAATTCTTAGTGTATTTGATTTTGAAATTGAATTTATTCGAGGAGATAAAAACTCAATTTCAGATTTTCTGACCAGAGAGTTCTTTCAAAACAGGTCTTGAGTGAACCCACTAATGCCCATAAAATCAAAAAAGGGCAAAGAGCTCCAAAAGGACCCAGATGAGAAAGAAACAAAATCAGCAGTCTTTACTGCTGTTTCAATAAAATATTGGGCCCAAACGGTCGAAGAAGATGAAGAAAAAGCCAAAAAACAGTCCAAAACGATATGTGATTGGATCCAAACTGTTCAAAAAAACCTAGAAATAATTTATTGGTTCAAAAAAGCCTTAAAAGACGAAGAAGCCCTAAAACCCCAAAAAGAGGAAAGGCTTCAAGCACTAAAGGCTTTCTCAAAAATTGAGGCCTTAAAAGCCCAAATTGCAGAAAAAGAAGGCTTCATAGGTAAAAATCTAAACTCTGTTACAAAAAACGAGAGAGGAGAATCTTCGACTCAAAAAATCCTCTCTCAAAGTGATGGAATATGACATGGTATGATAATCATGATAGCACAGCGGAAAAACAAAAATTTTTATCATACATACCATACATATCCAAAACTAGGAACGAAAACATGCAATTTTAGGTTGTAGAACTTACAAGTTAAGATGCCTTTTAGATATTGATTTCGATGATGGCCAGCAACTAAGATGACTTTTTCCACCTTAGATCTCGATCACCAATGCCAAGGAACAGCCTTTTACGCTACTCCCTCTATTCTCACACACACACTTGCACCGACGGCTTAAAATCGAGATTGCTAGCTCTCTTTTTCGGTATTGTGTAATGGTTATAGTTTGAAGCTACAAAATTTGATTTTGTACTTCTCTTAGGTTGCTATTACTACCCAAGAACACAAGAGAATGAGGAACTATCCTTTCTCCTTGTGAAAAATTGGGCCAAAAGAATTGAGAGAGAGAGAGAGAGAGAGTTCACGCCAAAAGCAAGCAAATTAGGGTTTCACGCCAACTTTACTTAGTCACTTAGGGTTTTATTTCTTTTTAATATATATGCTTATCCTTTGGCAAGTCTTTGATCTGAATTCAACCATCCTAAGATAATTAATTCAAACTCTATCACTTCCTAAAGATAAGTAACATATTTTGAATTAAACTCCTTTGAATTTAAATTCAAATTTGAAATAAAACATAAGACATTTAAATAAATGAAATCACTTAATTTAAATATATAGCATGTGCCGAAATTCCTTGATTTCCCACTTGGAATTTCGGCCACATCATTAAATATATAAGTGATTTAATTTAATTTAAATTCCTTTAGGCTTTAATATTCAATTAACTTAATTAATGTAACATAATTAATTAATTAAAATTAAACCTTGTGGGCTGAATTTTTCTCTCTCATGGACCAAAGCCCAATAGCAATATTATAACCCATTACATACATTAATTTGACTTTAATTAAAAGCCCAAATTAATGTCCAATACTTAATTTAAGTATTTTAAGCCCAATGCTTTGTGTGCGATCCTATAGGTCCATTTAATGTTGGCAATGAATTAATAAATTAATTCAAAGGCTATATATATTCTCTAGCAAGATATTATAGCATTCCAAATTAAATGAAAATGCATATGGCATTTAGTGACCTAATGCAATTTTGCATAGTCCCTTACCCATAAATATCAGAATTAATATAAGGCATGGAACTAGTCATCCTTATATACATTAATTCATTTCTTGATATTCCAGTGACATTGAATTCTCAGATAAATAATGATTACTCATTATTTCATCTCGGTATGGCCATACACTTCTCAGTTCACTGATCAAGTGGCCGATGATATTTTCTCTCTTATTGAGAGGGATAATCCCTTCACTTCTCTCATGCTCTCTAACATGAATCAATGTATACCCAATCATACCCGTACTTGTCACTCTGTTACGAGCACGTTAGGTGTATGTCAAAGTACACAGTAATTCATAAAGAGTTTCATAGAGATTTCAGGTCTAAGAACTCCGATACAAAACTTGCATATGAGAAACACTTATGACTTGTACCATGTAGTGTTCTCATGAGCGGATCGAATCCAGATACCATGTTCTTTAACATGTATCTATGATCTCTGATTGACACTCTTGTCCTAATGATCCGTAAGACAGAACTCATAAGATCAGAGAGAGCATACTAGTCTTAATTCATTTGTTATTCCCATAACAATGACTGACTAGGGATATTTAGAATGATGTCTCATTTGTTTCAAGGTCTTACAATTCATGTGCCTCACACATGATAACTTAAACCGAAACAACACTCTTGGATAGTTTTATCAATTGATATGCACAGGAATACAAAGGATAAAACAAATGCCTCATTTTATTAATTTCAAGTGTTTCGTTACAATGCATTGGGGCTAGGGCTTACACTAACAATCTCCCACTAGCACTAGTCCCAATTGGGCATAGCCCTAAGACCGAACGCTCTCAAATGAGCTTCGTGCAGATTTGGACGTAACTGTTTCGTCAAAGGATCTGCTACATTGTCTTCACTTGCTATCTTGCTAACCTTGACGTCCCCACGATCAATGATTTCTCTGATCAGGTGGTACCTTCTGAGTATGTGTTTGGATTTCTGGTGTGACCGGGGCTCCTTTGCCTGTGCGATGGCCCCGTTATTGTCACAGAAAATTTCTAATGGATCTAGAATGCTTGGGACCACTCCTAATCCAGAAATAAAATTTTTAATCCAAACAGCCTCTTTTGCAGCCTCACTTGCTGCAATATACTCAGATTCTGTAGTTGAGTCGGCAACGGTCTCTTGCTTTGAGCTTCTTCAGCTGACAGCACCACCGTTTAAAACAAAAACAAATCCAGATTGCGATCTAGAATCCTGAGTGCTTGTCTGAAAAGCAGCATCGGCATAACCTTGTATGACGAGCTCTTCTTGACCACCATACACCAAGAAGTGATCCTTAGTCCTTCGCAGGTACTTAAGGATCCCTTTTACAGCAGACCAGTGCTTCTCACCAGGGTCTTGCTGAAACCTACTGGTTATACTCAGTGCATGAGCAACATCCAACCTAGTACATAACATAGCGTACATGATAGATCCAATAGCAGATGCATATGGGATTCTACTCATGTTGTCCCTTTCCTCTTTGGTTTTAGGGCACTGTTCTTTAGTCAAAGGAACTCCCAAAGCCAAAGGTATGTACCCTTTCTTTGAGTCTCCCATACTAAAACACTTTAGTACTTTGTCTATGTACTTTTCTTGACTTAGTCCCAAAAGCCGATTCGATCTATCTCTATAGATTCGAATACCAAGTATTGTCTCGGCTTCACCTAAGTCTTTCATTGAGAAACATTTTCCCAACCATTGCTTAACCTTTTGCAATGTTGGAATATCATTCCCAATGAGAAGGATGTCGTCCACATATAGGACCAGAAATACTACTATGCTCCCACTAACCTTCTTGTACACACAAGGCTCATCTTTGTTCTTGATGAAGTCAAATTCTTTGACTGCCTCATCAAAACGAAGATTTCAACTTCGGGATGCTTGCTTTAATCCATAAATGGATTTTTGAAGCTTGCATACCTTCTTAGGATGCTTGGGATTGACAAAACCTTCAGGCTGTGTCATATACACATCCTCAAGTAAATTTCCGTTGAGGAAAGCAGTTTTGACATCCATTTGCCATATCTCATAATCATTATATGCAGCTATGGCAAGCAAGATCCTAATGGACTTGAGCATGACTACAGGCGAAAAGGTCTCGTCATAGTCTATACCATGAGTTTGTCGAAAACCTTTTGCTACTAGTCTACCTTTGTAAGTCTTATCAGCTTTTAGTTTGAATAACCACTTGCATTCAATTACCTTGGCACCTTTCGGTGGATCAACCTAGGTCCAAACCTGGTTATCGTACATTGATTGCATCTCGAATTTCATGGCTTCAAGCCAATTTTCCGAGTCTGGGCTTCCAATAGCTTCTCGGTAGGTAGTAGGATCCTCACGATCTACTAACTCAATAGTGTCACTGTCAGTGATTAGAAATCCATATCTCTCAATCTCCTGACGTGCCCTACCAGACCTTCTAGGTACTTGTGTAATGGGTTCTTGTTCCACAACTGGTTGTGAACTTGATCCCATTTCCAACTCATCCTCTATAGGAGCTTGTGGCACTTGAATTTCTCCAAGTTCTACTTTACTCCCACTGTCTTTCTTGAGAAGGAACTCCTTTTCCAAGAAAACAGCCTTGCGAGCAACAAATACTTTGTTCTCGGCTTGTGAGTAAAAGTAGTATCCCTTTGTTTCTTTGGGATAACCCACAAACAAGCAGACAGTCGATTTGGACTCTAGTTTGTCAGATGTTAATTTCTTAACATGTACTTCACAGCCCCAAATCTTGAGAAAAGACATATTGGGTTCTTTCCCAGTCCATACCTCGTATGGTGTCTTCTCAACTGCTTTAGTTGGAGTACGGTTCAATAGAAACGCAGCAGTTTCTAATGCATAACCCCAGAAAGAGATAGGAAGATTAGCTTGACTCATCATAGATCGAACCATGTCCAACAGAGTTCGATTTCTCCTTTCGGACACACCATTCCATTGAGGTGTTCCAGGAGGAGTGAGCTGTGAAATAATACCACACTCCTTTAGATGACTGTCAAACTCTTGGCTTAAGTATTCGCTACCTCGATCTGATCGAATGGCTTTTATACTTTTGCCAAGTTGGTTTTCTACTTCGTACTTAAACTCTTTAAATTTCTCAAAAGTTTCAGACTTGTACTTCATTAGATAGACATAGCCATATCTACTGAAGTCATCTGTGAATGTCACGAAGTAGCTAAAACCACCTCTAACATGTGTACTTAAAGGTCCACATACATCGGTATGTATTAGTTCCAATAAGCCATTAGTCCTTTCACCTTTTTTATTAAAAGGACTCTTTGTCATTTTTCCATGCAAACATGGCTCGCATGTGTCATAAGACTCTAAGTCGAATGACCCAAGCACTCCAGTTTTGTGGAGTCTTGAAATGCGTTTTTCATTTGCATGTCCTAAACGACAATGCCAAAAGTAAGTAGGGTTCAATTCGTTTGATTTAACCCTCTTTGTATTAATGTTGTATATCGACTCTTTGTTTTGTAAATCAAGGATATAAAGGCCATTTTGCAACATGGCATTGCCATAAGAAATGCCTTGGCGACGAATATGAGCATTGCCATTTTTAATAACAAAATCAAATTCATCATTATCCAAACATGAAACTGAAATAATGTTTCTGCTCATAGCAGGCACATAATAACAATTATTTAAAACAATACAAAGTCTGGAAGGTAAAGTGAGGTGATAGTCACCTATCTCCATGGCAGCAACTCGTGCTCTATTCCCCACACGGAGGTCCACTTCATTCTTCCCAAGTAACCGCCTATTTCTTAGCTCCTGCACATTTGAACAAATGTGAGAACCACAACCGGTATCCAATACCCAAGTGGTAGAAATAGAAAGGTTAATTTCAACAACAAAAATACCAGAACTGGACGCCTTGGCTCCATTCTTCTTTTTTTCTTCCTTGAAGAGAGTGCAATTTTTCCTCCAATGCCCTATCTTGTTGCAATGGAAGCAAGTGCTCTCACTCTCTTTGAGTTTTGGCGCCTTGGGCTTGGATTGGGCCTGAGGTGCACTCCCACTTGACTTGGGTTTTGCCTTTCCCTTTCCCTTTCCCTTAGCGGGTCCCTTCTTAATTCCCTTTTGAACCATTAGAACGGGATTGGTCTTTCGAATGTTCTCTTCAGCATTCTTAAGCATCCCATGAAGCTCAGTGACTGACTTGTTCATTGCATGCATGTTATAATTCATCACAAATGGATCATAAGCAGCAGGCAATGATCCTAAGATCAAGTCAGTGGCCAATTCCTTTGGCACTAGTACCTCAAGCTTCTCAAGAGTATCAAGATACCCTTTCATCTTGAGTACATGGGTACTAACAGGAGTACCCTCAGCCATCTTGCAAGAAATTAAGGCCTTTGTTGTCACGAACCTCTCGTGACGAGCTTGCTCTTGGAACATCTCCTTGAGGTGCACCATGATCGCATAAGCCTCTTGGTCCATAAATTGCTTTTGCAAGTCAGGCACCATAGTGGCCAGCATCAGACAGGTCACATCATTGGAGTCGCTCTTCTTGGTCTCAAAAGTTTCCTTTTGAACCGCAGAGGCGTTCCTTCCTGGTTCTTCAGGCAAGGGTGCATCCAAAACATACGAATTTTTCTCTTGCTTAAGAACTATTCTTAAGTTTCGAGACCAGTCTATGAAATTGGTGCCATTTAATTTGTCCTTTTCAAGGACCGATCGCAATGAGAAATTGTTATTTGAAGATGCCATTTTCAATCTACAATAAAATTTAGCAAGATTAAATGAGGTCTTATTTATGATCCCACAAACCGAATTAATATCCCTTTAAATAATTCGCGTTAGTGATTTAATGTGGGCCAAGATCCACTTTTCACAACAACTTATTAGTCAAGCTGAGCTTGTACACCTAACAAGTTAAGTTACTTAGGTAGGAAAACTCCAATCATGTCTCGTACATGACTCTTGGATCAAATGGGCTAACATCTTAAGATGTTATAGCACAACCTATTTATTAGTTGCCTAGGTTCGGGCATCCCTTTCCATGATAAGTCTAACCTACATTCACAACCCATGCCTCACAAAGATAATCGGGCGCATCTAGGACTCCTAGTCTACGTGACCGATGATCGATGCCTTGACATGTTTCGAATTAGGAAGGCAACTTTGTGATTTACTATTTTTAGGGATTCATTTTATTACGGCTTACATGGCATACGCTTTGTCATCCATACATAGCATGCATATATATATAATTACATAAAGTAAAGCGTGACAAACATGGGCCCAAAAACCTACAACTAAGATTCTATACTATTACATAAGAATCTTCGAGTTGGGCTTCTCCACTCAGGTGGGCTTCGTCTTGATTTACAAAGTCTTCAAATAAATTCTATTCTAAGAAATAAATGAAACTTTTACAATAAAATATAATGGCACGCAGGCCATATTTAATTATAAAAACCCAGGGCCCATGAATGCACCATGCATATCCGTTCATCACACCAAACAAGCAAATAAATATACATAGCATTCATGGATCAAACAAAGTCCAATTTTAATTAATTTAGCCAAACCCATTAATGGAAATTGTGTACTTGAACCTTTAAGAGATGACCCCGTGATGGGCCTGGGCCGAAGCCCAATGGACTAAATCCTCTTATTGAATAAGTTCTCTTAAAAGCCTAAAACACAAACTAGTTAGATTTGTGCCGTAAATCAACTCTAGTATAATTTCCAATTTTGCCATTTTTAATTTTATGTCATACAGCCCATAAACATTAAAAATACATATAATATGTGCTAACATGAATTAAAAATAAAATCATGAAGAACACATATAATAACACACGGCATTCATGCAAAAACAAACAAACAACAAAACTAGTTGTTTAATGCTTATGTAATGCCATGAAATGCACAAACATTTAAATCAATTTTATGAGTCATTTAATATTCTAAATAAGTCCATAAATATTGATTTAATATTCTGTACAAATCTGATCTAAATGTGTTTTTACCATTTTAATCAAAACAAAACAAACAATCTTGATTAAACATGTAACAAACACAAACTAGTCATAGTTTTAAGTGATTTTAAAATTAATCAATTAAATTGTCATGGACCAGAATTAAAACCAAATTTAAAATATGTCCAGACCTGATATTAAATCTTTAAAAATCACTTACAAACATGCCAAAATCAATTTTACATTTAATTTTGAAAACTAGTTGTTAAACTAGCAATTTACATGCCAACTAGCACCTAGTTTCATAATTAACATGTACCATCAGGTATAAATAATTAAATCCGACCATTACCAGCCCTAATAACATCTTAGGACAGTATATTAACATGTCATATTAATTATAATACCTATCTAATCAATTAAAATCGTTTTTACACCAAAACAATGCAAAAAACTCAAAACAGAAAATTTCAGATTTGCATGTTTTCAAAATAACGATTTTTAATTAATTTTTTCATGCATCTAAAGCACTAAAATAAGCATGTCTAGGCTCTGATACCACTGATGGAATATGACATGGTATGATAATCATGATAGCACAGCGGAAAAACAAAAATTTTTATCATACATACCATACATATCCAAAACTAGGAACGAAAACATGCAATTTTAGGTTGTAGAACTTACAAGTTAAGATGCCTTTTAGATATTGATTTCGGTGATGGCCAGCAACTAAGATGACTTTGTCCGCCTTAGATCTCGATCACCAATGCCAAGGAACAGCCTTTTACGCTACTCCCTCTATTCTCACACACACACTTGCACCGACGGCTTAAAATCGAGATTGCTAGCTCTCTTTTTCGGTATTGTGTAATGGTTATAGTTTGAAGCTACAAAATTTGATTTTGTACTTCTCTTAGGTTGCTATTACTACCCAAGAACACAAGAGAATGAGGAACTATCCTTTCTCCTTGTGAAAAATTGGGCCAAAAGAATTGAGAGAGAGAGAGAGAGAGTTCACGCCAAAAGCAAGCAAATTAGGGTTTCACGCCAACTTTACTTAGTCACTTAGGGTTTTATTTCTTTTTAATATATATGCTTATCCTTTGGCAAGTCTTTGATCTGAATTCAACCATCCTAAGATAATTAATTCAAACTCTATCACTTCCTAAAGATAAGTAACATATTTTGAATTAAACTCCTTTGAATTTAAATTCAAATTTGAAATAAAACATAAGACATTTAAATAAATGAAATCACTTAATTTAAATATATAGCATGTGCCGAAATTCCTTGACAAAGTTCTTCAAAAATATTGCAAGAGTCATCTTGCAATAAAATTATTGTTTCAAAAATTCTTGTAAAGAAATTATTTCAAAACCCTCGAAAGACGAATTTACACAAATAATTTTATCACATAATGATTTTGAGTTAGTTTTGTCTCAATCAAAACTATCAAAAGTAGAATATTTTACAAAACCTAATTTTCAGTATGTATGGACTATTGAGGATGGTTTTCGTTTTCAAAACCTTTAACAGGCCATCACACAAATTTTTCCAAAAGGCAGATATTTTAAATCATGGGATTTAACAAAATCTCAGCCTTATTACTTGGCAATATTGAAATCTATAGGCTCTGTGATGGTTATTCATAACCCCAAAAAGGGCTCTGAAATCCTTTATTCCACCATAAAAATTCACAAAATCCTTTCTCCACTTGAATAGAGACCGGCTCTCTATACCCCTAAATACTTTCCGGTCAACTTTCAAACAACCTTAAACCACTGTAGGACATACACTTACTGGGATTACCAACAAGCCTGCTATAATGCTGATCGGTGTCTAGCAAGTGTACTAGATCGGCTAGTAATATAGGGAAATATAGATTAAGACCCCAAATATCGTACCCAAGGGAACATGGATTGCTAAGGATAATACCTATATATGAATTAAATTAATCCGAGATTGTTTCCCAAATGTTTTTGATTTAAAAGCAAAAATTAAACAAAATAAACAATTAAACAAAACAAAAGCTAAAACATGAATTAAAAACAAAACAATAACTTGAATTCTCTTGCTAAAGAAACTATCCACCTTAATTTTCATTGTAATGACTTAAATTCAATATAAACACCAGTGATTATGGAAAAACTAGTAATAAACCAAGATATCTTTATTCAAGTATATCATTCTTAGTATTAAACTCATAGACAAATCTAATACTTAGCATGCAAGTCTAGTCTTAACTTCCTAAATATTCATTGAAGCCTTTCTCAAGCGATTCAACTCCAATTCATTCTTAGTTCCTCCTCTCTTAGTATTAACCAATAAAATTCACACATAATCATCTCATATTTCGGATAATAATCATGCATAAACATTAAAGAGTTAATCTAAGAGCATGCAAATTATTAACTATGTCAAAACCAATTTTTAGTTATTTATTCAATAAACCAACAATCAATCTCAACACAATCAAAGATAAGAATATGCTTAAAACCAAGAAATAATCAACCGATATTGAAATTAAGCTCAAAACAAAGTCATAACAATGAAAATATAAGTTTTCAAGAATCCATTAGCAAAAGAAGAAAAACTACTTCCTAAACATATTTAAAAACTAAAGACAAAGTTGAAGAAAAATAATGAAAACATAAAAACAACGTAAAATAACTAAACCTAATTCTAAGATTTCTCTAATTGATTCTACTAATTCATCTCATTCTTTCATTGGTGTTAGAGTTGTCTATTTATAGGCAAAAAATGTTGTAGAAACCTTCCAAACTTCCCAAATTGGAGTAGGAAAAGAATCCTTCTTGAATTGGAAAAGAATCCTTCTTGAATTGGAAAAGATCGCAAATCCTTCGTTGCATGGGAGACACAACACGTGGCCACGTCCTTTCCTTTGCAATTGAACACGTGGTCACGTGTTCCTTAAGCCTTTCTTCACACGTGGCCATGTGTGGATTATGCCTTCCCTCACACATGGTCACGTGTCTTCAATGCTTCCTTCAATTTCTCTTTCACTTGGCCACGGGTTGATCACTTCATTGTTTTCACGTGATCACGTGTAAAGCTTCTGGACTAAATGCTCAATTTTCTCGCATCAACTTTTCCATATTTGCAGTTTTGGCCCTAATCTTTGCCTTTTTTACAATTAAGTCATTTTTCTTGCAAAATAACCCTGAAAACACCAAACTTTATAATTAACTCCAAAAATATAAAATTAACCAATTAAACTCAAATCTAACTTAATTAACACAAAACTAACCTAATTAAACACCTAAAAACATACTAAAAACATTATATAAATGACCATTATCTAATGCATTCCTACTACAAAACTAAAAAGGTAGCCACACTTGGCTATTTTTCTTCCTAAAAATAAACCCCTCAAAAATTCCCTTTTGGTTCAACCATTGGTGGAAATTGTATGGTGCCTCTCTTGAAATCTTAAAACCTTTGGTTAGGAAGGCTATCAACTATTTAAAAATACCTACAAACCTTCAAACAGGGAAAGGTAATTCCATCCCTTGATGCTTTTTGCCACAAAATTCTATCTGCCTTGGATAATAGCATGGAATTTAGAATATCAACAAAAGGAGGCCCAAACATTTTTAGTCCGCAGGTTTCAAAATCGCTGGTGGATAAAATTCGCGATTCCAGATAGTATCAAAAAACATGGTGTTATGCAATGGCTCCAAGTATAAGGACTCACAAAACCAGGCCCAGAAGTCTCTTAATTCTTGGGCGAGAAGTCCTTTGCACAGACCTAATTAGCAGCAGCAAAAACTAAGGAAGAATATTTTCAGATTATGGCCCAGCTTCTCCATAGTGAGGCCTTGTCTTCAAAAACTTCCTCAGTTCGTTCAGTCCGTTCAAAAGTCTCATCTTCAAATTCTGAGCCCATTATCGACTTAGGAAATGATAATGAAGATGATTGTTTTGGTATTTTTTCTCCACCTTAGTGGACTTTTATTTCAAACCTGGATTCTTTTAAAATTCATACTTTGTAAACAGGCCTGGCCCAAAGTCTAAACAGGCCCATAAAAAAGTAAAAGTAAAAAGAAATGATTAGATTCTTTTCTTGTCACCGATAGATATCTATTCTCCCCATTTGACGACTCTAAAATGGACAAATAGTCGCTCCATCAATTGCTCCACTAACTCGAAACTCCCATGATTAATGGGAATCTTTATCTTTTTAGCTAAACGTGGGTCCAAGCTCCTACTTATTATGGCGTAACAAATGAAGTCTTCCTTCTATAAAAGGACTCTTCATTCTCCACAAAGAGGCAGACTCTCCTTTAGGCAGAAAACACTCTCAAGCTTAGAAATAGGAAGCTCATGTGTTGAGCACACCTTGTAAAAATCTTGAAGCTTAGAGTACTATCTCCGAAAATAAACTTGTAAATTTTATTTTATTTTCAGAAAACGTAAGTATGCTCATGTGTTGAGCTTTACTTTCTTATGTATTTTATTTTCCATATATAAAATCTTATTTTGTATATCTGTGTTCAAGTGTTGCTTCATTTATAAGTATGCTCTGCAACTGTGGCTTAGGCTGATCTTGTGCATCAGAAACCCTATTTACATAATGCTTGTATTGCATTAAAAAGGTATATCAGCTACATTATAGTGCTGTAAATCCATTGTAAGGTTATCCATGTAAAAAAATAAAAAATCTTTAAAAAAAGAATTAATTCTTAAAATATGGATAATTTATTTTGTAGAACTTCTTTTTTGTCTAGTTCTTCTACCTCAAACTCTTTGGATCTAGGATCACAAAGATCAAGTGTAGTAAACAGTGAAGAAATCAGTATTGAAGATTTTCAAAAATCCATAAATAATTGGAAAATTTCAAAAATAAAACGAGATCAAGTTTATGAGAACAGTCTTTTTCAAAAACTCATAAAAACTGATTTCATTATTAAAACAGAAGAACGGGGAGTTCAAATATCAAAACCATTTGAAACTATTCATATTCTTTCTAAAAAAACTCTACAAAAACACATAAACAGAAAATACGAATACATTCATATAGGTCTTGTTCAAGTAGGAATAAAACCTTTAACAAGAGAATGATTAAACACCTCGATTCTTTGTGTTTTGAGGGATGCGAGATTTTTAGATTTTAAAGATGGAATTATAAGCTCAGTTGAGTCAAGTCTTTTTCAAGGACCAATCTCATTTGAATGCTCACCAAATATTTCATTATCTCTTGTAGATCCAAACATTTTGAAATCTTTGATTTTACAAATTAAAACTCATAATTATAAAATGCTGGAAGGATCTATTCTAGTAGCTATTATTTTTAGAATACATTATAAAGCAATGTTTTCTGCCTTTATATTTGTAAAAAATGTAACTAAAAAAGGTGAAACATTGTTTTTACAAACGGATTTATCCAGAGCAAATACTGTTATTCCAAAAACCATACTTTGGAAAGATATCAATCTTCCTGAAGAATGGGTTTTAGAAGGAGCAACTAACCCAAAATCTCCTGAAAAATCTAAACCAAACACTCATTTGAGGAAAATTACTTAGTACGATGATGAAAGGATAAAAATAAGCTTTTCAAGAGCTTACAGTTGTCGGTTCTCTGACTCTGGTTCCTCTACAAGTACTATTGACATAGGACGAGCCTTAAAGCTCCCCTCAGTAATTCATCTCCCTGATAGGGAAGAAAATTTTCCAAAATCAAGATTTTCTTGTTCTAGTATTCCAAGTGCATCTTTTTCAAAACGTTGATTATTCAACAACAGTTCCTCATCAGGTCTACAATAGACCACAAGTTTCAAACGAGGAACCACTTCATGTTTCACCACCTACTTCACCATCTTTTTCAGCTGTAACAGAAAATATTATAAATGAATTAAATGTCATTGAAAAAGATTTTATAGTAGACAAAACATATTTACATAAGGATTTCTATTCAAAAGAAAATCTAGAAAAAAGAACATGGCTCTTCAAAAATTTTCTAGAAAAAAAAAAGAAATTCAAGAAAAATACTATGAATTTGTTTTTGAATTAAATTTTAAAATTATTTTAATATAAATTGAATCTAAATAAATAATTAATTGACAAAACAACAATAAAAAACTTTATATTTGCTAAAGTAATTATTACGATTTTATTCTATTTTTTCAAAATTAAAATAAGATTGAATTTGAGTTTAATTTGATAATTGACATCAATTGGATTTTTAATTGAATTTTAATTCAATTTTATTTTTAAACTTAATTTCAATTGAATTCAATCAACTAACTCAATTTTAATTGAATACTATTCAAATTGAAATCAAATTCGAGTTTAATCAATTTCAATTGCCAAATTTTATTAAATTAATTCAATTATTCAATTTTTATCCAAATTTCACCATAAATCTGCCTAAGAGTACTTACAACTCTTATAGCCAAATTTTATGGAATCACACTACAAAAAAAAAGGGAATTAACCGTCGCTAATTAAATATAGCGACTAAGCGACAGATCGTCGCTGTTGTTTTTAGCGACTATTTAAAAACAATCGCTATATATAGCGACGAATCTGTCGCTACAGTAAAACACCCGTCGCTAATTAACCATCGCCATTATAATAAGAAAATACAGCAACCGAATAATTCGTCACTATTTCTAGTCGGTAAAAAGTTAATTGTTTTTGCTACAGATTTGGTATATTTTCCGTCGCTAATATTTGTCCCTATTTACTAAATTAGCATATTTTTAGTGACTGAAATTTTGCAAAGTCGTCCCCAAATGTCAAGTTTTATTATTTTTTTTATCTATTTATGAATTTATTTATAATCATGGATTGATGTTTTATAGACAGCAACTCAAAAGTGTACTGCTCTCAGTATACAAGTAAACAACACAACATAACAGAAAAAAAAGAGACTTGGGATTAAAAATCAAAGTCCGCTCCATAAAAGGGCAGGTCAATTAGACTCTATTTTATACAAATACATGGCTAAAATAAACTTCAGATATTCTAACACAAATACTTATTTATTCTAATACAAATGTCATTGGAGACCAAGTTTTTCATCGGCAGTCTTCTCACCTTTAACCCAATGTTTTGCCAATAGCTACTTTCTTTCTAGTTTTGCCAACTGCTTCTTTCTTTCATAGGCTAATTGGGCTCTCTCCCTTTTCTTCCTCTCTAGCTGCTACAGGTAATAATAGCCAAAGTAAATATTCATCATATGATTTCTCATTGACAAAAGAAAAAGTTCAAATGCAATTTCACCTATAAGGCTAGTTTCTGGCAGAAACAAAAAGTTACTCTAGTTAATCATATTACATAGCAACATACAACAGACAGCAGCATGAATTCATGTGTCGTAAAAAAATAAAAATCAAACAAAATTAAAATTATCTATGCAGCCTCATCAAACATTTAATGACAACTAAAGCAATAAAGATAAGGAAACTATCAACAAAAGTAAGAAGCCAATTTCAGATGTAAAGGTTTATAACAGTATAGTTAATATATACAACGAGAGATTATATAGGAAGCAGTCCAGTCATTGATTAATGAAGAAATAAAATTATATGCTAAAATAATTTTACAATTGAACAAATTTCAATTGCTCTTTTATCTCTCAATTAGCAAAAGTAATGATGTATAACATATCCATCATTTATCACTTGCTCTTTTACCTCTCAATTAGCAGAAGTAAATTACAAACATATATATATGAGTTATTCACAAACCTGATCTAAGTAAGAAAAATAACTCTATTAAATGGACTCACAATAATTTATTTATAAATAATAAAAGCTATATTTATTTATTTATTTTGAGGAAGACAGTAATTGCTTTCTTTTTAAGGATTTGCAATTTTTTTTTTTTTTTTATAAGCAGAAGATATTAATTGCAAATAAGCAAAGGGCCAAAACGGAAATACAAGGAACAGAACCTAACTGACAGACCCAAGAACAGGGTGCAGACCCAAGACCTCATCCAAAGAAAGCTAAACCAACAAATCCAGAAAAGGAATCTATAAAAGTCCCTGAAAAAGAGATGCCAGCCTAAGCTTAAAACCAAGGACACACAATTCATACAGTAAAAGAAACATAAGCCACCAAAATACTTCCAAAACAGCAATAATGGTGTGCAGTTACACACCATCCTTGATATGGAAAAACAAAGAAGGCTCAACTTCATCCCAATAGCAAGAACATCAGCCCCCACAAGAGCAGCAAAGAGAAAAACCAGTAAAAAGGAGAGAAACAGCAAGAGTTACCCCTTGAATTGATAAAAAAATTATATAAAATATGCTAATCACTGGATTTGATATGATAGCATTCTCTTCACTCACCAGCTCTTAGCAATCTCATTTAAGTTGTTATTTTCACTTTCCAAATTTTGTCATTTTTATAGAAGTCTACCAATTAAGATCCCCTGCGCCTACCTTACCTTCTCATCTCATTTTACCAAATCCACCAAATCACTTTATCAACCCTTTTGGATTTTCAAAATATAATTATATTTCTTATCTCAGAAGAATTCATAGAAATGTTGAATGCATGAAAAACCAGTCTAGATACTAGATAACGAGTTTCCTTTTAAGCAGCTGCAATTCATTTCTCACAAATAAACACACTGCCACATCACAATGTCCATGTAAGTAAGAATTTTTCATTATGAAAAACCACCTAGCTTCTGAAACATACTCTCATAGTGGTTAAACACATGCAGTTTCTTTGTTTAATAAAATAGTACCTAATTACTCGGTCCTAATTAAAGCCATAGGATTAAATAGTAGAAGTTTCTCACAAAAATAAATGTATATGATTGTATGCGATTAAAGAGTAGATGCTTCCTCACAAAAATAAATAAATAAATAAATACATAATGTTTAGCTTAATAATACTTATTACTCAGTCCTAATTAAAGCCATAGGCTTTTGAGCTATAGACTTCTAGTTAAGTGACTCTAATGCAACCAGAAAACTGATACCTAAACATTTACATGCTAAAGGTTTGATGTTCAATTGTAAAACAGAATGCAGAGAGAAAGTAAAGAAGTAAAACATAATCTAATTTATCTTACCTTAATGGAAGCAAAATATTAGGACTTAACAACAATAAAGGAAAATTAGAGAAATTGAACAAAAAGACAGAACTAGAATGCAAAAAATCTACAGCAAATGCTAATGATTTTATCTTCTTAAATATGTGCCATTGTCATCATAACTATATACATATAAGCACAACAATTCAACTTTCTAGCATCAATTTAATTAATTAAGCTACTTGAGCTATATAAGGATTACTTAGGAGCCCGCAACAATTTAATTAATTAAACTACTTGTATATCAAGCACTTAATTAAACTTCCTTTCTTCTTGTTGTAATTACATTTATGACAACATTTATGAAAGGTGATGCACCCACAATTCAATTAAGATTCCCACTTAGTTCTTTAAACCATTTTCAACATATTAAATAGTATTTTATATTGTCAAAGGCATATTAGTGTCAGTTAGCCAATTCTTTAAACATATGAGAACTTCCACCTTTACAATAATACATTTAATTGGCTAATTCCTTAACTAAATTTTTACTACAAGTTAAATACTACCTCAAGTATAATTATAATTTCAACTGCCATAAGTTAGAATTTCCTAACATCTCCATCTCTACTAAGTATTATTACTAATTAAATGTGCAATTTAACCCATTAATCTAATAAACAAATTATCAATTTAATTAACACTTAGTGAAGATAGACTAAACCATGAAAGGGACAAATGAATCAATTTAGCTTTCAAATTATTCAATTGTGACCAACCAGCAGTATCATCACTGCCAACCAAGACTTCACCTAATCCCGATTACACCTACACATATCATTTATTAAAATGACTAGTCATCATTGTATCAAAATGTCTCAAACATGTAAGAATTAATCCCCTTACAGCTCTATAACCATCAACTCACAACCTTTAACAAATAACTAAATTCCAAGCTTAACAAGATAAAGAAATCAAAACAACAATACCAAGTATTCATTCTTGAAACTAAAACTTTAAAACTAGATGTATAACTTGAACCCCAAATCTATTTCAGCTTCACACAATCTCTCGACCGTCCCTATCGGACAATCGTCAGACATTACATTAAGATCAAAATAGTGCATGAGTATTTGAAGAGTCGGATTAAATTATTTGCTAAACAATGTTAAAGATTATAAGTTTATGACAACAAATTTGATTAAAGATGAGAAGTTGATGCCACGAAAATGCAAAGTTTCTATTAAGAAAATAACGAAAAGACCAGCCCTATACAGCTATATTTATCCACTTTATAAAGAGTTTTGTCAAATGATAAATCTCGAGAGGAAGTCAAACTCAATATCTCTTGACAAGATTTATTTTTGTAAATATCACCTTATTAGTGCAAATTAAGAAAAGAGGAATTGATATTAATACCAGTTAATAAGCATATTTGTAAGCAAATGATAGACTTTACGTGTCATATTAATAATTAAAGATTCCAAAGAAAAGAACCATCAATTGCTATCTTTAACGATGATCCAAAACCAGCTAAATTGGCCCATTTATTCGTTCTCAGTTGGTAATATTGGGCCCAAATGGACTGTTTTATAACACACACCAGTTGCATTCTTTGAAGGAGATCAAGTATGGAATTATTCCAATAATTTTCTTAAATGCACGCAGACATAAAAATCGGAGAGTAGTTTAAATCATTTTGTCTTTATATTGAAGGATGATTTGATAAATATATATAATTAAAATTTCTAATAATTTAACATTTGATCAAAATTTTAACAAAATAAAAATAAATTATAAAATTTTTCATAATTATTTTAAATGAAATAATAAATTTTGTATTATTATTTTCCAAATATTTATTTTTAATAATCTTCATAATGTAATTATATAATAATTGTAACAATTAGTTTATTATTATTATTATTATTATTATTATTATTATTATTAAAAATGTAAATTTTCTAAATAAATAAGTATAGATCTTGGGGTAATTTACAAAAGGTTATTATTTTTTCAAAATAATTATAACATGTAATATTTAAGGGTTCATATAATACTTTCCGATTAATAATATATAAAAATACTTGCAATAAAATTTATAATTTTTTTATATAAACTAAAAAATAGAAATTATATGGATCAAATTTTCAAGTGTAAAGAAAAATCATTAAAAATAATTAATAACTTATAAATATGTATGTACGTTTTTTATTACTATTATAATGTTTGGTAAAATAAATAATCAAAATTAAAAATTTTGAAAAAATATAATTGAAAATAGACAATTAATTAGTATAAATTTTTTTAGCGACTAAGATTTGATTTCATTCCGAATTTCTTGCATACACTCTCAATCCAGAGACTGCAAAGTAATCATATCATACACATGGCTAAACGCAGAGGTAGTTGAATAGGTATTTGACATAGTTGTGTTAGGCATATAATTTTTCATTTGTAATTTGAGAACTGGGGACCTATAACCATTGATGAATTTGAGTCACGGTGCTCATTTCTACACATATTTAACAAGCCATAATGTAGGAAGAGTGCAAGATTCAAGAAATCACTTCTTTAACTTCTAACTTTCTATGCACAACTCAAGATTATAGCACATCACAATTTATACTTCATGTTAGATACTTGGTAAATAAATCATGGATATTTCTCCCTTTGATGGTCGGGGTGGTCTACTAATAAAATGGAATAATATATTCTACTCTATTTCCAAGTTCAAACAGACAGACCCTAAATTTCTGAAAGTGGTTGCATCAATCAAAGTACCTACACTAAATCAAAATAGAGAGCAAAGCATGGGAAAACAAAATAGTTCCATCAACAAACAAAGAATTTCCCTCTTAAAACCACAAAATCAAGAGCAAAACAAGAGACAAAAAAATAAAAAAAATTAGGAACCTGAAGCGGAGATAATGGTGGAGTGGAGAAGAGAAACAGAGGTATTAACAAAGAGAGGGTCACGAGAGACGAAGAATCGGATCACCCAGTTGGCTAATTGGAAAAAGAAACTTCCAGCTATGATCCAAAGCAGCTCCTTGCGCTTGTTGAATAAAATCTCAAACCAAACAGAGACAAACCAGAGAATAAGAGTGGCCAAAAAGAAGGTGGGCGCTCTGTTGCCGGTTCGATTAGGAGTTGGCCTTGGCATTTTGAAGGGCGTCTATTTATACCCTGGAAACAATGAGCAAGTAAGAGATTTTGTGGAGCTATTTACATGGCTATGCTTGTATGCTTTGTTCGTTGATTCTGGTAGTTATGAATAGATATTGAGAACTTAAGATTGCTCTTATTGCCCGCAAAGTGATATCTCCCTTGGTTTTATTTTCTTCCATTCCGTTTAGACCCACCCACCCGTAATCCAGCTCCATTGTGGGGCTCCGATTAATTGATTTTTTTTCTTTTTTTTTTTTGTTTTCTCCAATTGACGAGTAGGGATAATCACGGGACGGGAAATTCCAGTCCTTGGTGAGGACCCATCCTGAATGGGATGAAAAATCTCCGAAAATTTTTTTTGTGGAGACGGGGACGGGGGAAAAGTATTCTCCGACTTAGAATTCGAAACGGAAATGGGAATTGTGGTCTCCGTCCCGAAATTTTTCCGCCTTTGAAATTTAATTACTAAATTTAATTATATTTATATAATTTAGTTTTAAATTATATTTAATTTTAATTTTATTAATTGTTAAAATTTATATTAGTTTGATTTGTAATTGAATTTATATTTTTAATTATTAAATATTATATTTTCAATTATAATTAATTATTAAATATTATATTTTTATTATAATTAATTTTTTTTTTTAAATAAAAATATTTTTTATGCGGGGGCGGAGATTCCACGCGGGGATGGAGATGGGGGGAATTTTTTTTTTCGAAATACTATCGGTCTCCGCTTTGCCCTTGTGCGGGGCAGTAGGTGGGGAGGCACTCCCCGCCCCTCCCCCGCGATCATCCCTATTGACGAGGAATTAATTTTGATTAGTGGTAATTGTGCGTGTGAAATGGCGGGATATTTTTTTTAATAACGTATTTTTAATAATTATTTATAAAAATAAAATGTGTAAGAAAGTATTTATATTTTTAGGATTTTTTTTTCAAAACTGCTATCATCTATATTGGTTTCAGACTGCGGGACCCACCTCAGAAATTTTCCTTTTCTCTGAAACTGCTGTATTGTTCGGCGATTTCAGAGTCAAATTTTAAAATTAATAAATTAATTTTAATTATCCCACCAATTATTAAATTAATAAATTTTTAATATAATATAATTTATTTTTTAATTTAATTTTTTAAATAAAATTAAAATTAATAATTTAATTTTAATTATATAATTTAATATTATATATCGTTATACGTAAAACACATCCAAATAATATTCTTAGCCAGACGTAACAACTTACCAAAATAATATTGGTAAATAGACTTCATAAGTTATCTGCATATAGATGTGTTTTTAGTACCTCGGCATAAGTGACTTGTTATAATAAATAATGCTTACAGATACAGTCATGTTCTAATCCTAAATTGCTACTATTAATTTATTACAATGGATAATTTATTATTAACTCCATAATTCATCCAAATAATTGGAGAATTATGTTGGGCCAGGGCCCTATAAAAAGGCCAAGAAAGAGTCCAATATTTGGATATTTCTGCTTTCTTTATAATTTTGGGATTTTTACAAAAATATACAGAAAAAAATTAAAAATAACAAAAAATATAACACTTCTATAATTTTTTCTAAAATACAACTTTTTAAATTTTTAATAACAAAAATACAACTTATAATTTTCAAAAAATACAACTTTTTTATATTCTATTAAATGCGACCTAACCATCTCACTTGTTCCAAAATATAACACCTAACGTACAAAAAGCATAATCTAAAAAGTTGCCCGCTTCATAACAAAAATAAATTAGCATCACTTCAAATTGAGCAACAAGAGACAATTTATTTAACAAGCAAATAGTTAAGCATACAAAATAAAAAAGTGTGTGCATATATATATATATATATATTAGCAATTCCAAAGCGCAAAGATATTGCCTATGAAGAGGATGCATTTGATATAATTTATGTTTTAAACTGAAAAAGATCGCAAAAGTTAAATTTTTATTTGTTCTAATAATTTTGTAATTTCAAAGTCTAAATAAAGCTAAAAAATTACCTCTTACTGCATATAAGAAAAATGGATTTTACCATATGTATAGCAATATATCACTCAGATAAACTTTTGAAGTCCTTATGAATTATGATGGAAAAAGAACCTTATGGTTGTTAGAACTTTTGGACCTGGCTATCCTCTCTTGTTCCCCAATTATTGAAGGATGGCTAATTAAACTCGATCTTTCGCATTCATGCATGTGTAGAAAAACGTTAGCAGTTGAAGACCCTGCAATTAAACTTTGGATGTAGTAAATTCAAATAATTATACTACAAAACAAAATAGCAAGTGCAAATCACCTGTTGATTAATGAGAAAATTTTGATTACAAAATCTTAGACATAAGTTATTGTTATTGTTGTTGTTATTATTATTATTATTATTATTATTATTTTGCCGGAACTCTTCAGATACAAGTTGCTGTAACTTAACAATAAAATAAAATAAAAAACTAGGCTATTAGCAAATGGGACATAGCCAACCATGCAAGGCATTTAAGCAAAATTCCCTGCAGCAGTAAATTTTTGCAGCACAGATAAATGTCATTCACATCAAGACTGTCAAAATCATCTTCATATCCCTAACCAGGTTGCCTTTATCTCTCCAACTTACTGCCAACACTCGGGTCTCTTTGAGTTCATTCATTTTTTACCCCCTGTCAAACAATTATAAGAACACACAAGTATTGAAATCTCAATATTTATTATGCTTTTAGACACATTTAACATTACATCCATCCACCATATAATTTTATTATTATCTCACCATTTTGTTTTTATGAATATAAGCATAATCTTCCATGTCCATGGATAACATAATATGAAATGCTTCACACTAATAAGACTCCATGCCTTGGGAGTACAAAACGCAAAACTTTAGGCTATTGAGAGTAATAGTTGTTCCTATCATTTTGAAGTGACTCCTACCTCTGGCTAAAAGTAGAATGGCATAAAATATGAAATTTGACCGACCTTCAGTTTTCGGTACATGGGGCAATCAATCATCTATTCTCCAGACTTTTAAACCGATCCCTTAGAAGGGTGCAACAACCCTTTACATGATTCAATCGAAAACAAGAGGACAACAAACTTCAGCTCCTATGCTTAAATAACGTAGAAACCAATGACAGTTAAATGGATAAATTTCAATAATAAAAAGATTCTAGCATCCACCTTCAATTTGCGAAGAGAACCAGTAATTTCTTCAGACAAAAGCACTTGAGGAGGAGCAGGCTCAAACCTAAAATAGTAATTGCTAATTAGATTTCCATCTTCAAGCAATATAACTAAAAACAAATTTATTTCCTTTCCATCCAGCAAAAATCAACATCTAGATACAAATGTTTGCTCATTATTCTAAGTTGTAAATGTGCTTTCTATTTAATGCACCAAAATAAATTTGGTAGAAGTAAAAATATTATGAATAAATGACAGCAGAATAGAAGACGACCTCGATCATGTGCTCCAGTACCTAGCTTCCCACCGAAAAAAACTTTGTAACATACACTGACATTAATATGGTATTTACAAGAATGGAATCGGATACCTTTTTGTTCTACTCGTAATGGACATATAGAAAACTAAATATTAAAAAATAATTAATAAGAATACATGTGATAATTCTGGAAAAAAAACATCATGCTTATAGATGGCATAAAGCTGAAAGATTTTCTAGTGATGATGATCTACTACAGAGATGACAACAAGACAATGACACAACATTGATGAGTCATGTCATGCTAGTGTTCACAATTGTATAAATTTTATTCATCTATGCATACTGGCACAAATGCTCTGTTGCAAAACATATGTTTTTTCAATATATCACCTCCTCATGTAGTTTTTAGATTAGGGTGAAGGCAGTTCAAGCATATATCTTTACACGAATAAAATTAAACAATATGATTTTCCTACTTTTTGTTGTGCATTATAATAATACGTATTATTTTTAAACTAAAAATGATTTTATCACTTGACTAAGCAAACATAAACATTAAGCGGATAAAATTTAAAAAAATGAGGTTGTAATATCATTACTTGGATGCTATGGATTGTTTAGTCTTTTACATGTTTGTATATTACGTATACACAATGTGTACATGATGTACACAATGTGTGTATTTGGTGTATACACAATGTGTACTTGATGTACATGTACAGTATGTGTATATGGTGTATATACCGTGTGTACATGATATGCACACAGTGTGTACTTAATGTACACAATATGTATACTTGGTGTATACACTGTGTGTGCATGATGTACACATGGTGTTTACATGGTGTACACACCGATTATACTTGATATACACAATGTATATACTTGATGTACACAGTATGTACTTGGTGTATACACCGTATGTATTAGTTGTATACACAGTGTGTACATCATATATACACAGTGTGTACATGTTTTATGCATAGTGTGTACTAGCTATATACAATGTATATACTTCCTATTAATTTATTGTGAATTATGATTTTAATTGTGTGTAAATGATATATACATCGTGTGTACATTATATATACGCAATGTGTACTAACTGTATACACAATGTGTACATGTTATATATACAATGTATACTAATTGTATGCACAGTGTGTACATATTGTATACACAGTGTGTACATCAGTTTCGAATTTACCTAGCTTAACCTAACATTACCATGAACAAAATCACATAAAAAATATAACATAGTAACATTTTTAGTAGTGTGATAAAATCAGATAATCAATAATACCTCCAAAGTGTCCAAATCAATATCATTGATCGTTGCAGACCTAGTAGATGTCAACAAGCCAGCCTTTGTTATGTGTTCCTTAAAAAACCGTAACTTGCAAGCCATTTCTGCACATCTTTTAATCTACATGTAAAATTAATATTTCAAATTATGTTTTATTAAGCAAATGAAAGAGAATGGCACATGAAAAAGAAGACAATATTCAAATTATGAATTTTCCACAATGACATGACGAGGTGAATGTAAACCATTTTATTTATAAATTGAATAAATAGTTTCTCTCTTCATTCTACTTTTCGCAGCATCTCAGATCAGAAAAGACAAAACAGAGAAAGGGCAAAATGTGTCTAAATAAATTGACGAAAATTAATACAAGAAAAATTTTCGTACAGACTGATGCGATTATGTGAAGTTTGTTCTCTGCATAACAAGTGCCAGAATGGCATCAAATAACAGCTGCTAGGTTGTTCAATACCCGGTATTGCAAAATCATTTATGGTAATAAGAAAAAAAAATATATCTGTAAAAATGATATCCAATATTATATTGTTTATAATTGTTTGATTAAACATTTTACATCTATGTTTATCAAAAAATCAAAAACAAAAAATTTACGTCTATGTTAGTATCCAAGACCTGTTATTTGGCTACCATTTCCAGTATGGGAACCTTTTTCCAAGTATCATCCAGCCCATTAATCTGCAATGGAGGCAATGAAAACACACTAACAGTAGAGCTTCCACTCCTTATTTTCTTCAAAACTCTCAATGTTGATATTGTGCTCTTCATATAAGAGCTCTCCATATGTTCGATTTCGGCCAGCTCTTTCGGGACTCTCAGAATCCCATCGGTGGTAGCAGAAGTCGAAGGGCTGCTACATTCATCAATCGAAGAAGATGGAGGATCGATCGTGGGGAAAAGGCGATCGGGCATGGTCTCGCATTCTTTCACAAGCTTGTATAGCATGTCAGTTGTGAAAAATGGCTCTTGAAGTACTTTCTGGATAAATGGCAACCGAATTAGATATCAGGGAAAAAAAATGAAAAATGATGCATACACAGAAAGATAATATATATAGGAAAAAAAATGAAAATCTATATTTAAATCGGTAACAAAATCAATAACAGAGAATCGTCAGCGTTAAACAAATTAAGAGAAAATTGTATACTAAAAATGCTCGCATCTTCTAGTTTATCAAAACGTTGTTTTACCTTCAAAGAAAGAAAAATAAGTATAATAATAAAAGAAAGAAAAATCAAACACAATCCGATCACTTCGCACAAATAACAACAAATGCATAATATTCTTGACAGAGAGACAAACAACTTAAACTTTATTTATTGAAATCAATTATTCAAATATCTAAAGCAATACTCATTCAAGAGTAGGCTTCTCTCAAAATTTGTTATGTCCATATTGTAGGAGATCGGAACCAAAGATGAGTAGAAATTCTTCAGAAGATACAACAAGCAAGAGTAAATTTTAATATAAATTCGATTAACAAAAATCTAAAATTTCAATTCAATATTTTCTCGAACTTTTAACAGGTTAGAAGGAAAAGTGGCAATGATAACTGGAGGAGCTAGTGGTGTAGAGCATGTACCGCAAAATTATTTGTTAAAAATGGAGCCAAGGTAATTATTGCCGATGTCCAAGACGATATTGGCAGGGACAACAGTTTATAAATAATTGCGAATGCACAATCCAATCCTTAAGCTACCAAGTTCATATTGCTGATGAGCGAAAATGATGTGAGCTATGGATCCATTGCTGTTTGGACTGAAGAGTTTTCGTTTAAGTGAAAAAAAGTTGTATTTTTGAAAACAAAAATTTAAAATGTAAGATTTAAGAAAAATTAGAAGAGTGGGTTGTATTTTTTGAAAAAAGGAAAAAAAATCTGGCATTTGAGGTAATTTCCTCTATAATTTTCATACTCTCAATTGGAAAATAAGGTTTGGTTTAGAGGTGTTTAAATTTGGGGTAATCCATTTAGTCCATTTAATTCAACCCATTTAATTAATTTTTTTTTTTTATAATTATAGTGAGTTATTGTAAATTATATAATTCATTCTAATATTTTAAAAATATACATATTGGTTATGTGTTATTATATAATGCAACCAATTAACCTACATTACACTCTTTTTTAAATACACTCTCACTTATACTTTTTTTTTACTTATCTATTTTCAATTTTTATTATTTCATTTAAATTTTATTCAAAATCTATAAAATTTTTTCAAAAATATTTCTAATGATGCTCTAATACTATTCAAATTTATGATACTATAATGAATATAAAAAATTAAAATAAGTTAAAAATTTCAAAAATTTTGGTCTTCAAAGTGATTGTTCACTGCTTATTGTAATTGTCTGCGTGTTGGCAAAATAAATTCTTAATTTCTACTCCTCTGTTTCTAACTTCCAAGACTGTATTAAAATAAAATACATTTATTAGCTATATTTTGCTCACTTATTTTCAACCTCTATGTAAAAAAGAAATGGGAGGAATATGCATTCTTCATGTTGGTCAATTTTGCACGAATTACTTTTCTTCTTAAGAAAATATAAAATAAAATAAAAAATCAGTTTTCAATTTTTGACTCTTAATTTTTTTGAACCGAATCATAGTCTTTCTTCTTAGATTAAATTTGGATCTATATTTGTTCGAAAATGTTCGGATCAAATTTCAAATTAGAGTAAAAAATTGAAAGTTCCAATGAAGAGGTAACCAAGATAAAAATTTAGGGTGGCATTTGATTATGCCTCGAAATTCATGGGTTCATGAGAAAATTTTCATTTTTTTGGTACTGATTAAACCACTGTCATTAACTAATTAAAAGTTTGTCATAAAATTTATATCTTAAGTTATGAACCCAATTGTCATAAAATATTATTATGATATTACATATATTATCTTTGCAAATTATAGCTATTGATTATCATTAATTTTTTTATGAAATTTATATGCAATTTTAAATTTTTTGGCACTATAAATTTATAAGCTTGAGGTATTTTAAAAAATATTTATAAAAATAAAATTAACTCTTTATATTTAAAAATATATAAATATAAATAATTTGTATGTTTATAATATAATATAAAAAATTAACATAACCCATATAATCCACATAAACCAACCAATCCAACATAAAAATTTTAATACATAACCCACTTGGTTTTGATTAAACCCAATCCATTTAATAATTTAGGTGGATTAGAGAGAAAATCAATTATAATCCACCCAATCCATATTTGAACATCCCTAGTTTGGTTAATTAACGGCGAAGACAAAGAAACCATCCAATTTGTATTTTTCTCACCTATATACCTTACACCCTTTTCGCCAATAACAAAATAAACACGATCATTAAGTCATTATCTTCTGTATATGATAAATGCATGCTATTTCTTTTCCATATATAAATTTTAAATTAATCTACCACTGCTAAAGTGTGGAGATTTTTTAAAATAATGTTTATTTGGATAGTTACTAGACAATAAAATAATTGACTTTAACATTTTAACCAATTGATTTTTTTTTTTGTGATTACAATTTTTTATAAGATAAAATAGTCAAGATAAAATAGAAAAATATTATGAAATTTTTTTCAATTATTTGTTAAAATTTTTGAGATAAATTAAAAATATATTTTTAATTTTTATTTATTTTTTATCTGATAAAATAAAATAATACATATTTTGATTTTATTTCAATTTATCTAGTATAAATTGAAATTAATTTGACTAATAATTTTTAAATGCGGATAAATTATTCTTATTTTTTTACTCTTGTAAAAACGAAAAATGAGTAGACAAAGCATGTGGCTTGAAAGTTCTTATTTATTTGGTTTAAATGTCTCGCTCGCATATGAAGAAAACTTTATAGTACAATGGAGCTTAAATTTATTCCCTTGATGCTAAGAATAAACGAGGACAATGTTTATTTTTTATTTTTATTATTTATTTTATAAAAGGACAAGAAGTTCAATCAAGAACTTTTATTTTGGGGACATGATTTTTCAATCCCACCATTGAATGTTGTGGGCACACTCTAGATAGAGAAAACAAATCCACTTGCTTGAATAAATAGAAGGAAAAAGGGAAAAAGAAAGTTTCTAAAACTATCACAATAATTAATACGTGACAACTTAATGTTGGTGGCACTGATAAAAAAAAAAATTGATGCAAAAGAATAATAAATAAATTTAAAATTAATATTAATTTATATAATTAAAATTAAATTTAATTAATTTTTATTTTATTTAAAAAATTAAATTAAAAAATAAATTAAATTACATTAAAATTTTATTAATTTAATAATTGGGAGATGCAAAAATTTTTATACCGAAACCGCTGTACTTTCCAGCAATTTCATTACAAAACTTTTTGCATTCCAACAGTTTTCTAACAAAATCGCTGCACGTGGCAGGGGCAGCGATTTCATAAAACACCCAAAAAATATAAATACTTTCTGACAATACCTTATTTTCATAAATAATTAATAAAAACACATTATTAAAAAATGTCCCTGAAATAGCATATATATATATATATATATATATATATATATATATATATATATATATATATATATATATATATATATATATATATATCATGGTATCATTGCAAGCGCACGAGCTGTAATACATTTTATTATTTTTTTATAAAATTAAATTAATTATTTTTTATATTTATTGAATTTGTAGACAGACAGATATTTATTGAAATACGTATAGCTCGGTTAATAAAAAATAATAAAGAGAAAGTGATTGAATTTTGGAAAGTTCACACATAACTGAAATTGATGGAGCTTGGTTGCGCTATATTAAGCTTGGAACGCCTAGAATCGTAAGTTGAAACATTTAATATGATGGTCTTAGCATATCCTTTCATAGAACAGGATGGATTTACACCCAGATAATTCCTCGCAAGAGTATCGAAATCATAAGATTTAGGCATCAGAGTTTCATCATTTAACCTTTTTACAATAAAGCAAGGGAGCTGATTTTCGAATAGAATCAAATCTAAAAATGTTAAAATTTTATAAGGCCATTTTTGACAGTATATTCTTAAAAAACATCCTTACACTCAATTTGTTAAAATTTTGTAATTTTTTTTTTCTTTTACACAAATCATTTTCCACGTCAATGCGTGTGTGGGTGGTGGTTGAAAGACAAAGAACTAGATAAAAAAAAAATGGACAAACTTTTATTGCTCACACTCTGCTAGAAACATACTCTTAAACAGAACAACACCTAAAAACGGGCAATCTCCTGTCGACGGACTCCTTTTGACTAGGAGAATAGCAAGCAATATCATTGAAGCTTTGAGGCTGCTAGCGATTGAGTAATTGCTTGAAGTCGCTAATGGCAGAAATCAAAGTCAAAATTAAGAGAAGAGCAGCTGTAGCAGTTGCAGTACCTCTCCAGAGATTGCTAAAATACACAAGTCTAAGTGCTGCCTTCCTGTGGTACCAACGGTTGCTATAATGCTCATGTAGCTCCGTAATAACAGAAGCATAACAAGTGCGATATTCATTCATTCCTTTACATAGTTTGTTAATAAAATCTGCAAACATTCGGTTGCTGCCAAGCCAATGTACAATAATTCCAGCATCAACCAGCAACTCCACATCTTCCTCCTTGTTTATCAAATCCGCCAAGAAAAAAAAGAAGCTGCATACGCCGGCTTTGAACGGGTGATGGATCTGCTCGAAAGCCATAACATTTCGGAATTCAGCTTCGAAGTATTGATTCACATACAGCACTGGCATTTTCAACCGTCCATCCACGAATTCCACATCAAGACTCAACACTTGCTGGTTCACCGCCTCAAAATTCACTCCCGCTTGATGCAGCTTGATTGCGCTATATTTAAGCTTGTGATCATCCAAGCTTTCGTAAGTTGTATTTTTTTTGCTCAGACATGATAGTCTTAGCATATCAACAAAATGCCTTACTTCCCCAGAAGATGGATTTACGATCAGATAACTCTCGGCAAGAGTATTGAAGTCATAAGGTTCATGAGGCCTCAGAGTTTCATCATATAGTCGTTCTAGAATAAAGTAAGGGAGCAGATTTTCTAATAGAATAAAATCGAAATATATAGAAACTCTTGCACCTGTTAGAACATCATCCTCATATTTGTCAGATTCCATCTCTCTCAACAAGTTCTCTATAATAAACACTGAATCCAATAAAACCATCTTCACAAAGTCAGTGGGGTTAAGCGTGCAAGGATCATAATAGGAGCGGCGAATTTTGTCTTCGGACTCCGTAATAATGCGGGAAAGATGATTCACAACTTGTTTCTGTGACTTTCCTTTTACTCTTTGGCAGAATAGTTTTAAATATCTGAGTTTTTGTTTTTCCATTTTCCGTAATCTAGGTTTATCATGATGAAGAGGCCCAATAGATATTACCTGAGGACTGTAGGCTTCTTTCTTCTCTCTACAAATCGAATTGGGAACTCTGGAAATGGATGTCTCATCAGAGTGTAAGGGATCCTCCAAATCATCTGGAATCTCAATCAGCGTCTCTTCCGATTCATGTTCTTCAATTAAACTTCTTTCTTCTCCGTTCTCTACCATTTTTCAGAACTCCCTGGACTAGATTTTGCAAGTTTATTAGAGAGAGAGAGACTGAAAAAAAGAAAAGAAAGATCCCAGGGTAACTAACCTGCAAATTTGACCTCCAAAAATGAGAATTTCTCTTCTCAGAAACTGCTATTAAGCTGCTTGATGAGATAAAATTATTTCCTAATGGCGCATTATAAATATAACTAAAATTCAACTATACTGGATTGATTCATCTAATGAATAAAATAAAAAATGGAGGTCCAGTAGTTGGAGATAAATCCCATCATTAAACTTTCATATTACATGGCATAGCCCAAATTAATTTTTACATCTATGTCCTGTGAAGTCAAGTCAATTTGGACGAGTATATTTTTTCTTTTAATTGGCTGTCTTGATGATGACATTTTTTTTTTATATATTTTTTATGAGGTTAGCTTATACGACAGAGAAAGGTTAGTTAGGCTTGAGAAATGATAATTATTTTTATTAATATTTTTTCCTTTCGCTTTCAAGTGATGCCAATGATGTAGAGATTCAAAAGCCCTCAGCAAATAACGCGATTAGAATGTTTTATATTATGTCTTATTTATAATGAAAATTAACTTTAATAACTTTTACACGACAACCTTACAAGTAATGCAAATTTATTTATTTATTTATTTTTTAATTTGAACTGGTTATATGTGACAAACTTATCTTGAAACTTTAAATTTAGATTGGCGATTTCACGAATGTACGGTCCACTTCGATAAGGAGGTTACATAAAATTTTATGTTTAATTAGCAATTTTATACAAATAGAATTTACTTATTATAGCGGAGTTTGACTAAAAGGTATTTGCTGTTGGAAATTGAAAAAAAAAAGGGTGACAAGTGTTAAATTATCATAAATGAGAATGCATCCACCAAATAAGAGTCCAATGTATACTGTATATATTCAATACATTAGGAACTTGCCAAATTACTCAAATTGAACTATTCAAATATACCATTGAAAAAAATATATTAAATTCACTTTTGCCCAAATTTAAGGTTGTCATTCATTTTTTTTAAAATTAAATATATTCAATTTACTTTTACCCAAATTTAATACACTGAATTCACTTTTGCTTAAAAAATAAATCGAATTTACTTTATTAAACTAAATATACTGTATTTAATTATTCAAATTAAACTCAAATTTAATCTTATTTTAGTTGAAATTGAATTTGTAAACTTAATTTTAATTGAATTTAATCAACTAATTCGATTTTAATTGAATACTATAATAATAATTTATTCCAAATAAAAATGAGTTGAATATATATATATATATATATATATATATATATATATATATATATATATATATATATGTTTATATATATATGTTTATATTTTTAAAATTAATTATTATTTTTTTTGAAAATATTTTGAAATATTATCTGGGTAAAAGATAGTTGCAGGGTAGTAAGTCCTGTGTTAGCCGACAGATAGGCATTTAGAGCTGTAAATCCATTGTAAGGTTATCCAGGTAAAAAAAATAAAAAATCTTAAAAAAAAAGAAAAAGAATTAATTCTTAAAATATGGATAATTTATTTTGTAGAACTACTTCTTTGTCTAGTTATTCTACCTCAAACTCTTTGAATCTAAGATCACAAAGATCACGTGTAGTAAACAGTGAAGAAATCACTATTGAAGATTTTCAAAAATTCATAAATAATTGAAAATTTTCAAAAATAAAATGAGATCAAGTTTATGAGAACAGTCTTTTTCAAAAACTCATAAAAACTTATTTCATTATTAAAACAGAAGAACAGGGAGTTCAAATATCAAAATTATTTGAAACTATTCATCTCCTTTCTCAAAAAACTCTACAAAAACACATAGATAGAAAATATGAATACATTCATATAGGTCTTGTTCAACTAGGAATAAAACCTATAACAAGAGAAGGATTAAACACCTCGATTCTTTGTGTTTTGAGGGATGCGAGATTTTTAGATTTTAAAGATGGAATTATAAGCTCAGTTGAGTCAAGTCTTTTTCAATGACCAATGTCATTTGAATGCTCACCAAATATTTCATTATCTCTTGTAGATCCAAACATTTTGAAATCTTTGGTTTTACAAATTAAAACTCATAATTATAAAATGCTGGAAGGATATATTTCAGTAGCTATTATTTTTAAAATACATTATAAAGCAATGTTTTCTGCCTTTACATCTGTAAAAAAATGTAACTAAAAAAGGTAAAATCTTGTTTTTATAAACGCATTTATCCAGAGCAAATACTGTTATTCCAAAAATCATACTTTGGAAAGATATTGATCTTCCTGAAGAATGGGTTTTAGAAGGAGAAACTAACCCAAAATCTCCTAAAATTCTAAACCAAATACTCATTTGAGGAAAATTACTCAGTACGATGATGAAAGGGTAAAAATAAGCTTTTTAAGAGCTTCAAGTTACCGGTTCTCTGACATGGTTCCTCTACTAGTACTATTGACATAGGACGAGCCTCAAAGCTCCCTTCAGTAATTCATCTCCCTGATAGGGAAGAAAATTTTCCAAAACCAAGATTTTCTTGTTTTAGCATTCCAAGTGCATCTTTTCAAAATGTTGATTATTCAACAACAGTTCCTCATCGGGTCTACAATAGACCACAAGTTTCAAACGAGGAACCACTTCATGTTTCACCACCTACTTCACCGTCTTTTTCAGCTATAACAGAAAATGTTATAAATGAATTAAATGTCATTGAAAAAGATTTTAAAGTAGACAAAACTCATTTGCATAAGGATTTCTATTCAAAAGAAAATATAGAAAAAAAAACATGGTTCTTCAAAAATTTTCTAGAAAAAAGAAAAGAAATTCAAGAAATATATTATGAATTTGTTTTTGAAAATAAAACACAAATTTTATTTTTTGACTGGTTTGAAATTTACACTTTACAAGAAAAAAATTTCATACCCATTTTAACAAAAAACTGTAAATCCTATCACTTCTAGGAGTAAGGATATAGAGTGGGAAATGTCTGATGGTAGAAAAATACAGTCTTTACATCCGCCATTAAGACATATAAAAATAACACACTTAAACCAAACAGTAGAAGCAAGTCCTTACAAAACTCCGAATGAAAATACGGATAAGGATATTAAAAACATTATTCAACAGAATGATTTTACAAACACTCATCTTAGTACAATTGCTAAACAGTTAACTAGGATTGAGGAGCACCAAAAGACTTTTGTCGTTTCCCCTGTTGAAACCTCAGAATCAAAGTTAAAAAACCCGATCTTTAAACCTTTTCAGGTATCCAAAACTAGTCAAAAATTATTTAAGAAAGGTAAATCAGAATTTACTCAAGCCTTGAAAGACCAATTAAGTAGGATTGAGTCATCCTCTACATCTGCTCCCATTGTTGCACAAGACACCTTAGATAAAAATAAAAAAGTCAGCATCTTAGATCAGATCTCTGACTCCGAACAAAGCCAAAAATAGGAGTTGTCCATACACCATTGGCCATAAAGTTCACCTTCACCTTTGGCCATGGTAACTGCTCCAAACTTAGGAATGAAAAATAGATCAAATGTATTATCTCAATCCAAATTCAAAGCCTCTATTGTCTATGAGTGGAACATAGATGGTATGTCTGAGTATAATATCATTAGTCTTCTGCAACAGATGACTATGGCATCCAATGCCTATAAAATCCAAACAAATACCCCTGATAGAGCAATAGCTGAATTGCTTATAGCAAGATTTTTCAGGTCAGTTAAAAGTCTGATGGGATTTTCATCTTACCTAGCAACAAAGTTAGAAATTTTAGGTGTTATTCAAACAACATGGGAAGGAACTCCCATCCTCGATGAGTTAGGAAACCTTATTTTAGACGCAGTTGTAATACTAATCCACATAATTAGTTTGCACTTCATAGGAGATCCATCTTATTTAAAAGATAAAAACGCAGAACTGCTTTCAAACCTTAGGTGTAAAAAGCTTTCTGAATTCCAAAACTATAAAATCACATTTCTAACTAGAATCATGCTTAGAAAAGATTCCAATCAACCATTTTGGAAAGAAAAATTCTTAGCAGGATTACCAACTCTCTTAGGAGAAAAGGTTAGAAATAAAATTAAATGTTTGGAATAAATCAAATCCCATATAATCATCTGACTTATGGAGAATTGGTTAGTTTCACTCAAAATGAAGGATTAAAAATCTGTCAAGATTTAAAACTTCAAAAGCATTTGAAAATAGAAATGAAGAAAACATGATAAGAACTAGGGTCGTTTTGTAAACAATTTGAAATTCCAACAGGAAACTAAACTAAAGATTGTGGAGGTTCTTGTTCAAAATCTCACAATAAGTCTTACAAAAAATCTCGAAAAAGTTTTTCCCAAAGCCAAATAAAGAAAATTTCTATAAGAAATATAAACCTAGAAAACCCTATAGGAAACAAAATCCAATTAAAAAATCTTTTAAGAAATATGATAAAAAATAAGTTGTTTGTTATAAATGTAATCAACCTAGACATATTTCAAGATATTGTAGAATAAATAAAAAACTTCATGAATTATAATTAGAAGATGAAATAATTCAAAAAATTTCATTACTTTTAGTTGGAACTTCAAAAGAAGAAAGTCAAATAGATTTATCTGAAGAAGATAATTCTATAGAATTTGATGATCTAGCAACCTGTAGTTCATCTACAAACGATTCTAAAGAAGATACAAGATCGTAAAAATCTATAAATGTTTTAACAAAAGATCAAGAGTTAATGCTTGATATCGTAAAACAAATAGAAGATAAAAAAACTTCAAAAGGAAATTATAGAAAAACTCTTAAAATCCTTTGAAAATAAAACACCAAAATCTCCTTCATCGTCTAACACAACTTTAATAAAAACAAACCCCTATGATTTAACAAAAATGTTAGGAGCAAAAACAAAGAAAAATTCTCATGTTACTATCCAGTCACTTCAAGAAGAAATTGGAATAGTAAAAGAAGAATTAAAAAATCTTAAACAAAAACAAAAATCGGATTCTGACCTTCTTCAACAACTGGTTTTTAAAATCACAAAAAAATAATGAAACAGAAGAACATTCTTTTGAGGAAGAAGAAGAAGAAGATTTTGAAAACACAAAAAATGAAATTAAAAACTTGGAATCATTTCCAGAAGATTTTTTATTTGTTTTAAAAATTGTAACTAGTAGAAAATATCTAATTAAGGTAACACTTGTTTTTTCAGATAATTTTTAAATTGAAACAATTGCTCTTTTTGATACCGGTGTAGATTTAAATTGCTTAAAAAATGGTATTATTCCAAAAAGATTTGCTCAAGAAACCAATGACAAACTTTCTGCAACAAATAATTCAAAAATGGTGATTAAAAGCAAAACTGAATTTACCATAAAAAATAGTACTGTTTCAATTAAAAATCCTTTTGCTTTGTTAGAAAATATAAATCATAGTGTCATTTTAAGGACTCCATTCATCAACATGATAACTCCCTACTCTATCAATTATGATAGCATTTCTTTTAAATCTAAAAGAAATAAAATTGTTTTCCTTTTTATTAAAAAACTTAGAACAAGAAATTTAAATCATTTAAAGGTTTGTTCTGTTTACAAAAATGAATTAAATCTTTTAATTCAAGGAAAACAAAAACATCTTCAATTTTTAAAACAGGATGTTTTATTCTCTAGAATCCAGGAGAATTTAGAAACTAAATTCATTTAACAAAAAAATCAGGATTTTAGAAATCAAATTGAAAAGAAAATTTGTTCAGATTTACCAAACGCTTTTTGGAAAAGAAAACAACATATGGTAGATTTACCATATGAAAATGATTTTTTAGAAAAATTAATCCCGACAAAAGCTAGGCCAATTTAAATGAATCACGAACTCAGGAATCATTGTAAAAATGAAATTCGTGAACTACTTTCTAAAAAATTAATTATAAAATCCAGGTCTCCTTGGAGCTGTGCATTTTTTTATGTCAATAAAAATTCAGAAATAGAAAGAGGTACACCAAGACTTGTGATAAATTACAAGCCTTTAAACAAAACTTTAAAATGGATTCGATATCCGATTCCAAATAAAAATGATATTTTACAAGGTTTACATTCTGCCTTAGTCTTTTCAAATTTTGATTTAAAATAAGGATTTTGGCAAATTCAAATTGAACCTAAAGATCGTTATAAAATGACTTTCACAGTTTCTTTCGAACAATATGAGTGGACAGTAATGCCATTTGGACTAAAAAATGCTCCATCGGAATTTCAAAGAATAATGAACTATATTTTTGCGCCTTATTCAAAATTCTGCATAGTATACATTGATGAAATACTAATCTTTTCAAACTCTTTGGAACAACATTTTAAAGATTTAAAAACTTTCTTCATGGTAGCAAGAAAAAATGGCTTAGTAGTTTCTAAATCAAAAATCTCTTTTTTTCAAACAAAAATTCATTTCTTAGGTTATTATATTACCCAAGGAATAATTACTCCAATTGAGAGATCTTTAATTTTTGTAGAAAAATTTCCTGATAAAATTTTGGATAAAACTCAACTCTAAAGATTTTTAGGAAGTTTAAATTATGTTTTAGATTTCTGTCCAAACATTAACCTCCTTGCAAAACCTTTGCATGATAAGTTAAAGAAAAATTCAGTACATTGGTCTGATGAACACATTAGGGTTGTTCAACAAATCAAGAAATAGGTTAAAGAAATCCCATGTTTGCATCTTGCTGATCCTTCAGCATTTAAAATCGTAGAAACAAATGCTTCAGACATAGGATATGGAAAGATATTAAAACAAAAGGTCAATGGCAAAGAATGCATTGTTCAATACACCTCTGCACATTGGAATGATTGTCAAAAAAATTATCCAACAATTAAAAAAAAATTCTTTCAATTGTTATGTGCATTCAAAAATTTCAAAGCGATTTACTAAATCAAAAGTTTTTACTTCGTATTGATTGTAAATCTGCTAAAGAAATTTTGCAAAAAGATGTTCAAAACATTGCATCAAAACAGATTTTTGCCAGATGGCAAGCAATTCTTAGTGTATTTAATTTTGAAATTGAATTTATTCGAGGAGATAAAAATTCAATTCCAGATTTTTTGACCAGAGAGTTCCTTCAAAATAGGTCTTGAGTGAACCCACTAATACCCAGAAAATCAAAAAAGGGAAAAAAGGTCCAAAAGGACCCGAATGAGAAAGAAACAAAACTAGCAGTATCTACTACTGTTCCAATAAAATCTTGGGCCCAAGAGGTCGAAGAAGATGAAGAAAAAGCCAAACAACAGTCCAAAACGATCCATGATGAGAGCCAAACTATTCAAAAAGACCTAGAAATAATTTACTGATTCAAAAAAGCCTTAGAAGATGAAGAAGCCCTAAAACCCCCAAAAGAGAAAAGGCTTCAAACACTAAAGGCTTTCTCATAAATTGAGGCCTTAAAAGCCCAAATTGCAGAAAAAGAAGCCTTCATGGGTAAAAATCTAAACTCTGTTGCAAAAATCGAGAGAGGAGAATCTTCGACTAAAAAAACCCTCTCTCAAAGTTCTGAAAAACATTGCAAGAGTCATTTTGCAATAAAATTATTGTTTTAAAAAATTCTTGTGAAGAAATTATTTTAAAACCCTTGAAAGAGAAATTTACACAAATAATTTTATCACAGAATGATTTTGAGTTAGTTTTGTCTCAATCAAAACTACCAAAAGCAGAATATTTTACAAAACCTGATTTTCAGTATGTTTGGACTATTGAGGATGGTTTTCATTTTCAAAACCCTCAATAGGCCATCACACAAATTTTTCCAAAAGGCTGGTATTTTAAACCATGGGATTTAACAAAATTTCAGCCTTATTACTTGGCAATATTGGAATCTACATGCTCTGTGACGGTTGCTCGTAACCCTAAAAATGGCTCTAAAATCCTTTATTCCACTATAAAAATTCACAAAATCCTTTCTCTACTCGAATAGGGATCGGTTTTCCATACCCTAAACACTTTCCGATTAATTTTCAAATAACCTTAAATCATTGTAGGACATACACTTATTGGGATTATCAATAAGCCTGGTATAATGCATTCCTACTACAAAACCAAAAAGGTAGCCACACTTGGCTATTTTTCTTCCTAAAAATAGACCCCTAAAAAATTTCCTTCTGGTTTAACCATTGGTGGAAATTGTATGGTGCCTCTCCTGAAATCTTAAGACCTTCGGTTCAAGAAGGCTATCAACTTTTTAAAAATACCTACAAACCTTCAAGGAAAGGCAATTCCATCCCTTGATGCTTTTTACCAGAAAATTCTATATGCCATGGATAATAGCATGGAATTTAGAATACCAACAAAAGGAGGCCCAAATAGTTTTAGTCCGCAGGTTTCAAATTCGCTGGTGGATAAAATTCACTGTTCCAGATGGTATAAAAAAACATAGTGTCATGCAATGGCTCCAAGCACAAGGACTCACAAAACCAGGCCCAGAAGTCTTCTAATTATTGGCCCAAAAGTCCTTTACACAAACCCAATTGGCAGCAACAAAAACTAAAGAAGAATATTTCCAGATTATGGCCCAGCTTCTCTATAGTGAGGCCTCATCTTCAAAAACTTCCTCGGTTTGTTCAGTCCATTCAAAAGCCTCATCTTCAGATTCTGAGACCATTATTGACTTAGGAGATGATAATGAGGATGATTGTTTTGGTATTTTTTTCTCCACCTTAGTAGACTTTTATTTCAAACATGGATTTTTTTTAAAATCCATACTTTGTAAGCAGGTCTAGCCTAAAGCCTAAACAGGCTTATAAAAAAAAGTAAAATTAAAAATAAATTATTAGATTCTTTTCTTATCACCGATAGATATCTATTCTCCCCATGTGATGACTCCAAAATGGACAAACAATTGCTCCACCAATTTCCCCACTAACTCGAAACACCCGTGATTAATGGAAATCTTTATCTTTCCAGCTAAACGTGGGTCCAAGATCCCACTTATTATGGCATAACAAACGAAGTCTTCCTTCTATAAAAGGACTCTTCATTCTCCACAAAGGGTAGAAAACACTCTCAAGCTTAGAAATAGGAAGCTTATGTGTTAAGCACACCTTGTAAAAATCTTGAAACTTAGAGTACTATCTACAAAAATAAACTTGTAAATTTTATTTTGTTTTCAGAAAATGTAAGTATGCTCATGTGTTGAGCTTTACTTTCTTATATATTTTATTTTCCATATATAAAATCTTATTTTGTATATCTGTGTTCAAGTGTTGTTGCATTCATAAGTATGCTCTGCACCTGCGGCTTAAGCTGATCTTGTGCATCAGAAACCTTGTTTGCATAATGTTTGTGTTGCATTAAAAAGGTATATCGGCTGCAATATAGACCTGCGAGCTACTGGTTTCCAAAGGACATTCTGTGCCGTGGTCTTTTGCCACGTACCTTGCATATATGTTTTATTCTCTGCATGATATTTTCATAGATCTTTAATAAACATCCTCTCAGATCCTGGGCGTCAATTGGTATCAAAGCCTAGAGGGGTGGTAGATCTATACAGTAACTTGTTTATATTTTTAAAATTAATTTTTTTTTGAAAATATTTTGAAATATTATCTGGGTAAAGGATAGTTGCAGGGTAGTAAGTCTCGTGTTTGTCGACGGATAGGCGTTTAGGGCTGTAAATCCATTGTAAGGTTATCCATGTAAAAAAATAATTTTTTTTAAAAAGAATTAATTCTTAAAATATGGATAATTTATTTTGTAGAACTACTTCTTTGTCTAGTTCTTCTACCTCAAACTCTTTGGATCTAGGATCACAAAGATCACGTGTAGTAAACAGTGAAGAAATCACTATTGAAGATTTTCAAAAATCCATAAATAATTGAAAAATTCCAAAAATAAAACGAGATCAAGTTTATGAGAATGGTCTTTTTCAAAAACTCATAAAAACTTATTTCATTATTAAAACAGAAGAACGGGGAGTTCAAATATCAAAACCATTTGAAACTATTCATCTTCTTTCTCAAAAAAACTCTATAAAAACACATAGACAGAAAATATGAATACATTCATATAGGTCTTGTTCATGTAGGAATAAAACCTCTAACAAGAGAAGGGTTAAACACCTCAATTCTTTGTGTTTTGAGGGATGCGAGATTTTTAGATTTTAAAGATGGAATTATAAGCTCAGTTGAGTCAAGTCTTTTTCAAGGACCAATCTCATTTGAATGCTCACCAAATATTTCATTATCTCTTGCAGATCCAGACATTTTGAAATTTTTGATTTTACAAATTAAAACTCATAATTACCAAATGCTGGAAAGATATATTCCAGTAGCTATTATTTTTAGAATACATTATAAAGCAATGTTTTTTGCCTTTACATCTGTAAAAAATGTAACTAAAAAAGGTGAAACCTTGTTTTTACAAACAGATTTATCCAGAGCAAATACTGTTATTCCAAAAACCATACTTTGGAAAGATATCGATCTTCCTGAATAATGGGTTTTAGAAGGAGCAACTAACCCAAAATCTCCTGGAAAATCTAAACCAAACACTCATTTAAGGAAAATTACTCAGTATGATGATGGAAGAGTAAAAATAAGCTTTTTAAGAGCTTCCAGTTACCGGTTCTCTGACCTGGTTCCTCTACTAGTACTATTGACATAGGACGAGCCTCAAAGCTCCCTTCAGTAATTCATCTCCTTGATAGGGAAGAAAATTTTCCGAAACCAAGATTTTCTTGCTAGCATTCCAAGTGCATCTTTTCAAAACGTTGATTATTCAACAACAGTTCCTCATCAGGTCTACAATAGACCACAAGTTTCAAACGAGGAACCACTTCATGTTTCACCACCTACTTCACCGTTTTTTTCAGATGTAACAAAAAATGTTATAAATGAATTAAATGTCATTGAAAAAGATTTTAAAGTAGACAAAACACATTTGAATAAGGATTTCTATTCAAAAGAAAATCTAGAAAAAAGAACATGGTTCTTCAAAAATTTTCTAGAAAAAAGAAAAGAAATTTAAGAAAAATACTATGAATTTATTTTTGAAAATAAAATGCAAATTCTATTTTTTTACTTGTTTGAAATTTACACTTTACAAGAAAAAATTTCATACCCATTTCAACAAAAAACTATAAATCCTATCACTTCTAGGAGTAAGGATATAGAGTGAAAAATGTCTGATGGTAGAAAAATACAGTCTTTACATCCGCCATTAAGACATATAAAAATAACACACTTAAACCAAACAGTAGAAGCAAGTCCTTACAAAACTCCGAATGAAAATACGGATAAGGATATTAAAAATATTATTCAACAAAATAATTTTACAAACACTCATATTAGTACGATTGCTAAATAGTTAACTAGGATTGAGGAGCACCAAAAGACTTTTGTCATTTTTCCTATTGAAACCTCAAAATCAAAGTTAAAAAACCCGATCTTTAAACCTTTTCAGGTATCCAGGACTAGTTAAAAATTATTTAAGGAAGGTAAATCAGAATTTACTCAATCCTTGAAAGACCAATTAAGTAGGATGGAGTCATTCTCTACATATGCTCCCATAGTTGCATAAGACACCTTAGATAAAAATTAAACAGTCAGCATCTTAGATCAGATCTCTGACTCCGAACAAAGCCAAAAATAGGAGTTGTCCAGACTCCATTGGCCACGGAGTTCACCTTCACCTTTGGCCATGGTAACTGCTCCAGACTTAGGAATAGAAAATATACCAAATGTATTATCTTAGTCCAAATTCAATGCCTCTTCTGTCTATAAGTGGAACATAGATGGTATGTCTGAGTATAATATCCTTAGTCTTCTGCAACAGATGACTATGGCATCCAATGCCTATAAAATTCAAACAAATACCCCTGATAGAGCAAAAGCTGAATTTCTTATAGCAGGTTTTTCAGGTCAGTTAAACAGCTGGTGGGATTTCCATCTTACCCAACAAAAACAGTTAGAAATTTTAGATGCTATTCAAACAACAGAGGAAGGAACTTCCATCCTTGATGAGTTAGAAAACCCTATTTCAGATGCAGTCGCAACACTAATCTACACAATTAGTTTGCACTTCATAGGAGATCCATCCCATTTAAAAGATAAAAACGCAAAACTGCTTTCAAACCTTAGGTGTAAAAAGCTTTATGAATTCCAAAACTATAAAAACACATTTCTAACTAGAATCATGCTTAGAGAAGATTCCAATCAACCTGTTTGGAAAGAAAAATTCTTAGCAGGATTACCAACTCTCTTAGGAGAAAATGTTAGAAATAAAATTAAAGAAACGTTTGGAATAAATCAAATCCCATATAATCATCTAACTTATGGAGAATTGGTTAGTTTCACTCAAACGGAAGGATTAAAAATCTGTCAAGATTTAAAACTTCAAAAGCATTTGAAAATGGAAATGAATAAAATACGACAAGAACTAAGGTCATTTGTAAACAGTTTGAAATTCCAACAAGAAACCAAACTAAAGATTGTGGAGGTTCTTGTTCAAAATCCCACAATAAGTCTTACAAAAAATCTCGAAAAAGGTTTTCCCCAAAGCCAGATAAAGAAAATTTCTATAGAAAATCTAAACCTAGAAAACCCTATAGAAAACAAAATCCAATTATAAAATCTTTTAAGAAATATGATAAAAAAACAAGTTGTTTGTTATAAATGCAATCAACTTGGATATATTTCAAGATATTGTAGAATATATAAAAAACTTCATGAATTACAATTAGAAGATGAAATAATTCAAAAAATTTCATCACTTTTAGTTGGAACTTCAGAACAAAAAAGTCAAACAGATTTATCTGAAGAAGATAATTCTACAAAATTTGATGATCTAGCAACCTGTAGTTCATCTACAAACGATTCTAAAGAAGATACAGGATCGTAAAAATCTATAAATGTTTTAACAAAAGATCAAGAGTTAATGCTTGAAATCGTAAAACAAATAGAAGATAAAAAAACTTCAAAAGGAAATTATAGAAAAACTCTTAAAATCCTTTGAAAATAAAACACCAAAATCTCCTTCATCTTCTAACATAGTTTTAATAAAAACAAACCCCTATGATTTAACAAAAATCTTAAGAGCAAAAACAAAGAAAAATTCTCATGTTGCTCTGCAGTCACTTCAAGAAGAAATTAGAATAGTAAAAGAAGAATTAAAAACTCTTAAATAAAAAAAAATCGGATTTTGACCTTCTTCAACAACTGGTTTTTAAAATCACAAAAAATGATGAAACAGAAGAACATTCTTCTGAGGAAGAAGAAGAAGATGATTTTGAAAACACAAAAAATGAAATTAAAAACCTAGAATCAGTTCCAGAAGATTTTTTATTTGTTTTAAGAACTGTAACTAGTAAAAAATATCTGATTAAGGTAACACTTGTCTTTTTAGATAATTTTCAAATTGAAATAATTGCTCTTTTTGATACCGATGCAGATTTAAATTGCTTAAAAAAAGGTATTATTCCAAAAAGATTTGCTTAAGAAACCAATGAAAAACTTTCTACAACAAATAATTCAAAAATGGTGATTAAAAGAAAAACTGAAGCTACCATAAAAAACAACACTGTTTCAATTAAAACTTTTTTTGTTTTGTTAGAAAATATAAATCATAGTATCATTTTAGGGACTCCATTCATCAACATGATAACTCCCTACTCTGTCAATTATGATAGCATTTCTTTTAAATCTAAAGGAAATAAAATTAATTTTCCTTTTATCGAAAAACCCAAAACAAGGAATTTAAATCTTTTAAAGGCTTGTTCTGTTTACAAAAATGAATTAAATCTTTTAATTCAAGGAAAATAAAAACATCTTCAATTTTTAAAACAAGATGTTTTATTCTTTAGAATCCAAAAAAATTTAGAAACTAAATTCATTCAACAAAAAATTCAGGATTTTAGAAATCAAATTGAAAAGGAAATTTGTTCAGATTTACCAAATGCTTTTTGGAAAAGAAAACAACATATGGTAGATTTACCATATGAAAATGATTTTTCAGAAAAATTAATTCCGATAAAAGCTAGGCCAATTCAAATGAATCACGAACTCAGGAATCATTGTAAAAATGAAATTCGTGAACTACTTTCTAAAAAATTAATTATAAAATCCAGGTCTCCTTGGAGCTGTGCAGCTTTCTATGTCAATAAAAATTTAGAAATAGAAAGAGGTACACCAAGACTTGTGATAAATTACAAGCATTTAAACAAAGCTTTAAAATGGATTCGATATTCGATTCCAAATAAAAAAGATCTTTTACAAGGTTTACATTCTGCCTTAATCTTTTCAAATTTTGATTTAAAATCAAGATTTTTGCAAATTCAAATTGAACCTAAAGATCGTTATAAAACGGCTTTCACTGTTTCTTTCGGACAATATGAGTGGACAGTAATGCTATTTGGACTAAAAAATTCTCCATCGAAATTTTAAAGAATAATGAACGATATTTTCATGCCTTATTCAAAAATTTGCATTGTATACATTGATGACATACTAATCTTTTCAAACTCTTTGGAAAAACATTTCAAAGATTTAAAAACTTTCTTCATGGTAGCAAGAAAAAATGGCTTGGTTGTAGCACCCTTAACGGAACCTTAATGAAACAGTTTATTCCGATATGAACTTATAAGATTTGCTTGAATTTTTTTTTACACCGATAACCAATCTTATGTAAACACAAGTTATTAAAAATTCGGGCAGCATAACGGCTATCCACTTAATGACCCCTGAAAATCAAACAATACATAGCCTCCAAGAGGCACAATAATTTATCATATTCAATAAATACATAACATTTCTTAAATCACGTACCAATCATAATCATTTACTGACATAACAAAAATTACTATTAATAAAATAATAATCCAAAATACAACCAAGTCTTACTATTCTTAGCTGAGTATATACATGCCAAAATACCTAAAAGTACATATAATTCTCTTCTTCAGACTTCACTCCACTGTGTACTATGCTCTAGCTCTCCTTCGAAACCTGCAAGCAGTAAAAACTACGTGCTGAGTACTAAATATGCTCAGTGGTGACTACCAATCCTAAAATTTTCAAATTAAGCATAATTATCATATTTATGCCAATTATTACGTTGTCTTATCAAAAGTTGCTTTAAATCATTTTCACAGACTTTTCGGATCATTACCAACACTTTGGTAAACTTTTTACTTTGATTTAAACTTTCACTTAATTCAGAATATTCTTTTTTTGCCGTTCAATGGTAAAATTGACATTTTTGTTTTTTTATTTTTACTTTTACTTAACTTTTATGTATGATTTGACCTTTCAAGTAAAATTCTCTATTTAATTAATTCAGTACAATCTTATTTTGATGAAATGATTTACATAATTAATTGCCACGATAATGACAGATTTTCAATGCAATACTTTATGTCTTCATTAATTGCAACATTACTCTTTTAATAGCAAAAATTTCAATTTCGCTATTTATTCTTTTATTCTACTCGGATTTTTTGAACTACTTGTTAGATTCCAATTATTAAAGTTTTTAACATTTAATGCAAAATGATGCACTTAGTTAGAAATATTTTGCAAATAAACCTTTAATTCCTTCTTTTTTCTATACAAAGGTTCTTTTACCTACTTATAACAAACTTAGCACTTTTTATTTCTAATTACAGAATTGTCATCTATTTACTTATTTTTACATTCAGTTAACTTTTGGCTTACAAAAGTTCAGATCAAATTTCGTTTGAATTTTTTTTATAACATATTATTATTTTAATCCATAATTTCTAATTATGAACTGACCACTTTTCTTTTACAGGAGCATATTTTTAGGCTATTTAATCATTAATTTACTATTTTACCTTATAAAATAATATCTTTTCATATTTGCTTATTAATTTCAATTTTGAATTTTCATATTTGCTTATTAATTTCAATTTTGAAAAAACTTACATTTTTACCCTAGAACTTTTTAATTCATTCAAGTAAGTTCTTTTATTCAAAACTTTTACATTCAGTTTACTTTTACATTCAGTTTACTTTTACAAATTCTGATTTATTCTTTTCAATATGCCCCTAATGCAATATAACAGGACTTTCAGATAGGATACGCGGATCATGGACCCCACAGGGCCACAACAGAGAGAGAAATGATCCCCAAGGGATCATTTCTTATAGAGCAGAGAACAGAGAATGCCATGGTGATCAGAGATCTAGTGCATAGCATAGCAAGTCGCCATGACTTGTACCGCGGTATAAGGTATCCTTATGGCTAGCCATTTATATCCTGTACAAGAATATTACTATCTGATTATTGCAAAGGGCAAAGCCAATCAATTATTTTCAGAATACTTTTCAGACTTTCAGAGCATTTTAATTTTTTTATTTTTCTTAAACAGTATATTTTTGTCAATCACACTCTTTATAGTGCTTTTGACTATTCAATCATTTTAAAATCCCTTAACAAAACTTTCAAAGTACTTTTAAATTTCAGATAGTTGCAAAATTTTTTTTGAGTCAGTACAATTTATTGAACTATTACTCAATAATTCAATATTTTACCCTTTTACATTCATTTTATTCCTTTTTGACTTTTAATTAATTTCTTACTTTGGTTTTTCGGTCTGAATTTGCGATTGTTCAGAATTCAAAATACTTTTATACGGATTGTATATAATTTATAATAATTCACCATTTTATTCGAATTATGAATTATTTGGTAATAATTCAATATGGTTATTTAACCTACTATACTTTTTATTTTCCTTAAATCCATCATTTGACTTTTTTAGTTTCTTTATATGGAAATATAAATTAATTTACATTAATTTACTAACTTTTACTTGCTTATTGAATTATTTCCCAATAATTCAATATTTTCACTTAAGCATATACAATATTTATTCTTAAAAATATTCTCATCAATCATATAAATTCTATAAAAATTTAAGTGAACAATATTCTTCAGTTATTATCATTTTTACTCATTTTATGAATTATTTCCCCATAATTCATCATATACATTATATATACCCTTATACTTAATTTAAAAATTCTTGAATAAATTTCATAAATTTTCTAAAAATTCATGGACATTATATTTCATGTATTACCTTGTTTTATTACTTAATTTCATTAAAATACTTAATGTACACATTCTTTTTCTTTAAGAATGTGATTCGGCCATTAAGGAATTTTTCCTTAAAATTTTATTTCAATTTAATTAAGCTTACATTTAAGCTTAATTAAGGTTCAATTGCATTATATTAAGGGTAATTTCAATATACATACATTTTTTTCAATTTTTTCTAAATTACATATTCAATAAATATTTCCAAAAATATTCATATAATTTCTATAAATTTCACAAAAATTTATAGATGCATAATTTCATATTTACTATCAATTTAGGGCCTAAATTCATTTAATTACTTAACATATAGTTTTTTTCTTCGCAATAAATTTCGACCACCTTAATAAAATTATCTTACAAATTTTCTTAATTTCAATTAAATATTCTATCATGCTAAATTAAGGGCCAATTTCACTATTATGCAATTAACTTCAAATTTAATCAATTAAATAATTTTTCCTTAATAAATCCTAAGGAAAATCATTAAATTAAATGAAAAATACTAAGATATAGTAGTCACTAATCTCATACTTGACATTATTCTTGCACAAACTTTATTTTTCTATCCTTGAACCCATGAAAATCATGTTTCCTTCAAATCACCTTCTATGGCTGAAACTTTTACCTCCAAATTCACCAAGATAAACATCATTTTATCTCAAAATAATCACAAAAACATACTCTAGGCACCTAAATCTAGCTATAGGTGTCTTGAAATTAAATTAAAAACCAAATATTCATTTACCTCATTTTGACCCCCATGACTTTAACCCTTATTTTTCTTAACTTTTCTCCCTTCAATCTCTAGTTTGAGCTAAGATCCAGCAACTAGAGAGGCTTATAAATATTTTGTATGCTTGGATCAAAGGAAAAAATGAAGAAAAATGAAGAAACATGAGTTCAGTGGGAGAGGAAGAAGAAGAAGCTGATTTTTCTGGATTTCTCATAATTTTTACTATTCATCCATCCTATTTATAGTGCTGATTATGGGCTTAGGTAAATGGGCTTGGGTTTGGGCTAATTTAATTAAATTAAAACCCATTAATTACCCAATATTGATTCTAATTAATTTATTTCACTTCTCAACTTCAAATCACTTGAAAAATGATTTCATAATTTTTATCACCCCGAAAATAGGTTTCACGTAAATTTTCAACTCAATCGAAGTTTATTTTTGGTCTGATTCAATTAAATCGGTCCGATCCAAAAATATCGATATTACAGAAAAAATTACTTTTTATAGCCAAAAAAATCTACATATTATTTTAGGCTTAACTACAATTTTTGGAAATTTTCAGAATCGATTTACTATTTTTAAACATTTATACAAAGTTGAGTCAGTTTCCTAATAATAAAAATTGACTCGCTATTTTTTTATATTTTTGACTTTTGGAGGCCCATTTGATCTCAATTTTTCTTTAAATTTCAACCACGAACTTACCATGATCAATATTTTCTAATGGTCAAATAAAATATTTTTGACTTTCGGGTGTATTTCTCCGAAAATACTATTCACTATTGAAAAATACTATTTACGGCTAATTCGATGTTAAGGCTATTAGATTGGTAGTTTCTAAATCAAAAATCTCTCTTTTCCAAACAAAAATTCATTTCTTAGGTCATTATATTACCCAAGGAATAATTACTCAAATTGAGAGATCTTTAATTTTTGCAGAAAAATTTTCTGATAAAATTTTGGATAAAACTTAACTCCAAAGATTTCTAAGAAGTTTAAATTATGTTTTAGATTTCTGTCCAAATATTAACCTCCTTGCAAAACCTATGCATGATAGGTTAAAAAAAAATCCAGTACCTTGGTCTGATGAACACACTAGGGTTGTTCAACAAATCAAAAAACAGGTAAAAGAAATCCCATGTTTGCATCTTGCTGATCCTTCAACATTTAAAATTGTAGAAACAGATGCTTCAAACATAGGATATGGAGTAATATTAAAACAAAAGGTTAATGGCAAAGAATGCATTGTTCAATACACCTCTGCACATTGGAATGATTGTCAAAAAAATTATCCAACAATTAAAAAAAAATTCTTTCAATTGTTATGTGCATTCAAAAATTTCAAAGCGATTTACTAAATCAAAAGTTTTTACTTCATATTGATTGTAAATCTGCTAAAGAAATTTTGCAAAAAGATGTTCAAAACATTGCATCAAAACAGATTTTTGCCATATGGCAAGCAATTCTTAGTGTATTTGATTTTGAAATTAAATTTATTCGAGGAGATAAAAACTCAATTCCAGATTTTTTGACCAGAGAGTTCCTTTAAAACAAGTCTTGAGCGAACCCACTAATGCCCAGAAAATAAAAAAAGGGCAAAGAGGTCCAAAAGGACCCAGATGAGAAAGAAACAAAATCAGCAGTCTCTACTGCTGTTTCAATAAAATATTGGGCCCAAACGGTCGAAGAAGATGAAGAAAAAGCCAAACAACAGTCCAAAACGATCCGTGATTGGATCCAAACTGTTCAAAAAGATCCAGAAATAATTTAGCGGTTCAAAAAAGCCTTAGAAGATGAAGAAGCCCTAAAACCCCAAAAAGAGGAAAGGCTTCAGGCACTAAAGGTTTTCTCAGAAATTGATGCCTTAAAAGCCTAAATTGCAGAAAAAGAAGCCTTCATAGGTAAAAATCTAAACTCTACTGCAAAAAATGAGAGAAGAGAATTTTCGACTCAAAAAATCCTATCTCAAAGTTCTTCAAAAACATTGCAAGAGTCATCTTGCAATAAAATTATTGTTTCAAAAAATTCTTGTAAAGAAATTATTTCAAAACCCTCGAAAGAGGAATTTACACAAATAATTTTATCACAGAATGATTCTGAGTTAGTTTTGTCTCAATCAAAACTACCAAAAGCAGAATATTTTACAAAATCTGATTTTCAATATGTATGGACTATTGAGGATGGTTTTCGTTTTCAAAACCCTCAACAGGCCATCACACAAATTTTTCCAAAAGGCTGATATTTTAAACCATGGGATTTAACAAAATCTCAGCCTTATTACTTGGCAATATTGAAATCTACAGGCTCTGTGACGGTTACTCATAACCCCAAAAATGGCTCTGAAATCCTTTATTTCACCATAAAAATTCACAAAATTCTTTCTCAACTTGAATGAAGATCGGCTCTCCATACCCCTAAATACTTCCCAGTCAACTTTCAAACAACCTTAAACCACTGTAGGACATACACTTACTAGGATTACCAACAAGCCTGGTATAATGCATTCTTACTACAAAACCAAAAAGGTAGCCACACTTGGCTATTTTTCTTCCTAAAAATAGACCCCTCAAAAATTCCTTTCTAGTTCAAACATTGGTGGAAATTGTATGGTGCCTCTCTTGAAATCTTAAAACCTTTGGTTAGGAAGGTTATCAACTATTTAAAAATACCTACAAACTTTCAAACAGGGAAAGGAAATTCCATCCCTTGATGATTTTTGCCATAACATTCTATCTGCCTTGGATTATAGCATGGAATTTAGAATATCAACAAAAGGAGGCCCAAACAGTTTTAGTCTGCAGGTTTCAAATTCGCTGGTGGACAAAATTCGCAGTTCCAGATAGTATAAAAAACATGATGTTATACAATGGCTCCAAGCATAAGGACTCACAAAACTAGGCCCAGAAGTCTCTCAATTCTTGGGCCAGAAGTCCTTTGCATAGACCCAATTGACAGCAGCAAAAACTAAGGAAGAATATTTTCAGATTATGGCCCAGCTTCTCCAGAGTGAGGCATTGTCTTCAAAAACTTCCTTAGTTAGTTTAGTCCATTCAAAAACCTCATCTTCAAATTCTGAGCCCATTATCAACTTAGGAAATGATAATGAAGATGATTGTTTTGGTATTTTTCCTCCACCTTAGTGGACTTTTATTTCAAACCTGGATTCTTTTAAAATCCATACTTTGTAAGCAGGCCTGGCCCAAAGCCTAAACAGGCCCATAAAAAAGTAAAAGTAAAAAGAAATGATTAGATTCTTTTCTTGTCACCGATAGATATCTATTCTCCCCATTTGACGACTTTAAAATGGATAAACAGTCACTTCACCAATTGCTCCACTAACTCGAAACTCCCATGATTAATGGAAATCTTTATCTTTTCAGCTAAACGTGGGTCCAAGCTCTTACTTATTATGGCGTAACAAATGAAGTCTTCCTTTTATAAAAGGACTCTTCATTCTCTACAAAGAGGTAGACTCTCCTTTAGGCAGAAAACACTCTCAATCTTAGAAATAGGAAGCTCATGTGTTGAGCACACCTTGTAAAAATCTTGAAGCTTAGAGTACTATCTCCGAAAATAAACTTGTAAATTTTATTTTGTGTTCAGAAAACGTAAGTATGCTCATGTGTTGAGCTTTACTTTCTTATGTATTTTATTTTCCATATATAAAATCTTATTTTGTATATCTGTGTTCAAGTGTTGCTGCATTTATAAGTATGCTTTGCACCTGCGGCTTAGGCTGATCTTGTGCATCAGAAACCCCATTTGCATAATGCTTGTGTTGCATTAAAAAGGTATATTAGCTGCAATATAGGGTTGTAAATCAATTGTAAGGTTATCCATGTAAAAAAATAAAAAAATCTTTTAAAAAAAGAATTAATTCTTAAAATATGGATAATTTATTTTGTAGAACTACTTTTTTGTCTAGTTCTTCTACCTCAAACTCTTTGGATCTAGGATCACAAAGATCAAGTGTAGTAAACAGTGAAGAAATCACTATTGAAGATTTTCAAAAATCCATAAATAATTGGAAAATTCCAAAAATAAAACGAGATCAAGTTTATGAGAACAGTCTTTTCAAAAACTTATAAAAACTGATTTCATTATTAAAACAGAAGAACGGGGAGTTCAAATATCAAAACCATTTGAAATTATTCATCTTCTTTCTAAAAAAACTATACAAAAACACATAAACAGAAAATACGAATCCATTCATATAGGTCTTGTTCAAGTAGGAATAAAACCTTTAACAAGAGAATGATTAAACACCTCGATTCTTTGTGTTTTGAGGGATGCGAGATTTTTAGATTTTAAAGATGGAATTATAAGCTCAGTTGAGTCAAGTCTTTTTCAAGGACCAATCTCATTTGAATGCTCACCAAATATTTCATTATCTCTTGCAGATCCAAACATTTTGAAATCTTTGATTTTACAAATTAAAACTCATAATTACAAAATGCTGGAAGGATCTATTCCAGTAGCTATTATTTTTAGAATACATTATAAAGCAATGTTTTCTACCTTTACATCTGTAAAAAATGTAACTAAAAAAGGTGAAACCTTGTTTTTACAAACGAATTTATCCAGAGCAAATACTGTTATTCCAAAAGCCATACTTTAGAAAGATATCGATCTTCCTGAAGAATGAGTTTTATAAGGAGCAACTAACCCAAAATCTCCTGAAAAATCTAAACCAAACACTCATTTGAGGGAAATTACTCAGTACGATGATGGAAGGGTAAAAATAAGCTTTTCAAGAGCTTCCAGTTGTTGGTTCTCTGGCTCTGGTTCCTCTACTAGTACTATTGACATAGGACGAGCCTCAAAGCTCCCCTCAGTAATTCATCTCCCTGATAGGGAAGAAAATTTTCCAAAACCAAGATTTTCTTGTTCTAGCATTCCAAGTGCATCTTTTTTAAAACGTTGATTATTCAACAACAGTTCCTCATCAGGTCTATAATAGACCACAAGTTTCAAACGAGGAACCACTTCATGTTTCACCACCCACTTCATCGTCTTTTTCAGCTGTAACAGAAAAGATTATAAATGAATTAAATGTCATTGAAAAAGATTTTAAAGTAGACAAAACGTATTTACATAAGGATTTCTATTCAAAAGAAAATCTAGAAAAAAAACATGGTTCTTCAAAAATTTTCTAGAAAAAAGAAAAGAAATTCAAGAAAAATACTATGAATTTGTTTTTGAATTAAATTTTAAAATTATTTTAATATAAATTGAATCTAAATAAATAATTAATTGAAAAAACAACAATAAAAAACTTTATATTTGCTAAAGTAATTATTACGATTTTATTCTATTTTTTCAAAATTAAAATAAGATTGAATTTGAGTTTAATTAGGATAATTGACATCAATTTGATTTTTAATTGAATTTTAATTCAATTTTATTTTTAAACTTAATTTCAATTGAATTCAATCAACTAACTCAATTTTAATTGAATACTATTCAAATTGAAATCAAATTCGAGTTTAATCAATTTCAATTACCAAATTTTATTAAATTAATTCAAATATTCAATTTTTTAATGCAATTTTTACCCAAATTTCACCATAAATTTGCCTAAGAGTACTTACAACTCTTATAGCCAAATTTTATGGGATCACACTACAAAAAAAAAAGGGAATTAGCGACGTAAAATTCTGTTGCTAATTAAATATAGCGACTAAACGACAGATCGTCGCTGTTGTTTTTAGCGACTATTTAAAAACAATCGCTATATATAGCGACGCGTCTGTTGCCACAGTAAAACACCCGTCGCTAATTAACCCCGTAAATCATCGCCATTATAATAAGAAAATATAGCAACCGAATAATTCGTCACTATTTCTAGTCGGTAAAAAGTTGATTCTTTTTGCTACAGATTTGGTATATTTTCCGTCGCTAATATTTGTCCCTATTTACTAAATTAGCATATTTTTAGTGACTGGAATGTTGCTAATTTCGTCCCAAAATGTCAAATTTTATTATTATTATTTTTATCTATTTATGAATTTATTTATAATCATGGATTGATGTTTTATAGACAGCAACTCAAAAGTGTACTGCTCCCAGTATACAAGTAAACAACACAACATAACAGATTAAAAAAAAAAGATTTTGGATTAAAAATCAAAGTCCGCTCCATAAAAGGGCAGGTCAATTAGACTATTTTATACAAATACTTGGCTAAAATAAACTTAAGATATTCTAATACAAATACTTATTTATTCTAATACAAATGTCATTGGGGACCAAGTTTTTCATTGGCAGTCTTCTCACCTTTAACCCAATGTTTTGCCAATAACTACTTTCCTTCTAGTTTTGCCAACTGCTTCTTTCTTTCATAGGCCAATTGGGCTCTCCCCCTTTTCTTCCTCTCTAGCTGCTACAGGTAATAATAGCCAAAGTAAATATTCATCATATGATTTCTCATTGACAAAAGAAAAAGTTCAAATGCAATTTCACCTATAAGGCTAGCTTCTGGCAGAAACAGAGAGTTACTCTAGTTAATCATATTACATAGCAACATACAACAGACAGCAGCATGAATTCGTGTGTCGTAAAAAAATAAAAATCAAACAAAATTAAAATTATTATCTATGCAGCCTCATCAAACTCAGATCATCAAACATTTAATGACAACTAAAGCAATAAAGATAAGCAAACTATCAACAAAAGTAAGAAGCCAATTTCAGATGTAAAGGTTTATAACAGTATAGTTAATATATACAATGAGAGATTATATAGGAAGCAGTCCAGTCATTGATTAATGAAGAAATAAAATTATATGCTAAAATAATTTTACAATTGAACAAATTTCAATTGCTCTTTTATCTCTCAATTAGCAAAAGTAATGATGCATAACATATCCATCATTTATCACTTGCTCTTTTACCTCTCAATTAGCAGAAGTAAATTACAAACAAACATATATATATGAGTTATTCACAAACCTGATCTAAGTAAGAAAAATAACTCTATTAAATGGGCTCACAATAATTTATTTATAAATAATAAAAGCTATATTTATTTATTTATTTTGAGGAAGACAGTAATTGCTTTCTTTTTAAGGATTTGCAATTTTTTTTTTTATAAGCAGCAGATATTAATTGCAAATAAGCAAAGGGCCAAAACGGAAATACAAGGAACAGAACCTAACTGACAGACCCAAGAACAGGGTGCAGACCCAAGACCTCATCCAAAGAAAGCTAAACCAACAAATCCAGAAAAGGAATCTATAAAAGTCCCTGAAAAAGAGATGCCAGCCTAAGCTTAAAACCAAGGACACACAATTCATACAGTAAAAGAAACATAAGCCACCAAAATACTTCCAAAACAGCAATAATGGTGTGCAGTTACACACCATCCTTGATATGGAAAAACAAAGAAGGCTCAACTTCATCCCAATAGCAAGAACATCAGCCCCCACAAGAGCAGCAAAGAGAAAAACCAGTAAAAAGGAGAGAAACAGCAAGAGTTACCCCTTGAATTGATAAAAAAATTATATAAAATATGCTAATCACTGGATTTGATATGATAGCATTCTCTTCACTCACCAGCTCTTAGCAATCTCATTTAAGTTGTTATTTTCACTTTCCAAATTTTGTCATTTTTATAGAAGTCTACCAATTAAGATCCCCTACGCCTACCTTACCTTCTCATCTCATTTTACCAAATCCACCAAATCACTTTATCAACCCTTTTGGATTTTCAAAATATAATTATATTTCTTATCTCAGAAGAATTCATAGAAATGTTGAATGCATGAAAAACCAGTCTAGATACTAGATAACGAGTTTCCTTTTAAGCAGCTGCAATTCATTTCTCACAAATAAACACACTGCCACATCACAATGTCCATGTAAGTAAGAATTTTTCATTATGAAAAACCACCTAGCTTCTGAAACATACTCTCATAGTGGTTAAACACATGCAGTTTCTTTGTTTAATAAAATAGTACCTAATTACTCGGTCCTAATTAAAGCCATAGGATTAAATAGTAGAAGTTTCTCACAAAAATAAATGTATATGATTGTATGCGATTAAAGAGTAGATGCTTCCTCACAAAAATAAATAAATAAATAAATACATAATGTTTAGCTTAATAATACTTATTACTCAGTCCTAATTAAAGCCATAGGCTTTTGAGCTATAGACTTCTAGTTAAGTGACTCTAATGCAACCAGAAAACTGATACCTAAACATTTACATGCTAAAGGTTTGATGTTCAATTGTAAAACAGAATGCAGAGAGAAAGTAAAGAAGTAAAACATAATCTAATTTATCTTACCTTAATGGAAGCAAAATATTAGGACTTAACAACAATAAAGGAAAATTAGAGAAATTGAACAAAAAGACAGAACTAGAATGCAAAAAATCTACAGCAAATGCTAATGATTTTATCTTCTTAAATATGTGCCATTGTCATCATAACTATATACATATAAGCACAACAATTCAACTTTCTAGCATCAATTTAATTAATTAAGCTACTTGAGCTATATAAGGATTACTTAGGAGCCCGCAACAATTTAATTAATTAAACTACTTGTATATCAAGCACTTAATTAAACTTCCTTTCTTCTTGTTGTAATTACATTTATGACAACATTTATGAAAGGTGATGCACCCACAATTCAATTAAGATTCCCACTTAGTTCTTTAAACCATTTTCAACATATTAAATAGTATTTTATATTGTCAAAGGCATATTAGTGTCAGTTAGCCAATTCTTTAAACATATGAGAACTTCCACCTTTACAATAATACATTTAATTGGCTAATTCCTTAACTAAATTTTTACTACAAGTTAAATACTACCTCAAGTATAATTATAATTTCAACTGCCATAAGTTAGAATTTCCTAACATCTCCATCTCTACTAAGTATTATTACTAATTAAATGTGCAATTTAACCCATTAATCTAATAAACAAATTATCAATTTAATTAACACTTAGTGAAGATAGACTAAACCATGAAAGGGACAAATGAATCAATTTAGCTTTCAAATTATTCAATTGTGACCAACCAGCAGTATCATCACTGCCAACCAAGACTTCACCTAATCCCGATTACACCTACACATATCATTTATTAAAATGACTAGTCATCATTGTATCAAAATGTCTCAAACATGTAAGAATTAATCCCCTTACAGCTCTATAACCATCAACTCACAACCTTTAACAAATAACTAAATTCCAAGCTTAACAAGATAAAGAAATCAAAACAACAATACCAAGTATTCATTCTTGAAACTAAAACTTTAAAACTAGATGTATAACTTGAACCCCAAATCTATTTCAGCTTCACACAATCTCTCGACCGTCCCTATCGGACAATCGTCAGACATTACATTAAGATCAAAATAGTGCATGAGTATTTGAAGAGTCGGATTAAATTATTTGCTAAACAATGTTAAAGATTATAAGTTTATGACAACAAATTTGATTAAAGATGAGAAGTTGATGCCACGAAAATGCAAAGTTTCTATTAAGAAAATAACGAAAAGACCAGCCCTATACAGCTATATTTATCCACTTTATAAAGAGTTTTGTCAAATGATAAATCTCGAGAGGAAGTCAAACTCAATATCTCTTGACAAGATTTATTTTTGTAAATATCACCTTATTAGTGCAAATTAAGAAAAGAGGAATTGATATTAATACCAGTTAATAAGCATATTTGTAAGCAAATGATAGACTTTACGTGTCATATTAATAATTAAAGATTCCAAAGAAAAGAACCATCAATTGCTATCTTTAACGATGATCCAAAACCAGCTAAATTGGCCCATTTATTCGTTCTCAGTTGGTAATATTGGGCCCAAATGGACTGTTTTATAACACACACCAGTTGCATTCTTTGAAGGAGATCAAGTATGGAATTATTCCAATAATTTTCTTAAATGCACGCAGACATAAAAATCGGAGAGTAGTTTAAATCATTTTGTCTTTATATTGAAGGATGATTTGATAAATATATATAATTAAAATTTCTAATAATTTAACATTTGATCAAAATTTTAACAAAATAAAAATAAATTATAAAATTTTTCATAATTATTTTAAATGAAATAATAAATTTTGTATTATTATTTTCCAAATATTTATTTTTAATAATCTTCATAATGTAATTATATAATAATTGTAACAATTAGTTTATTATTATTATTATTATTATTATTATTATTATTATTAAAAATGTAAATTTTCTAAATAAATAAGTATAGATCTTGGGGTAATTTACAAAAGGTTATTATTTTTTCAAAATAATTATAACATGTAATATTTAAGGGTTCATATAATACTTTCCGATTAATAATATATAAAAATACTTGCAATAAAATTTATAATTTTTTTATATAAACTAAAAAATAGAAATTATATGGATCAAATTTTCAAGTGTAAAGAAAAATCATTAAAAATAATTAATAACTTATAAATATGTATGTACGTTTTTTATTACTATTATAATGTTTGGTAAAATAAATAATCAAAATTAAAAATTTTGAAAAAATATAATTGAAAATAGACAATTAATTAGTATAAATTTTTTTAGCGACTAAGATTTGATTTCATTCCGAATTTCTTGCATACACTCTCAATCCAGAGACTGCAAAGTAATCATATCATACACATGGCTAAACGCAGAGGTAGTTGAATAGGTATTTGACATAGTTGTGTTAGGCATATAATTTTTCATTTGTAATTTGAGAACTGGGGACCTATAACCATTGATGAATTTGAGTCACGGTGCTCATTTCTACACATATTTAACAAGCCATAATGTAGGAACAGTGCAAGATTCAAGAAATCACTTCTTTAACTTCTAACTTTCTATGCACAACTCAAGATTATAGCACATCACAATTTATACTTCATGTTAGATACTTGGTAAATAAATCATGGATATTTCTCCCTTTGATGGTGGGGGTGGTCTACTAATAAAATGGAATAATATATTCTACTCTATTTCCAAGTTCAAACAGACAGACCCTAAATTTCTGAAAGAGGTTGCATCAATCAAAATACCTACACTAAATCAAAATAGAGAGCAAAGCATGGGAAAACAAAATAGTTCTATCAACAAACAAAGAATTTCCCTCTTAAAACCACAAAATCAAGAGCAAAACAAGAGACAAAAAAAAAAAAATTAGGAACCTGAAGCGGAGATAATGGTGGAGTGGAGAAGAGAAACAGAGGTATTAACAAAGAGAGGATCAGGAGAGACGAAGAATCGGATCACCCAGTTGGCTAATTGGAAAAAGAAACTTCCAGCTATGATCCAAAGCAGCTCCTTGCGCTTGTTGAATAAAATCTCAAACCAAACAGAGACAAACCAGAGAATAAGAGTGGCCAAAAAGAAGGTGGGCGCTCTGTTGCCGGTTCGATTAGGAGTTGGCCTTGGCATGTTGAAGGGCATCTATTTATACCCTGGAAACAATGAGCAAGTGAGAGATTTTGTGGAGCTATTTAGATGGCTATGCTTGTATGCTTTGTTCGTTGATTCTGGTAGTTATGAATAGATATTGAGAACTTAAGATTGCTCTTATTGAGATACGTATAGCTCAGTTAATACAAAAATAATAAAGAGAAAGTGATTGAATTTTGAAAAGTTTACACATAATTGAAATTGAAAATTAAGAGGTTTGATGAAATGAGCAAAACAATCACAAGAAGAACAAACAGATTAGAGTAGCTATCTTCCCATAGCAAAAATAAAAATATGAAGCTTTGAGGCCATACATTTGAGTTGTTGCTTAAAGTCGCTGATTGCAGAAATCAAAGTCATAATTAAGACTGCAGCAGTTGCAGTCCCTCTCCAACGATCGCTAAAATACACAAGTCTAAGCGTTGCCTTCCTGTGGTTCCAACGATTCTAATAATGCTCACGTAACTTTTCAAATACGGATGCATAACAAGTCACATATTCATTCATTCCTTCGCATAATGTGCTAAATATTTTGTTGCTGCCATGCAATGTAAGATAATTCCACCATCCACCAGCAACACCACATCTTCTTCATTGTTTATGAGGTCTGACATTAGAAAAAAGAAGTGCATCTGCACGCTTCAAATGGGTAATGGATCGGCTCAAAAGCCATTATATTTCTGAATTCAGCTTCGAAAGCCTAGAATCGTAAGTTGAAACATTTAATATGATGATCTTAGCATATCCTTTCATAGAACAGGATGGATTTACACCCAGATAATTCCTCGCAAGAGTATCGAAATCATAAGATTTAGGCATCAGAGTTTCATCATTTAACCTTTTTACAATAAAGCAAGGGAGCTGAACCTTTTAACAAATTCCTCACAATCTGCTAGAAACATACTCTTAAACAGAGCAACACCTAAAAACCGGCAATCTCCTGTCGACGGACTCCTTTTGACTAGGAGAATAGCAAGCAATATCATTGAAGCTTTGAGGCTGCTAGCGATTGAGTAATTGCTTAAAGTCGCTAATGGCAGAAATCAAAGTCAAAATTAAGAGAAGAGCAGCTGCAACAGTTGCAGTACCTCTCCAGAGATTGCTAAAATACACGAGTCTAAGTGCTGCCTTCCTGTGGTGCCAACGGTTGCTATAATGCTCATGTAGCTCCCTAATAACAGAAGCATAACAAGTGCGATATTCATTCATTCCTTTACATAGTTTGTTAATAAAATCTGCAAACATTCGGTTGCTGCCAAGCCAATGTACAATAATTCCAGCATCAACCAGCAACTCCACATCTTCCTCCTTGTTTATCAAATCCGCCAAGAAAAAAAAGAAGCTGCATACGCCGGCTTTGAACGGGTGATGGATCTGCTCGAAAGCCATAACATTTCGGAATTCGGCTTCGAAGTATTGATTCACATACAGCACTGGCATTTTCAACCGTCCATCCACGAATTCCACATCAAGACTCAACACTTGCTGGTTCACCGCCTCAAAATTCACTCCCGCTTGATGCAGCTTGATTGCGCTATATTTAAGCTTGTGATCATCCAAGCTTTCGTAAGTTGTATTTTTTTTGCTCAGACATGATAGTCTTAGCATATCAACAAAATGCCTTACTTCCCCAGAAGATGGATTTACGATCAGATAACTCTCGGCAAGAGTATTGAAGTCATAAGGTTCATGAGGCCTCAGAGTTTCATCATATAGTCGTTCTAGAATAAAGTAAGGGAGCAGATTTTCTAATAGAATAAAATCGAAATATATAGAAACTCTTGCACCTGTTAGAACATCATCCTCATATTTGTCAAATTCCATCTCTCTCAACAAGTTATCTATAATAAACACTGAATCCAATAAAACCATCTTCACAAAGTCAGTGGGGTTAAGCGTGCAAGGATCATAATAGGAGCGGCGAATTTTGTCTTCGGATTCCGTAATAATGCGGGAAAGATGATTCACAACTTGTTTCTGTGACTTCCCTTTCACTCTTTGGCAGAATAGTTTTAAATATCTGAGTTTTTGTTTTTCCATTTTCCGTAATCTAGGTTTATCATGATGAAGAGGCCCAATAGATATTACCTGAGGACTGTAGGCTTCTTTCTTCTCTCTACAAATCGAATTGGGAACTCTGGAAATGGATGTCTCATCAGAGTGTAAGGGATCCTCCAAATCATCTGGAATCTCAATCAGGGTCTCTTCCGATTCATGTTCTTCAATTAAACTGCTTTCTGCTCCGTTCTCTACCATTTTTCAGAACTCCCTGGACTAGATTTTGCAAGTTTATTAGAGAGAGAGAGAGACTGAAAAAAAGAAAAGAAAAGAAAGATCCCAGGGTAACTAACCTGCAAATTTGACCTCCGAAAATGAGAATTTCTCTTCTCAGAAACTGCTATTAAGCTGCTTGATGAGATAAAATTATTTCCTCATGGCGCATTATAGATATAACTAAAATTCAACTATACTGGATTGATTCATCTAATGAATAAAATAAAAAATGGAGGTCCAGTAGTTGGAGATAAATCCCATCATTAAACTTTCATATTACATGGCATAGCCCAAATTAATTTTTACATCTATGTTCTGTTAAGTCAAGTCAATTTGGACGAGTATATTTTTTCTTTTAATTGGCTGTCTTGATGATGATATATATATATTTTTTTATGAGGTTAGCTTATACGACAAATAAACCAAATTATTGAGAAAGAAATGACAGAGAAAGGTTAGTTAGGCTTGAGAAATGATAATTATTTTTATTAATATTTTTTCCTTTCGCTTTCAAGTGATGCCAATGATGTTGAGATTCAAAAGCCTTCAGCAAATAACACGATTAGAATGTTTTATATTATGTCTTATTTATAATGAAAATTAACTTTAATAACTTTTACACGACAACCGTACAAGTAATGCAAATTTATTTATTTATTTATTTTTTAATTTGAACTGGTTATATGTGACAAACTTATCTTGAAACTTTAAATTTAGATTAGCGATTTCATGAATGTACGGTCCACTTCGATAAGGAGGTTACATAAAATTTTATGTTTAATTAGCAATTTTATACAAATAGAATTTACTTATTATAGCGGAGTTTGACTAAAAGGTATTTGCTGTTGGAAATTGAAAAAAAAAAGGGTGACAAGTGTTAAATTATCATAAATGAGAATGCATCCACCAAATAAGAGTCCAATGTATACTGTATATATTCAATACATTAGGAACTTGCCAAATTACTCAAATTGAACTATTCAAATATACCATTGAAAAAATATATTAAATTCACTTTTGCCCAAATTTAAGGTTGTCATTCATTTTTTTTCTAAATTAAATATATTCAATTTACTTTTACCCAAATTTAATACACTGAATTCACTTTTGCTTAAAAAATAAATCGAATTCACTTTACTAAACTAAATATACTATATTTATTTTTACCTAAACTGTATTTAATTATTCAAATTAAACTCAAATTTAATCTTATTTTAGTTGAAATTGAATTTGTAAACTTAATTTTAATTGAATTTAATCAACTAATTGGATTTTAATTGAATACTATAATAATAATTTATTCCAAATAAAAATGAGTTGAATATATATATATATATATATATATATATATATATATATATATATATATATATATATATATATATATATATATATGTGTGTGTGTGTGTGTGTGTGTGTTTATATTTTTAAAATTAATTATTATTTTTTTTGAAAATATTTTGAAATATTATCTGGGTAAAGGATAGTTGCAGGGTAGTAAGTCCTGTGTTAGCCGACAGATAGGCATTTAGAGCTGTAAATCCATTGTAAGGTTATCCATGTAAAAAAAAAATCTTAAAAAAAAAGAAAAAGAATTAATTCTTAAAATATGGATAATTTATTTTGTAGAACTACTTCTTTGTCTAGTTATTCTACCTCAAACTCTTTGAATCTAGGATCACAAAGATCACGTGTAGTAAACAGTGAAGAAATCACTATTGAAGATTTTCAAAAATTCATAAATAATTGAAAATTTTCAAAAATAAAATGAGATCAAGTTTATGAGAACAGTCTTTTTCAAAAACTCATAAAAACTGATTTCATTATTAAAACAAAAGAACAGGGAGTTCAGATATCAAAATTATTTGAAACTATTCATCTCCTTTCTCAAAAAACTCTACAAAAACACATAGATAGAAAATATGAATACATTCATATAGGTCTTGTTCAACTAGGAATAAAACCTATAACAAGAGAAGGATTAAACACCTCGATTCTTTGTGTTTTGAGGGATGCGAGATTTTTAGATTTTAAAGATGGAATTATAAGCTCAGTTGAGTCAAGTCTTTTTCAATGACCAATGTCATTTGAATGCTCACCAAATATTTCATTATCTCTTATAGATCCAAACATTTTGAAATCTTTGGTTTTACAAATTAAAACTCATAATTATAAAATGCTGGAAGGATATATTTCAGTAGCTATTATTTTTAAAATACATTATAAAACAATGTTTTCTGCCTTTACATCTGTAAAAAATGTAACTAAAAAAGGTAAAATCTTGTTTTTATAAACGCATTTATCCAGAGCAAATACTGTTATTCCAAAAATCATACTTTGGAAAGATATTGATCTTCCTGAAGAATGGGTTTTAGAAGGAGCAACTAACCCAAAATCTCCTAAAATTCTAAACCAAATACTCATTTGAGGAAAATTACTCAGTACGATGATGAAAGGGTAAAAATAAGCTTTTTAAGAGCTTCAAGTTACCGGTTCTCTGACATGGTTCCTCTACTAGTACTATTGACATAGGACGAGCCTCAAAGCTCCCCTCAGTAATTTATCTTCCTGATAGGGAAGAAAATTTTCCAAAACCAAGATTTTCTTGTTTTAGCATTCCAAGTGCATCTTTTCAAAATGTTGATTATTCAACAACAGTTCCTCATCGGGTCTACAATAGACCACAAGTTTCAAACGAGGAACCACTTCATGTTTCACCACCTACTTCACCGTCTTTTTCAGCTATAACAGAAAATGTTATAAATGAATTAAATGTCATTGAAAAAGATTTTAAAGTAGACAAAACGCATTTGCATAAGGATTTCTATTCAAAAGAAAATATAGAAAAAAAAACATGGTTCTTCAAAAATTTTCTAGAAAAAAGAAAAGAAATTCAAGAAATATATTATGAATTTGTTTTTGAAAATAAAACGCAAATTCTATTTTTTGACTGGTTTGAAATTTACACTTTACAAGAAAAAATTTCATACCCATTTTAACAAAAAACTGTAAATCCTATCACTTCTAGGAGTAAGGATATAGAGTGGGAAATGTCTGATGGTAGAAAAATACAGTCTTTACATCCGCCATTAAGACATATAAAAATAACACACTTAAACCAAACAGTAGAAGCAAGTCCTTACAAAACTCCGAATGAAAATACAGATAAGGATATTAAAAACATTATTCAACAGAATGATTTTACAAACACTCATCTTAGTACAATTGCTAAACAGTTAACTAGGATTGAGGAGCACCAAAAGACTTTTGTCGTTTCCCCTGTTGAAACCTCAGAATCAAAGTTAAAAAACCCGATCTTTAAACCTTTTCAGGTATCCAAGACTAGTCAAAAATTATTTAAGAAAGGTAAATCAGAATTTACTCAAGCCTTGAAAGACCAATTAAGTAGGATTGAGTCATCCTCTACATCTGCTCCCATGGTTGCACAAGAAACCTTAGATAAAAATAAAACAGTCAGCATCTTAGATCAGATCTCAGACTTCGAACAAAGCCAAAAATAGGAGTTGTCCATACTCCATTGGCCATAAAGTTCACCTTCACCTTTGGCCATGGTAACTGCTCCAAACTTAGGAATGAAAAATAGATCAAATGTATTATCTCAATCCAAATTCAAAGCCTCTATTGTCTATGAGTGGAACATAGATGGTATGTCTGAGTATAATATCCTTAGTCTTCTGCAACAGATGACTATGGCATCCAATGCCTATAAAATCCAAACAAATACCCCTGATAGAGCAATAGTTGAATTGCTTATAGCAAGATTTTTCAGGTTAGTTAAAAGTCTGGTGGGATTTCCATCTTACCTAGCAACAAAGTTAGAAATTTTAGGTGCTATTCAAACAACAGAGGAAGGAACTCCCATCCTCGATGAGTTAGGAAACCCTATTTCAGACGCAGTTGTAATACTAATCCACATAATTAGTTTGCACTTCATAGGAGATCCATCTTATTTAAAAGATAAAAACGCAGAACTGCTTTCAAACCTTAGGTGTAAAAATCTTTCTGAATTCCAAAACTATAAAATCACATTTCTAACTAGAATCATGCTTAGAAAAGATTCCAATCAACCATTTTGGAAAGAAAAATTCTTAGCAGGATTACCAACTCTCTTAGGAGAAAAGGTTAGAAATAAAATTAAATGTTTGGAATAAATCAAATCCCATATAATCATCTGACTTATGGAGAATTGGTTAGTTTCACTCAAAATGAAGGATTAAAAATCTGTCAAGATTTAAAACTTCAAAAGCATTTGAAAATAGAAATGAAGAAAACATGATAAGAACTAGGGTCATTTTGTAAACAGTTTGAAATTCCAACAGGAAACTAAACTAAAGATTATGGAGGTTCTTGTTCAAAATCTCACAATAAGTCTTACAAAAAATCTCGAAAAAGTTTTTCCCAAAGCCAAATAAAGAAAATTTCTATAAGAAATCTAAACCTAGAAAACCCTATAGGAAAGAAAATCCAATTACAAAATCTTTTAAGAAATATGATAAAAAATAAGTTGTTTGTTATAAATGTAATCAACCTAGACATATTTCAAGATATTGTAGAATAAATAAAAAACTTCATGAATTACAATTAGAAGATGAAATAATTCAAAAAATTTCATTACTTTTAGTTGGAACTTCAAAAGAAGAAAGTCAAATAGATTTATCTGAAGAAGATAATTCTACAGAATTTGATGATCTAGCAACCTGTAGTTCATCTACAAACGATTCTAAAGAAGATACAAGATCGTAAAAATCTATAAATGTTTTAAAAAAAGATCAAGAGTTAATGCTTGATATCGTAAAACAAATAGAAGGTAAAAAAAACTTCAAAAGGAAATTATAGAAAAACTCTTAAAATCCTTTGAAAATAAAACACCAAAATCTCCTTCATCGTCTAACACAACTTTAATAAAAACAAACCCCTATGATTTAACAAAAATGTTAGGAGCAAAAACAAAGAAAAATTCTCATGTTACTATCCAGTCACTTCAAGAAGAAATTGGAATAGTAAAAGAAGAATTAAAAAATCTTAAACAAAAACAAAAATCGGATTCTGACCTTCTTCAACAACTGGTTTTTAAAATCACAAAAAAATAATGAAACAGAAGAACATTCTTTTGAGGAAGAAGAAGAAGATGATTTTGAAAACACAAAAAATGAAATTAAAAACTTGGAATCATTTCCAGAAGATTTTTTATTTGTTTTAAAAATTGTAACTAGTAGAAAATATCTAATTAAGGTAACACTTGTTTTTTCAGATAATTTTCAAATTGAAACAATTGCTCTTTTTGATACCGGTGTAGATTTAAATTGCTTAAAAAATGGTATTATTCCAAAAAGATTTGCTCAAGAAACCAATGACAAACTTTCTGCAACAAATAATTAAAAAATGGTGATTAAAAGCAAAACTGAATCTACCATAAAAAATAGTACTGTTTCAATTAAAAATCCTTTTGTTTTGTTAGAAAATATAAATCATAATGTCATTTTAGGGACTCCATTCATCAACATGATAACTCCCTACTCTGTCAATTATGATAGCATTTCTTTTAAATCTAAAGGAAATAAAATTGTTTTCCCTTTTATTGAAAAACTTAGAACAAGAAATTTAAATCATTTAAAGGTTTGTTCTGTTTACAAAAATGAATTAAATCTTTTAATTCAAGGAAAACAAAAACATCTTCAATTTTTAAAACATGATGTTTTATTCTCTAGAATCCAGGAGAATTTAGAAACTAAATTCATTTAACAAAAAAATCAGGATTTTAGAAATCAAATTGAAAAGGAAATTTGTTCAGATTTACCAAACGCTTTTTGGAAAAGAAAACAACATATGGTAGATTTACCATATGAAAATGATTTTTTAGAAAAATTAATCCCGACAAAAGCTAGGCCAATTTAAATGAATCACGAACTCAGGAATCATTGTAAAAATGAAATTCGTGAACTACTTTCTAAAAAATTAATTATAAAATCCAGGTCTCCTTGGAGCTGTGCATTTTTTTATGTCAATAAAAATTCAGAAATAGAAAGAGGTACACCAAGACTTGTGATAAATTACAAGCCTTTAAACAAAACTTTAAAATGGATTCGATATCCGATTCCAAATAAAAATGATCTTTTACAAGGTTTACATTCTGCCTTAGTCTTTTCAAAATTTGATTTAAAATAAGGATTTTGGCAAATTCAAATTGAACCTAAAGATCGTTATAAAACGACTTTCACAGTTTCTTTCAAACAATATGAGTGGACAGTAATGCCATTTGGACTAAAAAATGCTCCATCGGAATTTCAAAGAATAATGAACTATATTTTTGCGCCTTATTCAAAATTCTGCATAGTATACATTGATGAAATACTAATCTTTTCAAACTCTTTGGAACAACATTTTAAAGATTTAAAAACTTTCTTCATGGTAGCAAGAAAAAATAGCTTAGTAGTTTCTAAATAAAAAATCTCTCTTTTTCAAACAAAAATTCATTTCTTAGGTTATTATATTACCCAAGGAATAATTACTCCAATTGAGAGATCTTTAATTTTTGTAGAAAAATTTCCTGATAAAATTTTGGATAAAATTCAACTCCAAAGATTTTTAGGAAGTTTAAATTATGTTTTAGATTTCTGTCCAAACATTAACCTCCTTGCAAAACCTTTGCATGATAAGTTAAAGAAAAATTCAGTACATTGGTCTGATGAACACACTAGGGTTGTTCAACAAATCAAGAAATAGGTTAAAGAAATCCCATGTTTGCATCTTGCTGATCCTTCAGCATTTAAAATCGTAGAAACAAATGCTTCAGACATAGGATATGGAAAAATATTAAAACAAAAGGTCAATGGCAAAGAATGCATTGTTCAATACACCTCTGCACATTGGAATGATTGTCAAAAAAATTATCCAACAATTAAAAAAAAAATTCTTTCAATTGTTATGTGCATTCAAAAATTTCAAAGCGATTTACTAAATCAAAAGTTTTTACTTCGTATTGATTGTAAATCTGCTAAAGAAATTTTGCAAAAAGATGTTCAAAACATTGCATCAAAATAGATTTTTGCCAGATGGCAAGCAATTCTTAGTGTATTTAATTTTGAAATTGAATTTATTTGAGGAGATAAAAATTCAATTCCAGATTTTCTGACCAGAGAGTTCCTTCAAAATAGGTCTTGAGTGAACCCACTAATGCCCAGAAAATCAAAAAAGGGAAAAAAAGGTCCAAAAGGACCCGAATGAGAAAGAAACAAAACCAGCAGTATCTACTACTGTTCCAATGAAATCTTGGGCCCAAGAGGTCGAAGAAGATGAAGAAAAAGCCAAACAACAGTCCAAAACGATCCATGATTAGAGCCAAACTGTTCAAAAAGACCCAGAAATAATTTACTGATTCAAAAAAGCCTTAGAAGATGAAGAAGCCCTAAAACCCCCAAAAGAGAAAAGGCTTCAAACACTAAAGGCTTTCTCATAACTTGAGGCCTTAAAAGCCCAAATTGCAGAATTAGAAGCCTTCATGGGTAAAAATCTAAACTCTGTTGCAAAAATCGAGAGAGGAGAATCTTCGACTCAAAAAACCCTATCTCAAAGTTCTGCAAAAACATTGCAAGAGTCATTTTGCAATAAAATTATTGTTTTAAAAAATTCTTGTGAAGAAATTATTTTAAAACCCTCGAAAGAGAAATTTACACAAATAATTTTATCATAGAATGATTTTGAGTTAGTTTTGTCTCAATCAAGACTACCAAAAGCAGAATATTTTACAAAACCTGATTTTCAGTATGTTTGGACTATTGAGGATGGTTTTCATTTTCAAAACCCTCAATAGGCCATCACACAAATTTTTCCAAAAGGCTGGTATTTTAAACCATGGGATTTAACAAAATTTCAGCCTTATTACTTGGCAATATTGGAATCTACATGCTCTGTGACGGTTACTCGTAACCCTAAAAATGGCTCTAAAATCCTTTATTCCACCATAAAAATTCACAAAATCCTTTCTCTACTCGAATAGGGATCGGTTTTCCATACCCTAAACACTTTCCGATTAACTTTCAAATAACCTTAAATCATTGTAGGACATACACTTACTGGGATTATCAATAAGCCTGGTATAATGCATTCCTACTACAAAACCAAAAAGGTAGCCACACTTGGCTATTTTTCTTCCTAAAAATAGACCCCTCAAAAATTTCCTTCTGGTTTAACCATTGGTGGAAATTGTATGGTGCCTCTCCTGAAATCTTAAGACCTTCGGTTTAAGAAGGCTATCAACTATTTAAAAATACCTACAAACCTTCAAATAGGGAAAGGCAATTCCATCCCTTGATGCTTTTTGCCAGAAAATTCTATATGCCATGGATAATAGCATGGAATTTAGAATGCCAGCAAAAGGAGGCCCAAACAGTTTTAGTCCGCAGGTTTCAAATTCGTTGGTGGATAAAATTCACTGTTCCAGATGGTATAAAAAAACATGGTGTCATGCAATGGCTCCAAGCACAAGGACTCACAAAACCAGGCCCAGAAGTCTTCTAATTATTGGCCCAAAAGTCCTTTGCACAGACCCAATTGGCAGCAGCAAAAACTAAAGAAGAATATTTCCAGATTATGGCCCAGCTTCTCCATAGTGAGGCCTCATCTTCAAAAACTTCCTCGGTTTGTTCAGTCCATTCAAAAGCCTCATCTTCAGATTCTGAGACCATTATTGACTTAGGAGATGATAATGAGGATGATTGTTTTGGTATTTTTTCTCCACCTTAGTAGACTTTTATTTCAAACATGGATTCTTTTAAAATCCATACTTTGTAAGCAGGTCTAGCCTAAAGCCTAAACAGGCTTATAAAAAAAAGTAAAATTAAAAATAAATTATTAGATTCTTTTCTTATCACCGATAGATATCTATTCTCCCCATGTGATGACTCCAAAATGGACAAACAATTGCTCCACCAATTGCCCCACTAACTCGAAACACCCGTGATTAATGGGAATCTTTATCTTTTCAGCTAAACGTGGGTTCAAGATCCCACTTATTATGGCATAACAAACGAAGTCTTCCTTCTATAAAAGGACTCTTCATTCTCCATAAAGAGGCAGACTCTCCTTTAGGTAGAAAACACTCTCAAGCTTAGAAATAGGAAGCTTATGTGTTAAGCACACCTTGTAAAAATCTTGAAACTTAGAGTACTATCTTCGAAAATAAACTTGTAAATTTTATTTTGTTTTCAGAAAATGTAAGTATGCTCATGTGTTGAGCTTTACTTTCTTATGTATTTTATTTTCCATATATAAAATCTTATTTTGTATATCTGTGTTCAAGTGTTGTTGCATTCATAAGTATGCTCTGCACCTGCGGCTTAAGCTGATCTTGTGCATCAGAAACCCTGTTTGCATAATGCTTGTGTTGCATTAAAAAGGTATATCGGTTGCAATATAGACCTGCGAGCTACTGGTTTTCAAAGGACATTTTGTGCCGTGGTCTTTTTCCACGTACCTTGCATACATGTTTTATTCTCTGCATGATATTTTCATAGATCTTTAATAAACATCCTCTCAGATCCTGGGCGTCAATTGGTATCAAAGCCTAGAGGGGTGGTAGATCTATACAGTAACTTGTTTATATTTTTAAAATTAATTTTTTTGAAAATATTTTGAAATATTATCTGGGTAAAGGATAGTTGCAGGGAAGTAATTCTCGTGTTTGTCGACGGATAGGCGTTTAGGGCTGTAAATCCATTGTAAGGTTATCCCTGTAAAAAAATAATTTTTTTTAAAAAGAATTAATTCTTAAAATATGGATAATTTATTTTGTAGAACTACTTCTTTGTCTAGTTTTTCTACCTTAAACTCTTTGGATCTAGGATCACAAAGATCACGTGTAGTAAACAGTGAAGAAATCACTATTGAAGATTTTCAAAAATCCATAAATAATTGAAAAATTCCAAAAATAAAACGAGATCAAGTTTATGAGAATGGTCTTTTTCAAAAACTCATAAAAACTTATTTCATTATTAAAACAGAAGAACGGGGAGTTCAAATATCAAAACCATTTGAAAATATTCATCTTCTTTCTCAAAAAAAACTCTATAAAAACACATAGACAGAAAATATGAATACATTCATATAGGTCTTGTTCATGTAGGAATAAAACCTCTAACAAGAGAAGGGTTAAACACCTCAATTCTTTGTGTTTTGAGGGATGCGAGATTTTTAGATTTTAAAGATGGAATTATAAGCTCAGTTGAGTCAAGTCTTTTTCAAGGACCAATATCATTTGAATGCTCACCAAATATTTCATTATCTCTTACAGATCCAGACATTTTGAAATCTTTGATTTTACAAATTAAAACTCATAATTACCAAATGCTGGAAGGATCTATTCCAGTAGCTATTATTTTTAGAATACATTATAAAGCAATGTTTTTTGCCTTTACATCTGTAAAAAATGTAACTAAAAAAGGTGAAACCTTGTTTTTACAAACGGATTTATCCAGAGCAAATACTGTTATTCCAAAAACCATACTTTGGAAAGATATCGATCTTCCTGAATAATGGGTTTTAGAAGGAGCAACTAACCCAAAATCTCCTGGAAAATCTAAACCAAACACTCATTTAAGGAAAATTACTCAGTACGATGATGGAAGGGTAAAAATAAGTTTTTCAAGAGCTTTCAGTTGTTGGTTCTCTGACTCTGGTTCCTCTACTAGTACTATTGACATAGGACGAGCCTCAAAGCTCCCCTCAGTAATTCATCTCCCTGATAGGGAAGAAAATTTTCCAAAACCAAGATTTTCTTTTTCTAGCATTCCAAGTGCATCTTTTCAAAATGTTGATTATTCAACAACAGTTCCTCATCAGGTCTACAATAGACCACAAGTTTCAAACGAGGAACCACTTCATGTTTCACCACCTACGTCACCGTCTTTTTCAGATGTAACAAAAAATGTTATAAATGAATTAAATGTCATTGAAAAAGATTTTAAAGTAGACAAAACACATTTGAATAAGGATTTCTATTCAAAAGAAAATCTAGAAAAAAGAACATGGTTCTTCAAAAATTTTCTAGAAAAAAGAAAAGAAATTCAAGAAAAATACTATGAATTTGTTTTTGAAAATAAAATGCAAATTCTATTTTTTTACTTGTTTGAAATTTACACTTTACAAGAAAAAATTTCATACCAATTTCAACAAAAAACTATAAATCCTATCACTTCTAGGAGTAAGGATATAGAGTGAAAAATGTCTGATGGTAGAAAAATACAGTCTTTACATCCGCCATTAAGACATATAAAAAAAACACACTTAAACCAAACAGTAGAAGCAAGTCCTTACAAAACTCCGAATGAAAATACGGATAAGGATATTAAAAATATTATTCAACAGAATAATTTTACAAACACTTATATTAGTACGATTGCTAAATAGTTAATTAGGATTGAGGAGCACCAAAAGACTTTTGTCATTTTTCCTATTGAAACCTCAAAATCAAAGTTAAAAAACCCAATCTTTAAACCTTTTCAGGTATCCAAGACTAGTTAAAAATTATTTAAGGAAGGTAAATCAGAATTTACTCAAGCCTTGAAAGACCAATTAAGTAGGATGGAGTCATCCTCTACATCTGCTCCCATAGTTGCATAAGACACCTTAGATAAAAATAAAACGGTCAGCATCTTAGATTAGATCTCTGACTCCGAACAAAGCCCAAAATAGGAGTTGTCCAGACTCCATTGGCCACGGAGTTCACCTTCACCTTTGGCCATGGTAACTGCTCCAGACTTAGGAATAGAAAATATACCAAATGTATTATCTTAGTCCAAATTCAATGCCTCTACTGTCTATAAGTGGAACATAGATGGTATGTCTGAGTATAATATCCTTAGTCTTCTGCAACAGATGACTATGGCATCTAATGCCTATAAAATTCAAACAAATACCCCTGATAGAGCAATAGCTGAATTTCTTATAGCAGGTTTTTCAGGTTAGTTAAACGGTTGGTGGGATTTCCATCTTACCCAACAAAAACAGTTAGAAATTTTAGATGCTATTCAAACAACAAAGGAAGGAACTTCCATCCTTGATGAGTTAGAAAACCCTATTTCAGATGCAGTCGCAACACTAATCTACACAATTAGTTTGCACTTCATAGGAGATCCATCCCATTTAAAAGATAAAAACGCAAAACTGCTTTCAAACCTTAGGTGTAAAAAGCTTTATGAATTCCAAAACTATAAAAACACATTTCTAACTAGAATCATGCTTAGAGAAGATTCCAATCAACCTGTTTGGAAAGAAAAATTCTTAGCAGGATTACCAACTCTCTTAGGAGAAAATGTTAGAAATAAAATTAAAGAAACGTTTGGAATAAATCAAATCCCATATAATCATCTAACTTATGGAGAATTGGTTAGTTTCATTCAAACGGAAGGATTAAAAATCTGTCAAGATTTAAAACTTCAAAAGCATTTGAAAATGGAAATGAAGAAAATATGACAAGAACTAAGGTCATTTTGTAAACAGTTTGAAATTCCAACAAGAAACCAAACTAAAGATTGTGGAGGTTCTTGTTCAAAATCCCACAATAAGTCTTACAAAAAATCTCGAAAAAGGTTTTTCCCAAAGCCAGATAAAGAAAATTTCTATAGAAAATCTAAACCTAGAAAACCCTATAGAAAACAAAATCCAATTATAAAATCTTTTAAGAAATATGATAAAAAAACAAGTTGTTTGTTATAAATGCAATCAACCTGGATATATTTCAAGATATTGTAGAATATATAAAAAACTTCATGAATTACAATTAGAAGATGAAATAATTCAAAAATTTCATCACTTTTAGTTGGAACTTCAGAACAAAAAAGTCAAACAGATTTATCTGAAGAAGATAATTCTACAAAATTTGATGATCTAGCAACCTGTAGTTCATCTACAAACGATTCTGAAGAAGATACAGGATCGTAAAAATCTATAAATGTTTTAACAAAAGATCAAGAGTTAATGCTTGAAATCGTAAAACAAATAGAAGATAAAAAAACTTCAAAAGGAAATTATAGAAAAACTCTTAAAATCCTTTGAAAATAAAACACCAAAATCTCCTTCATCTTCTAACATAGTTTTAATAAAAACAAACCCCTATGATTTAACAAAAATGTTAGGAGCAAAAACAAAGAAAAATTCTCATGTTACTCTGCAGTCACTTCAAGAAGAAATTAGAATAGTAAAAGAAGAATTAAAAACTCTTAAATAAAAACAAAAATCGGATTTTGACCTTCTTCAACAATTGGTTTTTAAAATCACAAAAAATGATGAAACAGAAGAACATTCTTCTGAGGAAGAAGAAGAAGAAGATTTTGAAAACACAAAAAATGAAATTAAAAACCTAGAATCAGTTCCAGAAGATTTTTTATTTGTTTTAAGAACTGTAACTAGTAGAAAATATCTGATTAAGGTAACACTTGTCTTTTTAGATAATTTTCAAATTGAAATAATTGCTCTTTTTGATACCGGTGCAGATTTAAATTGCTTAAAAAAAGGTATTATTCCAAAAAGATTTGCTTAAGAAACCAATGAAAAACTTTCTACAACAAATAATTCAAAAATAGTGATTAAAAGCAAAACTGAAGCTACCATAAAAAACAACACTGTTTCAATTAAAACTTTTTTTGTTTTGTTAGAAAATATAAATCATAGTATCATTTTAGGGACTCCATTCATCAACATGATAACTCCCTACTCTGTCAATTATGATAGCATTTCTTTTAAATCTAAAGGAAATAAAATTAATTTTCCTTTTATCGAAAAACCCAAAACAAGGAATTTAAATCTTTTAAAGGCTTGTTCTGTTTACAAAAATGAATTAAATCTTTTAATTCAAGGAAAATAAAAACATCTTTAATTTTTAAAACAAGATGTTTTATTCTTTAGAATCCAAAAAAATTAAGAAACTAAATTCATTCAACAAAAATTTCAGGATTTTAGAAATCAAATTGAAAAGGAAATTTGTTCAGATTTACCAAATGCTTTTTGGAAAAGAAAACAACATATGGTAGATTTACCATATGAAAATGATTTTTCAGAAAAATTAATTCCAATAAAAGCTAGGCTAATTCAAATGAATCACGAACTCAGGAATCATTGTAAAAATGAAATTCGTGAACTACTTTCTAAAAAATTAATTATAAAATCCAGGTCTCCTTGGAGCTGTGCAACTTTCTATGTCAATAAAAATTTAGAAATAGAAAGAGGTACACCAAGACTTGTGATAAATTACAAGCCTTTAAACAAAGCTTTAAAATGGATTCGATATTCAATTCCAAATAAAAAAGATCTTTTACAAGATTTACATTCTGCCTTAATCTTTTCAAATTTTGATTTAAAATCAAGATTTTTGCAAATTCAAATTGAACCTAAAGATCGTTATAAAACGACTTTCACTGTTTCTTTCGGACAATATGAGTGGACAGTAATGCTATTTGGACTAAAAAATGCTCCATCGGAATTTTAAAGAATAATGAACGATATTTTCATGCCTTATTCAAAAATTTGCATAGTATACATTGATGACATACTAATCTTTTCAAACTCTTTGGAAAAACATTTCAAAGATTTAAAAACTTTCTTCATGGTAGCAAGAAAAAATGGCTTGGTTGTAACACCCTTAACGGAACCTTAATAAAACAGTTTATTCCGATATGAACTTATAAGATTTGCTTGAATTTTTTTTTACACCGATAACCAATCTTATGTAAACACAAGTTATTAAAAATTCGGGCAGCATAACGGCTATCCACTTAATGACCCCTGAAAATCAAACAATACATAGCCTCCAAGAGGCACAATAATTTATCATATTCAATAAATACATAACATTTCTTAAATCACGTACCAATCATAATCATTTACTGACATAACAAAAATTACTATTAATAAAATAATAATCCAAAATACAGCCAAGTCTTACTATTATTAGCTGAGTATATACATGCCAAAATACCTAAAAGTACATATAATTCTCTTCTTCAGACTTCACTCTACTGTGTACTATGCTTTAGCTCTCCTTCGAAACCTGCAAGCAGTAAAAACTATGTGCTGAGCACTAAATATGCTCAGTGGTGACTACCAATCCTAAAATTTTCAAATTAAGCATAATTATCATATTTATGCCAATTATTACGCTGTCTTATCAAAAGTTGCTTTAAATCATTTTCACAGACTTTTCGGATCATTACCAACACTTTGGTAAACTTTTTACTTTGATTTAAACTTTCAATTAATTCAGAATATTCTTTTTTTGCCGTTCAATGGTAAAATTGACATTTTTGTTTTTTTATTTTTACTTTTACTTAACTTTTATGTATGATTTGACCTTTCAAGTAAAATTCTCTATTTAATTAATTCAGTACAATCTTATTTTGATGAAATGATTTACATAATTAATTGCCACGATAATGACAGATTTTCAATGCAATACTTTATGTTTTCGTTAATTGCAACATTACTCTTTTAATAGCAAAAATTTCAATTTCGCTATTTATTCTTTTATTCTACTCGGACTTTTTGAACTACTTGTTAGATTTCAATTATTAAAGTTTTTAACATTTAATGCAAAATGATGCACTTAGTTAGAAACATTTTGCAAATAAACCTTTAATTCCTTCTTTTTTCTATACAAAGGTTCTTTTACCTACTTATAACAAACTTAGCACTTTTTATTTCTAATTACAGAATTGTCATCTATTTACTTATTTTTACATTCAGTTAACTTTTGGCTTACAAAAGTTCAGATCATATTTCGTTTGAATTTTTTTATAACATATTATTATTTTAATCCATAATTTCTAATTATGAACTGACCACTTTTCTTTTACAGGAGCATATTTTTAGGCTATTTAATCATTAATTTACTATTTTACCTTATAAAATAATATCTTTTCATATTTGCTTATTAATTTCAATTTTGAAAAAACTTACATTTTTACTCTAGAACTTTTTAATTCATTCAAGTAAGTTCTCTTATTCAAAACTTTTACATTCAGTTTACTTTTACAAATTCTGATTTATTCTTTTCAATATGCCCCTAATGCAATATAACAGGACTCTCAGATAGGATACGCAGATCATGAACCCCACAGGGCCACAACAGAAAGAGGGGGAGGGGAAATGATCCCCAAGGAATCATTTCTTATAGAGTAGAGAACAGAGAATGCCATGGTGATCTGAGATCTAGTGCATAGCATAGCAAGTCGCCATGACTTGTACCGCGGTATAAGGTATCCTTATGGCTAGCCATTTATATCCTGTACAAGAATATTACTATCTGACTATTGCAAAGGGCAAAGCCAATCAATTATTTTCAGAATACTTTTCAGACTTTCAGAGCATTTTAATTTCTTTATTTTTCTTAAACAGTATATTTTTTGTCAATCACACTCTTTATAGTGCTTTTGACTATTCAATCATTTTAAAATCCCTTAACAAAACTTTCAAAGTACTTTTAAATTTCAGACAGTTGCAAAATTTTTTTTTTGAGTCAGTACAATTTATTGAACTATTACTCAATAATTCAATATTTTACCCTTTTACATTCATTTTATTCCTTTTTGACTTTTAATTAATTTCTTACTTTGGTTTTTCGGTCTGAATTTGCGATTGTTCAGAATTCAAAATACTTTTATACGGATTGTATATAATTTATAATAATTCACCATTTTATTCGAATTATGAATTATTTGGTAATAATTCAATATGGTTATTTAACCTACTATACTTTTTATTTTCCTTAAATCCATCATTTGACTTTTTTTATTTTCTTTATATGGAAATATAAATTGATTTACATTAATTTACTAACTTTTACTTGCTTATTGAATTATTTCCCAATAATTCAATATTTTCACTTAAGCATATACAATATTTATTCTTAAAAATATTCTCATCAATCATATAAATTCTATAAAAATTTAAGTGAACAATATTCTTCAGTTATTATCATTTTTACTCATTTTATGAATTATTTCCCCATAATTCATCATATACATTATATATACCCTTATACTTAATTTAAAAATTCTTGAATAAATTTCATAAATTTTCTAAAAATTCATGGACATTATATTTCATGTATTACCTTGTTTTATTACTTAATTTCATTAAAATACTTAATGTACACATTCTTTTTCTTTAAGAATGTGATTCGGCCATTAAGGAATTTTTCCTTAAAATTTTATTTCAATTTAATTAAGCTTACATTTAAGCTTAATTAAGGTTCAATTGCATTATATTAAGGGTAATTTCAATATACATACATTTTTTTCAATTTTTTCTAAATTACATATTCAATAAATATTTCCAAAAATATTCATATAATTTCTATAAATTTCACAAAAATTTATAGATGCATAATTTCATATTTACTATCAATTTAAGGCCTAAATTCATTTAATTACTTAACATATAGTTTTTTTCTTCGCAATAAATTTCGACCACCTTAATAAAATTATCTTACAAATTTTCTTAATTTCAATTAAATATTCTATCATGCTAAATTAAGGGCCAATTTCACTATTATGCAATTAACTTCAAATTTAATCAATTAAATAATTTTTCCTTAATAAATCCTAAGGAAAATCATTAAATTAAATGAAAAATACTAAGATATAGTAGTCACTAACCTCATACTTGACATTATTCTTGCACAAACTTTATTTTTCTATCCTTGAACCCATGAAAATCATGTTTCCTTCAAATCACCTTCTATGGCTGAAACTTTTACCTCTAAATTCACCAAGATAAACATCATTTTAGCTCAAAATAATCACAAAAACATACTCTAGGCACCTAAATCTAGCTATAGGTGCCTTGAAATTAAATTAAAAACCAAATATTCATTTACCTCATTTTGACCCCCATGACTTTAACCCTTATTTTTCTTAGCTTTTCTCCCTTCAATCTCTAGTTTGAGCTAAGATCCAACAACTAGAGAGGCTTATAAATATTTTGTGTGCTTGGATCAAAGGAAAAAATGAAGAAACATGAGTTCGGTGGGAGAGGAAGAAGAAGAAGCTGATTTTTCTGGATTTCTCACAATTTTTACTGTTCATCCATCCTATTTATAGTGCTGATTATGGGCTTAGGTAAATGGGCTTGGGTTTGGGCTAATTTAATTAAATTAAAACTCATTAATTACCCAATATTGATTCTAATTAATTTATTTTACTTCTCAACTTCAAATCACTTCAAAAATGATTTCATAATTTTTATCACCCCGAAAATAGGCTTCACGTAATTTTTTGACTCAATCGAAGTTTATTTTTGGTCCGATTCAATTAAATCAGTCCGATCCAAAAATATCGATATTACAGAAAAAATTACTTTTTGTAGCCAAAAAAATCTACATATTATTTTAGGCTTAACTACAATATTTGGAAATTTTCAGAATCAGTTTACTATTTTTAAACATTTATATAAAGTTGAGTCAGTTTTCTAATAATAAAAATTGAATCGCTATTTTTTTGTATTTTTGACTTTTGGAGGCCCATTTGATCTCAATTTTGCTTTAAATTTCAACCACGAACTTACCATGATCAATATTTTCTGATGGTCAAATAAAATATTTTTGACTTTCGGGTGTATTTCTCCGAAAATACTATTCACTATTGAAAAATACTATTTACGGCTAATTCGATGTTAAGGCTATTAGATTGGTAGTTTCTAAATCAAAAATCTCTCTTTTCCAAACAAAAATTCATTTCTTAGGTCATTATATTACCCAAGGAATAATTACTCCAATTGAGAGATCTTTAATTTTTGCAGAAAAATTTTCTGATAAAATTTTGGATAAAACTTAACTCCAAAGATTTCAAAGAAGTTTAAATTTTGTTTTAGATTTCTGTCCAAATATTAACCTCCTTGCAAAACCTTTGCATGATAGGTTAAAAAAAATCCAGTACCTTGGTCTAATGAACACACTAGGGTTGTTCAACAAATCAAGAAACAGGTAAAAGAAATCCCATGTTTGCATCTTGCTGATCCTTCAACATTTAAAATTGTAGAAACAGATGCTTCAAACATAGGATATGGAGTAATATTAAAACAAAAGGTTAATGACAAAGAATGCATTGTTCAATACACCTCTGCACATTGGAATGATTGTCAAAAAAAATTATCCAACAATTAAAAAAAAATTCTTTCAATTGTTATGTGCATTCAAAACTTTCAAAGCGATTTACTAAATCAAAAGTTTTTACTTCGTATTGATTGTAAATCTGCTAAAGAAATTTTGCAAAAAGATGTTCAAAACATTGCATCAAAACAGATTTTTGCCATATGGCAAGTAATTCTTAGTGTATTTGATTTTGAAATTAAATTTATTCGAGGAGATAAAAACTCAATTCCAGATTTTTTTGACCAGAGAGTTCCTTTAAAACAGGTCTTGAGTGAACCCACTAATGCCCAGAAAATCAAAAAAGGGCAAAGAGGTCCAAAAGGACCCAGATGAGAAAGAAACAAAATCAGCAGTCTCTACTGCTGTTTTAATAAAATATTGGGCCCAAACGGTCGAAGAAGATGAAGAAAAAGCCAAACAACAGTCCAAAACGATCCGTGATTGGATCCAAACTGTTCAAAAAGATCCATAAATAATTTACTGGTTCAAAAAAGCCTTAGAAGATGAAGAAGCCCTAAAACCCCAAAAAGAGGAAAGGCTTCAGGCACTAAAGGTTTTCTCAGAAATTGATGCCTTAAAAGCCTAAATTGCAGAAAAAGAAGCCTTTATAGGTAAAAATCTAAACTCTATTGCAAAAAATGAGAGAAGAGAATCTTCGACTCAAAAAACCCTCTCTCAAAGTTCTTCAAAAACATTGCAAGAGTCATCTTGCAATAAAATTATTGTTTCAAAAAATTCTTGTAAAGAAATTATTTCAAAACCCTCGAAAGAGGAATTTACACAAATAATTTTATCACAGAATGATTCTGAGTTAGTTTTGTCTCAATCAAAACTACCAAAAGCAAAATATTTTACAAAATCTGATTTTTAATATGTATGGACTATTGAGGATGGTTTTCGTTTTCAAAACCCTCAACAGGCCATCACACAAATTTTTCCAAAAGGCTGATATTTTAAATCATGGGATTTAATAAAATCTCAGCCTTATTACTTGGCAATATTGGAATCTACAGGCTCTGTGACGGTTACTCATAACCCCAAAAACGGCTCTGAAATCCTTTATTCCACCATAAAAATTCACAAAATTCTTTCTCAACTTGAATGAAGATCGGCTCTCCATACCCCTAAATACTTCCCGGTCAACTTTTAAACAACCTTAAACCACTGTAGGACATATACTTACTAGGATTACCAACAAGCCTGGTATAATGCATTCCTACTACAAAACCAAAAAGGTAGCCACACTTGGCTATTTTTCTTCCTAAAAATAGACCCCTCAAAAATTCCTTTCTGGTTCAACAATTGGTGGAAATTGTATGGTGTCGCTCTTGAAATCTTAAAACCTTTGGTTAGGAAGGTTATCAGCTATTTAAAAATACCTACAAACTTTCAAACAGGGAAAGGAAATTCCATCCCTTGATGCTTTTTGCCATAACATTCTATCTGCCTTAGATAATAGCATGAAATTTAGAATATCAACAAAAGGAGGCCCAAACAGTTTTAGTCTGCAGGTTTCAAATTCGCTGGTGGACAAAATTCGCAGTTCCAGATAATATAAAAAAACATGATGTTATACAATGGCTCCAAGCATAAGGACTCACAAAACCAGGCCCAGAAATCTCTCAATTCTTGGGCCAAAAGTCCTTTGCATAGACCCAATTGGCAGTAGCAAAAACTAAGGAAGAATATTTTCAGATTATGGCCCAGCTTCTCCATAGTGAGGCATTGTCTTCAAAAACTTCCTCAGTTCGTTTAGTCCATTCAAAAGCCTCATCTTCAAATTCTGAGCCCATTATCAACTTAGGAAATGATAATGAAGATGATTGTTTTGGTATTTTTCCTCCACCTTAGTGGACTTTTATTTCAAACCTGGATTCTTTTAAAATCCATACTTTGTAAGCAGACCTGGCCCAAAGCCTAAACAGGCCCATAAAAAAGTAAAAGTAAAAAGAAATGATTAGATTCTTTTCTTGTCACCGATAGATATCTATTCTCCCCATTTGACGACTTTAAAATGGATAAACAGTCGCTTCACCAATTGCTCCACTAACTCGAAACTCCCATGATTAATGGAAATCTTTATCTTTTCAGCTAAACGTGGGTCCAAGCTCTTACTTATTATGGCGTAACAAACGAAGTCTTCCTTCTATAAAAGGACTCTTCATTCTCTACAAAGAGGCAGACTCTCCTTTAGGCAGAAAACACTCTCAATCTTAGAAATAAGAAGCTCATGTGTTGAGCACACCTTGTAAAAATCTTGAAGCTTAAAGTACTATCTCCGAAAATAAACTTGTAAATTTTATTTTGTGTTCAGAAAATGTAAGTATGCTCATGTGTTGAGCTTTACTTTCTTATGTATTTTATTTTCCATATATAAAATCTTATTTTGTATATCTGTGTTCAAGTGTTGCTGCATTCATAAGTATGCTTTGCACCTGCGGCTTAAGCTGATCTTGTGCATCAGAAACCCTATTTGCATAATGCTTGTGTTGCATTAAAAAGGTATATTAGCTGCAATATAGGGTTGTAAATCAATTGTAAGGTTATCCATGTAAAAAAATAAAAAAAAATCTTTTAAAAAAGAATTAATTCTTAAAATATGGATAATTTATTTTGTAGAACTACTTTTTTGTCTAGTTCTTCTACCTCAAACTCTTTGGATCTAGGATCACAAAGATCAAGTGTAGTAAACAGTGAAGAAATCACTATTGAAGATTTTCAAAAATCCATAAATAATTGGAAAATTCCAAAAATAAAACGAGATCAAGTTTATGAGAACAGTCTTTTCAAAAACTTATAAAAACTGATTTCATTATTAAAACAGAAGAACGGGGAGTTCAAATATCAAAACCATTTGAAATTATTCATCTTCTTTCTAAAAAAACTCTACAAAAACACATAAACAGAAAATACGAATACATTCATATAGGTCTTGTTCAAGTAGGAATAAAACCTTTAACAAGAGAATGATTAAACACCTCGATTCTTTGTGTTTTGAGGGATGCGAGATTTTTAGATTTTAAAGATGGAATTATAAGCTCAGTTGAGTCAAGTCTTTTTCAAGGACCAATCTCATTTGAATGCTCACCAAATATTTCATTATCTCTTGCAGATCCAAACATTTTGAAATCTTTGATTTTACAAATTAAAACTCATAATTACAAAATGCTGGAAGGATCTATTCCAGTAGCTATTATTTTTAGAATACATTATAAAGCAATGTTTTCTACCTTTACATCTGTAAAAAATGTAACTAAAAAAGGTGAAACCTTGTTTTTACAAATGAATTTATCCAGAGCAAATACTGTTATTCCAAAAGCCATACTTTAGAAAGATATTGATCTTCCTGAAGAATGAGTTTTATAAGGAGCAACTAACCAAAAATCTCCTGAAAAATCTAAACCAAACATTCATTTGAGGGAAATTACTCAGTACGATGATGGAAGGGTAAAAATAAGCTTTTCAAGAGCTTCCAGTTGTTGGTTCTCTGACTCTGGTTCCTCTACTAGTACTATTTACATAGGACGAGCCTCAAAGCTCCCCTCAGTAATTCATCTCCCTGATAGGGAAGACAATTTTCCAAAACCAAGATTTTCTTGTTCTAGCATTCCAAGTGCATCTTTTTTAAAACGTTGATTATTCAACAACAGTTCCTCATCAGGTTTATAATAGACCACAAGTTTCAAACGAGGAACCACTTCATGTTTCACCACCCACTTCATCGTCTTTTTCAGCTGTAACAGAAAATATTATAAATGAATTAAATGTCATTGAAAAAGATTTTAAAGTAGACAAAACGTATTTACATAAGGATTTCTATTCAAAAGAAAATCTAGAAAAAAAAACATGGTTCTTCAAAAATTTTCTAGAAAAAAGAAAAGAAATTCAAGAAAAATACTATGAATTTGTTTTTGAATTAAATTTTAAAATTATTTTAATATAAATTGAATCTAAATAAATAATTAATTGAAAAAACAACAATAAAAGACTTTATATTTGCTAAAGTAATTATTACGATTTTATTCTATTTTTTCAAAATTAAAATAAGATTGAATTTGAGTTTGATTAGGATAATTGACATCAATTTGATTTTTAATTCAATTTTATTTTTAAACTTAATTTCAATTGAATTCAATCAACTAACTCAATTTTAATTGAATACTATTCAAATTGAAATCAAATTCGAGTTTAAACAATTTCAATTACCAAATTTTACCATAAATCTGCCTAAGAGTACTTACAACTCTTATAGCCAAATTTTATGGGATCACACTACAAAAAAAAGGGAATTAGCGACGTAATATTCCGTTGCTAATTAAATATAGCGACTAAACGACAGATCGTCGCTGTTGTTTTTAGCGACTATTTAAAAACAATCGCTATATATAGCGACGCGTCTGTTGCTACAGTAAAACACCCGTCGCTAATTAACCCCGTAAATCATCGCCATTATAATAAGAAAATATAGCAACCGAATAATTCGTCACTATTTCTAGTCGGTAAAAAGTTGATTCTTTTTGCTACAGATTTGGTATATTTTCCGTCGCTAATATTTGTCCCTATTTACTAAATTAGCATATTTTTAGTGACTGGAATGTTGCTAATTTCGTCCCAAAATGTCAAATTTTATTATTATTTTTTTTATCTATTTATGAATTTATTTATAATCATGGAATGATGTTTTATAGACAGCAACTCAAAAGTGTACTGCTCCCAGTATACAAGTAAACAACACAACAGAAAAAAAAAAAGATTTTGGATTAAAAATCGAAGTCCGCTCCATAAAAGGGCAGGTCAATTAGACTATTTTATACAAATACTTGGCTAAAATAAACTTCAGATATTCTAATACAAATACTTATTTATTCTAATACAAATGTCATTGGGGACCAAGTTTTTCATCGGCAGTCTTCTCACCTTTAACCCAATGTTTTGCCAATAACTACTTTCTTTCAAGTTTTGCCAACTGCTTCTTTCTTTTATAGGCCAATTGGGCTCTCCCCCTTTTCTTCCTCTCTAGCTGCTACAGGTAATAATAGCCAAAGTAAATATTCATCATAAGATTTCCATTGACAAAAGAAAAAGTTCAAATGCAATTTCACCTATAAGGCTAGCTTCTGGCAGAAACAGAGAGTTACTCTAGTTAATCATATTACATAGCAACATACAACAGACAGCAGCATGAATTCATGTGTCGTAAAAAAATAAAAATCAAACAAAATTAAAATTATTATCTACGCAGCCTCATCAAACTCAGATCATCAAACATTTAATGACAACTAAAGCAATAAAGATAAGCAAACTATCAACAAAAGTAAGAAGCCAATTTCAGATGTAAAGGTTTATAACAGTATAGTTAATATATACAATGAGAGATTATATAGGAAGCAGTCCAGTCATTGATTAATGAAGAAATAAAATTATATGCTAAAATAATTTTACAATTGAACAAATTTCAATTGCTCTTTTATCTCTCAATTAGCAAAAGTAATGATGCATAACATATCCATCATTTATCACTTGCTCTTTTACCTCTCAATTAGCAGAAGTAAATTACAAACAAACATATATATATGAGTTATTCACAAACCTGATCTAAGTAAGAAAAATAACTCTATTAAATGGGCTCACAATAATTTATTTATAAATAATAAAAGCTATATTTATTTATTTATTTTGAGGAAGACAGTAATTGCTTTCTTTTTAAGGATTTGCAATTTTTTTTTTTTTTTTATAAGCAGCAGATATTAATTGCAAATAAGCAAAGGGCCAAAACGGAAATACAAGGAACAGAACCTAACTGACAGACCCAAGAACAGGGTGCAGACCCAAGACCTCATCCAAAGAAAGCTAAACCAACAAATCCAGAAAAGGAATCTATAAAAGTCCCTGAAAAAGAGATGCCAGCCTAAGCTTAAAACCAAGGACACACAATTCATACAGTAAAAGAAACATAAGCCACCAAAATACTTCCAAAACAGCAATAATGGTGTGCAGTTACACACCATCCTTGATATGGAAAAACAAAGAAGGCTCAACTTCATCCCAATAGCAAAAACATCAGCCCCCACAAGAGCAGCAAAGAGAAAAACCAGTAAAAAGGAGAGAAACAGCAAGAGTCACCCCTTGAATTGATAAAAAAATTATATAAAATATGTTAACCACTGGATTTGATATGATAGCATTCTCTTCACTCACCAGCTCTTAGCAATCTCATTTAAGTTGTTATTTTCACTTTCCAAATTTTGTCATTTTTATAGAAGTCTACCAATTAAGATCCCCTGCGCCTACCTTACCTTCTCATCTCATTTTACCAAATCCACCAAATCACTTTATCAACCCTTTTGGATTTTCAAAATATAATTACATTTCTTATCTCAGAAGAATTCATTGAAATGTTGAATGCATGAAAAACCAGTCTAGATGCTAGATAACGAGTTTCCTTTTAAGCAGCTGCAATTCATTTCTCACAAATAAACACACTGCCACATCACAATGTCCATGTAAGTAAGAATTTTTCATTATGAAAAACCACCTAGCTTCTGAAACATACTCTCATAGTGGTTAAACACATGCTGTTTCTTTGTTTAATAAAATAGTACCTAATTACTCGGTCCTAATTAAAGCCATAGGATTAAATAGTAGAAGTTTCTCACAAAAATAAATGTATATGATTGTATACGATTAAAGAGTAGATGCTTCCTCACAAAAATAAATAAATAAATACATAAATTTTAGCTTAATAATAATTATTACTCAGTCCTAATTAAAGCCATAGGATTTTGAGCTATAGACTTCTAGTTAAGTGACTCTAATGCAACCAGAAAACTGATACCTAAACATTTACTTGCTAAAGGTTTGATGTTCAATTGTAAAACAGAATGCAGAGAGAAAGTAAAGAAGTAAAACATAATCTAATTTATCTTACCTTAATGGAAGCAACATATTAGGACTCAACAACAATAAAGGAAAATTAGAGAAATTGAACAAAAAGACAGAACTAGAATGCAAAAAATCTACAGCAAATGCTAATGATTTTATATTCTTAAATATGTGCCATTGTCATCATAACTATATACATATAAGCACAACAATTCAACTTTCTAGCATCAATTTAATTAATTAAACTACTTGAGCTATATAATGATTACTTAGGAGCCCGCAACAATTTAATTAATTAAACTACTTGTATATCAAGCACTTAATTAAACTTCCTTTCTTCTTGTTGTAATTACATTTATGAAAGGTGATGCACCCACAATTCAATTAAGATTCCCACTTAGTTCTTTAAACCATTTTCAACATATTAAATAGTATTTTATATTGTCAAAAGCATATTAGTGTCAGTTAGCCAATTCTTTAAACATATGAGAACTTCCACCTTTACAATAATACATTTAATTGGCTAATTCCTTAACTAAATTTTTACTACAAGTTAAATACTACCTCAAGTATACTTATAATTTCAACTGCCATAAGTTAGAATTTCCTAACATCTCCATCTCTACTAAGTATTATTACTAATTAAATGTGCAATTTAACCCATTAATCTAATAAACAAATTATCAATTTAAGTAACACTTAGTGAAGATAGACTAAACCATGAAAGGGACAAATGAATCAATTTAGCTTTCAAATTATTCAATTGTGACCAACCAGCAGTATCATCACTGCCAACCAAGACTTCACCTAATCCCCATTACACCTAAACATATCATTTATTAAAATTACTAGTCATCATTGTATCAAAATGTCTCAAACATGTAAGAATTAATCCCCTTACAGCTCTATAACCATCAACTCACAACCTTTAACAAATAACTAAATTCCAAGCTTAACAAGATAAAGAAATCAAAACAACAATACCAAGTACTCATTCTTGAAACTAAAACTTTAAAACTATCTTAATTTATATATAAAAAAAAAAACAACAGCAGCTCATTGGCATCCTCTTTACGTATTGGTTTTAAATTATCACTAAATAATTAAAAACTCAAAACTGGATCTTAAATTAGCAAAACTCCACCAGCAATTATATTATCCCCAATAAATCACATTGCAACAAACAATTAATTCAAAGAAATAAAATAATTCTTAACCAAATTTCAAAATTAATTTAATAAATTTCACAGAGGAAATTTTGGTAGTCACATACCATTTGAAGTCAAATTCTTGCATTTTTCCTCATTGTAATCCATTACTGTGCTCGCCGGAGCCTGACCGGAGTTTCGCCGGCGTGAACACGAACACACCCGAAGGTAGCCGACGTCGAGAGGATTCCAGCGGCGGTAGTTACGCGCCTAACGAACTCCGTTTACGGCATAGATCTACACTGGAAGTTGCAAATGCATTTATCGTCGATCTGCTTGGTTCCGGTGGATAACAACCGGAGGAGGGTGCCGCTGGACTCCCCTAACCGCCAGCAGTTCGCTGGTGCTGCCCGACCCACCAGTTGCTGCCGTATGACGCCGGAAAGGAGAGAGGCAGTTTTGGCCTAGGAGAAGGAATCGGGGGAGGGAATTGGACGCCGGAGCTGATGGAGGAACCGGCCGTTGGGGAAATACCAGTGACGGAATAGTCGCCATCGTCGAAGCAGCTGGCGTAGCGCCACCGATGGAGCAGCCCTGCCGCTGCGCTCTTTCCGTTCCCGATCCTTGTCTTCTCTTCCCCTCTGCTTTCCTTTCCCTTTTCATTTAATTTTTTTTAATCTCTTTTTCTCTCTCTCTCTTTTTTTTTTGTGGCCCAGATAGTTCCATCAAGAGGATTCTATAGGATTTCTAAAAATTTTATTCCTATTATTATTATTATTATTATTTCCCTCACATATTAATTTATTTGTGTCAATTATTGGGTGATTGTTAACATGTATTTATTTATTTATTTTAAATAAAATTTGCTATGCATGTAGTTTCCAGCTTAAGCACAGTAATTTACTGTTAAGCAAATTAGATGTATAACTTGAACCCCAAATCTATTTCAGCTTCACACAATCTCTCGACCGTCCCTATCGGACAATCGTCAGACATTACATTAAGATCAAAATAGTGCATGAGTATTTGAAGAGTCGGATTAAATTATTTGCTAAACAATGTTAAAGATTATAAGTTTATGACAACAAATTTGATTAAAGATGAGAAGTTGATGCCACGAAAATGCAAAGTTTCTATTAAGAAAATAACGAAAAGACCAGCCCTATACAGCTATATTTATCCACTTTATAAAGAGTTTTGTCAAATGATAAATCTTGAGAGGAAGTCAAACTCAATATCTCTTGACAAGATTTATTTTTGTAAATATCACCTTATTAGTGCAAATTAAGAAAAGAGGAATTGATATTAATACCCGTTTATAAGCATATTTGTAAGCAAATGATAGACTTTACGTGTCATATTAATAATTAAAGATTTCAAAGAAAAGAACCATCAATTGCTATCTTTAATGATGATCCAAAACCAGCTAAATTGGCCCATTTATTCGTTCTCAGTTGGTAATATTGGGCCCAAATGGACTGTTTTATAACACACACCAGTTGCATTCGTTGAAGGAGATCAAGTATGGAATTATTCCAATAATTTTCTTAAATGCACGCAGACATAAAAATCAGAGAGTAGCAAGGATGATTTGGTAAATATATATAATTAGAATTTCTAATAATTTAACATTTGATCAAAATTTTAACAAAATAAAAATAAATTACAAAATTTTTCATAATTATTTTAAATAAAATAATAAATTTTATATTATTATTTTCCAAATATTTATTTTTAATAATCTTCACAATGTAATTATATAATAATTGTAACAATTAGTTTATTATTATTATTATTATTATTATTATTAAAAATGTAAATTTTCTAAATAAATAAGTATAGATCTTGGGGTAATTGACAAAAGGTTATTATTTTTTCAAAATAATTATAACATATAATATTTAAGGGTTCATATAATACTTTCCGATTAATAATATATAAAAATACTTGCAATAAAATTTATAATTTTTTTTAATATAAACTAAAAAATAGAAATTATATGGATCGAATTTTCAAGTGTAAAGAAAAATCATTAAAAATAATTAATAACTTATAAATATGTATGCACGTTTTTTATTAATATTATAATGTTTGGTAAAATAAATAATCAAAATTAAAAAATTTAAAAAAATATAATTGAAAATAGACAATTAATTAGTATAAATTTTTTTAGCGACTAAGATTTGAGGAAACTAAGATTTGATTTCATTCTGAATTTCTTGCATACACTCTCAATCCAGAGACTGCAAAGTAATCATATCATACACATGGCTAAACAAGAGGTAGTTGAATAGGTATTTGACATAGTTGTGTGAGGCATATAATTTTTCATTTGTAATTTGAGAACTGGGGACCTATAACCATTGATGAATTTGAGTCACGGTGCTCATTTCTACACATATTTAACAAGCCATAATGTAGGAACAGTGCAAGATTCAAGAAATCACTTCTTTAACTTCTAACTTTCTATGCACAACTCAAGATTATAGCACATCACAATTTATACTTCATGTTAGATACTTGGTAAATAAATCATGGATATTTCTCCCTTTGATGGTGGGGGTGGTCTACTAATAAAATGGAATAATATATTCTACTCTATTTCCAAGTTCAAACAGACAGACCCTAAATTTCTGAAAGAGGTTGCATCAATCAAAATACCTACACTAAATCAAAATAGAGAGCAAAGCATGGGAAAACAAAATAGTTCTATCAACAAACAAAGAATTTCCCTCTTAAAACCACAAAATCAAGAGCAAAACAAGAGACAAAAAAAAAAAAAATTAGGAACCTGAAGCGGAGATAATGGTGGAGTGGAGAAGAGAAACAGAGGTATTAACAAAGAGAGGATCAGGAGAGACGAAGAATCGGATCACCCAGTTGGCTAATTGGAAAAAGAAACTTCCAGCTATGATCCAAAGCAGCTCCTTGCGCTTGTTGAATAAAATCTCAAACCAAACAGAGACAAACCAGAGAATAAGAGTGGCCAAAAAGAAGGTGGGCGCTCTGTTGCCGGTTCGATTAGGAGTTGGCCTTGGCATTTTGAAGGGCGTCTATTTATACCCTGGAAACAATGAGCAAGTGAGAGATTTTGTGGAGCTATTTGCATGGCTATGCTTGTATGCTTTGTTCGTTGATTCTGGTAGTTATGAATAGATATTGAGAACTTAAGATTGCTCTTATTGAGATACGTATAGCCCAGTTAATACAAAAATAATAAAGAGAAAGTGATTGAATTTTGAAAAGTTTACACATAATTGAAATTGAAAATTAAGAGGTTTGATGAAATGAGCAAAACAATCACAAGAAGAACAAACAGATTAGAGTAGCTATCTTCCCATAGCAAAAATAAAAATATGAAGCTTTGAGGCCATACATTTGAGTTGTTGCTTAAAGTCGCTGATTGCAGAAATCAAAGTCATAATTAAGACTGCAGCAGTTGCAGTCCCTCTCCAACGATCGCTAAAATACACAAGTCTAAGCGTTGCCTTCCTGTGGTTCCAACGATTCTAATAATGCTCACGTAACTTTTCAAATACGGATGCATAACAAGTCACATATTCATTCATTCCTTCGCATAATGTGCTAAAATCTGTAAGCTTACACCCAGATAATTCCTCGCAAGAGTATCGAAATCATAAGATTTAGGCATCGGAGTTTCATCATTTAACCTTTTTACAATATAGCAAGGGAGCTGATTTTCGAATAGAATCAAATCTAAAAATGTTAAAATTTTATAAGGGCATTTTTGACAGTATATTCTTAAAAAACATCCGTACACTCAATTTGTTAAAATTTTGCAACTTTTTTTTTCTTTTACACAAATCATTTTCCACGTCAATGCGTGTGTGGGTGGTGGTTGAAAGACAAAGAAATAGATAAAAAAAAAAATGGACAAACTTTTATTGCTCACTGTGCTAGAAACATACTCTTAAACAGAACAACACCTAAAAACGGGCAATCTCCTGTCGACGGACTCCTTTTGACTAGGAGAATAGCAAGCAATATCATTGAAGCTTTGAGGCTGCTAGCGATTGAGTAATTGCTTAAAGTCGCTAATGGCAGAAATCAAAGTCAAAATTAAGAGAAGAGCAGCTGCAACAGTTGCAGTACCTCTCCAGAGATTGCTAAAATACACGAGTCTAAGTGCTGCCTTCCTGTGGTGCCAACGGTTGCTATAATGCTCATGTAGCTCCCTAATAACAGAAGCATAACAAGTGCGATATTCATTCATTCCTTTACATAGTTTGTTAATAAAATCTGCAAACATTCGGTTGCTGCCAAGCCAATGTACAATAATTCCAGCATCAACCAGCAACTCCACATCTTCCTCCTTGTTTATCAAATCCGCCAAGAAAAAAAAGAAGCTGCATACGCCTGCTTTGAACGGGTGATGGATCTGCTCGAAAGCCATAACATTTCGGAATTCAGCTTCGAAGTATTGATTGACATACAGCACTGGCATTTTCAACCGTCCATCCACGAATTCCACATCAAGACTCAACACTTGCTGGTTCACCGCCTCAAAATTCACTCCCGCTTGATGCAGCTTGATTGCGCTATATTTAAGCTTGTGATCATCCAAGCTTTCGTAAGTTGTATTTTTTTTGCTCAGACATGATAGTCTTAGCATATCAACAAAATGCCTTACTTCCCCAGAAGATGGATTTACGATCAGATAACTCTCGGCAAGAGTATTGAAGTCATAAGGTTCATGAGGCCTCAGAGTTTCATCATATAGTCGTTCTAGAATAAAGTAAGGGAGCAGATTTTCTAATAGAAATAAAATCGAAATATATAGAAACTCTTGCACCTGTTAGAACATCATCCTCATATTTGTCAAATTCCATCTCTCTCAACAAGTTCTCTATAATAAACACTGAATCCAATAAAACCATCTTCACAAAGTCAGTGGGGTTAAGCGTGCAAGGATCATAATAGGAGCGGCGAATTTTGTCTTCGGATTCCGTAATAATGCGGGAAAGATGATTCACAACTTGTTTCTGTGACTTCCCTTTTACTCTTTGGCAGAATAGTTTTAAATATCTGAGTTTTTGTTTTTCCATTTTCCGTAATCTAGGTTTATCATGATGAAGAGGCCCAATAGATATTACCTGAGGACTGTAGGCTTCTTTCTTCTCTCTACAAATCGAATTGGGAACTCTGGAAATGGATGTCTCATCAGAGTGTAAGGGATCCTCCAAATCATCTGGAATCTCAATCAGCGTCTCTTCCGATTCATGTTCTTCAATTAAACTTCTTTCTTCTCCTTTCTCTACCATTTTTCAGAACTCCCTGGACTAGATTTTGCAAGTTTATTAGAGAGAGAGAGAGACTGAAGAAAAGAAAAGAAAAGAAAGATCCCAGGGTAACTAACCTGCAAATTTGACCTCCGAAAATGAGAATTTCTCTTCTCAGAAACTGCTATTAAGCTGCTTGATGAGATAAAATTATTTCCTAATGGCGCATTATAGATATAACTAAAATTCAACTATACTGGATTGATTCATCTAATGAATAAAATAAAAAATGGAGGTCCAGTAGTTGGAGATAAATCCCATTATTAAACTTTCATATTACATGGCATAGCCCAAATTAATTTTTACATCTATGTTCTGTCAAGTCAAGTCAATTTGGCGGAGATTCCAAATTAGTCATTAATTTAATTGGCTGACATTGCTGACATTTTCCACGGCGTCTCCTGGCAATTTTTTTTGAATGGTATTTTTTTTATTGTTATTTTAAAGTAAAATCGTCATTGCTGACATTTTGAATGATTGGAGTGAAGTGAAAGGATAGATACGAAGTTTGATGGCAAAATCAGAAAGGAATGGAAGAGATCACAGAGATGATTTTAATTAAATTTTCTTGTAAAAAAACCAATCTCTGACCAGTCACTAATTAGCGACTAAAATCAGCATTTGATTAGATAATAATAATAATAATAATAATAATAATAATAAAAAGATCGGAATGCAACTAATTCAATATTTTTCTTTTAATTGGCTGTCTTGATGATGATATTTTTTTTTAATTTTTTATGAGGTTAGCTTATACGACAAATAAACCAAATTATTGAGAAAGAAATGACAGAGAAAGGTTAGTTAGGCTTGAGAAATGATAATTATTTTTATTAATATTTTTTCCTTTTCGCTTTCATGTGATGCCAATGATGTTGAGATTCAAAAGCCTTCAGCAAATAACGCGATGAGAATGTTTTATATTTTATTTTTTCTCAAATTATTTATTTCTATTTTATCCATATTGACTACACAACATTCATTTTTTTTTTCTAAATTAAATACATTCAATTTATTTTTATCCAAATTTAATACACTGAATTCATTTTGGCTTAAAAAATAAATCGAATTCACTTAACTAAACTGAATATACTGTATTTACTTTTACATAAACTGAATAAATTGTATTTAATTATCCAAATTAAATTCAAATTTTATTTTATTTTAATTGAAATTGAATTTGTAAACTTAATTTTAATTGGATTTAATCAACTAATTCAATTTTAATTGAATACTATAATAATTTATTTCAAATAAAAATGAGTTAAATATTTATATATATATAAAGTCAATTGCACCTAGAAAAGAATCGATCAACTAATATACTTTGATTATCACTATTACAATACGAATTTAATTTTTTCGGCACATGAATGGCACCTCTTTTCAAAAATAATTTTTGAAATTCTCACAGGTTAAAGATTTTAACTGAATTTACTCCAATTTGATTGAGATTATTAAACGCTATTTCCTTAAATGGTCAATTTTTAAATCTTTTTAGTTAACCTTTCAGTTGATGCTTGAGTTTACGATTTAGTGGATGAAAAATAATTATACTTAAAATTTCACTGGATAGATAAATTTATTTTAATTTTGCGATTTAATAGGCAAAATTAATTTTTTAAATAAAATTAATTAATTTTTTAATAAAAATAGGAGTAAATTTGTATATTTTTAGCTATTTCAATATCATATAGCATATTTATTGTGTATAAATATAATATTCTGTGTATGATATCTCCTATTTTAATAAAAAAAATAAAATAGAGTCAAACTTAATATATCATTTGAAAATTTCCATATGTTTGAATTTTACAATTTAAAAGATAAAATTGCTTTAATTGAAAATTGAGCAATTGGATAGATTGAAAAACTGGTGGCTTTTTCATTGAAAATTGCAAAAAAAGATGGTGAACGAAACGGGTGGAGACACGTCCGAGGGAAAAGAGATGTCACGTGTTTTCAATCCTTTGGGCATAAGACACGAAGTTGATGTACTCAATTTGTTAAAATTTTGTAACTTTTTTTTTTTCTTTTACACAAATCATTTTCCACATCAATGCGTGTGTGGGTGGTGGTTGAAAGACAAAGAAATAGATAAAAAAAATGGATAAACTTTTATTGCTCGCACTCTGCTACAAACATACAATCACTGCTCATTCCATAGAGTTAAACAGAACAACACCTAAAAACCGGCAATCTCCTGTCGACAGGCTCCTTTTGACTAGGAGAATAGCAAGCAATATCATTGAAGCTTTGAGGCTGCTAGCGATTGAGTAATTGCTTAAAGTCGCTAATGGCAGTAATCAAAGTCAAAATTAAGAGAAGAGCAGCTGCAACAGTTGCAGTACCTCTCCAGAGATTGCTAAAATACAAAAGTCTAAGTGCTGCCTTCCTGTGGTGACAACGGTTTTGCTATAATGCTCATGTAGCTCCGTAATAACAGAGGCATAACAAGTGCGATATTCATTCATTCCTTTACATAGTTTCTTAATAAAATCTGCAAACATTCGGTTGCTGCCAAGCCAATGTACAATAATTCCAGCATCAACCAGCAACTCCACATCTTCCTCCTTGTTTATCAAATCCGCCAAGAGAAAAAAGAAGCTGCATACGCCGGCTTCGAACGGGTGATGGATCTGCTCGAAAGCCATAACATTTCGGAATTCAGCTTCGAAGTATTGATTCACATACAGCACTGGCATTTTCAACCGTCCATCCACGAATTCAACATCAAAACTCAACACTTGCTGGTTCACCGCCTCAAAATTCACTCACGCTTGATGCAGCTTGATTGCGCTATATTTAAGCTTGTGATCATCCAAGCTTTAGTAAGTTGTATTTTTTTTTTTTTTGCTCAGATATGATATTCTTAGCATATCAACAAAATGCTTTGCTTCCGTAGAAGATGGATCTATGGGGTCAATTTCATTTATGGTCACTAGACTTACGCCTAATCGCCCAAAAATAACTGATTTATTTTTTATGACTTAAATGTCACTGAACTTATTCTCTTTTTGTAGAAAAGTCATCTTGACTGATTTTTGGCGATTACTTTTGTCAGAATGCTAATATGACACGTCACATCATATATCTGGACACACATGATACGACACATCAGCATTCATATTACTAGAAGAGGCCACGTGTGTCAATAAATATGACATGACATGCTAACGTGTCGTGTGATATGGCTTCTTTCAGTAACGCGGCTGCTGGCGTGTCATGCCATGTGTGTTCAGGCATATGACGTGACGTGCTACGTCAGCATTTCGGCAAGGATTATCGCTGAAAACCAGTTAAGATGACTTTTTTTGCAAAAATGTGATAAGTTCAGTGATATTTAAGCCATAAAAAATAAATCAGTTACTTTTGAGCGATTAGGTGTAAGTCCAGTAACCATGGGTAAAATTGACTTGATTTACGGCTAGATAACTCCCGGCAAGAGTCTTGAAGTCATAAGGTTCATTAGGTCTCAGAGTTTCATCACATAGTCGTTTTAGAATAAAGTAAAGGAGCTAATTTTCTAATAGAATAAAATCGAAATGTATAGAAACTCTTGCACTTGTTAGAACATCATCCTCATATTTGTTAGATTCCATCTCTCTTAACAAGTTCTCTATAATAAACACTGAATCCAATAAAACCATCTTCACAAAGTCAGTGGGGTTAAGCGTCCAAGGATCATAATAGAAGCAGCGAATTTTGTCTTCGGATTCCGTAATAATGCGGGAAAGATGATTCATAACTTGTTTCTGTGACTTCCCTTCCACTCTTTGGCAGAATAGTTTTAAATATCTGAGTTTTTGTTTTTCCATTTTTCGTAATCTAGGTTTATCATGATGAAGAGGCCCAATAGATATTACTTGAGGACTGTAGGCTTCTCTCTTCCCTCTACAAATCGAATTGGGAACTCTGGAAATGGATGTCTCATCATAGATTTTATAATTTGACATTAAAACATAATATGAAACATGTGTATATCACAAATGATTAAGGGTCTTCCTATGCTAAGTCTTTCTATAGGAGTATAATCATAAAACAATATTAAGCTATTAGGGAATAATCCCTCTAAGGACTCTAAATTCTTCCATCATTTGACATGCATTAACATTTCTAAATTCTAGTCAAAGACTTCCATTTGCATGCATTTAAAAGGGCAAGAAGATTCATACAAACTTAAACCACACAAATCCCATATCTTGGCCGAAATTTCCTTAACCTCAATCTTGTGCCTTTCATTTTCCTTTACTCCTTCCACCTTCTTCTTCTCCTTTAACAACAATTCATCCATTTATCATATTTCTAGAATTTAACCTAATCCACCATTAACCAAATAAGAAGAAGATGAAGAAAAAGAGATGAACACCAAATTAATATGCTTACCTTAATGTTTAATACTAATTATCCTTGATTAATCTCACATGCAAGGATTACTTCAAGAACACTTAAATATGCTTTAAGAGATCAAAAAAGATGAAGGAGAGAGAAAACCAAATTCTGGAAATTTTCACTTGAAAATCTGACCCTCTCCATACATTTTCTCTCTACCTTAAAAATGACTATTTATATTAGCAAGGGAAATTTCCCTTAAAGACCCTTCAACTTTTTGCATGTCCCATCAAAGCCTATCATTTTCTTGCATGATTTACATTGACCCCTCCGTTGAATGTTTCTTTTAAATCAACCATTAAATTCTTTCTTTATTCATAATTGGCTTTTAAAATATCATATTTACAAATTGACCCCTAAATTCACACTTCATGTTTCAATTACACCCTTGAACATTTTTTAAACTAATATAATAATTTAATTTCTCTCAAGCAATTAATATAATATAAGGAATTTATCACTTGTCCCATACCTTATATGAAATTCACATTTTTTTTATTAATCTTAATCAAATAAAATCCTATAAAAGCTTGCATTTTCAATTAGGATCATGTTAGGAGTCTCACATTAACATTTACACACGATCCTCTATCATCAAAATTATTTATTTATGAATTTAGTTTAATTAAAAAAAATTATTAAGTAATGGTTTATGTAAGAATTCAGAAGCATTACTTGTTTTGCAACAAAATCCATAATTTGAGCTTCTGTAAGATGGCTTCCTGGTTTCTTAACTATATAGGCCATGGGATTTTGTCCTACCCCTTCATCAGGATATTTGCTTACACATTATGCAAATGGATACATATATTAAAACGTACATAGATCACAATATACAAGTTTAAAAATGTTACAGTGAATGCAAAGATTTTATGTAGCATTAAGTTATAAGAGAACATTAACAAAATGATGTGAGTTGCATTCATTCTTTTCACCAACATACAGTGTATTCTATTTTTTACATAAGTAAAATACAGTGTATTTTATTTTTTTACACAAACATACAATGTATTTTTGGGAAAAAATTCATTCAGTTAACTTGGTTCAATATATTATGTTTGTTATAATGTATTTTCTTATCTTTTCACCAACATACAATATATTCCATTTTTTACATAAATAAAATACACTATATTTTATTTTCTTTACACTAAGATACAATGTATTTTGCAAAAAAAAATCATTCATTTAACTTAGTTCAATATATTGTATTTGTTACAGTGTATTGAGTTTTCTTTTCACCAACATACAGTGTATTTTATTTTTTGCATAAGTAAAATATAGTGTATTTTGTTTTCTTTACACTAACATACAATATATTTTGTTTTCTTTACAATAACATATAGTGTATTTTAGGAAAAAATTCATTCATTTAACTTGGTTCAATATATTATGTTTGTTATAGCGTATTTTCTGTAATGCCCCAAAACTCGAATTGATTATAGTTGGTGAATAATACCTTTTGGTACCAGTTTGCAAGGATTAATTAGTAAGAATCCGATATAAGATAGTATTGCTTTCGGGTTTAATTTAATAATTGTTAATTAAAACATATTATGAAAATTAATATAAATGGATAATAATAATAATAATAATAATAATAATAATAATAATAATAATAATAATAATAATAATAGATATTTTAATAATAATGGTAGATATTTTAAGAATTTATAGAAGAACTATTTAGACCACATAAAAAAGGTAGGATTTAAAAAGGAATGTGTGTGGTTAAAATAAAAAAAGAAAGAATAAATTAAAAAAAAAAAGAATCGTAGGAGCAGACCACGAAAAGGGAAGGGGAAAAATGGAGTGGCACCGTCACCTTGCCACGCCACCGTCGCTCACGATGCCGGCGAGGAAGCTCGAGTTCAGACCGCTGCGCCGCTGCCACTGTAATACCCCTAATGATACCCTAAGAGAGATAGATGATTATTTTGCTTGAGACAAAAGTTAATTATGTGACTAATTAAGGAAAAATTTCAAATTAGGGACTTGATTGAAAAGACAAAGTAAAAGAATTATGGTAAAACTAGAAATAAAGGAAGATGAGAGACAAAATTAAGAAACAAAAATACAAAGAGGGACCAAAGTAAAATTTGCCAAGATTTTTATTAGTAGCCTATGGAAATTGGACAAGTGTAGGGCTAGAAAGGAAGAGAAAGAGATGGTTTCTTTAAGTGTTGGCCGGCCAAAGAAGGGTTCCAAAACCCAAAAATTTCACTCTCTTTCCCTCATTTCTTCTCTCTCTTAAAATACATATCTATGGTGTCTCAAAAAAGGTAGAAAGAGAGAGAGAGAGTTTAGGGTTTGTCTCAATTAAGGTAACAATCTTTCCTCCTTTAATTCAAATATTTCATACATGTATTAAGGATTAATATTGTTGAATTATTTGGATAATTATGTGTGTGATTAATGCTATGAAGAAGAAGAAGATAGCAAGAAAGAGGAAGAGAATGAAGAGAGAAATTGAGGGAGCAATATAAGGTATGGGAACTATTTTTTGTGTGTATGTTTGATTTTAGATATAAAATTCATGTTTTTGGATGTTATTAGATGAGTTACACATGAAAATTTAGGTTGGATGTGGTGTGAAAACTGAGCTATATATGAATACTTTGAAACTTGAAATTCTGTTTAAAAACTCATATGAACAGTTTGTACTATTTTGAGGATATCTTGAGCTATAGTGATTCAAATTTAAACTGAAAATGAAACTAGACTCACAGATCTTCATTTCTTATAAAGAACACGAAACCTGAATCAAATTGCAGGATAGAGAAAATTTTGATTGAATCCGGGTCTTGACTGCTGCCCTGTCATTGGGAGAGGTCGGTGGTTTTTAAGAGATATCTTGAGATTTATAGCTCTGATTGAGATTCTTTTTGATGTTTTAGAAACTAGAAACATAAGGCTAAAACTTTGTAGAAGACAACTTTGTCAGAAAAAGTCGTTTGGTATGTCTAAATTGAGGTACAAGTTAATGTTCTTAACCAGTCTACAGGGTTTTATGAGTAGAGGAATTGTTGTTTGGGCCGTCGCCCTCTGCTGGGAGTGCGACAACACACGCTTGTCCCCTATATTTGCCTATTTGTCTCATTTTTCTACTATAATAAGCTATTCTCCATGTGTTTTTACTATAATCGGACATAATAGACCTTAGAATACGAGTTTCCATGAATGTTAAACAAGAGAATGTAAAACATTCAATTTACATATACATAAATTATATTTATTGAAAAGAAATGTAAAAGAAATGTTTTTGAAATAATATGTGATGCTTATATTTGGTTATTCGAATGTGAATTATAGATACAATACCATTATACGGTAGTGATTGTTATCTAGTGTATCATATTATTTGGAATGATTCTACTTTATGGTGGAATGTTATAATATGAACTAATGACACAAGAAATATGCTTATTTGCCTGCACATAGAACTTGGTTGTGGAAAGATAGGCATGCCTATAGGGTTACAGTCGCAGCTACTACAGGTTTGACCCCGTTGGGTCTATATTTGTCCTTGTTGGGACCACAGGCTTGACCCTTTTGGGTCCACAGGTTTAATACCTTGGGGTATTTATACATTCGATACCTTTGGGTATCCACAGGAATAATACCTTCGGGTATTAGATATTTGATACCTACGGGTATCCACAGCACCCATTATCCACACCCATAGGGCTTTAGCAGGCATTTCATAGTATGATCTAAACAGTATATGTAATATTGATGAACACTTGATTAGTGATTGATGATCCATCTTTATACAGTAATATTATATGATTTATTATGCTTTGTGAGTTATATTATAACTCTTGCATGTTGATTAAATTATCTTGACATTATTATTATTTATTGCGTGCTTGAGAACACTCACTGTGAGTGGTTGTTCATATATGTATTGTTCCCCACTAAGCTTTATAGCTTAGCACGGTTGTTTATCCGTGTAGGGTCAAGATATGTTATTGCTTCAGGGACAAGGCCAACACCAGCTAGGAAGAGAAGTTAGAATGTTTAAATTGTACTGTTTTCTCTTTTGGAATTGTGTTTATTATATAAAATAATGTAATGAACATGTTCTGTAACTATTAACTCAAAATATGTTTACGATGTAACAAAAATATATGTTTATGTAACTTGTTCTAATGTATGAATTATATAATTAAAGAGTAACTAATTATGTGATATAAAAACATATCGCTATCATTATATATATTGTTTATTAAAATATTAAGATGAGTAACAATAATTCGGATAGACTAGTGTGGTCATTACATTTTTGGTATCAGAGCGCCTTAGTTTAGGCGGTTCTGACCAATAAGAGTATAGAAATAAGCAGTTATAAAAGATTGTTGTCTGGTGTTGGCTTATTAGACTCTTGTTTCGATATAGTTTAAAGATGTATTAAGGTATGTAGGTACCCTATTGTGAAATTTAAAATAAGTTAAAATAACATATTTAAATAATAAATACGTGAGCATTGATTGGTAGTAGTGATTTAGAATATATGATGTGAACAGGGGCAAGTTTAACCTTGGATACTTACTTGCAATATTGTATTTACATATGTATGTTTATATTATTTGGTCATGATATATTGGTAGAGAAGTATAGGGCTAGGGTATGAGCATATTAAAATGGGAGTTAATCTCAAAATAAGATTTGCTTGTGTATTGGAATAAGCTTATGTAATTATATGAATTTGATCTTATGTAGTTAACATGCTAATTTTAATTGGGAACATGTGATGATAGATTTCAGTCACAATAATTTAGCAAATGAACTGTTCTTTAATTAGTTAAGAACTAAATGTTTAGCATATGATTATTTAAGTTAATATATATATATATATATATATATTTATTTATTTAGTTAATGGTAAGAGATAATTGTGTAGTCAAAGTAAGCTGTTAAATTATGAAAGAGCCTTAAAACAGTGTTTAAGCTTGGTTAATATGATCTAATAGACTATAAATAAAATAACTAAAAGGTTAATATTACAGCAAATTGTTTATTTTATAAACAACAAACCATTTATTAGAGCAACGGCAAGCTATTAATAGTAAATATCTTATCGTGTAGTTATTTTACAAAAAAAAAAGGTGATGGAGTGTTAAAAGGTGTATAAATGATTTAAATGTACATGATAATTATAATAATATAATGTAATGTGCTTAGTTAGTTAAACTTAAAGTGTTTTGGTTTTGAATGATCCTTGAAACCGCTAAAATATAAATACATTTAATCAATTTTGAAGCCTTACCTTGTCAGATATAAATATTCTAAAGTAGAGAATTTTACCTTAATAAATATAGCTTATGTATAACCTTTAAATAATTATAGTATGAACGTTATGTGATGACCCCAGTGAGTGATTAATTGAGAGTGTAAATACTCTCGTTGGTTATAATATATTGATCATATAAGTCTAGGTATCATTTTTATGTGATCATGTATTGATATGCCTAACTATTAAGGGATATGAAGGTAAGTCAAGGAAGAATTCCAAAGGTAAGTTTTCGTGTGAACTAATTAAGAATTTAAGTGAAGTTTAATGCAATTGAATGACATGTACACAATCCGATAAGTAATATATATTACAGTGTTTAAGCAAGTAAGAGTAGTATATGTACATTTTTATAAGTATATGATAATATGTATTTATGAAAGTTTCCAACTGCAGCTTCCCCGTTTATGAGTATGGACATGATTATATGAAGATATTATCGTGTTTATAAATGGTGTATACTTGAGTGAATATGTGATGTTGTGCTCGAGTCACATGTATATACCAATGTGCATATACGTTCATGAAAAATGGATATTATTATTATTATTATTACTTGATAAGTATAAACTATCTGAATGGTGTGACCTTGATATATGAGTAAGTAATACATGATATCTACTCATTATTATACAGTAACATAGATATGATTATGATTACTCGATACATGGCTATACATATACATATATGTATTCGATTAAATAGAGTAAAGCAAGGTATTGTTAAATAAAGTAAAGGAATTTAACTGCCTATGTGGAGTCTAGAATGTAGACAGATAGGTGCCTATAGGGATATTGCAACTGCCACCATTGACCTTTTTAGGTTTAAAATATAGTTGATCCTATTGGATCATGTATAGTCCCATTTGGGTTTTTAACCGGTCCACTGTACAGTTGTCCCTGTTTGGGTCCATATTTTTGATATCTTCGGATATCCACTGTTTTGATACCTTCGAGTATCCACCGATTCCGTTACCCACCTTTAGAACTTAAGCAAGCTAAGTTACAGTATAATTGCATCATAGTCTATTTCAGTATAGTAAGACATATGTTTATGGAATATCATGTTTAACTGGGTTTTACTAATACATGTATTATATTTATGCATATACTTATATATATGTATGTAGATCAATATATGAAAAATAAAAATTTGTGGATGCTAAATTGAATGTAGGATTACATTACTGATTGAAAACGTTATATTTTTAAAGTATAGGTTTAGTGTAAGCATTAAAGTATAATTAACCTGTATCATTTATAATGTTCATGATTTGTTCTAATCATAGAAATTGTTACACAAGTTTAAGTGTATAGAACATACCGAGAAATTATATAATATATGTATGATTAAATGAATTGTTGAGCTATGATAATTCATTGTTTTTATAGTATCTCAAGATAAAAATGTTAGTAGTAACAGTAAAGAGGCTTAATAGAGATATATGAATTTATTAGTTAAGTGAGTACCGAGTCTTATAGGATGGCCACTTATAGCCTTCTTCTTTCCCTTGTACAACCGTTCATGGTATATTTGTTCTTCTCTTTTCTTTACCCAACCGTGTATGGCCTTTGTTTTCTTTGCATGATCGTTTATGTTTCATTTAGCCTTTTTTGTTTTCCGATCGGGTATGATTTTCAGCATTGCTTTAACGATCAATTTTGAATTTCAGCATTGTTTTCTCGATCCGATCGGGTATATGGCATTCAGTTTCTTTTGATCGATAGGATATATGGTTTGTTTTAGTTGTTCTTCAATCGATTGAATATATGATTTTCAGTTTTTCCTTGCTCGATCGGACATATGACTCTCAATCCCTCATGACCGATAGGATAGATATGTATAGCTTTTAGCTTATTATTTTTGCCCGACCGTATATGATTTATAGCCTTTCTTTATTTGGTCATTCATGACCTTATTCCTCTTATAGTGCACAATTATATATATTCCCTTTCTCTTTATATGCACCCATCCACTTAAATACTAGAACACTGTTAACTCATGAACAAAATACTATGAGTTTTCAAGTTTCTTAAAAAAGCTTTATGATAGTGATGAATTAGGTAGCAATAAATATGATGATGGTATAGTAATGTGATTCTAGAATCGGATTAAAAAGTAAATGATAGGTATAGAGACTATTGTTATGGTATATGAAAAAAGGTATAAAATTTAAGTACATGTATATCAAAGGTTATAGATATATAACAAATTATTAAGCTAAGATATGACAGTATATATATATGTACATATACATTTAGAGTTGCTGTGGAAAAAAAATTTGAGGTTAATTGCTATACTCTGTAAACCTGAAAATGTTCCCTTAATAGTCATGGGCAGTTGATGAAATATGTTATAGTGGGAATGGGGAAAACATGTGCATTGCATAATTGCACTCTATTGCATACATGAAGCATCATTCACTCATAGCACAGCATCATATGGCATGCACTTGGCCCTGACTGCAAAAGGAACTTGACAGGATATACCTTGAGTATAGTAATGATATAATCATATGACTAGGTCATCTTTGTTTGGAGATATAGTTATAAGAAAAGCAAATTAAATTAAAGACAAAATTGAGAGATTGTTATAATTATGAAGAGATAGAGATAGATTGAATTTAGGTGTGATACAGTGCAAAAATATATATGGAGTAAACAAAGAACCAGTAAAGCCAGTAGAAACAGTATAGAATTACAAGATAAGTGAGATAGATATAAGAGTATAGATAAAAGTATAGAAATGGTAGTGTTATATAAGTATAGGATACCGTCTCTAATGTACAGGTATGAATTTCGAGGACGAAATTTTTTAAAGAGGAAAGAATTGTAATACCCCGAATGATACCCTAAGAGAGATAGATGGTTATTTTGCTTGAGACAAAAGTTAATTATGTGACTAATTAAGGGAAAATTTCAAATTAGGGACTTGATTGAAAAGACAAAGTAAAAGAATTATGGTAAAACTAGAAATAAAGGAAGATGAGAGACAAAATTAAGAAACAAAAATACAAAGAGGGACCAAAGTGAAATTTATCAAGATTTTTATTAGTAGCCTATGGGAATTGGACAAGTGTAGGGCTGGAAAGAAAGAGAAATATATGGTTTCTTTAAGTGTTGGCCGGCCAAAGAAGGGTTCCAAAACCCAGAAATTTCACTCTCTTTCCCTCATTTCTTCTCTCTTTCAAAATACATATCTATGGTGTCTCAAAGAAGGTAGAAAGAGAGAGAGAGTTTAGGGTTTTTCTCAATTAAGGTAACAATCTTTCCTTCTTTAATTAACCTATTTCATACATGTATTAAGGATTAATATTGTTTAATTATTTTGATAATTATGTGTGTGATTGATGCTATGAAGAAGAAGAAGATAGCAAGAAAGAGGAAGACAATGAAGAGAGAAATTGAGGGAGCATTATAAGGTATGGGAACTATTTTGTGTGTGTATGTTTGATTTCAAATATAAAATTCATGTTTTTTGATGTTATTAGATGAGTTACACATGAAAATTTAGGTTGGATGTGGTGTGAAAACCGAGCTATACATGAATACTTTGAAACTTGAAATTCTGTTTAAAAACTCATATGAATAATTTGTACTATTTTGAGGATATCTTGAGTTATAGTGATTGTAATTGAAAAATTCAAATTGCAAACAAAACTAGACTCACAGATCTTCATTTCTTATGAAGAACATGAAACCTGAATCAAACTAAAGGATAGAGAAAAATTTGCTTGAATCCGGGTCTTGACTGCTGCCCTGTCACTGGGAGCATTCGGTGGTTTTTATGAGATATCTTGAGATTTATAGCTCTTATTGAGATTATTTTTGATGGTTTGAAAACTAGAAACATAGGGCTAAAACTTTGTAGAAGACAACTTTGTCAGAAAAAGTCGTTTAGTATGCCTAAATTGAGGTACAAGTTGATATTCTTAACCAGTCTACAGGTTTTGTGAGTAAAGGAATTATTGTTTGGGCCATCGCCCTCTACCGCGAGCACGACAACACATGCTTGTCCCCTATATTTGCCTATTTTTCTCATTTTTCTACTATAATAGGCTATTCCCCATGTGCTGTTACTGTAATCGGACATAATAGACCTTAGAATATGAGTTTCCATGAATGTTAAACACGAGAATGTACAACATTCAATTTACATATACTTAAATTATATATATTGAAAAGAAATGTAAAAGCAATGTTTTTGAAATAATATGTGATGCTTATATTTGGTTATTCGAATGTGAATTATAGATATAATACCATTATACGGTAGCGATTGTTATCTAGTGTATCATATTATTTAGAATGATTCTACTTTATGGTGAAATGTTATAATATGAACTAATAACACAAGAAATATGCTTATTTATCTACACATAGAACTTGGTTGTGGATAGATAGGCATGCCTATAGGGTTACAATAGTAGCTGCTACAGGTTTGACCTCGTTGGGTCTATATTTGTCCCTGTTGGAACCACAGGCTTGACCCTTTTAGGTCCACAGGTTTAATACCTTCGGGTATTTATACATTCGATACCTTCGGGTATCCACAGGAATAATACCTTCGGATATTAGATATTTGATACCTACGGGTATCCACAACACCCGTTATCCACACCCATAGGGCTTTAGCAGGCATTTCACAGTATGATCTAAACAGTATATGTAATATTGATGAACACTTGATTAGTGATTGATGATCCATCTTTATACAGTAATATTATATGATTTATTATGCTTTGTGAGTTATATTATAACTCTTGCATGTTGATTAAATTATCTTGACAATATTATTGTTTATTGCGTGCTTGAAAACACTCACTATGAGTGGTTGTTCATATATGTATTGTTCCCCACTAAGCTTTATAGCTTAGCACGGGTGTTTATCCGTGTAGGGTCAAGATATGTTATTGCTTCAGGGACAAGGCCAACACCAACTAGGAAGAGAAGTTAAAATGTTTAAATTGTATTGTTTTCTCTTTTGGAATTGTGTTTATTATATAAAATAATGTAATGAACATGTTCTGTAACTATTAACTCAAAATATGTTTACGATGTAACAAAAATATATGTTTATGTAACTTGTTCTAATGTATGAATTATATAATTAAAGAGTAACTAATTATGTGACATAAAACATATCGCTAGCATTATATATATTGTTTATTAAAATATTAAGATAAGTAACAGTAATTCGGATAGACTGGTGTGGTCATTACAACCACCTTCTCCGATCTTTTCAACCATCATCCCTATTGGTGGCGCCGTTTCGTTCCTCCACCTAGCTCCCCATTCTTTCTTTTTTTGGTGATTCCCGACGGCAGTTGGGGGGCTGACAGTATTGGTGGAATTCTTAGGCTGAGATGGTGCCTCCGATGTATGCCGTTCCTCCTTTTTTGCCGGCATCATGTAAAGCGGAGATAAGGATTGACCGGCGGTTTTTGCTAGATCCCGATCAAAATTGACGACGATGGAGCGTATGACCACTTATCGTGGGACCCTTTGGCCTGGATCTTCAAGTGGTCAGCTTTGGTGCATTTTTCGGCGAGTCTCCGATGACCAGTCTGTCTAGCCCAAGGATGACAAAATGCAGAAAAATGTGGAGATCGATGCTAACTGGCATGTGGATACAAACTACCCTTAATTTCATTTAATTTTGAATATTATGTTGAATTTTTATATTAGGTAACTATATAAATTTAAGAGATAATGAGAAATAATTGGAGATATTAATAGAAAATAATGATATAACTTGAAATAGATGAGAATAAAATAAGAAATCAAGTAATTAGTTAAAAAGCTAATTGATGCCTATGAAAATCTTAAATGAAATATGGTGATTTATTAGGAATTTAGTGCAAATATAACATCCTAATGATAAAATATACGTTATGATGGGATTGAGTTAAAGATAATATATGAGTATGAAATTATATATAAAACATAATGATGTTCATAAGGGTAACAAAAGACATTAAAATAAATTAAGTATTAATTCTATATATACTAATATATAGTGGTGTAGAAATATAAATAGCCTAGAACAAAGCATAAAGAGATTGGCGAGTGTGAAAAAAATTATATGTTGGTCAAATTGTATATAATAGTATATGAATTGAAGAACTAATATTAAATAGTACTTTACGTATAAAATATGTTATACTAATTTAGAGGAATTTAATTAGAATAATTTGAGTTAAATAAATATATTGACATAATGTGCACTATATATATATATATATTCGTGTGGCTATATACATAAGTGAACAAAAGGGTGAGATTAATTGGTATAAATGTATAATTCAGTAAATTAATGTAAAATAAATATAAGTAATGTGAGAAAAACAAATTAAGATCGAATTAGACACTATAATTAATATAACATAATAAGCTAATTTATTTGGAGTATTTAATAATAATTGAGTAATATAGGATACAAGGAAATAATGGCCGAAAAAGTATATGTATGATATGAAATTGGAAAGAAAAACAATTCATCAATGGAAAGAAAAATTGATTGATGCTTGAATGATGAATATGAGTAAATTTTATTGTTTATTTACAGTTATCTGATAATAAGCATCTATGTGATGAATGTATGAATGATGAGCTTAATTGAATATGTTGAGAGCATGATGTGACTAAAATAGAATGAGAAAAATAAAAATGCATAAATATAATAAGAAATAAAAATTTAATAATGCCCTTAGTGTTAGTGGAAAATCCTGTCCTTTGGATAGTATGGCTAGCCATAGGAATTTATTCTGCGGGATACCATGAGTTTATATGATAGTTGTCATCAGAATTGACTGTGATATATGAGATTGGATAGCCGGCTTATTATACGTATCAGTACTGAGGCTTTGGTGTCACACCTAGATGTGGAATCTCTTCAGTACATCGTATTTACATCCCGTTTATCCAGTTTGTGGTTGTTCACGACTAGGGGCAAAATGGTAATTTTGTATGAAATCGGGATAAAAGAATAATTATGATAATTTGGATGCCATAAATGTAAATAAATAATAAATAATGTGAAAAATGAGACCAATGTGATTAGTAAGAGCAAAACTATAATTTTGTGTTAAAATAAGGGTAAATTGGCCAGTTGAAGTAACAAGTGTGAATAAGAAAATTAAAATAGTTAAATAAGACAAAAGGGACACAAATGTAGTTAGTTAAAAGTTAAGGAACTAAATTGTAAATTTATCATCTTTGGGAAATTCAAAGAATTAAAAAGGTAATTTGTGCATTGAAAATTAAGTAAAAGTCAAATAAAGCCAAATGAGTCAAAATGTAAGTTAATTAGAGAAAATTGTAAATTGGAATATTAATATAGTAATTAAAGAAGTTAAATTGAATAAACAAGTTAAGAAGGATAAAATCATCAATAGTACAAATCTTAAGGACTAAAATGTAATTCATCATCATGAAGAAATTTTAGGATCTAAATTGCAATTTATGAATTTAATTTAAATTAAAGGCCAACAGAAGTTAATCCAGTCAAAACTGTGATCAAAATTGGTCAAGTTAAGGAAAAGTCAATTTCGGGAAAATTGAGAAATTAATTAGAAAGAATGAGTGATGAAGGTATTTAAAGTAAATTATGAGTATATTAAGAATAAATCATGGATTTATATAATAGAAGAAAATTACAAGGATTTAATGTGTGACTTTCTATTTAGTGAGGAAAAAAATGAAATCAAATAAGAAAAATATATAACGAAGATAAAGAAAAGTAATGAAAGTCGAAGGAATTAAAATGAAGAATAAATAAAATTTAAGGACAATGAATAGTGAGCCCATGGGGCCTAACCGAAATGTTATATCCGACTAAAGAATTTATACATATTTTTGTGCTAAAGAATTAAGCATAAGAGAAAATAAAGACAAGGAAGTAAATCCATAATTTAATTAAGTAAAACATGATGAAATAAAAGATTCGATTATTAAACTGTAATTTGATATTAAAAGAGGTAATAAAACTTACACAAGAAAGAGTAAAAAGAGAATTTGAATAAATTGTTATAAATGATGGATGAAACTGTAGTATGGTCAAAAAAAGAAAAATAAAATATGAAGTTATGGAATAGACTAACGAATAGAATTAAGGAACAAATTAAAAGAAAATAATAAGTTTCATGGCGAGAAATATTCAAAGAGAAACAAAGGATAAATTAGCAGTTTTGAGAAAATAATTAACGAAATATTGATTTAGCTAGACAGAAAAATTTAAATTGTAAGTGGAACAAAAATAAGTAACTAATCGAAAATATAAGAGGAAATAAGAAACTAATAGGAGAATGAGGTATGGCAAAGTATGAATTAGCAAATGAGGAAAAAAGATTAGAAAGAAAATAGAAATGAAATGTTACAACTAATGAACTCTGACTAGTAAAAGTTTACTATATAAATTATAGTGAACCAAAATAGCAATTCCAAATAAAATAACAAAAGAATGGCAATTTAAATGAAGAGACAGACAAGAACTAGTAAATAAAAATGGAAATTGTAGGAGCATAAGCATTATTGAAATTAAACTGTAATAATAAATCCATAAAATATTAGAAGATAAAGTTAGTCAAATGAATAGACTTGCTTAAGATAATAAAGATAATAAAAAAATTGGAAATAAAAATTTAATCGAATGAAATTTTGAGTAGTTGTATCCACCACTAAGCACATCGTTGCTTAGCGTGCGGTTGTTGACTGCACGCAGGAACAAAAGATTTCAGGATACGAAGAAGAAATTTCAAATGGCATGTACATAAAGATATTGGAATCGCATAAACTGAGGTAGAACGATTTTATATTTAATGGCTGGCATTTTATATTTAGAGTTATCATTGTTTTAGTAAATGATTTTGAATTTATATATATGTGTAAATCTGACTAGTATCTCTGTATAATGTATGGATATATGGATGAGATAGGGTGTTATATTTAATGGTATCAGAGCCCAGTTTAGGCGATCCTAAGATCGGAGGGAGTATGTTAGCGAATAAATTATTACAAGTAACTTATGTACATGCCAAATGAAATGAGTGAATTCGAAAGGGCAAGTTTGCTGTTATCCGTTTCCTCATAAAATTTGAGTATAAATAAGTAAGTTGGTGATTGAGGACAACAGTTAGACTCTTAGTTACCTCGATAGATATAAGATAATGCTTCTGGGTGATTTTGCTAACCCAACTAGCATACACCGCCACTAATATTATGCATTAGTCATCCATGTGTACATTTGTGTTTCTGTCCATGCATAAACATATGATATACATGCATGCATACATACATACATACATACATACATATATACATACATACAATTCAATCATGTGGCCACATGCTTTATAGTATACCTATGCATTTGTTATTGCATAGTCATACAGTTACATGTTTTGTATTTGGTTTTGTTAGTGGCAGTTTTGTTATACTAGTAAGGGGTTAAAGCTGAAACCCAGCATAGATTTCATCAATTACGTTGAATAAAGGCCTCATTGAGATAAAAGAGATGCTTGATTTCTATTAGTTACTGAATCATTCAAGAATAGACAGTAAACATGGATCTTTTCTTAATAAGGAGCCTATGTACAGAAATCAAATATCAGAGTTGAACAACGAAAATCAGAATAACTAAGAGTTTAGAGGGGTGATGCAGTTAAATGATAAAGGGGTGAAAAGGAGTAATAGAAGATCATTTATCATTAGACAGAAGATCTGTTAATTGATAAAAGACTGATTATATTTCGAGTTGATGAAGTAATCAATTAAGGAACAAACATATGTTCTATTATATTGTTTTGAACATATCATGACGTGGGAAAATATGAGTAACAGTAACTACAGTGTCGCTATTCAGATAAATTTCGAGGACAAAATTTTATTTAGTGGGGGAGAACTGTAACGTCCCAAAACTTGAATTGATTATAGTTGGTGAATAATACCTTTTGGTACCAGTTTGTAAGGATTAATTATTAAGAATCAGATATAAGATAGTATTGCTTTCGGGTTTAATTTAATAATTGTTAATTAAAACATATTATGAAAATTAATATAAATAGATAATAATAATAATAATAATAATAGATATTTTAATAATAATGGTAGATATTTTAAGAATTTCTAAAAGAACTATTTAGACCACATAAAAAGGTAGGATTTAAAAAGGAATGTGTGTGGTTAAAATAAAAAAGAAAGAAGAAATTTTTTTAAAAAAAAAGAATCGTGGGAGCAAACCAAGAAAAGGGAAGGGGAAAAATGGAGTGGCGCTGTCGCCTTGCCATGCCACCGCCACTCACGATGTCGGCGAGAAAGCTTGGGTTCAGACCGCCGCACTGCTGCCACCTTCTCCGGTCTTCTCAACCATCATCCCTGTTGGTGGCGCCGTTTTGTTCCTCCCGGTTCCTTCCTCCACCTAGCTCTCCTCTATTTCTTCTTTTCGGCGATTCCCGATGGCGGTTGGGGGGGCTGACCGCACCGATGGAATTTTTAGGTTGAGATGATGCCTTCGATGTATGCCGTTCCTCCTCTTTCGCCGGCATTATGTAGATCGGAGAAAAGGATTGACCGACGCTTTTTTCTAGATCTCGATCAAAATTGACGACGATGGAGCGCGTGACCACTCACCATGGGACCTTTGGGCTTGGATCTTCAAGTGGTAAGCTTTGGTGCATTTTTCGGTGAGTCTCCGACGACCGGTTCGGCGAGCCCAAGGATGACAAAATGTAAAAAAATGTGGAGATCGACGCTAACGGGTATGTGGATACAAACTACCCTTAATTTCATTTAATTTTGAATATTATGGTGAATTTTTATATTAGGTAACTTTATAAATTTAAGAGATAATGAGAAATAATTAGAGATAGTAATAGAAAATAATGATATAACATGAAATAGATGAGAATAAAAGAAGAAATCAAGTAATTAGTTGAAAAGCTAATTGATGCCTATGAAAATCTTAAATGAAATATGGTGATTTATTAGGAATTTAGTGCAAATATAACATCCTAATGATAAAGATATATGTTATGAAGGGATTGAATTAAAGATAATATATGAGTATGAAATTATATATAAAACATAATGATGTTCATAAGGGTAACAAAAGACATTAAAATAAATTAAATTTTAATTATATATAAACTAATATATAGTGGTGTAGAAACATAAATAGCCTAGAACAAAGCATAAAGAGATTGGTGAGTGTGAAAAAAATTATATGTTGGCCAAATTGTATATAATAGTATATGAATTGAAGAACTAATATTAAATAGTACTTTACGTATAAAATATGTTATACTAATTTAGAGGAATTTAATTAGAATAATTTGAGTTAAATAAATATATTAACATAATGTGCGCATATATATAGTGATGTAACTTCGTGTGGCTATATACATAAGTGAACAAAAAGGTAAGATTAATTGGTATAAATTTATAATTCGGTGAATTAATGTAAAATGAATATAAGTAATGTGAGAAAAACAAATTAAGATCAAATTAGACACCTATAATTAATATAACATAATAGGTTAATTTATTTGGAGTATTTAATAATAATTGAGTAATATAGGATACAAGGAAATAATGGCCAAAAAAGTATATGTATGATATAAAATTGGGAAGAAAAACAATTCATCAATGGAAAGAAAAATTGATTGATGATTGAATGATGAATATGAGTAAATTTTATTGTTTATTTACAGTTATCTGATAATAAGCATCTATGTGATGAATGTATGAATGATGAGCTTAATTGAATATGTTGAGAGCATGATGTGACTAAAATAGAATAAGAAAAAATAATAATGCATAAATGTAATAAGAAATAAAAATTTAATAATGCTCTTAGCGTCAGTGAGAAATCCAATCCTTTGGATAGTATGGCTAGCCATAAAAATTTATTTCGCAGGATACCATAAGTTTATATGATAGTTGTAACAAACTTATCATGAAACTTTAAATTGAGATTAGCAATTTCATGCATACAGGGTCTACTTCGATAAGGAGGTTACGTAAAATTTTATATTTAATTAGCAATTTTATACAAATAGGATTTACTTATTATAGCGGAGTTTGACTAAAAGATATTTGTTGTTGGAAATTGAAAATAAAAACAAAAAGAGGGTGACAAGTGTTAAATTATCATAAATGAGAATGCATCCACCAAATAAGAGTCCAATATATACAGTATAGATTCAATAATCAAGAAGGAATTTGCCCCTGTCCTTCATGTCGGCCGCCGCTCACCGTAATCCGATCTCCCTTACCTCTATCCTTCTCCCTCACCTCTGTCGTTCTGGTCCAGCACTAGAGGTAAATCTACCTCTCACCTTTGTTCTGGACTTTTTTTTTGGTTTGCATGCATTTTTAGTTGAGATTTAATTAAAGGATCTTGATTCCTGGTGAAGCATCAATAGCGATTCCAGTTTCTCTGATCTTTACCATCTCGCTAACAAGATTTCGGTAATTTAAGGTGAGGGTACTCTTCATTATTTCTTGATAAAGATTTGTTGTAGGAGTTTTATGTGGATGAATGAGTTGAAATTTCAATGAGTTCTTCAATTTTGGGATGTTTATTTTTCCATTTTAAAATACTTTTGTTAAATGGGAGATAAAAGGAGATTGAATAGTCTCGCCATCTTCCTCTTTCTTAAAGTCTTGCATCGCATCTGCCTCTTGCCATTTTTGTGCTTCTCATCTCATTCATTGCTAGATTTGATTGGTGATTAATTAATTTCTTATTTTACATATTGTATTTTTTTGTTCAACTGATTTGTGCTTCTCATCTACTAGCCATCGCCATTTTGGTGTTTCTCATCTCAATCTCATTGCTAGATCTGATTGGTAAGTAATCAATTTCTCATCTCATCTCTTATCTTTCTTTTCTGGTACTATTTAAACTTGATTTTTGATTATTTTTTTGTGCTCTTTTAGATTATTTCTCTTGATTTTATTTGAAATTTTCACTTGTGAAGTTCTGTTCTTTTTGTTACTTTTTTCGCTTTTAGATTTATGGTTATGCCTCGATTTTTATAGTTGTTGGATTCTTACTTTTTGTTCTTCACTTCCGAATATTCCTTAGTTTGAGTGCTTGGGTTATGATGATTTTTCTTTGAATTATTTTTCATTTAGGTTGTGTTCTGTTTGGCAAGTGAGAAAACCTGGAAACGAAGTAGAAATTGAATATGATTTTGAGAATGGAATCTAGAAGCATATAAAAAGGTGCAATATTCAACAACTACTAGAGGTATTTTTGTTTTCATAATACTGTAAGTTTTTTAGTTTTAATTTCAATTTCCATTTAATTTATGTGTGCTATGTGTGAGATTTAATTATATTGAGCTGATTGTGCAATTAAAGTTCCATTCATAAATATTCTTGATAATGAATGGTGATTTTAATTAGTTGTTGGTGATGAGAAGATGGACAAAAATGTAAATAGTTTGTATAGTTTCATAGTTGGACATGTTGTTTTTTTGTTTTGTTTTATTTTAAAATTTAAGCCCGGTAAACCTTTCTGGTGGTGTTGCTGACCTCAAGGTATACTTACCTTCTTTCATGTTATAACCTCTTTTAATTCATCTAATCCTATGTGTTTTTGAGTTCTTGCTTTTTGAAAGAAGAATGATTAGGATATATTAGAGGGAGTTTTTCTTTTGTTTTATTCCCTTACAATTCAGTTTTTTGTCAAATTAATTTTCAAAAAGAATATAGTGAACAGAATTCTTCTATTTTATGTGTTTTAGGGTTCCTACTTGTTGGCATGCATTAATTTTGGTTGAGTTTTGCAGTATCTGTGGGTTCTTCTTTTACTGGTTTAGGCTTATAAGATGGTTTTGATTGTGCAGGTTGAGATGTAGCAGAACTAGTTGCTACCTCTTGAACTTTATACTATTTTTAAGTGTATAATTTTTTTTAATTTATTGTTCAATTACATTGCTTATAAATATTTGCAATTGATTTTTTCTATCCTAGTCATTAAATTTGTAGTTCCAACACACTACGTCGCTATAATTAATAATTTCCTCAACAACTTATAATCTATAGTTTTTGGGATCACAATTGAAATGTAATTTTTTTTAGGACTTAAAATTATAGTTGCATAGAACTTTGATTTTTTTAAGTATCTTGATTGCATTTTATAATTGTAATAATTAATCGAAAAAAATTGGTTAACCAGTCCGAAAAATCGAAACCGATGGACTGGTTAACTGATTGTAATAGACTGGTTAACGGTTAGTATTTTGAAATAACTGATTTTAATGGACTAATTTTTTTTGGCTCATGGACTGGTTAACTGGTCCACACTCAGTCGTATATTTTAATGCATGTAAAACTTATTCTATGAAATAAAAGAGATTAACAAATTTAAGATGTGTGAACAAGTACAAGAAACTCTTCAAAAAATTTTACAGAATTAATATTCTAATTTCTTAAAACTTCTATAGAAATTGAAACTAGAAGTTCTTCATGTATTTGACTTGTATTACTTAGTTGAATCTTGCTCACTTTAGTAGAGTTTAAGCTGAAATATAAATAATTAAATAGAATTTTTATAAAATTTATATAAAATTTGATTATTATCAAAATTGAAATATAGTTTTGAGCTAACAGTTAAACTGATCTACAAGTTAGAGCTAACCATGGATACAAGGTGAAGAATTTGAAAGAATAACCCAATAAATAAAATCCAAAAGGGGAAAAAATTATACTTCATAATTTACTTTAATTAGAACCGATTGAAATTCAATTGGATTAATGAATTTTGACCATTTTGATTTTGATTTCACACACATACATACCCGAAGGTAATATTTCATTACTTCTTCTTCTACTTTTTCTCCTTTTTCTTGTTTCTTCTTCTTCTTCTTCTTCTTCTTCTTCTTCTTCTTCTTCTTCTTATTATTATTATTATTATTATTATTATTATTATTATTATTATTATTATTATTATTATTATTATTATTATTATCTATGTATATTTATTTGGAAATATAGAAAAATTAATTTATACTTTATTTTTTGTTTTTAATTTTACAGTGGTTGGGACAGCTTTCACTCTAAATATATTGTTTCATCTTCCACTGTGGATTGGAGTTATCTGTACTGGTCTTGGTACTCTTCTCTTCCTTGGTTTGAAGAAATATAGGGTAATTTTTATAATTAATTCATATAATTTTTTATTTAACGATGAAAAGAAAAATAAAATCTGTAAATAATTAATATCCAACTTCAATTTTCTTTATTTTTTTATACATTTCTATTCTAAATAAAAAAAAGGCTTAAATAATTAATTATTATTGCTGAAATAATAGACAATGTCTAAATCAGTTCATTGAAGTAGGGGTGAGCATGGAGCGGTTAACCGATCCATGAGCAAAAAAATTAACTAGTCCATTAAGATCAATTTTTTAAAATCACTAACAATTAATCAGGCCATTATATTCAGTTAACCAGTCTATTGGTTTTGGTTTGGTTAATCAATATTTTTCGATTAACCATTAAAATTTATAATATAAAATTATAAAAAATAGATAAATTTTAATTCAATTTAAAATATGCAAAGCAATTCAAAATAAAAATTACAAAATAAATATAATTTATTAGACAAAATTCATGTTTTATAAATTATTAGCTAATATTAAAAAATAGATTTGATATTTATTGGAAATTATTATACTTGATTCTAATTCAAATAAAATTTTGGATAATATTAAATGTTATAACATAAACTCTAAAATAAAAGAAAAAAATAATTAAATGCTATTAAGTAAAATATAAACACTAATATATGATAAAAAACAACATATATAAAAGTTAATAAGATACTATATATATAATTAAATAGAATGACGTAATATAAATTTAGTTTAAAATATTATATAAATTTATAGAAAAATATAAAAAATTAAGGTATAAAAATAAAAATATAATTTAAATATATTTTAAAGTATTTTTTATATAAATTTTAGAGAGAAATAGAAAAAAAAAATTTAAGATATATATATATATATATATATATATATATGAACTGGTTAATTAACCAATACCTAAATATTGGGTTAAAAAAATAATTAAAAAAATTGCAGCGGACAATAGAAACCCACCAAGATCCATTCGATCCAATTGATTCAATAGGAAAGATTTGATGGTTACCAACCTTTCGAATCACAGACAAATCAAATTTGTAGGTTTAGTCTCACGCGAAATGCCATCCTCTATCGATATCCACACGCAAATATGATAAACAAAATCGCTGGGGGTGCTAGCTCTCTTCCTTGGCGGCCATTATATAATTTTCTGTTCTTTCTCAAAGTTACAGAAAAAATAAAATTTTCCCTCCACTCAAGGTGACGGTTGCCACTCTAATTTAGTATACTTAGTTATGGTTTAAACTATACATATCACTATATATATAGTTGACCTAACCCTAATTTAGAGAGAGAAAATTTCGGGCTCACATTTCTTATTAAAATAAGAACTACTTTATTTCTTATTTAAAGTAAGAATTATAATATTAATCTTAATTAATTTTTTTATATTTATTTTGAATTTTAATTTGTCATAAAATAAAATTAAAATTCAAAATGCCTAAATTAACCCTTAGTCCATTTATCACATTCTATGTGTGCGACCCAATAGGTTTATATTATATTGGCAGTGGGGGCCCCAATTCCATCATGGGCCCACAAGTCATAAGCGATCTCTAGCAAGACATTATGACTGTCCAAATAATATGAATATTGATTATTCGATTTAACCTAATAGAACATATTATAATCCATTTTTCACATGATATCTTGTTTGAATATAAGTCATGATCCATGTCAAACTTATATAGTCCAATTATATAATTTCTCGATCATTAAGTAGACCGATAATATCAAATAATATTAATTGCTCTATCAATTCATTTGACCACGGCCATGCATTTCTCAATCCTACTTATCGAAAGACCGAATAGATATTTCTCTCATAAGAGAGGGATAAATTCCTTTTTGATTATTCACTATCCTTTGCATGATCTCATTATGTCCAATCATAACCTTTATGATTATCCGATTAAAGATAATGTTTGATTATGTCAAAACATAATGTTTGTCATGTAGGATACTGTGATAATCTTGGGTTTAGGGATCGAATAAAGTAACTATAATGAGATCACTAATGACATTAACCCATATAGTATCTCATAGCGGGTCTATCCAGTAGTTTGTTCTCTAACAAGTACCTATAAGTTTAATTCATATCACCATATATAATCATCCCATGATTATCAATCAAACTCATACTCGTCTTTATTTATCATTATTCCTTTAATGATAAATGACTAGGGATAGTTGAAATAATATTAGATTGTTATTTACAAATATTATTATAATATAAAATGCCAACAATATAATAACATGAAAAAAACTCAATTTTATAAAATAAAATGTGACATTACATAAAGGACCAAATATTTGGCCTAGAGCATAACCACTAACACTAAAAACCTAAAACATAATTAAAAATTGAAAATGTAAAAATTAAAAATCGTAATCGAGTCCATCAGATCGATTAACCATAAAAATTGATTCGATTTCGGACTGATTTTACGGTTAATCATATTTTTTATTTTTTTACTCACCCCTTCATTGCAAGCTATTGATTTTGGTAGTTTTGTTGTTATTATTCTTGGATGGAGACAAGTAACAAAACCTCTGTACAATTGACTTGAGTATACTTCAATTATTTGTCAGTCAACATAAAGTCTAATAGTTTTTCATATTTTTTTCCTATTTTGTCAAGTAAACTATTTTCCAGTCTTGTGAGGATTGAATATATTGTGTAATGCCCTCACAGTTTCGTTTATCTGAATAGTATTATTCAAAATTCACAAAATATTTTTTACCACTGGAAATTAAAATTTATGACTAGTCCGATGATATGCTTTGAGGTAAAAATAAGATAACATAGTTCCTCAAAAGTCAGAAATAAAAAGAAGTAGTGAGTTTACGAGACATAGTATTAGGGTTAACCAAATTTGACCGGCTTAAAAAAGTTATTCTAGATCTCAAAAAATTAGTCTAATTACATGGGACTATTTCAATGAATTTTTAATGGTGAAAACTGAATTTTTAGATGATTTTGAATTTTAGAGTTTCGAACCGGTAAATTTCACTTTTAGGCTTAAAAATATATCAAAATGAATTTGGATTGATCTGAAATTTTAAATACACATTAATTAATATTATATATATATATATTTAGACTAATTTGGAGGTGATTTAACAATTAGAACTTATATCCAATAAAATGGTGATAAGTGGCTTAATATAAGCTCTTAGATTAAATAGTGGTTAAAGCCATCTTGACTTTCCAATTGAGTGGAGGTAAAAAAAAAGCTAGAGAGGTGCAGATTTCTCTAGAGAGAGAAATCTGTCCCTCTCCTCTTTTCTTCTTCCTTCTATTTCTTCTTCGTTTAAATTTCCACCGTAACCAAACTTTTTTCGAAACTTTTTTCTACCTTATTTCTCACTCAAATTTCATCAAGAATCTCATCCTCACTCTTTCCTACCTAGAGTCAGGCTACTGATAAGTGTGAATTATGTATAGTTTTTAGTATGTTTTAAGTGTTGTTATTTAGTTAATTTGGTTTAATTTTGGATTAAATTAGAGTTAACATGTTAATTTGTATGTTTTTGAAGTTAATCTAAAGTTTTGGTGCTTTTCAGGAATATTTTGCTAAGAAAAGGGCTGAATTGCATAAAGACAAGTTATTGTGGGCCAAAACTGTATATTTGGAAAAGTCATTCAAGAAAATAAGCGTAAAGTCCAGAAGGCTTTTACGTGATCACGTGAATGATATGAAGAGAAGAACCTATGGCCACGTGAAGGTTATCTACACAAATAGGCATGCCCACGTGATGAATAATAAAGAAATACCTATGGCCGTGTGTCCCTTTTGCTGGTTGATGCGTGCCTACGTGAGGATTAACAAAGAAAGAGCCATGGCCACGTGCAGTCTTCTCCAATTTGACGAAGGATTTTTCCAAGCTTCCCGTTTAAGGAGAATTTGCTTCCTATTTTATTTCTAGAGTTTGAAAAGGATTCTACTACTACTTTGGCTTATAGAAAGGAGTCTGAAGCACCAAAGAAAGGGATCAATCTTTCATTAAGCAAATTATCAACATTAGTTCATTAGTTTAGCTTTTATATAGTTTTCTGTTTTTGTTATTCTCATTATTTTTTTAAAGCTTTGTTTGGATTTTAAGCATGTCTAGTGAGTAGTTTTCTTTAACTTTTACTAAAGGATACTTGAATCCTTAACTTTTATTATTATGACTTAAGTTTGTGCTTCAATTTAATGCAAGTTTGATTATTTCTTTGTTCTTAAGCATAGTCTTATCTTTATTCAATTTAAATTGGTTGTTAACTTGATTAAACATTGGTTAAGTAATTGGTTTTGAGTTGATTATTGATATGCATGTTCTTGGGTTAATTTATTTAGGTTGATGCATGATTATAATTTGAATAAGCTATAATTTTGTGTTGATTGAAGTAAATTAAGATTGAGAAAGGTGTAACTAAGAATAGGTGGAAGTTAAATTACTTGAGTAAATTACTTGAGAAAGGATTTAATAGACATCTAGGAGAATTAATTCAGATCTTTATGCTAAGTGTTGAATTTATTTGAATAAGAGAATTTTAATGCTTGGAATGATAATCTTGAGTAAAGTTATTTGGGTTTATTAATCTGAATTCTTCATAATCACTTGTGTGTTTTTCTTTTGATTAAGTTATAATAATATTGGTTAAGATGGATAGTCCTTTAGTGAAAGTCATTTTTAATATTGATTTTTACCTTAATCACTTGCTTGCTTATGTTTTATCTTTAATTATTTCAACTCTTTTAACTACTTTATTTTATCTTTAGTTTTAAAAGTCTATTTTTATTTTTTAATTTTAATCATCACAACTTTTGGAATTTTTCTTCTTCCTTCTTCACACAAATTTGGTTTTAAAATTAAAATCACTCATACAAACACAAGTTTCCCTTAGGTTCGATATTTTGGGTCATAATTATATTTTCTATATTACTTAGCCGATCTAGTACACTTGCTAAACACCGATCAGCTATAATAAGAAATTTAGTGGAGACAATTGAAGAATTTCAATTTGGAGAAAATTGTCAAGTGAAAAAAAAGGAAAAAAAAGCCAAAGGAAAAAGGCAAAGAGAAGGAGAATTAAGAGATTTCAAACACATTTGAGGTTAATGGATACAATTACCATCTTATTTCATTATGTTTAGGTTATTTACTTAGTGAAAATGGCATGAAATGCATGTGTAAAATTAAGTTATGGATAAATTAATGGTATTAAGTATTATGTACATCATATTACATGAAATCGATATGAAATGCTTAAAATTAACTAGTGGTCGGTTCATGAACATTAGAAAATCTTAATGTATTTTGATGAATCTTTCGTAAAAATGCATGATTTAGTCATTTAAACATGAATTGAACCTAAATTTGATAAAAAGACCATGAATGGCATATGGAACAAGCTTGGCCAAATGATGATCATGTGTGAAATCATGACTATTTGATGTAAAATGGCAAATGGAGGCATGAAATAACTAAATGAACATGAAATAATGATATAGTATGATGAAACATTATGCATAGAAGAAATGTTATGGTGGCCGAATGGGGTACATAGTTTCAAAGGCTTATTTCAACCAAATTTATGACGATAAATGATGAAAATTGGAATATGTGATGAAAATATTATGAAATGTACAAATTAGGAATAATACATATTGTGAAACCTAATAAACATGTGGAAAAAAGCATTATGTAATAACAATTTTATTTGTTCTTGGTAACTAGTGATTAAATAAGAAGTATATGATATAATTGGCTAGCTATAGGGACTTCACATGGAATTAGAGATTTAAAATATTTTGTTGGTCGAAGTGTTGATCACCCCAAATGAGCACTTCGATAGGATATGAATAATTGAATAGTTATCGGAGCATTGATCACTTCGATATATATAGGGCTATTGGAATTCTCGTCCCACATATCCGGTTTTAGGGTTTTCACCGGTTGCTATTAGTGGCAAATATTTAAATTAATGATAAAAAAGGACAAACATGTAAATAGGTGATAACGAATGGCAAAAAAATGTAAATAAAAAATAAAAGATTGCAAAAATGTAAATAAGCGAATAAGTAGTGGAAAATATGGAATTAGTCAAAATTAGTGTAATCCGGATAAATGGATGAAAATATGATAAATATAGAAAAAGAAAAAAGGGACTAAATGGTAATTTTATGCACAATTAGAAAAAAGAAAGGTTAAATGTGTAATTTAGCAATGAAAGAGGATTAAAGTGTAACTAAGTGAGAAAGGATAATAAAAATGTGAATAAAATATGAGAAAATGTGAAAAGAATAGTTAAGTGAATAATAGTGGCAAATATGTAAATAAGTGAAAAAAGAATGGCGAAAAAGTAAATAAATGTTAAAATATAGTTAAAATGATAAATGGTAAAAAGAGGATGGAAATGAATAAAAGTAAAGTTTATAAGGATCAAATGGTAATTTGCCACTATATAAAGAGTTCATAAGGACTAAAATGTAAATTGAAAGATGAAAATATAATAAATGGTAAAAAAGAGCAAAGAGAGTGAAATTTGTATTGAAATTGGAGATAAATATAATAAGATGATAATTTAGAGACTAAAATGAGAATCTAACATAAAAAGTAGGATTAAGAGATTAAAGTGAAAATAAGTAATGACTAGAGCTAAATAGCAAATTATGACATCGGATATGTACCTTAAGAAAAGAAGTAAAAGAAAATAATCAAAACATGTTTTAATAAATAAAGTATAAATACATGAATTACAAAATAAAAATATAGTAATAGTTAATAAGAAAAATGAATATTGGTAATTAACTATTTTATGTACAATGAAATTTTGTGTAGTATATCTACTACTAAGCAATTTAGTTGTTTAGTGTATGATTTTGTTTAACTGCGTATATGGGACATACGGCTGGAGCAAAAAGAATTGATTGGCATATATAATACAAGTTGATAAAGAACTTTGGGCCTAAATTGTACTTGAACCATTTCAAGATAATACGGAGATTTATAAATTTTCGAATTGTACCGTATCGTATTTGGGCCTATATATATATATATATATATATATATATATATGGGTGTTTACGGTACTATACAATTATAAAATTTACAAATCTCCGTATTGTCTTAAAATTTCGAATATTTTAAAAATCAAGTATTGGTATTGTCTTGAAGATTTGGGATAATTCAGTACATTTCTAAAAAAAATTGAAACAATTAGGTACTATTTTTTGGTTCTTTCGTTACTAAATAATGTAGTATAATACAATCTAGTACTTCGGATAATTAAATATTTTTAAAATTTTACGAAATAAATTCACACAATAATAAATACAAATATAATTAAAATATCTTAATAAGTATAATTAAAATTTAAGTCAAAATACATTACTTAAAAATTAACATTTGATAGTCTTCCTCTGTATTATGCTGACACTGATTTTAAAATCTTAAGTACTATCTAAAAAAATAACACAAATAATTAGATCGCCAAAAAATATAAATATTAAATAGAAAATTTTAAAAAAAATTATGCTAATATAATAATTATCCGATTTAAAATTTTCAAATTCTTCAGTTGATGCCTTTGAAGCCAAAAGTGTAGTCGATCTCTACAAGTTTTGGCAACAAATGAGAACCTCAACTGTAATTGGAGTTAAAGAACTTCTAAATTTGTCTGAAGTCCTTCCTCCAGTGCTAAAAGCTGATTCAGAAGCTACAGTCGAGCACTAAAAAGCTAAGACATATCTAGCAACCTTAGCCAAAATTGGATAATTTGGCTCATTTATCTTTCACCAACTCAAAATGTTAAAATTAGGAGAATTTTTTACTAATTTTTCAATCAAATAAAAATCCAAATCTCCTTGAAATACAACTTGCTCTTTATCTTTATTTTTCAAAAACCATGCATCAACATCATCATCAATTTCATCAGAATTAGGTGGTGGGGCTACAATTTGATTAACATTAACCTCTTACAATTTGTTTGTGTCTTCTATTAGTCTATTCAAAGCAGTTGTTACTTTAGAAACTAATTTCTTTATCTCATGCTCACCATAAAAAAGCTGTGTATTTTGAAACTAGAAATTTCATTTTAAATTTAGTATCCAAGACAACAACTATGAAAAGAATGACATTCATCTTTTTAATCGAACCCTAATACTTATCAAATTTTAACTGCATTTGTTTCTCCATTTCCATTAAAAAATCATCACACTAATTTGAAAAGAATGCAATAAATTCAAAATACGCACAATCTCTAAAAAATACAAGTTGGAAGTTGAATATAATGATACGGATAATTTGCAAGTCACATTATAAAATCTTTTCAGAAAATTTGTGAGAGTTGTGAGTTGTTTCCAATTACTTTCGATCAAATAAATCGGCCCCAACTCATTGAAATACTTACTATCTATATCCTCCAACTTATCAAAAGCTTTTTTGATATCCCAAAGCAATATCTAATATCAAGTACGTTGAATTCCACTTAGTAGTGCAATTTATAATCAAATTCTGTGTGTACATGATATTTACTGTCTCACAAGTTTTTTTTTTAAAATAATCTAACCTTTGAGGACTACTTCTAACGTAGTTGATAACACATTGAACCTTTTTAATAGATTCTTCAACACCAGCACATTTGAGCCCATCTTTCACCGAGCTCTATTGGTTTCTTAATAATGTTACTCAAAATTAAATGTGTATGTAATGTTATGGCTAAATATCTATCTATTTAATGAAGGTTAAAATTGAATTTTCTCTTAATTAAATGTTTTAAATTTGAGTACTAGATGTAAAATATTGTTAAATACTTACGAAATAACAATTTACCTTTTTTTTATAAATTTACGAATTAATGGGATCATCAAATTTTAGATACTATATATATATATATAGATATCTATCGAAAGAGGAACCTAGGGTAATCATTCTCTATGTTAATGTGAAACCAATGCATTGTACAAAGAAGCACTAATTAGATTTGTCTCAACATAGCAAAATAGTGATAACTAGGGTCAATTGAAACAATTAAAGCAAGATAATTTGAGGAAAAAGTGAAAAAAATTGGATGTTAAGTGTCATTCTGGCATTTTGTCGAACATTAGGTGGGCATAATTGATTAAGCCTATATTCATAACATTTTACACAATGAATATGCTCAAATGATAACAACACAAGTATTTTTTTCATATAAAGCATCAAAATGCTATAACAATTTTTCAAATCATTATAAAAAGAAAAAGAAATCATACCACATTTAACCCCAGGTAATCACAAACAAATTAAATTAAGAGACAAATTAAATCAATAGTGGGGTAGTGAAGATGGAAAAGGAAGTATAAATGTATAAAGAAGTAAGAAAGATAAGGAGAACACTTACTTAGTCGTTGAGTTTTGGAGAGACAAAGAATTCAAAGGAAGAGAGAAATGAGAGAAGGCAATAAAGAGAGTAATCGGTAGAAAGGAGGAGAGGTGGAGACCGACAAACCCAAATTTACAGAATGAGGGGCAGTGCGAAGAGGTGGAGCAATAGGAGCGTGATGAAGGTAGAGAGAGGAGGCAGAAAGGGGAAAAGAGTGAAGGTAGAGAAACCTAAACCTAATTTCTTTGTCACCTCAAATAATTCTATTTTCAATATTTTTAAAATTATTAACTACGTAATTCAATTTTTTACTCCTTCCACAAATTCAAAATAAAAAAAATTTCCCCTCTCAAAAATTTTTTAATTTAATTTTTAATCTTAAATTCAGTTTTTTACCATTAGAAAAATAATTTATATTTACTATTATTTATAAATATGAGAGTAAATATAAAATATTTTTTTAAATGACTGTTAATAAAATAATTTATAAAATGAAGTATTTTATAAGCCAATGTTTTTTTTTTGTGTTAAAAGGAGGATAGATATGTTAAAAAACATTAGAAAACAAAATAAAAATATAACTCTCATTGTAATTTAAGAAATCTTTATGTCACTTTTTTATGTATTCCCTAATATTCAAGTTGTTTATCAAACATTTTAAATAGGTACTCTAGTCATCCTATTGGCATAGTTGAATACTTGAATTCAATTGTTATAATGAAAAATAATTAATTGAATTTCATATCACAAAAAATCACGCATTCAGTATAATATTAAATCACTTTATACATTTAGATAATACAATAAATTATTTTATTTTATTTCTAAACTATATAATTAAATTATTAATTTGTATATTTATTTACGCCTTAAGCTAAAAATAAATGAATACTATTTGAGTGATTCTAAAAGAAAATAAAATTAATTAATAATATGATTATGTACTCATATAAGTATATTCAATCATTCATGATAGAAAGGTAAATAAAGTTAATTGATAAGATAATTACATACTTGAAAGATATATGTCATGATATATCACAAGAAGTAAAGATAAATACCTCTCGAAGTGCAAATCCACAAATGTTGAGATCGCTCACTTTTTGCATCACCGATCTAGTTCTCACCCATGCCTCACAAGCCTCGAGATGAAAACTATAAGTCATGAACTAAAAGCCCACCTTAAAAAGTGAAAATACTCGCAGAAACAAATCGGTAGCGTTTCAGTATGAGAGATTTTTCTTACATACCCAAATGCAAAATTTTAACCCTTATGTAGGGCTCTAATTAAGATAAGATTAAATTCCATTAATTGGCATTAAAACAAAATTGGCAGTTACAATAATTTAATTCAGGAAATAATATCTTATTAATATGTCAGTTACCTAATTTAAATCAGTTAACTGCTCATATTAATATACACTAATAATGGTAGATTTTCTAATTAAGAAAAATTCCAATATAAAAGTAATTCCATGTATATCATTTCCTATTCCAATATATTCTCGTTTATATCAGGGCAATTTCTTATCTCGTGAGTTATAGGTGTATTCCAAACTCTTTCATCTCCCACTTGTACATGAAAAAATAATTTCCAGTCATTCTTTCCTATCATATAGGTAGATAGTTTGTTTGACCAGCATACGTTGAGAACACTAGTGCTATATACTTGTTGGGGATATATAGCATCTCGAGATATAAGATCTTTTCATAATAGTATGCCAAACCCTAGATATTTTTCTCACATTTGTTGTTTTATCTCATGATCTCATAAAAACAATTTTTATAAGGACCCGATCATGACCCTAAATGCATTATTGTTAATTAATAAAGTCTATCGTTAATTAAGGCAAAATTTGGATTACTTTGCAATTATCAAGGTTAAGTCTTAAGAGGGGTATTTTGGTAATTTCAGCATGTAAGTATATTAGTTAAATTATAATTAAAGACAAGGATATAATTGAAGTGAATTAGAAAGTCTTGGGGTTAAGTTGAAAGAAATTAAAATAATAGAGGTTTAATTGTGTATAAGGGTATAGTGGGAATTTTTCTTGGTAAGATATTTATCCCACTATAAACTAGGGTTTTGAGGGAGATGGAGATTGGCATTTGAAGGATCTCTCTCTCTCTCTCTCTCTCTATGGTCACAGTTTGGAGAAGGATGCTAGGATTTGGGAGTTAACATGAAAGGTAATGTTTTTCCTTTAAGATACCTTCTTTCTTTTCTTTTAATTTGTGATTTCTTTAGTGATGAGAGATTACAAGATCTTGTTGTCATCATGTGTAAGGAAATGAGAGAGAATCATGTCAATCAAGTGAAAGAGAAGAAAGGAATCAAGTGTAATCGTGGTTAAGCTTGATTTTGAGGTACGGGATTTATTTGGAAAAGTTACTGTACACATTTCCCATCTCATGTTGCATGTGTTTTCTTTAAGAGATTAAGGGTAAATATAGTAGGTGTTGATGATTGTAACATGATTAGTAACTTAAATGATAATATAAGTATGTAGGGAGGTGAGATTTAGGGTTTAATTTTATGTTTGCATAATCAGAATTCTAGGTTTTCCTTCTCTTCTTCCCATGCATGGCCACTCACCATTTTCTTCTTGTTCATGCGTGGTCAAGCATGTGTTTTCTCTTGGGAGCACACGACTACGCGTTGATTTGTCTTTGAGGATGCATGGCCACGTGATGATGTTCTTCTTCTCACATACTGCCACACATGTATTTCTCTTTGGAAGCACACGACAACTCACCGTATTTCTCCTTGATGTGCGCGGCCATGTGTGTGTTTTTCTCTTGGAGACACACGGCCATGTGTGTGCTTTCTCTTTGGAAACTCGTGGCCATGTGATGCTTTCCTTCCTCTTACCCACGGCCACGTGATGTCTATCTTCCCCTTGCACATGGCCAATTATGCTTTTATCTTCGAAAATACATGGCCAACCCTCCTTTCTCTGTATGAAATGCTTGACCAACCATGCTTTACATATATTCTTTCTTTCATTCGAGTATATTCTCACCCCAAGATTTATCCATGTAATTAGATATTGAACACAATATTATGTGGTCCATAAGATCTTGACGAGAGCAAGAATTGAGATAATTGGATTAGTAATCAGTATGAGTGATTGTAAATAGTTATTAAATAGAGATGGATATGTTACTTGATTACTAAGGGAGTAATAGATTAAGAAAGTTTGTTCTAATGCTAAAGTCTATAAAGATATGATTCCGAAAGACATGAATATAACATGAATTATTATAGAAATTAAAAGACATAAAAGCTATTATAATAGGATGAAGATTTATTTAAGCTGTAATTCATCCAAAGTCACCTACAAATGAATAAAGCATGATCGCTTAATATGAAAGTACATGATCGGATGCTAACAAGTGTACTAGATTGGCTAAGTAATATAGAGAAATATAATTATGACCCAAAATATCGAACCTAAGGAAAACTTGTGCTTGTATGTGCTATTTCAATTTCAAAACCAATTTTGTGTGTAAAAGAAGAAGAGAAATCCCAAAGTTGTGATGATTGAGGATTTAAAACTAAAAGCAAACTAAAACAAAATAAAGAGTTAAAATAAATAAAGATCTTATAAAAGCAAGTAAATTGAATGAGGTAAAAAATCAATATTAAAAATAACTTTCACTAAAAGACTATCCACCTTAACAAATATTGCTATGACTTAAACAAAAGAAAACATACAAGTGTTATGGAGAATTCAGTTTAATAAACCTAGATAACTTTATTCAAGATTACCATTCCAAGCATCAAAATTTTCTTATTCAAATAAACTTAACACTTAGCATAGAGAACTGAATTAACTCTCCTAGATGTCTATTAAAGCCTTTCTCAAGAGATTTAACTTCCACCTATTCTTAATTACACTTTTCTCAATCTTAACTTACTCAAATCAACACAAAATTATAACTTATTCAGATTATAATTATGCATTAATCCAAATAAATTAACCTAAGAACATGCAAGTCATTAATCAACTCAAATCAATTAATTAACCAATGCTTAATCAAGTTATCAATCAACTAAAATTTGAGTAAAGACAAGACTATGTTTAAGAACTAAGAAATAATCAACTTGTATTGAATTAAAGAACAAACTCAAGTCATAACAATACAAGTTAAGGATTCAAGTATCCTTTAGCAAAAGTTAAAGAAAACTACTCACAAAACATTCTTATAATTAAAACAAAGCTTGAAGAAAAACAGTGAAAACTAAGTAACGTAAAAATAAACTAAAGAAAGTAATGCTTAATTCTAAGGTTGATCTCCCTTCTCTAGTGTTTTGGACTGCTATTTATAGGGCAAAATCGTAGTAGATTGCCTCTTAAACTCCAAACATAGAATAGGAAGTAAACTCTGCTAAAATAGGAAGCTCAATAAAATCCTTCGCGAAGTGGGAGTCTTCATCACGTGGCCACGCCCTTCCCTTCACTATTTTACACGTGGTCATGTGTTGATTAAGTCTTCCTCACACGTGGTCACGTGTGGAATAGGCTTGTGTCACACGTGGTCACATGTCTCCTTTGGTTTTCTTCAGTTTCCCTTCACGTGGCCATGTCCTCCATGCTTCATCCTTTCACGTGGCCATGGGTATATTTCTTTATTAATTTCACGTGGTCACGTGAAAAGCTTCTGGACTGAACGCTCGTTTTCTCGCCTAAATTTCTCATATTTGCACTTTTGGACCTATTCTTTGCCTTTTTTGCAATTTAAGCCCTTTCATATCAATTTTAACCTGAAAACCAAACAAAACATGGGATTAACCTTAAAAACATAAAGATTTACAATTTAACTCTATTTTAACCTAAATAATACCAAAATAACTAAATAACAAAGCTTCAAACATATCAAAAACTATATATAACTCACACTTATCAAATAACCCACACTTAAACCTTGCTTGCCCTCAAGCAATTTAGAACAAAACCACCTTCAAAACCATCAAACTTGTACAAAGATATGCAATTTCAAAACCAAACTTAGCATTTTAACAAAAGCACTTAATATAATCTCTAAATAGATCAACTTCGAACAAGAGAATATAAGTTAATTTCCTTGAGTGTGTGCAAGACCAAATCATTTTAAGTAATTTTTAAAAATCAAAACATCAACACAATTAGGTAATGAAGTTTAGAATATATGAATGCATAAGCATACAATTGGTTTCGTGTTTGAAACTCTAGAACACAATAGGCCTCTCCTTTAGCATCGGAACCCGAAGGTCATCTCTGCTAAACAACTCAAAACAAGCTTAAAATCACATAGGTCTTTCAAAGGTTATAATGGGGCTAAAGATATGGTTATCAAAGAATGGATAAAAGATCAACAACAAGAATAGCCATTCTAAGACAAAATAGATTACTAAACCCCAATAACTTCAACAATATATATTTTGCTCATTCTTGTCTTACTTTCAAACTTTCTTTTAAGAGATAATATGCCCTTTTATCAAGAACTCACCATAACTTTGTTTCTCCTTGTATTACCCCACACTTAGATTTTTCATAATTGCTAGCTCTTTTGCTTTTTCTTTTCTCAAACTTTCAAAAGCTATTTTTTAAGCTAACAATCACAAGCTAATTTGAATGATCTCAAGGTATACAAGGTAGATTTCTCACTTTAACTCTATCAATGATTCTTGATAAAATTTTCTTTGCTAAACCCAATAGATTTTTAATACTCTCACACATCCATTTAATCCTAAAGTGGCCAATTCCATATGGTGAGATAAAAGCTTTTTGGGTTATATGGTTAAAACATTAGGTGTAACAAGAAAATATTAATGGTACGCATTAAGCATACCTCATTAGGCTCAAAATGACTTAACAAAGGATAATTTCATCAAGGTAGGACAAAAAGTTTTTAAAAAAGTTTATCAAGAAAATTGTTGCCTAGGTCATTTTCTAAGTTGTTTGAGTTGTTCATATGCTTTGAAGGGTGATGAGGAAGGTTCTAGTGCTGTAAATTTCCTTACTTCACTACTTTATTGTATTGATTTTTTCTAGGTTAAAAACTGGTCTAAGTGCTTTCAAGAATTTGGAAACTAACAAATATTTATCAAGCTGAAGATTAAACTATCTAAAGATTTATTAAACAACATAAATGTTCTCTTGCTAAGCAAAGGTTCAAAACATGCATATTCTATATCCAAGTTCAAATTGTTCAAAGTTTTGAAGTCAACCGGGGCAAACTAAGTTCTCATGCAAACTAAGAGAAAAGGTGAGCTACATAAGTCTTCAATACGTTTTACATACTTAAGAAAACAAACAAAACATAAACAAAACAAACTAACGGAAAACAAAACACAAAACACAAAATAACAAAACCTGATTTATGAAAAAGAAAAAGAAAAGTTGAAGACAAACTCCCTGAAAGGAGGCTACCCCTTCCTCAAAATTTTGCTGTCCACAGCAAATGAAGATCTATTCCGGTGGAGGCGGAGGTGGAGGAAACCGCTGCCAAAAGTGGTGGATAAAATGCTCAACAGTCCTATTGCTCGCCATCACCGTATCCTGTAGCATATCCAATCTTCCTTGCATTTGATCTAGCCTAATTTGTTGAGCATCCAAACGGCTAATTAATTGATTAAATGTACCTTCCCATTCAGGTGTTGTAGGTTCATTGATAGGGGAAGATTTATAAGCATTAATGGCACAAAACAATGTAATGGATGATATGGAAACAATAAATAAGAAGCAAGAAGAGTGGATACTTACTTAAAAGTGAGAACCGAACCAAAATACAGCACCAAGTTGAAGTGGTGTGTGTGAATTGTGAAAAACCCTAGTTTAATGGAGAAAATGTGGAAAAGGAAGAGATGATAGGTAGGAGAGAGAAAAAAATGACAAAGAGAGAGAAAATGGTGGTCGGAGATGGTGATGATCGGTGATGAGTGAAAATCCGTGGCTGCGGGTTAATTTTGTGATGGTGAGGTGTGGGCACGGGTGAGAGGAAATAAGATGAAGAAGAAGAAAGAAAAAAAATCATGAAAATGTTTATAAGGCCAGTATTATGGGGCGTGGCCACGCGAAGTTCAAGGGACGAAACACAAGTGGTCACGTGTGCCTTTGTTTATGAAGCATGCGTGGCCACGCGTGGTCCTTCTCTTGGAATCCACGTGGTCACGTGAATTGTAGTGTAAATGGGCAGTGGTTCAACCCGTGGCTACATGATGGCAAAGGGAAAGCCATACGTGGTCACGTGTATGTGCATATTTAAGCTTCACTTGCTTCTTTTGAAACACATATGCATTTTAAGCTTCCTTAAATGTAATTTTTCCATTTTAAGCTTTGAAAACACAAACTCCTTTCTAGTAAAAACATGCCTTCTTTTAAAAACCTTGTTTACTCATTCTTTTCATGAATCAAAACACTCAAACACACAAAATATGAAAACACAAAAAATTACAAAAAAAAAATAAATAAAAGAAAGAAAGATTAGAAGTTCTGAGTTTTTAAAGTCTCCAGCTAGACTTTTCAAACCATTTCTTAGATATCGTGAAGAACCATGGTTGCTTTAGCAACCTCTTGTTGTTCGAGTTGGTATGGTTTGAGCCGATGACCATTGACTATAAATTCACGTCCATCTTTTAAGCTTTTGATCGTCACTACACCAAAGTTACTGCTTGACACCATTTCAGTTTTCCTAGAAACAAACGAAGATGACTATTATATAGTAGCACTAGCATTCCCGAAATAAAATCTTTTACCCTTAAATGCTTGTCACGCCATCGTTTGGTCTTTTCTTTATAAAGCACAACATTGTCATATAACCATTGTTGAATTTCATCGAGTTCATTGATCCTTCGTTGAGGTTGCACTATCAGCTTAAAATTGTCCTCCATGGGTATACGATGTGTGCAATAGCTGGAGCTCATTCCTTTTAAGTCAGATGTTGCCCAATCAATTGGTCTTTTATGCTTCTTGAGGACTTCAATGAGCTTTTGCTCTTCCAAACCTGTCAATAAAGATGAAATAATTATTGGCTCAGCATTATCATTTAAAAATACATATGTCAAATGAGATGAAAGTGTTTTAAGTTTAGAATCTCCCTTAAGAGGGGACAGTTCATCCTCCGTTTCATCATATTCACTGTGCTCTTTTTCCAGATTTTGTACCAACTTCATCTCCTTTGCTTCCAACTCTTCCATTTCCTTGGGATACATTAAACAACTTTGAAGCTCATCATTGAGAATGATTTCCTCTTGTTTTGTGTTGACACATTCTTGAATTTCATCGACAAAATAAATGAACTCTTCAAAATCATACGAGGGGTGTTTTAAAATTTTATCGACATTGAAACTCATTTTCTCCTCGTTGAATCTCAAAGTAACTGTTTGTCCATGAACATCGATTAGTGCTTTTGCTGTGTTTAAGAATGGCCTCCCCACAATTAATGGCACATTCCTATCTTCTTCCATGTCCATGACCATAAAATTAATCGAAAAGATAAAATTTCCGACTTTCACCAATAAGTCCTTAATGATTCCTTTTGACTTCTTTACCAATTTATCCGCCAATTAAAGTGTCATTCGGGTTTCCTTTAGATCACCTAAGTTCAATTTCCAGCAAATTGAATAAGGCATCAAGTTAATACTAGCACACAAATCACATAAAGCATGCCCAACAAAATTGCCTCCTAGTTCACAAGGCAATGTAAAATTACCAAGATCTTCTAATTTCTCAGGAATTTTATTGGTTAATATGGAACTACAATTATCGGATAATTGAACCGTTCCTATGCCTTCTAGCTTTTTCTTATTAGTGCACAATTCCTTCATAAATTTAGCATATTTAGGCATGTGTAGTAAAGCTTCAGCAAATGGTAAATTTATATGTAGCTTCTTAAACATGTCTAAAAATCTACTCAATTGTTCATTTTGTCTTTCTTTTCTAGCTAGAACAGGAAATGATAATTGAGATTCATCAAGAACAGTAGAAATAAGTTTTTCTTTACCTTTACCCTTCTCAACTGTAGGAGGAACTTTTTTATTATTTTCAGAGTTAGAAACACTTACCTCCGTTGTCGGTTCCATCCTTGGGGAAGAATTCTTACCAATTTCAGTCTTCTCTAATCTTTCCGACTCCTTAAGGTGATTGCTTTGGCTTCCTCTTTTGGATTTCTGTCCACATTAAATGGAAATGTCCCTTGAGTACGGTTTGATAGAGAACTAGCAAGTTGTCCCATTTGGTTTTCTAGATTCCTAATGGATGCCTCTTGGTTCCTCATCCAAATATCTTGCGATTTCCATCTAGCATCTTGGCTAGCTAAAATTGAGTTTTGAGAGGCCATGAAATTTGCAATCATTTCTTCAATGTTGGATTTCTTTTCTTGAGGAGGGGGAGGTTGAGGTTTTTGAAAACCGGGTGGTTGGTGGTATGATTGTGATGGGTATTGGGTTGGGTAATGTGATGGAGCTTGGTTTTGATATGGAAGTTGATTATTGGGAGGTTGGTTATGGTTAAATTGAGGTTTAGGATTAGGGTTAGAAGAAGAGCCTTGATTACCTTCCCTCAATGAAAAATTTGGATGCCTTTTCCATCCCGGATTATAAGTGTTTCTATATGGGTTCAAGGTATTTACTTCTTCTACCATACCTTCATTATTCTTCATTCCCAAAGGTCCTGGAATTCCTGCATAAGAATCAACTTCATTAGATAGCATAGAAACATTTTTAGCTTGAAGCTCATTTATTTCTTTTAAATGCCTTTTTTCCATTAATTCTAATTGAGCTTTCAATATAGCTACTTCATCAATATTATGAACTCCCTGTTTCTTTTGAGTTGCTCTAGAGGTTGCCCATTGAGCATCATTGGTAGCCATCTCATCAAGAAGCAAAAATACATCTTCGGGAATTTGGTTTATGAAACTACCATTTGAGGCTGCATCTAGCAAAGATCTTGTTAATGGATGGGCACCTGCATAGAAAATGTGCATTAATTGAAAAAGAGGAACTTCATGATGAGGACAACTTTTTAAAAGTCTTCTAAATCTTTCCCATGCTTCATGGAATGGCTCCTTATAAAATTGCTGGAAATCCCTAATTTGTTTTCTAATGAGGGTAGTCTTAGTAGGTGGAAAGAATTTGCACAGAAATTTTTCTTGCATTTGTTGCCAAGAATGGATGGATTGATTTGGTAGCATTTGTAGCCAATCCCTAGCTTTTTCTATGAGGGTGAATGGGAAGAGTTTCAACCTAATTGCATCAGTCGATACATTAGGAATTTGCACAGTTTCACTAACTTCTAAGAACATATCTAGATATTGTGCAGGATCCTCTATATCTGAACCCGAAAATTTATTTCTTTGTACCATAGTGATGGTAGCGGGTTTAATCTCAAAGGGTTAGTGGTGAGGAATCCTAATAGTTCTATGTTCTTCATTTCACCTAGGAATAGCATAATCCCTAATGGTCCTAGGTCTATACCCATTCCCGGGAGCTTGGTGGGGTATGTTTTGCTCTTCGATCCTAGGTGGTGGATCATTCATAGGTTGTTCTATTTCTGGGTCATTCATGTTGCCTCTTAGCCTTTTAATCCTATGAAATGTCCTTTCAATTTCAGGGTCTAATGGTAGGATGGGGTTGTTTCTCACCATAAACCACTAGTCACCCAAAAAGAAAATAAGAAAATAGATGAAGAAGAGAAGAAAAACACACAAAAATAACTTTAAAATCAAAATAAATAAACAAACGCCAATGTTTTAAAAACTTAACCGGATGCTAGCAAGTGTACTAGATCGGCTAGTAATACAGGGAAATATAGATTAAGACCCCAAAATATCATACCCAAGGGAACATGGATTACTAAGAATAATATCTATGTATGAATTAAATTAATCCGAGATTGTTTCCCAAATGTTTTTGATTTAAAAGCAAAAATTAAACAAAATAAACAATGAAACAAAACAAACGCTAAATTAACATGAATTAAAAACAAAACAATAATTGAAAGTCTCTTGCTAAAAGAACTATCCACCTTAACTTTCATTGTAATGACTTAAATTCAATATAAACACCAGTGATTATGGAAAAACTAGTAATAAAGCAAGATATCTTTATTCAAGTATATCATTCTTAGTGTTAAACTCATAGACAAATCTAATACTTAGCATGAAAATTTAGTTTTAACTTCCTAAATTTTTATTGAAGCCTTTCTCAAGTGATTCAACTCCAATTCATTCTTAGTTCTTCCTCTCTTAGTATTAACCAATAAAATTCACACATAATTATCTCATATTTCGGATAATAATCATGCATAAACATTTAAGAGTTAATCCAAGAATATGCAAATCATTAACTATGTCAAAACCAATTTTCAGTTTTTTATTCAATTGATGTCATGTAAAATGTCTACCTTTTAGTATGTATTTTTCTCTTATTTATGTAGCTAAATATGTAATATTATATGTATTTTTATGTGTTTATGTCCAATTTATGTGTTTATGTTTGTTTTAAGGATAAAATTGGTGAAGTGTGAAGAAAATGAAGAAGCTGGTGAAGTTTAGAAGAAGAAGATCACGAGTCGTGAAAGGTATCACGACTCGGACAAGAAATCACGAGTCGAGCAAGCATTCACGAGTGAGGGCAGTGTAGAAGGGCTTACGAATCGGCACCAAGATCACGAGTAGTGAATGGCTTCACTAGTCGTGAGGGAACTCACGAGTCGTGAATGGCTTCACTAGTCGTGAGGGAACTCACGAGTCGTGAATGGCTTCACTAATCGTGAGGAGGCTCACGAGTCGGACAAGACACCTGTGCTTCCAAACGTTGTTCTCAAGCGACATGATTTTTCAGCCAAGCATCATAACCCTCCATGGCAACTTTTCACATTGACAACCATTATGAAGAGACATGTTTGTAGAGTTTTCCTCTATAAATATGGATGGCATTAATTGAAAAAGAGAATCAATCAATGTTTTAGTTTTTAGAAATATAGTTATTATTTTGGATAAACATTTTTACTTAACTTTTAGTAAATGATTACAAAGGGACAAGCCAAAGGAACATGAGATAGTTTTCTTTCTCTTGTTTGTCTTTAATTCAAATATGTATTTGGCTAGTTTCCTTTGTACATTATAAATATGCACTAGTATTTGTTTAAGACATGTTTATTCTTATTATGCATGAATTATGATTTACATCCATTTGTGTGCTTTGATTTGCTATGTATGATTGGCCAACATATTTGGCATGATAGTCAATTTATTCGCAACGAGAGTTGGAATTCTTTGATGGAAAAACAAATGAATGTACTTGAAGCATTGAATTCCTTTAATTTGACTTAAGGGATTCACTTTAAGGGGTCAAAGAATTGGCATAGAGTTTCATAATTTTTGTTTATCTCTATAATGACATGAGAGTGCTTATAGACTCTAAATGAAAACATCTTTACTGACAACGAGAGTTGCTTTAAAAATCTTGGCTAAATTCTCCAGTCACTTTATTTATACAATTACTAGAACTTGTTCTTAGATGAATTACTATTTCATATTTTTAATGTATGTTCATACCATCATTTAAGTCATCTTTAATCCAAATTAATTTAATATATTCAAAGTAGTTTAGATATTTAGTTAAATGCATGATCTTTATTTTATTCGTTACCTATCCATCTAGTCTTTGTGATTTCAATACAAAATTTACCCCGTTCCCTTTGGAACGATACCCTACTCGCTCTATACGCAGTCTAGTGAGACTAAGGGTTTAAATAAATCCCCATCATCAATAAACCATCAATCAATCTTAACACAATCAAAGATAAGAATATGCTTAAAACCAAGTAATAATCAACTGATATTGAAATTAAGCTCAAAATAAAGTCATAACAATGAAAATATAAGATTTCAAGAATCCATTAGCAAAAGAAGAAAAACTACTTCCTAAACATAATTAAAAAATAAAGACAAAGTTGAAAAGAAAAATAAAAACAACGTAAAATAAACTAAGCTTAATTCTAAGATTAATTCCTAATTCTCTAATTGATCTTAATTGCTTCCTTTGGTGTTAGAGTTGTCTATTTATAGGCAAAATATGTTGTAGAAGCCTTCTAAACTTTCCAAATTGGAGTCAGAGAAGAATCCTTCTTAAATTGGAGAAAATCGGGAATCCTTCGCTTCATAGGAGAGTCTACACGTGGCCACGCCTCTTCCTATGTAAATCATCACGTGGGCATGGGTTGATCTTCCTTTCCTTGTACGTGGCCACGGGTCCTTTCTTATGAATCTTTACATGGTCATGCCTTCTCTTCTTTAAATCATTCACGTAGCCATGGCTTTCCCAATTTCAACACTTCACGTGGCCACGTGTGGATTTCTTCATTGATTTCACGTGGTCACGTGAATTACTTCTGGATTAGACGCTCACTTTCTCGTATCAATTTCTGATATTTGCAATTTTAGCCAAAATCTTCTTGCCTTTTTACAATTAAGTCCTTTTTCTTGCAAAATAACCCTGAAAAACACCAAAATTTACAATTAACTCCAAAAACATAAAATTAATCAATTAAACTCAAATCTAACCTAATTAACTCAATTAAACACCTAAAAATATACTAAAAATACTATATAAATCACCATTATCAGTACACACACACACACACACACACATATATATATACTTTATTATACACAAATTAGATTGAAAGGCTTTAAAACAATAATCCTATAAAGATATGACTTGAAGTCCACTTGAACTCTAATTAGAAGAAGTTACAGGTAATGATGCTAAAATAATTAGGTTTCCAAAATATGTTTTAGTGCCTAATAGCCAGAAACTAAGAAGAGTGAGAAGAAATACAGTAATCACACAAGTTTATGCTATTTGATTAGTCCTTTATAGTATGGTATAAAGTATGTACTAAGCCAAAGCAATTAGTTCTACCCAGATACTATTTTGATAATCCTTTGCAACGACACAAGAGTATTATGATTTAACCTTGTAATGAGAATAATATAGTTGCCATGTTACAGGTAACCTAGTAACTTTAAATGTACATGCTAATTAATGTATTTTACATACAGGTATAAGGTATGTAATATGCCTAAGTGTAAATAATTGGCAATGGTAATGGATTGAAGCAACAAGATCTGATTTTGTTCTTCTATTAATTAGCTATTGCTGCCCAAGAAAACAAGAGATGAAGGAAGAATCCTTTCTCTTGAGAGTTGCGGCACAAAGAGAGAGATTTGTCACTTAGGTTAAAAACTAGAATTAATTAATTTATACCATTAATTTAGGAAAAAGGTAATGCCGAAATTCCCTTGCAATTAGCAATATTTTTAGCCTCCATCACTCTCTAATTAAGTGATTTAAATTAATTCAAATTCTATTAGGTTTGTCAAATTCAAATTGATTTAAATTAACATTAGTTATTTAATCAAAATTAACTACTTCATTAGGGATTAATGATTGCCGAAATTCACTAGGATTATTCCTTGAATTTTCAGTCACCTTATCTCCCATTTAAGTAATTTATTTTGATTCAAATATAATTTAGGATTTAATACTCAATTAACTTAATTAATACAAGATAATTAATTAATTGAAATTAAACCTACTAATGTCGCAAATCCATCTCTCATGGGCCAAGGTCCATTTAGCAATTTTAATACCTATTATCCATATTAATTTGACTTTAAATAAAAGCCCAAATTAATGCCTAATATACTATTTAAATATTTTAAGCCCAATGCTTTGTGTGCGATCCTATAGGTCCATTTAATATTGGCAATGAATTAATAAATTAATTCAAAGACTATATATACTCTCTAGTAAGATATTATAGCATTCTAAGTTAAATGAAAATGCAAATAGCATTTGGTGACCTAATGCAATTTTGCATAGTCCCTTATCCTTAAATATCAGAATTAATATAAGGTATGGAATTAGTCATCCTTATATATATTAATTCATTTCTTGATATTCCAGTGATACTGAACTCTCAGATAAATAATGATTACTCATTATTTCATCTCGGTATAGCCATACACTTCTCAGTTCACTGATCAAGTGGCCGGTGACATTTTCTCTCTTATCGAAAGGGGTAATCCCTTCACTTTTCTCATGCTCTCTAACATGGATCAGTGCATACCCAAGCATACCCATGCTTGTCACCCTGTTACAAGCACGTTAGGTGTATGTCAAAGTACACATTAATTCATAAAGAGTTTCATAGAGATTTTAGGTCTAAAAACTCTGATGCAAAACTTGCACATGAGAAATAATTATGACTTGTACCATGTAGTGTTCTCATGAACATATCGAATCTAGATACCATGTTCTAAACATGTATCTATGATCTCTGATTGACACTTTTGTCCTTATGATCTGTAAGACATAACTCAACTTATTAGAGAGAGCATACTAGTCTTAATTCATTTGTTATTCCCATAACGATGACTGACTAGGGATATTTAGAATGAAGTTTCATTTGTTTCAAGGTCTTACAACTAGGTACCTCACACATGATAACTTAAACTGAAACAACATTCTTGGATAGTTCTATCAATTGATATGTATAGGAATACAATAGATAAAAAATGCCTCATTTATTAAATTAAATGCTTTATAACAATATATTGGGGTTAGGGCTTACACTAACAGAAGCCACATAGCCTCTGTGAATTTGTATCTGGTAATGCAAAACAGTCTCCCTGGAGATCTAAACTAGACTCCTCCCTTTTAGGTGTCAGACTTTTGGTGTCCCCCATACCACAAGGTGGCCAACACCTCCCTGGTCACACCTGTATATTTCCTAAAAGTTGGTGCGAAGAAGTCGGTCCAACCAACATTGGCTAACAACCTATCAGTCTCTTGCAGCAGACTGAAGTCCTCCTAAAATTGCATAGATATGTACTGACTAGCTTTAAACTGAACCTCATCCAAGGCTCTATACCTAATAGCCTGCTCATCAGTCATATATGTTGGCACTGGCTGTGAAGGCTGAGAATGCGATTTCCTGCGAGGCATCTTGAGAAGAGCAGATAGAAAAAAGATAAAAAAAAGTAGAAAATCTAGGCCTTTTAAAGTATGCCTTGCTTCCAGGAGTCTGTGGGTGCAAATAGTTCGAGAATCAGACCCCGGATGGAATAGAAAGGCTTGAAAAACTGTTAAGAGGAAACATTTGCCAAAAAAAATGGAGTTTGAACGGAAACATGAAAGAAACAGCCTTTATATGGCCAAAATCTAGCGAGGGATAGGAAGCTCATCCTTTTCCTGGTGACAGATGGGACGTACATGATGTCCCTTCCCTCAAGTCAAAAAGACCATTTTGCCCTTTGCTTTTATTTTTCTCCTATTTCTCACATTTTAACTCTATTTTCTCCGATTTGTGAACCATTTTTCTCAATTTTTCATTCTATTTCCATATAAAATTAATTTAAAATATTATTAACATTCTTTTTATGGGTTTCAATATTATTTCATAAGATTTACAGACTTTAATTACATTTTATTATAAATAGATACCCAAAAGTCAAAAATACTACCTGAAATTAATTTTTCTTCTGTGGAATATTGATTATTGTGCTCCAGAAATTCTAGATCCTCCAGGCTTGGACATTCAAGTCGTTTGTCTTTTTAAATTACCTGCAAAATGCAAAAAATGGCAAGTGCTTTAATATGTATGTGAAATGTATGGGACATGTAAAAAATGTGACTTTTGGCCTTCTAGAGGTGAGGGACGGGTAACCCGTGGCTCATTCTAAGGTGAGGGACGGTCATGGCTCACCACTTTTTATAATCTTGGATTTTATGCCATTGAATTTTCAACTTCCAAGAAGCTCCTATTAGATAATCTTCTCTCTCTTCTTTTCTTTTCCTTTATTGTCTTTTTTTTTTTGCTTATTTTCTTTCAGTTGTTTATTTTCTCCGTCATTTCTACATTTTAGATTACTCAAAAATCCAATAATCATGACTACTAGACTTATGAATTACACCAGTTACTGAATGATTCAAAAACCTAAGAGGACCCCCTTCTATCTCCTTATTCAAGCTTGAGATTTTTGAGAAGAGTCTCTCCAAATAAGCATCTCCTGTCTGCTACACTTTGATTTTGGGACCCTAGGTTTCACGTGTTTCAGTTTATGCACCAGGAGTTATGTCCTTTACCTGAAGAATTTACTGCCATGGTGGGTGTTAGGTTCGATCTTGATGTCGGACCATGCTTACCTTCTCCCATGGTCACTTATCCCAGAGAGGTGGCCCGTGACATGGGTGTGCTCCCCTCCAAGGCTAGGGGTCTAGTGCCTCATAGGGAGACTTTTCAACTAGAGTGGCTAATAGATGTGTTTACTGATTTTGATGTTGTTTCCACCTTTTGCTTTGGTATGGTACTGCTTTACTACTTTTCTCGATGCCTATTGATGTGCATTGGTAATCCCATAACCATAAATTATGGGTTATTCAATGTTGTTGCTGGTATACATCGGGGGTATAATCCATTTGCCTTGATCGTAGCAGAAAACATCATAGGCTTAAACGACTTTCATCACAGGTTTTTTGCTCAACACCGTTCTTCTTCATTTTTGACTGGTAATTCTTTGCTTCTTCAGGTATATCCTTAGTTTTAAAGGTAGCACACCCCTTGTGGGTTTTCATGCTAGCATTTTTTGTTGAAATACATATCATTTCAAATTTTCACACATTTTCATGTCTTACTTTTGCTTGAGATGAATCCAACTCACCTCAGCGGCTTTTTTTCCAAGTATGGCTTCGTAAAAAGTTACAGCTATTGTCTGAGCCTCCTCCTCGAGTTAGAGCTAAATAGATCTACCCTATGAGGCTCATCACGACTAGGTGTATTCAGCGTGAGTTCTAGTCAGCTCGGGATGCCATGATTGGCTTGGTTGTTCCTTAGAAGCCAATATTATTTTTAGGAGTCCCTGGTTACCTATTACCTTTATGGTCATGGACAGAGAGTCAGGTTGTGTTCCTCTTTACGAACTTTATCGAGCCACCTTTTATGTCTTTGCCCATTCTTTTTGCTAGTTTGGAGGTCGGCCGAATATTATTAGGTGACCTTTAGGCTTTTGTAGAGGCATCCTTACTGCTTACATTGTGACAGAATATCATTAAAGGATTTGGACTTACCTTCCTGTGAGGACCACTATTTCTAATGTGGACGCCTATGATTTCACTACCTCTGACTCTTACAAGCGATGGGTCACTAGTCCAGCTGCTGACAACATGCTTTCTCACTTGAGGCACCTGGATAGAGAGAGAGATACGATACTAATAGATTAGATTAAAAACTTTCATAGATGATGTTTTTGCTTTTATTGAACATATGATAGAAAATGTTACTTTTAAATACTTAGATGAAATTTATGGATACATGCATGGAATTTCATTTCTAATTTCGATAAACATGATTAGTATTTGACTTTTTCACAATGGCAAGTATTATTCCATCTTGAAATGAAACTTTACAAGTATCATAACTCCTGTCATCAATCAACCTTCTTGGGTTTTCTTGATTGATTATTTTCTCTCAGCCTCTAATTTTTGCCCAAGATGTCTTTTTTTTGATTTTCACCCTAGTGAGGCGCCCAATTTTAGCAAGGCCATCATTTTTCGATTTGTGACCCACGAGGCATTTATTCTCTTCTTTTTCTCTTTTAGTCTTTAGCCATGAAACCTTTTCAATCTATCAATGTTCACGGGTTCTCGAAATTCATTGCCATCACTATCTGACGAAATAGCAGAACCTTTGGATAACAACTTCTTAAGCACTAAAGGTCCTTCTTCCGTGGGCTTGAATTAGCCTCGAATGTCTGGAATCCCTGGTCTCATCTGCTTGAACACTAAGTTTCCTTCTTTCAGAGGGTGTTTCCTGACTTTTTTTCCAAATGAATGGGCTAACCTCTTTTGATAAACTTGATTGTGATAGTATGCCCTCATTTTTTCCCATCAAGCAAATTGAGTTGTGATAGTCTCTGCTTAGCCCATTTGGTTTTTGGTATCTCAGCCTCCAAAACTACCCTTAAGGACTAATGCTTAATTTCTGTAGATAATACTGTTTCTATTCCATAAACCAGAGAAAATAGAGTCACTTTTGTTGAAGTTCTAGCTGTGATCCTATAACCCTATAGTGCAAAAGGGTAGCTTATCGATCCAATCTTTGTAAGTCCATACCATTTTGGCTAGAATCCTTTTTACATTCTTATTGGCTGCTTCGACTACTCCATTTGCTTGAGGTTTGTAAGGAGAAGGATGTAGCCCATATCTAATAAGCATTTGTCTAGTTTCATCTGAGAGCTATAGCCAATTGTTTAAGACCACATGATGAGGCAAACCATATATTTACATATTAGGTTTTTCTCAATGAATTTGGTCATATCCCGTGCATCTACCTTTTTTAAAGATTTAGCTTCTACCCACTTAGTGAAGTAATCGATGGTTACTATGATGAATCTATGTCCATTCGAGGCTTGCAGAGGGATCAGTCCCATGATGTCTATTTCCCATGCAGTAAATGGCCATGGTGATGTGAGGTTACACAATTCAGAAACAAGCAAATGTCTCATATCCGTATACTGTTGGCATAGTTCATACTCTTTGACATACTTAGAGTAGTTAGTATCCATCATAAGCCAGGAGAAACCCTACCTCATAATCTTCTTTGCCAAGGCTAACCCGTTCATATGAGCTCTATATACTCTCACATGTACTTCTTTTATTACCTTTTTGGCTTCCATCTCATCTAACCATCTTTATTGAATTCCATCTAGCTGTCTTTTGTAAAGCACTCCTCCTACAGCGATAAACTGAGTTGACAACTTATGAATCATTTTTTGGTACTTTTCAGTTTCTTTCTCAAGAAATACTGATTTCTTTAAGTAAATATGAATATTATAATACCAAGGCTTTCTGTCATCTATCTCATTATCCATGATCTGCTCCTTTTCAAAGCGTGGCCTATCAGAGCTCGAAACTAACACAGGTTTTATAATCACTCCCTTTGGATTGTCCCACATAGACACTAGGGTAGCTAAGGCATCTATCAACTAAATTTTTTCCCTAGGCACATATCCAAAAGTGCAAACCTTGAACTGACTGCTCAAAACATTCAGGTACTTGAGATAAGGTAGCAGGCATTCTTTTTTCACCGACCATGCACCCTTCACTTGGTAAACCACTAGAGATAATCTCTAAACACTTCTACAGACTTTGCCTTTACAACCAGTAGAGCCTTTAACGTGCTCTGCTTCATTGTTCGTGGCCTTGTATCTCAATTTTTTAGCTAATGGCATTTTTTTCTCCCTTCAGGGTAACCAAAATCACTCTTGCTCTTGCTCCTTTATTATTAACAACTCCATTGAAATACATCTGCCAACCTTGCATAGTTATGGCCGTTATATTTTCGTCGAGGAATTCATAGGTCATCTCTTTACCTTCTAGAGGTTGATCAGCTAGGAACTTTACCACTACTCTTCCCTTAATGGTTTTCCTAGTAATGTATTTTATGTCAAATTCTTGCAAGAGGAATAACCATCTTCCCATTTTTCCTAACAGTGAAGGGGTTTCTTGTAGGTATCTAAGAAAATTCTGCTTAGCTACAGCTTGTATCCTATAAGAATGGAAGTAGTGTCTCAACTTCTTATATGCCCATATGACTACCAGATAAATCTTTTTAGCTTTTACATATTTTTCCTCATAAAAGAGGAACTTCTTGCTGAAATAGTATACTGCATAATCAATCCCAAAGTCATCTTCTTATGCCATCATAGCTTCGACTGAACTATTTTCTATTGCTAGGTATAAAACCAAAGGTTTATTGGTCTGAGGTGGTCTCAACACTGGTGGCTGTAGTAAGTACTCCTTGATGGTATCAAATGCTTTCTGACAATCCTCATTCCAAACCATAGGCTGATCTTTCCTGAGTAGCTTGAAGATCAGTTAACAAATTAAAGTTAACTTGGTAATGAAGCTACTTATGTACTGAATTTTTCCTAAGAACACCTTGACTTCTTTTTCTTTATGGGGTACTGACATCTTGTCAGGATCTACCTTTATACCTCTGTTTCTCATGACATGACCTAAAAGCTTACCTGAAGTAACCCCAAAAATGCACTTCTTTTGATTTAGGTGGAGTTTGTACTTGCTAGTCTTTTGAAAGAATTTGTCTAATGCTTCGAAGTGACCTTCCCTAGTAACTAACTTTATCATCATGTCATCTACATACACCTCTACTTGTGAATTGGATCGTCTAAGATCTTAGTGGCCATTCTTTGATAGGTAGCTCTTGCATTTTTAAGTCCAAAAGGCACGACCCGGTACACATATGTCTCCTATTCGGTTATGAAAGTTGTTTTAATCCTATCCACTATTTTGTTTAGAATCTGATTGTACCCTGCATATCCATCCATGAAAGTGTATATAGTACAGGTAGCTACACTATCAACCATAACATCTATGTAAGGCAAAGAAAAGTCATCCTTAGGACAGGCTTTGTTCAGGTCTTTATAATCCATATAAACTCTTACCCTTCCATCTTTCTTTGTTACGGGGACTACATTTGCTAATCACGTGGGGGTACTAAACTTGCACTAAGAATTTAGCCTCTATTTGTTTTCTGACTTCCTCTTTAACTTTTTTGGCTCATTATGGCCTAAGTCTTCTAAGCTTTTGTGACCTAGATATGTCAGAATGGCATGTTCAATGACTTCTCAATCTATCCCTGGCATGTCTTCATAGGTCCAGGTAAATAATTTTTCAATATTCTCTCAAATTTTTCTCTCTCTTCAGGAGTTATATCTAGTGCTAGTAAAATTGTTTTTGGGTTTTCTTTAGTTTTGAGATTAAATAAATATGTGTTTGTTGAGTTATGTCAAATATAAATGCTTTATAATCATGATCATATATATTGAAATAAGAAGAAACATCACACAAGTAAGCAAAATTGTTCATCTCATTAATATAATCAAAAGAGCAAACACTGTTCTCATTAAATAGTTCAGTAACATAAACAACATCAATAAAAGTGTCACTTGATCAGCTTTGGGTGGCTTCTCGACTTGATCTTCTCTTTGCCTTTCAGTTTAGTGGCAAGAAGCTTCTCTGTCATAACTTCTTTTGGTACTACTTTATCCTAGGCTGAATGGTACAGTAGAACTTCCTCATCCTAGAAACCTTTAACTAGTTTAATGATTCCTTGTTCCCAATCGAAGAGATCATTGAATAGCTCAAATCCTAGCTCAACACTTAACATCTGAGGTTTATTCTCCCTACAATGAAGGCATAGGCCTGAAGCTGGCATAAAACTATGAGAAATGTGGAGGATTTCTTCCTTTACTTCCTTCTCCTTACTCTTCTTATTGGAACCTGCAAAGATGATAAGTATGAATTATACTACATTTTCAATGTGTTTTTAATGTGTTTAGCATGTTAATTTAAGGCTAATTTGGTTAATTTCTTATTTAGCACTTTATGAGCATAATTAGTTAATTTGGTATTTTTAGGTGTGTAATTGAAGAAAATTAGAAATTATTATAAGGATAAAAGTGTAATTTTAGCATTTGAAGGCTTTTTATGAAGAAAAATTTCATCATATAGTCCAAAACCTAGTCATTTGGTGGAGTGGATTGATCACTCTATCGAGTAGTCTAAGGAGAAAAAAAGAAAAAGTCTTATTATTAGTCTAGAGAGCAACCAATCGGTGGAGTACACACTCACTCTACCGAGCAGGACAAGGGAAACAGGGCATGAAGAAAATCATTACTCAGTGGAGTGGCATCCTCACTCTACCAAGTCACTCTATAGATCAAGGGCAGAAAAACCTCACTTGATGGAGTGGATTACACACTCTACCGAGTCCAGTTGTTGAATTTGAATAGGACTCTGTCCTTTGCTGGTTGGGAAAGTTTTAGCAGTCAAAATTCTTCTATTCTTGAGCTATTTAAGTAGAAGAAAACACCAGTGGAAGGAGGATGATTTATTTTACCAATTAAAAAGCTTTAGTTTTGTTTAAGTTTTGCATATAGGGTTAGATACTATAACTGAAGACTTTGTGAGGAATTCAAGGGCAGTGGAAATTCTAAGTGTTTGTATCATTTTCGTTTATTTATTTTCATCAATGTTTAAGATGAACTGTGAGTAGTTCTTTTACTTTTGCTAAAGGATACTTGAATCCTTAAACTCTTATTGTAATGAATTAGTTGTGCTTTTGTTTAATACAAGTTGATTATTTCTTAGTTTTCTGCAACTTCGTATCTAAAGATTGTGTTAAAATCAATTATTAACTTATTTGATTAATAGTTGGTAATTAATTTATATATGATCTGTGCTATGTATGCTTTTGGTTTGGTTCATCAATATTTATGCATGATTGTTTTCTGAATTAGAGGTAGTTGTGTGTTAATACAGATAAATTAAAATTGAGAAAAATTGAACTAAGAATAGATTGAAGTTAACTTTGCTTGAAAAAGAGTTTAATGGATAGGAGTTCAAAACTAGAATCTTATGTTATGTGTCAAATTATTCTGAACAAAAAAGTTTAATACATAGATTAATAGTCTAAATAAGCTATTTGGCTTTATATCACTAGTTTTCATAATCACTTGTATTCCTTTTAGTCGAGTCATTATAATATTAGTTAAGGTGGGTAGTCCTTTAGCATAAGCTGTTTTGATTATTGATTTTTACCAATTTACATTACTTACTTTGTTTAAGTTTGGAATTCTCTGTTTAAATCTTTGTATTAATTATTTTGACTTTATTAGTTATTAAGTTACTGTTTTTAGTTCGTTAATTCTTCATCATCACAAAATTTGGGATTTCTTTTACTATTGGCATACAATGCTCATTCTAAAATCAAAAACAAGTTCCATTTACACATTTTCCCTAGGGTACGATATTCAGGGTTTTAATCTTGTTTTCCTATATTACTAACCGATCTAGTACACTTGCTAAATACCAGTCAAGTTTTTAGCACCATTGCCGAAAAAACATTGGCATTTGTTTTTAGATTTGAAATTAAATTTTGTGTGTCTTTCTTCTTCTTTCTTATTTCTCATTCTTTATTAATTGTATTCTTTTATTCTTTACAGGTGTCAATAGTTTATGGTAGAGGCAATCCAATTTTGCTTATTGACCCTAAAAATTGAGAGGACATTTCACAAGATTAGGAGATTAAGGCAAATAGATATGAATTTGGAAGAGCGGGAATGTAACAATCTTAATAAACTTAATAATCACCCTTCCCATAACCCACCTATAGCTAATCCACCTTTGATAGAGGAGTAAGGGATGAATAACCAAGCTCAAGGGAATGGGTTTAAGCCAAGAACCATTAGAGATTATGCTATCCCTAGGTGGAATGAGGATCATAGAACCATTAGGATACCTCATAATCAACACTTTGAGATAAAACCCACTACCATCACCATGTTCCAAAAGAATCAATTTTCTAGATTAGAGATAGAAGACCCTGCTCAGTATTTAGATATCTTTTTAGAAATTAGTGATATTTTTCAAATACCAAATGTATCTATGGATGCAATTAGGCTTAAGTTATTCCCTTTTACTTTGGTAAGCCAAGGGACTAGTTGCAAATGCCACCAAGTCAATCCATTCAATCATGGCAACAAATGCAAGAAAAATTTTTATGCTACTTCTTTCCTCCTACCAAAACAACTAGTATTAGGAACAACGTCTATAATTTTCATCAATTATATGAGGAACCATTCCATAAGACTTGGGAAAGATTTAGGAGACTCTTAAAGAGTTGTCCACATTATGAAATTGTTGTGCATCAACTAATGTCTATTTTCTATGTAGGTATGAATCTATTTACAAGATCTCTTCTAGGTACAGCTTCAAATGGAATTTTTATGAATAAGATCCCTAAAAAAGCTTTCCTACTCTTAGATGAGATGGCCACTAATGATGCTTAACGGATAAGTGTAAAGTCCACATAGAAGAAGCAAGTTGTACATAGTGTGGATGAGGTAGCTATGCAAATGGCATAAATAGATTCATTAAAAAAACAGGTAAGTGGTTTACAAGTTAAAAATGCATCATCTATATCTCAATCATGTAACACTTATACTGGGACATATGTAGCACCTGAAATTAAGAGTGAGGAGAGTTTAGGTACATTAGTGGAATAAGTGAATACATTGAACCCTTATAGTAATACTTATAATCTTTGGTGGAGAAATCACACTAATTTTTCATGGAGAAAAGGCAATCATGCATCTACATATAATAATAAATCTAGGGTTCCCTCTAATCAAAATTTATCTCCCTATAGCAACAACCACCCACCTCACCAAACTCAAGCCCAACCACACTACCCATCCACATATCAAGCACCGTTATATCAACCCTTAGGTTTTTAAGCTCGACCTCAACCCACATAGGATAGAAAGCCCAATTTAGAGGAAATATTTGCTAGCTTTATAACCACCCAGTCCTCATTTATGGCTGGTCAAAATGCTAAGTGGAAATCAAAAGATATTTAGATGAGAAATCAAGATGCCTTAATTAGGAACTTAGAAACTCAAGTAGGGCAACTTGCAAATTCTATCTCAAATAGGACACATGGCACTTTTCCATCTATCGTGGATAGGAACCTAAAGGAAAAGACAAAGGAAATTACCTAGAGAAGTGAAACAGAGTTGAAATAAGCTAAAAATGGTAAGAAGTCTTCAGATTTAATGGAAACAACAACAGAGGTAAGTCTTTCTTAACCTAAAATTATTAATGACATGCCTACTATTGTTGAAAAAAGTAAAGGTAAGGAAAGACTTATTTCTACTGTGCTTGATGAATCTAAGTTGCCTTATCCATCTCTAGCTAGGAAGAAAAAATACAATGAATAGTTAACTAGGTTCTTAAACATGTCTAAAAAGTTGCATGTAAATTTACTATTTGCTGAAACTTTATTGCAAATGCCTAAATATGCTAAGTTTATGAAGAATTATATTCAAATAAAAAAAAGCTAGAGGGTGTAGGAAAGGTCCAATTATCTGAAAATTGTAATGCAATTTTAATGAACAAAATTCCTAAAAAATTAGAGGATCCTGTTATTTTTACTTTACCATGTGAGTTAGGAGAAAATTTTGTTGGACATAAATTATGTAATTTGGGTGCGAGTTTTAATTTAATTCCCTATTTAATTTGTAGGAAATTAAATTTAGGTGATATCAAGAAAATTCAAATGACACTATAGTTGGCAGATAGATCGGTAAAAAGGTCAAAGGGTATAATAAAGGACTTATTGGTGAAGGTTGGAAATTTAATATTTTCGATTGATTTTATGGTGATAGATATGGAGGAGGACCATAAGGTGCTATTATGTAACGTCCCAAAACACAGATCGGTAACAAATAATGCAAATTAAATTAAATTTGCGTAACAAATAAGGAAATTAAAGTAAATAAAAGTATATGAAGGAATAATAATAATAATAATAATAATAATAATAATAATAATAATAATAATAATAATAATAATAATAATAATAATAATAATAATAATAATAATAATAATAATAAGAACAACAACAACAAACAAGATTTTAATATAAATAATTGTTATGGAAAAAAATAAATAAATAAAGAAAAGAAAAGAAATAGAGGGTTCCTAGAATCCTCTAGATTAAAAACCCTATGGCCACGGATTAAAAAAAAGAAAAATAAAGGGGAGAACGGGGGACAGAAAAGAAAAAAAAGAAGGAAAAAAAAGGAGATAGACTGGCGCTGGCGACCACCAAAAAACTCCAACGTTGGTACTGCACCGACAGCTAGGCTTAGCTGGTCTCCTATCCATCGGGATGAAGGAAGGAGAGAGGGGATGGGAGGCGTTGGCGAGGAGCAACGCTAGCGACTGCTGCCAGCCACGTCGCCTCCTCTCTGTGATGGCGCCTCTCCGGTGAGCCTTTGGTGACCGGTGATCGGAGCTAGGTCTAAGATCAGTGAGTACTCTATTAATTTTGGATTTAAATTAATTTATTAAGATGTTATATGCATGATAGCAATACAAAAAAATAATTATTATCAAGTTTTGTCTAGCATATGCAGTTGAGAATACTACCGCCCTTAGAGGCTAGTAAGCTTCAAACAATCACATATTAGTTAGGGTCAGATGCGGTTATCGATGGTTAAAATGCTTATTTCTGGTCTAGATTTGGTCAAATATCCTAAGAAAATCGTAACCATATCGTTGAATGCAGGCTATCGTATGTAGGATCTAGGAACCTGCTTATTAAATTCAAATGACTACTGGAAAGACACATAAAATTGAGAGAAAACCATATGAATTTTTAAAAATTTCAAAGTACATATATTTGAATCAAAATTAATCAAGTAACCATGCATGTCTAGCAACCAAACCTATTATTAACAATATGTATGTATTTCATTTCAAAGGAACCTTTAGAGGATATTTTTATATAACAGCATTCCAAATTCAGTGACATGTACATCAACTGGAAAAAATGCATATCCAAAGGTGCCCCCAATTCTAATTCCAATTTCCATATTTTTATGCAAACATTTACACATTTTGAGATGTAATATTTAAAACAGATAATTACTTCCCCTTTTTCAACTTCTCCAGATATGAAATTATGAATTAATATAAATTATTTTTCAATGGAATTTTGAAATATACTTTTATACTGTGAAATTAAAATAGGAAGCATAGAGTTAAAAGGGTTATAAATTAAATAGTAGAGTTGATTAGCCTAATTAACTGGTGGAATTAATATTGCCTTAAGTGCTTCATTGGGTCACGTTTGTTTAATTTTACTGTCTAAGTGCTTTATTATCAATTCCTTGAAATTAGATAAATAGCTTTGTGGATTTGTGATTAAATAATATAGTGAGTAAAAGTTGAAGGATGATTGGTTATTAATTGATTAACTAATAAAATAAACAAAATGTTAAATCTTTAATTTACCTAATATATGAGTATGATGAGTATGATGGAATGTATTATATATATACACGTATGTCCTGGATAAAAGTAAAGGTGAAAAAGTGTTTATCAAATTGACTTATGGTTATGACAAATGTGGATAATCAGTCATGCAGGGAAAAGTAGAATGTACTTTAATTATTTAGAATATTTATGGGAAATTGTTTTATAAGTATTAGAAAAAAAGGATGCCTAAAATCTTGTGTATATACAATACGGTTGTGAACTGCGCTTTATGGCACATATTGGAAAGAGGGATTAGATGTTAAATTTTGGGAATATCATTAATTCGTTATGAGTTATATTGAAGTGCATGTTGATCGTAATTTAGAAATTTTGTGAATACTTAGTTGTTCAGTTTTATAAGCATTATTCTATATATATATATATATATATATATATATATATATATATATTAACGAGATAGGGACGCAGGATCATGCCAAGTGATCTGGACCTAGGGACACAGGGTTACTGCAAGTAATCTGGTCCTATGAGTATTTAGTTTCATAAGTATACCATGAGATAGGGACGCAGGGTCACGTTAAGTGATCTGGTCCCAGGGATGCAGGGTTACGCCAAGTAATTTGATCCCATGAGTATTTAATTCCATGATTTCACCACGAGATATGTTGATTATATATGTATGATTAATTTGAGTAACCGGTATCGTACCTCGAGTTGTATAGACCCTCCAGTACATAGAAATTTGTTATTTGTAAAAGTAATAGAGTAAATTTTTGAACATGACATTCAAGCTAAATTAAGCAAGACGGTATGAATGAGTAAGGCTTTTATGAAATCAATAAAATAAGCATAATAAATGTGTTATTTATATTATTAAATAACTTTCCATTTAATGTTAGGTAAATATACATTAATACTAAACCGTATTTAAAGGAATATATGAGATTTTGAAATTGAAGAACTACGTGGTTCTGATTCCCTAAATGGGATACGTAGGAAGCTTGAGAATTGGCATCTCAAGTTCGAACCAAATTGTATTAACAAGACTGTATATTGACTTGTGCACAGGATTGTGATGAAACAAATCTCATATATATATATATATATATATGCTTATGAGTAAATGTCTATAATTATAGTAAATTAAGTTTTATTTTGAGGATTGATTATATAAATTACCACTGAGTAATAGAGGTATATTAAACATGTTATGTTTTATCTTAAATTAAGATTGAGTTTTAAAATATCGGAGGAAGGGAAAATATTTTGTGTAGGAGTTTGATTAAGGTTGTGAAACTCGATGATTGATTTTAGAAGTTTTGTTTTGAAATTTTGTCTCCAGGAAGATGTTAATATTTAGGGGAGATTTTGCCAAAATTTTTTGTAAAATTTAGAGTAAAGAATTTAGAAGTTAATAAGTTAAGCATAAATTATATTGATTTAGTGATATACAAATCAAAAATCAATTTGTGACATCCGTATCTTCTTTGCTTATCAAACCAGGTATAGGGTGTTACACATTGATAGTGGAAAGACCATGTTTGAACACATCAAAGGCACTAATTGATGTATATAGATAAATAGTTACTTTGAGGTTTAATGAGGAAGATATGATCTTTAATGTGAATGAGGTGATAAAGCACCCGTCCTATGGCTTTGAAGAATCCATTTTCTTTATGGATAGTGTTCAAGAATGTTTGGAGGAGAAACAAGAGGAAATTTTGTCAGGTGATAAACTGCAAGATTGTTTGATGCATTCAAAGACCTAGGAGGAAGCTAGAAAGGAAGAAAAAGAGCTGATAGAGGAGCTGGAAAAAAAGCACAATGAGGAAGGAACAAATGAGGATGAGTTATCCCCTCCTTGAGAGAAAACAAATTTGAACCTAAAACTCTTCTTTCACATTTAAAATATGTATTTTTAGAAGATAATGCTAAATCAATAATTATTTTTTCACTGTTGATAGATTTGAAAGAAGAGATACTTGTGGAAGTATTAAAGAAGCATAAAGGAGCAATCGTTTGGGAGACATATGACTTGAAGAAAATTAATCTCAATTATTGCACACTGGATACCTATGGAGAGTAACTTCAATTCGATGGTACGACCCCAAAGGAGACTCAATTCAGCTATGCAAAAAGTAGTGAAGAAGGAGGTACTTAAACTGTTGGATGCAGGTATTATTAATTTTATAGGACCATTTCTAAATTCATGTGAATTTGAGTATATCCTAATTGCTGTGGATTATATGAGTAAATTAGTAGAAGCAGTAGCCACTAGGATATGTGATGCTAGAATGGTGCTTAAATTTCTTAGAAGGAATATTTTTAATAGGTTTAAGGCACTAAGGGCTATTATAAGTGATGGAGGCAAGCATTTTATCAACCATCAATTCAAAACATTGCATATAAAATTCAGTGTCAAGCATAAAATAACAACCCCATACATCCATAAGCAAATGGACAAGTGAAAGTGTCTAATAGTGAGTTCAAATCAATCTTTGAGAAAATAGTCAATAATGCTAGAAAAAATTGGTCTCAGGAGTTAGACAAGGCTTTCTGGGCCTATAGAATTGCATATGAGACCCCTATAGGCATGTCTCCATTTAGGCTTATTTTTGAAAAAGTGTGTCATTTGCTGGTCGAATTAGAGCATAAGGCATATTGGGCAACAAAACTGCTTAACTTTGATTTAAGATGTGTAGTAGAAAAAAGAAGTCTATAGCTTAATAAACTCACTAAGTTTTGATAGTGGTTGTATGACAATGTAGCACTGTATAAAGAGAGGACAAAATGTTGGCATGAAAAGAGGTTAAGTTTGAAGGAATTTGCTCCCGAAATGCTAATCTTATTGTATAATAGACGATTGCGGTTGTTTTCAGGTAAGCTGAAATCCAGATGGCTTGGGCCATATGAAGTATTTTCCAGCAATGAATTTAGAGTGGTGACCATTAAGAGTTCAAAGGACAAACATGAATATAAAGTCAATGGGCACAGATTGAAACCTTATCGTGTTGGATAAGTGAAGGTTGCTAAAGAAACCATGACTTTTCGAGACTATTAGCAAGGTTCTAAAAGTCTAGTTTAGGACTTGCTAAACTCAAAACTACACTCCTTCCCTATCTCTTTTTGTGTGTTACTTGGTTTTGTTCTGTAGTTTTTATTCTGTACTGATAGTTTGTATGATTTAGTTTGATTTTGGTTAGTTTGTGTTTTGTGTTGTAATGTGTGTTTGTTTTTTATTTTGTGCTTAAGTGTTTCATGTAGTGCAACGTGATGGGAGAATAGCTAAAGTTATTTTATCAGCAGTAATTTTTATGATTTATGTGCAGTCTAAGCATGTTCAATGAAGAGGCATTTTAATTTGTTTGTGCATATAAGATTAATTTTTGTTAATAGTTTCAAATTACAGTACAAGAAAATTCAGAAATAGCACTGGAAAATTAGCAATGGAATTTATTTTCATTGCTAATTAGCAACGAAAATCAAATTCCATTGCTAAAATCGGTGGAAGTTTTTAGCTTTAACAACGGAAATGAAAATTGTTGTCTTCCATTGTTAAAAATGGAGGGAACTATTAGCCCTAAAATTTTAGGATAGAATTTAGCAACAAAATTGTATTTCCATTGCTAAATAAAGTGCTAGCAAAATACAAAAAAAAAATTGCAACAAAAATCACCAACGGAAACAAATTATGTTGCTAATTTAGCAACGAAATGTGTTTTCCGTTGCTAAATTACCAACATAATTTTTTTTCATTGCTAAAGTAGCAACAAAATAATTTTCGGTTGCTAAAATAGCAACATAATGTATAAACATGCCCAAATTTTTTTCTCTTTTCATTTTTTCCTCCTCCTTCTCTCCCTTCTGGCTGTCATGCTTCTCCCTCCCGCGTAGCATTTCCTTCAGTTGCAAGTTCACTCGCTCATGGTACTCTCTCCCTCTATCTCTCTCTATTTCTTTTTATAAATTTCTTGTATTTTTCTTTATCTTCTTCTGATACCTAAAATTTTTTTGAACTTCATTTTTGTATTTTGAAAAATAGCTTAACATTGTTGTATGTTCTTGTTTTGATGTAGGAATAGTGGATTTGAGACATTTAGGAAAAGCATTTTTTAGGTAAGTTATAGACCTGGTAGATTTTAGAAAGGACCTTGCTAAATTACTCAAATTGAGTAACTTAAATGTACACTTGAAGAAAATGTATTTTTTAGCTTGACTAACATACCCTCAAGCAACTTAGCCATTCATTTAAATGAAGGGGGTTATTGTTCTTGGGCTTCTCAACTTATTCTTGGGAAAGCAAAATCTTTTTAAGCTTATTGGAAAACAAAAAATAGCGGACGTCCTCTACCACATGCTTATATGTGGTATTCACTTTTTGGCCAAAGTGAATACAATCGATTAAAATTTTATTTTTCCTCTAATTGTTTAATTCTATTTTACCCAAATTGAACATACTGCATTAATTTTTTTTCAAATTAAATATCTTGAATTTACTTTTACCCAAATTTAATGCAGTGGATTCACTTTTGCCTAAAAAATAAACTGAATTTACTCTAATAAAATAAATGTATTGTATTTACTTTTACCTAAACTGAATAAATTGTATTTAATTATTCAAATTAAACTCAAATTCATTCTTATTTTAATTGAAATTATATTTTTAAACTTAATTTCAATTTGATTTAATCAACTAATTCGATTTTAATTGAAAACTATAATAATTTATTTCAAATAAAAATGAGTTGAAAAAAAAATATATATATATATAGTCAATTGCACCTAAAAAAGAATTGATCAAGTAATATATTTTGATTATCAATATTACAATGTAAATTTAATTTTTTAGGCACATGAATGACACCTCTTCTATTCAAAAATAATTTTTGAAATTCTCGTAGGTTAAAGATTTTAACTGAATTTGCTCCAATTTGATAGGGATTATAAAAGGCTACTTCCTTAAATAGTCAATTTTAAAATTTTTTAGTTAACCTTGCTGTTAATGCTCGAGTTTACAATTTAGTTGATGAAAAATAATCATACTTAAAATTTCACTAGATGGATAGACAAATTTTCTTTAATTTTGCTATTTAATAGGAAAAATTAATTTTTTAAATGAAATTATAGTTTATTGTTATATTTTAAGTTTCTAAATTATTTTAATCTTTTCAATTTTTATTTTTTCAGCTGTAAAAAAATATATAAGTAATCATCTATTGTAGACACAATTTATGGATGAAGTTTATCAGTGTAAAGAATACAGAAAATTTGATTTTTCATATGTTGTATTATGATTTGAAACTGAATATATCGAATTATCTAAACTGATTATATTGTAGAATGAAATCTGAATTAAGGAAATTCAGTTTTTCATACTTTGTATTATGATTTAAAACTGAATACATCAAATTATCTATACTGATTTTGTTGTAAAGTGAAATCTGAATTAAGTGTATTTTGATAACTGAATAGAATGGGTTCCATTTAAGATTTAATGAGAAAACTGAATACACTTTATTTGCAATAGGGAAAGAGAATAATATTTTTTTTTGAAAACTAATCACTAATACATTTAAATAAAAAGTTAATGTGTGTTTTTGAAATGAATTACATTATTATATTTTGAGATTCGAAATTATCTTAATCTTCTCAATAGATGCTATAATGATTTATTGATAATATTTAAGAAAAAAATAAACCACTAAATATTTGGATTAAAAATACCAAACTACAAATTGTAAGTAATAAAATATTTTAATTTAATAACTACTTAATGTTATTAATTTATATTTTTTATTCACATAAATGCAATAGAAATAAAATGTTACAAGATACTCAAATAATTAGCAGGACTTATCTTGAATTAATTATTGATATGATGAGAAAATTTTTTGTTTTTTTATATATTATGAAAATAAATTAGTTATACTGATTGAAAATTTGATAGATAATTGATGAAATTATTTATTTACTATCATAAAAAAATATTTTAATTTGCACAAATAAAATAGCATTTTAAATTTTTTAAATTGACAGAATTCATTTTTTTAAAGTGAATAAATTGTATATAGTTATCAGAACACATAATATCCAGCTAGTAGAAATTGAATTCATTAAATTCAGCTTTCACTATATTAACTTTCATCGGCGAAAAAAGTAACTGATAAACTGAAGTTTTAGAATTTTATCCAAACGAACCAAACCAAAATTATAGGATAACAGAACGAAAACTGAAAAAATTTTTTGGGCAATTTGGTTCGCTTAACCATAAAACCGAAAATAAAAAATTATGAATATATAAAACGGCGTCGTTAAAATGTTGCATTTTGAACAAATATACAAAACAACGTCGTTGCTTTCGGTTTGCTTTGGATTTTTAATTTTAATTATATTTTGCTCACCTGGATAACAATCGAGATAGTGAAACAAAGAAAAAATAAAACATTTAAGTTTGAACAAAGTGAATGTAGTGTATTAAATTTTACGAGTTCATAATATTTGATTCGCTTAAATTGAATATAGTAAATTTAGTTTTCAATTTACAGTTTAATTCGTTATCAGAGTACAACGTATTCAGTTTCAACAGAACGAATAGAGTGTAGTCAGTTTTCAGAATACAGTCTTATCATTTTATTGGAGACTTAGTAGTAAGTTTCTGAATTCAATTTTGCCATGCAATTGAGTTTAATGGGATGCTTATTTTTTCTTGGGAATCTAAACTTGAAGTGACAGTCAAAAACTTTTTAAGTCATACTATCCTAGAGTCTTAAGAATTCAGCTAGTAAAAAACATAGGGTAGATAAAGTTACTCATACATTGGGCGCCATTGAGGCATTATTGATCAATATACAAATGCAAATGCTCAGCAAATTGTAATTTTTGATTATTCTTCCAATACTAACGTAAACCATTAATCTCATCCTTCAACAAAAATCTGAAATACATTGATGATCTCCATAGCTGAGCATCCTACATCATCATATGTTGAAAATGGTAATTTACTTGGTGAGTTATTTGGAATGGATGAAGATGATAGTTTGTTAAACGATGATAGTAATTTAGATAGGGAAATTTGTGCAGTGAACAGCGAAACTGAAAGTGAAATCATTTTGACTATCCCGTTGAGGAAGGTCCTAGTATGGGAATATTTTTTTCAAATGTAGATAATTTATTTAAATTTTACAAAGAGTATTCGAGGGTAAAAGGGTATAGTATTTTTACGAAATTAGCTTCGAAGTGTAATGGAGAGTATCACAAATATCTAACCCTTAGTTGTGATAAGGAAAGAAAATCTCAAGCTCGAGGCGCGTCTAAAAAGCTTAATTGTCCTGCAAAATTGAATGCTATTTTAAGGGATAATGGAATGTGGGAGATTTAATCTGTTGTTTCAACACACAATCACGAATTGTTTCCTGCCATGGCAAGGTTGATGAGTGACCATAGGGTTATCAAGAACAAAATCAGGAAGAGGCTTAAGATGCAGGATTTTGCTAAAATCAGGCCATCAAAAAGTATTAGGCTTGTCCAATATGAAGTCGGCGGCCCTGATAAGATTTGTTGCTTAACAAAGGATTGTCGCAACTATATTGATCGTACTAGGAGGTTACTGTAGGGTGAGGGTGATGCGGAATCCATGAAAAAACTCTTTGCAACGATGCAAATCAATGATCCTGAATTTTTCTACTCAATTGACTTGGATGAAGAATTCAGGTTGGTCAATGTCTTGTGGGTACATCCTAGGTGTAAAGTAGCGTACAGGGATTTTCACAATGTAATTAGCTTTGACACTACATACCTACTCAACAGTTACAAGCTTCCTTTTGCAACTATAGTCGGTGTTAACCACCATAGCCAATCAATTCTACTAGGTTGTGCTCTAGTTATCCATGAAGATGCAGACCCATTTAAGTGGTTGTTTAAGACCTGGCTATCAGTGATGGGTGACATTCACCCCGGACGCATATTGATGGATTAATGTGAAGGCATTCGAAAGGCAATTAGGGAAGTTATGCCTAATACCAGACACAAATTTTGTATATGGCATATCCTTTGCAAACTGCCTGAGAAGTTTAAACACATTGTAGATTTCAATAATGCTCGAAATGATTTCAAAGGTCTGGTTTATGATAGCTTAACACCTAAGTTTTTTAAGGAAAATTGGCAAGCTTTCTTAACCAAATACAACCTCAAAGGTAACCGATGGCTGATGAAGTTGTACGAGGAAATAGAGTATTGGATTCCTGTATATCTCAATGATTCATTTTGGGCAGGTATGTAATGTTAAAATAGATGGCAATTTTTTTTATTAATATTGAGTTTATATATATATATATATATGTTTTTTAACTCTGTCGTTGTCTGCATGTTTAATACCTTGCATCCACTAATTTTCAGGTATGTTGTCTACCCAACGAAGTTAAGGTATACATGCATACTTCGATGGGTTCATACGAGCTACGAGCACCTATAAATAGTTTGTTGAGCAGTATGAGCTTGCTATCTAGGATAAGATAGATAAGGAGCATTTGGAAAAGTTTAAATCGAAGAATACAGTCTCCAATTGCCAATTTGATTTTCAATGGGAGAAGCAATTCCAGCAAGCCTTCACTCACACGATGTTTCACAAAGTTTAAAATCAAATTAAGAGAATGGTGTACTGCAACATAGTTGAGACTCCTGATCCTTCAATGCATAATCAGCACAATGTGTTTGAACCGAAAATATTCAAAATCCAAGAGAGATGCCTTATCAATAATTGGTACTATAGGGAGTTTGTTTATAAGGTTGAATACGTTAAAGATGGACAACTCTTTTCGTGCATGTTCAAGAGCTTCCAATCAAGCGGCATTATATGATGGCACATCATGAAATTATTAGATTACAAGTCCATTAGCCATGTAAATGAAAGGTACTTGTTTGAGAGATGGAGAAAAGACATACATAGGCCACATACGAGTATTTTCTTTCACGAATTATACCCGCAACTTTTACCCCAGCATCAGAAGTTCAAAGAAGTTAAGAAAATATTCCATGAAACAATTAACCAAGCATTGCAGTGCAACAAATATGAGATGTTTCAAAATTGCCTGAGGCAGCTGAGAGCGAAAATGTTCGGTGAAGAGGATCCACGAAGAGCTCCATAGTCTAACACCAATCACAATGAGGGGGGTGTTGACAACACCAACATCAACGATGGCAGTAAGATATATGTTCTGGATCCTCCAATAGCAAGAACTCGAGGGCGGCCAAGGACAATTGAATAGCAAAAGAAGAAAAAGTTGGAATACGAAGTTAAATAAAAAGAAAATAAAAATTTATCTAAATGAAATTATGTGTAGTTGTATCCACCACTAAGCAACGATGTTGCTTAGTGCATGGTTTACTGATTGTGCATAGGGACAAGTAATTGAGGATATGATGATAGAAGATTGATATGACATGTACATAAAGTAGGATCAAAATCGCAGGATTTGGCAGTTTATATTTAAAGTAATTGACCTATATGTAATTATTGATGATGTGGTTGTTTACGAATTTAGCATTATAACTATCAAGATTTATATGTATTTCCAATATTTGTATGTGAGTGATGTGTTAAGTATAGATGAAATATATGGGAAAAATTGATAATCGTAGGGTGTTACAATTCCTCTCAAAAGGAGTGCACGCATCACAGTGGTGACTCCATTTGGGACCATGAGACTTTGCTCCAAAAGTAGTTTTAATTAGTTGAATATAAATGGGCTTAAAATTAAGAAATTTTGTTTTTCTTTAAAAAATTACATTGTATTTATGCTAGAATCTTAAAATTAAGTTACACATCCTGATTTCAGTCCTGGCATGCCTTACATTCACTCAATGTAAGGATGTGTTGAGGATAACCACCAATCTAAGTCTTGTATTAATTGGTACATAAAATGGAGACCTATCTATCATTATGCTTGTGATGAGCTAAACCCATTGGCAGGAACCATGCTTAGGTAGCCTTCAAAGTTTTAAACACCATACTCAAGCCCATGTAATGATAATAGTAACTTCCCTTAGATGGTATAACCATAATCGTTTTGCTTGCTATGTGAGTCTTCATGTATTGAACAAATTCAACTAAATTAGGTGGTAATCATCAAAGGCTGCCATGCCCCGGTGGGCCAACCCTATTTATTTGAATTGTTTGAATATGTAATCGCCAAAACTCATACGCTTGTGCCCACAATATGAGTATTATGTTGCCGATTTTTCACCATGCATCATACGTGTTCATTGGGTTCCCTATTAATCCTTGGATTAAGCTCGCTTAAGACAAAGACTATGTGACCATGTGTGTGGGAGTGATAAGGTTGGAAGGCTTCTTATGCGTGGTTGTCATTGTTGCATTACACAACCATGCATGTCATGCATCATTCTAACACTTTGTTTTCTTAGCCATCATAGATCACTTGCCTAAGTGGTTCAGGGGTCCAAACGGTCACCTTGTTAAAGAGCTTTTTTCATAAACAACAAGGGTCTAATGTGTTAGAACTGGGTTCAAAATTGGATTCAAGTGATATAGAGCAATTGTTAAGACACTCAATAAGGGTAGATATGGCTGATCTTACACTGCCAGCTAGTACCTCAACCCCTCAAGACTTGGATAAGATGTTGGATGATTTTAAAAAGTGAGTAATGTCCATGATTGCCCATTTAACAGCCAACTTGGCTTCTGTTTCTAGCATTCAATCAAATATGCCACCTGCTGAACAAGTTGAACTAACCCCTGTTGGGGAGACTCCTACAGCAGTTACTCTAGTGCCTCCGTTAGCTATTGATGCCAGACATGTTGTACCTAAAGGCCTCCTAGTTGATCTCTAGAAATTAGATAGGAGGTTTGGTGAGTTAGAAAGGAGAATCATACTCATGGTTGATGGAATGATGTTTACCTTAGCACTACCTACTAGAACGCAACACGTAGCATCTACTATTGGATAAGTGGAACCAGTTACTGCTAGGGGCACTTTTATGGCTATTGCTGCTATGGTATCTTCATTAGCTACTAAATTTAGGAGTGTAACACCAAGAGTTTCACCTACTGCTGACACTAGGGGTAAGGCACCGCTTATTTTACTAGATGAGCCAAGAAGAGATAAGAGGCACATGCTGGAATATGACTTCATGCCTGAACAGGTTGAGGATGCAATAGTAACACAAGCCCTAAAAATTAAAGTGTCAACGATAGAATATGGCTTAAAATCAGCCTCAGATTTGTGTCCAGGAGATGCATCATTCATAATTTCAATATAGTCACCAGAGCAAGTGGAAAGGATATAGATGTCTAGTCTCTTATAGTCAATCGGTATTTTTGGCCTTTTAAACCTGAGTAAGAGGCTTGATGATCTTGAAAATGATATTATATCAATGAGAGATAAGCTCACAACCACCTTAGTTTCTTTCAAGCTAAGAAGTGTGAACAAGCATATTGATAACCCTGAAAGCAAAGTCATTACTGGTCTCGTAGTAGATGTACCTCTTATTTTTAATTTGCAGTCTAAGGTACCAATTGTTGAGAAGATCAAACCAACTATTTTCGGAGGAACTTCTTTTATAGGATCTCCACTAGCTACAAATGATAAGAATAGGTTGCGTCAAGTCTTGCCCACCAATTAAGATGACAAGGAATACTTGACTACGAATGATGGATCTATAAGTTTGGGGGTTGTTTATTATGATGACCAATAAGGGTACAAAAGCTCAAAATATGGTGATAGAGGTAATAATAAAGGCAACGGTAATAGCGCTACAAAAATGTTGGCAACAAGAGCCATTTCGTAACAGTGCCTAGATGTGGAAAAACCACTATAATGGTCTTTTGAACAATTTGTCAAGGAAGGAAAGTTACAGTCTTTACCATCGAAGCAAGACAGGAACCTAACAAAACCAGGACATAGAGTGGATTGGTACTATGTTTATCATCAACAAATCAAGCATAAAATGGATTATTTTTGTTCTCTGAAAAGGCGTATCTAGGGCATCCTTGACCTTGAACAAGCGAGACTTGAGAAAAAAAAGGAAGAGGAGTTGCGTCATGCTGCCGCTAGTTTTTATGTTTGACTCAGGCTCGTCAGAATGGTATGTGCTTCAGAATGTATATGGCATGTAGATATCTAGCCATTACCCGCTCAGGTCCCATGAGAAGTAGTTTAGAAAGCTGTAGGATGTATATATCACCACTAATCTTTAGGGCATCATTCAGAGAATAAAGAGCCTGAGATGTCGAAAGATTTTTTGTTGCTTGTACTTCTAGTATAAAGGATCTAATATAAGCCACTTTTTGCTAAATTAAAATATATGTATATTTCTTTAGCTATGTTAATAATATGAGCTTTTCTTATGTATGCAATGTCTTATTTTATTGCATCATACATGTTAATAATTATAACTTATAAGACGTTAATTTAATAAACATTGCTCTATTTAATCTCAAGGAAAAAAAGACATCTTGATTGCATCGAATATGACTCCTGAAGTGGTATAGTTTGAGAGAATAAAAAAAGAAAAAAAAGTAAAAGAAAAAAAAGTCTTTGCTAGGACCTGAAGCAACATGAACAAAAAAACAAGACGATAAGCAAAGTTTCAAAAAATTGTTCCTTTTGTTTTAAAATTTAGGGACGAACACAATGCAGCCAACCAAGATTGATTTTCAACTATTAAACATTAATTTAAGAGCTCAACTGTTAGAGTCAATGAGCAAAATAGGACCTTTTGCAATTTAAAGGAGAACTCACAATCTTGGCCACTTAATCTTCTAAAAAGTAGGTCAAAGGCAATTGTTTGGAAGAGAGAACGCAAATCAAGTGTTTTGGGTTATATGAGCCAAGGTTAAACCCTTTGTTTTAAAGAACCTACAGTCAGAAGGGGCAACCTTTTCTCACCAGCAATGATAAAAAAAAGGATATAATAGATTAAGCAATGCAGACAAATTGAAGAAGGTTCCATGGCAAAGGCAAAAAAAAATTCAAAAGAAGAAAAAATATAGCCCTAGAGGTTGAAAGCCAAAAAAAAAAAGGGCATCCTACGAAAAAATTAGGGGTTGAGAGAAAATATTCAATAAAAAAAAACCTGTGAGGGCTGATTGATAACAAGAGTCAAATGCACCCAACGTGTCACCCCTTAAGATTGAATGGAATATGTGTTTTTGCATTACATGTGGCATAATTGCTATTATTGTTGTATAATACATATAAATAAGAATGCATATATAAACTAGGCATGAACATATGATTAATATGCAAAAAGAAACTTATGGCACATATTGGTGTATGTATTGAGGCTAAATTATCATATGATAAAAGTAACACCTTATGTGTCAAATACTTCTTTTGATGTTCTTAGCATGACATCCCTACCAAGACATTATGTTAACAGCTATACATACTGGGTTTTGAGTTAGCTTTTGTCAGAGTTACTTAATGAGGATGACTTTTTTTCTCTTAAATATAAATAACTCAAAGTTCAAGGATCTCTTTTTATTTTATGAGCTTTTTTGAAAACATTTTTGTGTTTTAACTTTGAAAAAAATGAGGTGGTGATTGAAGTTTGACTTTGGAGAAATTCTACTTAAAGTTCATTGGGACCACTTTCGGTATTTTGGCTATATCTCAACCTAAAGGCCTTTAAATTGAGTGATTCTACTTTCATATAAAACTTAAGACATATATTTAAAACTTTTTAGAATGATTCAAAACCTAGCTATGATCTTAAAGTGCTTAAAACTAGGCATGAACTCAAGATACCCAAATCTATCCCTTGTTCTTGACTATTCTATTCCAATTTGGGTATAACTCTTTCTATATAACTCATTTTGAGGAAAATCCAATTTTATTAGAAAATAAACGCATAGTGGAGAAACTTTCATGGTGGGTATATAACCTAATTCTATCTCCATTATTCCTAGCAATTTTTTCAAAGACAAGATAACGATTTTGTCCTTGAAGTGTATCCATGAGCAGTCAGTAGTATTTTGGCCATAAATCATAATATACAAAGCCAAATTGGTTGATTTTTGGTTCGTTAGAAATCTAAGACATAGAGGAACAATTATTAAGAGACAAATTGGCCTAAAAATGTCATTTTGAGGGGACAATATCCATTTACATTTTGATTTGTGAGTTACTAAGTGGGTAGGAATGAATTTTGGGTCATGACTTAATGAGTCCCAACCATGACCCTGAGTCATGGGCTGTAATTCATAAGTCATGTACTTGCTTTTTAATGTGCTTTTTGGCGAGTCACAGATGTGAGTCCAGGGGGTCAAAAAGAGAGGAAAAAATGAGAGAAAAAGAAAGGGAAGGAAAGGAAATAAAGGAAAAAAGGTTTTTTTGTTTGTTTTTATTTTTTTTCTCATTTCTTTCTCAAATATACCCTTTCATTTTATCTTTAAAAAATATTTCATGATAAAAATGTTAAAGAGATCTTAAAAAACATTGAGTTTCCATTATTATTTTGAAAAAAAATTCTTGAATGTAATATTATAAAGCCAACCATACTTTTGACCTGTTGTTTATTTAGACCAAATTTATACTTTCACTGTTAGATGTTGTGGATCTGACTCCCTTTTGGACAATTTACATAATATTTGACTGGATCTGGACTATTCAATATATAATAACAGGATTTAATAACTTTTAGATGTTAAAAATGTAATTTTTAACTTAAAAATGTGATTTTTAGTTTGTTTTACTTTTTTGTATATATTATTTAGATCTTATCTTTTAAAATGCTTTGGTTATTTTTTTATATATATTTTTGTGGGTTTTAAACCCCAATTTGGTAAGAATTTACGCAAAAAGTGAGACAACTCGGTGCAATTTTGACATTGTGGTCATAAGTTACACTCGTATTATTTAATATTGTTTTTTAGTTTATTTTATATATTGTGTTTATAATCTTTATGGTAATGTTTATATTTATTTTATATTAATATTTATTGTTATATTATTATTATATGTTGATATTTGTTATTATATTATTATTGTATGTTAATATTTATTATTATATTATATTATATTATATTATGTCATTATTTATGCTTTGTTTATTTGTTTACTTCATGCATTTAACCTGTGTTTGTGAGTGCAGTTGGGTGTAGCAAAGTAGACTTTTTAGATATTTTACATATTTCCTTTAATAGGAAATTATTTTTTTTCCTTTTTATTTTCTATTTATTTATTGTATTGGATCTATAATAAAAAAAATGGAGTTTTTGACCACTAAAAGGAAAAATCACATAAAACTATTTATATTAAACAATTCAAATTTTTATTAATAAAACTAGACCAATGTCATGTTTGAAGTTCAAAACATCACACATGTAAATAATAAGTTTCTTGTAAATAACATCAAATGATTTTGTCCATAATTAATTAATATGTAATTTTCCTAATAAAATGGGATCACTTATCCCACTTTTATTCTAAAATGCATAATAAAAGCATTTTTTTAAATATATATGCGAAAATCAATGTTCCCACCAAAATAGATCATAAGTGAACCACTCATTTTATGTATATTTATTTATTGTTTAGTAGATAGTATTTTATTTTACTATTTTATATGCCATGATTTACTGCTTTTTTAACTTAATTGAGTGTGCCTTTATTCTTATATGCATGATTATTTGCATGAGAAGTGAGATAAAATTATTAATTTAAAAGCTAAATTATAGTTTTCTAATCAAAGGTATAAATAAGATTGAAGTTCCGAACCCTCTCTGGTTTTAGCCTCATAAGGTCGGAATACTATTTTCAATTGTTCATTGGGTGGCGACTCCTACCTGCCTTATAGTGCCCAACATAAACACATACCATTCAATTAATTTGGAAAACCGTTTTGTCTGGCCAATCTTGAAAGTGGATTATGGTCTGGATGGAGTGATTATTATCCTGTGTGCTCATATCCATTCCTCTTAAAATAAACGTGCGCATCACACATGATAGGTCTGATCATCGTGTCAGTAATCCGATCAGAACCTACACTCCACTCAACTCTTCTCCCACCAAGGTTTAAATATGGATAAAAGAAAAGAACAAAGTAAATTGGCAAAAAAGTTGTTCGAGTGGTCATGCACCGGAAGAGACAAAAGCAAATATTGCAAATTCCACAGAGACATTTGCCACACCACCGACAAATGCAAGTCATTAAAGGAAGAAATCGAAAGATTGATATAAAAAGTGTAAGGATCCAACATTTACCCTGGAAGGATTCATGGAAATTAATATGATATTATAATTAGACTTAATTAATTAAAAAATTATAATTTAAGACATTGATAATTATTGTTTTAAGTGATAGAGAGTAAAATAGTTATTTTACCATGTGTACAATTAGAATAAAAGTACAGTTAAGTGGTTAATTGTGACCTAAGTGTGATATAGTGGGTCAATTTCCAATAAGAGTAAAATAATTGGGGTGTAATTAAAAGAGAAAAATTGACTTTAAAGGTGGACATTGGAAGAAAGAAGCAAAGAGGGATAGATTTTTAACATGCAAATTAGTAAGGGAGCAAAAAGGAAATTTCCCTTCTCCACTCAAGTTATAGAGGCTATATGTACGAGTGAGAAAAGTGATAGTGGGATTTATTGGTGGTTTGGACAGAAATTTAAAGGAGACTAAGAAAAGAAATGAAACTCCTATCTCTTATACTCTCTCTTCCACCTCTCTCTTTGAAACCTTAATATTTCTCCTTCTCAATTCGGCCTCTTCACTCCTTGGTACATTCTTGAGCTGCTGTAAGTTAGTACATGAAGATTTGTGATAAAGGATCTTCAAGAAATGTCATAGCAAGGAAAAAAGAAGAAGGAGTCAAGGGAAAAGGATTTGATGGAAGATTTGGTGTTGCATGAAAGATTAAGGAATTCTATTCATTTTGCATGTGATTATTATGGGTAGAAATGTGGATTATAATCTGTAATAGATGTATTTGAGTTGGTAATATAATTATAAAGATAAGATCTAAAATATTTACACCTTGCATGTGTTTATTTGATTAAGATTATAGATGTAAAAATCTGTGTTGGTTCACTAGGAACTACTTTCTATATTTAGAGCATATTTTGAGTTATATAACTCTAAATTGGGTGTTTCCAGTTGGTAATTACACCTAATATATGGACCTATAACTTTTTAGAAGAAACCTGAGTTTGATTCTGTGTCTAAGTACGTTTAATTTAAAGATGAAGTTAGATGTGAGCTGCTGTCCAGTTATAGTGAGCATATGGAAGTATTGATGTGAGCTGCTGTCCAGTTATAGTGAGCATATGGAAGTATTTTGGACATAATTCTTTGTAGAGAAGTTCAAATTCCATGAGACAAAATTATAAATAAATGATACATATAGTATCACAATTCTTATGAAGAAATGTTAATCTAATTCCACACTCATTTTATTCTATGAATTTTTAAAGTAGTATCAAAAATCTGTCTTTGAGTTAGTTTGACCTAATAGGAGTTTTTTGTTTGTAATTTGAGTTGTAGAGTAGTAAATTGAATAATTTCAATCTAGTTAGGGACTAGACTTCCATATCTATATTTCATATTAAGAAATTGAATTTTAAATCTATCTCTAAGTTGGTCATTTGTCGGCTTGAAATCGGATGTACCTGCTTCTTTGTTAGTGGGAACAACTTGTAGTGTTTCTTTATTATCTTGCGATTTAGAGGTGATAATGAGTTTATTTTTTATGTTCCAGAAACTAGAAACATAAAGGAATACGTTTGTCGAAGATAACTTTTCCTAAGAATGTTGTTTAATATGCCTAAATTAGTGTGCAAGTTAGTCACTGGAAACTGTTAGTAGAATTTTGTGAGCAGGATGTAATTGAATGATTTTAGAGTGATTTAATGAGGAGAATTAGTTATTCGAGGCTATATAAATTTAGAAAAGGATGCTAACTCTATAGTGTATCATGAAATTAAAAATAACATGTTTAAATGACCTTGATTATCTATATGCAAAAGTATAAGAATGCTTGAATGCCTATACCTTCATGTACTAACATAATTAAGAAGTTATATTGGGATAATATTTATATGCCTAAATAATTGTACAATCTAGAATATACATGATTGATATTGATTTCATGCAATGGTTGATATGCTCATAGTCATTTAATTTCACATGTATAAAGGAGAAGTAATTTGCTTGATATTAGTTTGCTTTAAACAGCTTCATGTTTATTACAACAAACATGGTGTGTGTGATTATTGATTTTGAGATGTTTATAGTGTATAATCAAATGATCTTTAGAATATTTCAACAATGAAATTGGACTTACAAGTTCTATAATTACATGAAAGTTTGATGGCATCATATTATAAACCATTAATGAACTTAAAGTAGCAAGTTCATATGAGTTGCATATGAGCTGACATGATCTTAATTGTTTATTGAAATAATATAAATGAGTATGATTGCTTATGCTCTTAAGTTAGTATAATATTGTATGTCTTTATATATATATATAGACATACATACAAGTATGATAATAAAATGTACAAGCATGGAATATAAGCATATTTAATATGTGGTTCTTAATCAAAGTGTATGCTTAACGAAAAGTGAGATATAGTATATATATACATAGCATTTAATAAAAGAAACTCAATATAGTATGATGTTAATTATCATCATCATACATATGTGAAAGAGTTACATGCCTTTAAACCGATTACAAGTATAGTATAACAATGGTCATGCAAATACATGATAACATGCTTTCAAAAAGTTTACATATGAACCCGTGAATCATTACTCTATATATAGTTGTACATGAGTATATTTGTACATTTAAGTATATGATTGCGCTGAGTAAATTAAAGTAAAGAAAGATAAAGTAAATGAATTTAATTGCCTGCGTTGTGTCTAGGTTATGGATATATAAGCATGCCTATAAGGGTAATTTGCAGCTGCTATAGTATAATTCTGACCCCATTTGGGTTATAAAGTATAGAAACGGTCCCGTTTGGATCATAAACAGCCCCGTTTGGATTGTTAGCTGACCCTATTTGGATTCGCTCGACTAGTCAATAGTATATTTTCATCCCTGTTTAGGTCTAAAGTTTAATACCTTTAGGTATCTTATTTGTACCTTCATGTGCTATAGTTTAGCCCGTTATCCATATATAGAATAGTGCACGCTTAATACAAAGTAATGAAAGTATTATGTAACACGAAAAGGAGCATGAAAGTATTTAATATGATCTTCATATTATCTTTATATAACATCTCTATATTGTATATGAAAAATGTGATACTAAAAGAGGTTACATTTTATATATGTATATTTATAGCATATAGTATCGCATGTACATACTAGAATCATAAGTTAGGTGCATAATAAATTTGTACATCATTAATGTTGAGTCCATAATTGTATTGGTGAATGTAGGTTCTCTATATACACATGTTACATGCTTGAAATTGATAAATGACTTGTGTGACCCCTCGTATATGAAAGTTATGAAATTAGAATGTAAAATTCAAAGAGTTTCTTATACCTAGGAATACAAGATATATGGATTTGTATTGATATATAGTGATGTATTTTGATAGTTGCAATGGCTAATATGTTTTCCTTATATCTAGTCGTTTCTTGTTTAATATTAAGAAATGATATGTGTAACTTCTTGCATGTAAACCTAAATAAATTATGAACTTACAGCTGGTGTACTTAATATGATTTGAAGCTTGAGATAGAGATAAATTAATAATACAATGCATTAGGAAATCTAAATGGTACCCAAGGAGAGAATGAAAATGCATAGTAGGGATAATAATTATCTGAAATCGTTAATATATATCTTGATACTCAAAATATAATACACATGATTATGTGGCATAGAACTTACTAGTCGTGATAAACGTATAGAGACCCAGTTTATTAACTTAACTTTTATGATTTAAAAATTGGGCTTTCCTATAAATCTATATTTATATTAACTCGCCCTTAAGAAAGCCGATTAAGTTGATGTGATCAAATAAGAATAAACTACAAGAGTTAAAAAAAGTATATTTGATATATATGATTAACCTAAGGGTTAATAATTGATAATTAAGTAGAATGTTAATGAGTTTTTGGCCTTGAGTATAAGAATAATATGAGAATGTAATTAAACTAGGAGATTATGATTATAATCCTATTATTTAAAATAATCAGTTTACATGATTAAAAACATGTCTATATGTGTGTGCATATTTTTTACCACTTTTAAAAAAGGTCGTCTACATGTTTTATGTTCTCAACTAAGCTATATAGCTTAGCATGGATTTTTATCCATGTAGGTTATCAATGTAGGACTTTTTCTCAGGTATAATATCTGCAGCAGGACGGCCAACACAAGTCAAAGAGAGACTAGAAGTATATAGTTCTCATTTTGGTTTTAATTTGTGCTGGAAATTTTGTATAGTATAGATGTTCGATTTTTGAAATATTGTAACGTTTTAAAAGATTCATATGTAAGAAACATTTTAATAGTAAAGTTCATATGTTATGTTTTAAATTTTTTTCTATAAGATCTTTGTATAGTGTTGTTAAGTAAAGTTCATATCATTTGGTTATAGTACATTATAGATATGTATTTGATATTAAAAGAGCTTACTGGTAAAGGTATTACAAAAAGGATCTCTGAAGACATTTTTGAGATCATCACCTTAAGAGATATGTAAGCTGCCAATCAGGAGAAAAGATAGATTGAATTCAGAGGAAAATAATGAGAGATGGAAGCCTAGCGATATCGATCAACAAATGCAAAGATTAGGCATAATCAATATGATTACTGGAGGCTCATCCTATAGGGAGGATTTCTCAAAAAGAAAGAAAGGGAAAGGTGTATACTTCTCAGAAAAATCCAAAAAGTTACCATCAATCACCATTTCTCCCAAAGATGCTGCCAATTTGAAATTCCCTCATGAAGATGCTCTAGTAGTATAAGCAGCAATCAACAACTTCCCTGTCAAAAGAATTCTCGTAGATAATGGTAACGCAATGAATATTCTCACCATAGAGGCTTATAGAAAGATGAATTTACCAATAGAAGAGTTGAAGCAAATGACCACCCCACTTATTGAACTTGGCAATGCCACTATCCCAGTGGTAGACCAGTAGAATTTTTTTGTAGAGTTGGGAGATGAAGCAGTGACCTACACATGCAAAGCTTTATTCATGGTGATAAACATGAATTTTGCATACAATGCAATTTTTAGAAGACCATTACTATTCCAGACTAGAGTCGTCACTAGCATAAGATATATGGTGATGAAAATTCCTACTGAAGGTGGAGTAACAATCTTAAGAGTAGAAAGCCTTAAGAGAAGCTTATGTCACCATGGTAAAGTAAACAAAACAAGCCTATATAGTACAGCCTGATCTGGAGAAGAATGATGAGGGCGATCGGCCAAGGATGAATCCAGAAGGTGATGTCATTACAAAAGAACTTTTCGAAGGGAAAAATGTTCAGATAAGCTTAAACATGCCGAAAGAGGTGAAGGAATAGGTAATGCAGGTATTGTTGATCAATCAAATCTCTTTTACTTGGAGACCAGAAGACATTTAGGGTATAGACTCAAAAGTGATCAATCATAAGCTAAATGTAGATCCAAATCATCCACCATTTAAAGAAAGGCTAAGAAGACATGCCCTCAATTGAAAAAAAATCATCTTCGAGGAGATCAATATATTGTTGAAAGCTGGAACTATCAGGGAAGTTGATTACCCTAAATGGCTTGCCAATGTGGTTTTGGTAAAAAAGAAGAATGGAAAATGGATAATTTGTGTAGATTTCACTGACCTCAATAAAGCCTGTCCGAAAGATTATTACCCACTTTCGAGCATTGATCAATTAATAAACACCACTGCATGTCATTACATCAATTCTTTGCTTGATGCTTATGCAGGATATCATTAGATCATGATGTGGCTACTCGATCAAAAGAAAACAAACTTCATCACTAATAATGGAATCTTTTTCTACAAGGCCATGCCATTTGGATTAAAGAATGCAGGTGTAACATATTAGTGCCTATTGAATAAAATTTTCAAGGAGCAAATTAGGAAGAATCTAGAAGTATATATTGATGATATGATTATAAAAAGTAAAAATCTTGAAGAGCATCCTGTCGACTTAATAAAAGTATTCAACACCCTTAATTAATTCGAGATGAAATTAAATCCAAAAAAATGCACGTTTGGAGTCCCTTCAAGAAAATTTTTGGGGTTTATGGTTTCAAAAAGAGGTGTAGATTCTAACCCTAAAAAAATCAAGGCTATAATGGATATGAGACCTCCAATTAGTGTGAAAGACATTTAAAAGTTGAACGGGAGGATCACTGTAATGGCCTTAACACTGGATCAGCCATGAACAATACTTTCCAATGGTGAATAGTGCTTTTCGGGCCCGAAAGGACACCTGAAAGTCAAAAATATTTTATTGGACCATCGAAAAGCATTGGTCATGGTGAGTCCAGGAATGAACTTTGAAGTGAAATTGAGGTCAAATACGCCTCCAAAGGTCAAAAATACGAAAAAAGTAACGAGTCAATTTCCCTGGTAGGGAAGGTGACTTGATTTTGCGTAAATAATTAAAAATAGTAAACGAACTCCGAATATTGCTAGATTTTTGCATGCCTGCATGAATTTTTGTGTAGAATATTTTAGTGATGAGAATGAAATTTTTCGGTGATACCGGCAGTTGTCAAATCGGATCGATAAATTTAAATCGGACCGATAACGAACTCCGATTGAGCCGAAAATTTGCATACCAGCTATTTTTGATGTGATAAAATTTATAAAATTATTTTTGAAGTGATTTGAAGTAAGGAAGATATAAATTTTGGTTTGGGCCTTTAATAGCCTAAAATGGGCTTAAAGTGATAATTGGGCTAAGCCCATAAATTAAGCCCACAATTAGGCTCACTTGAGGAGTATATAAAGAGAATAAATTTAGAGAAACTTCTAGATTTATCTGGTCTCCCCTCTTCCTCCTTAGTTGGCCGAAACATCCTCTTCTTCTTCTCCCTTTGATTTCTTCTTTTATCACTTCAAATCACTCATAGTTCCCAACATAACAATTAAAGTTTCACCTCTCTAGCTCACCCTAGTAACCTCAAGCAAGTGGTTTGAACAAGTGAAGGCTAGAAATCAAGTGATTAAAGAAAAGAAGGTAAGTGAGACTTTAAGAAATGTATGGATTTAAATTATTTCTTTAGTGTTTTCCCATGGATTTTAAGTTGTAGATGTTGATTATGAGCTTGGATTTTGCATTTGAGGACAAAAAAAAAGAGAAACTAAGCTTGAATTGGACGGCCTATGTAGGTGGTGAAGGAAAGGTTAGTGTTTCCAAAGATAAAGGCAAGAAAAAGGAGGCTTGAGCTTCTTAATTCAAAGAAAAATTGTAAGTGGCTAATTAATCTTTACATTTTCTAATTTTATGAATTTTTCTCAATTATGTAACTAGGGTAAAAATGTTTAAAGTGATTAATTGATGCAATTATGTTAGGGTAATGGTAACTGAGTTAGAGAAAAGATGAATGAAAAGTGAAAATAAAAGAAAGAAAATTTTTAGGATGAAAAGCAATGGTGGTCGAATTTAATGGTAAGAGAAAATGGTGAGAAAAATGCATATAAATAATATATGTTAGCTTAAAATAATAGTAGACTTGATAATTAATATCTATGAATTTTTAGAGAATATTTGAAATTTATTTGGAAATTTTTAAGATTATGTATAGTGTATGTATATAATGAAAGTTGTGAATTATAGTGAATTAATTAATTATTTTAAAGAAAAATGATAATAAATAATAAATAATGCATAAATAAATTTTATTGCCATTTATTGGATTTATTGGAATTTTATTGAAAATTTAATGTTAATGTGTATATTGAAAATAATTGAATTATTGGTTAGTAATTGCATAAAAATGTTGAAAAAGGTGAATTATTATGAGATTAAATTATAGTCAATGAAAAAGAATTAAAAAGTCAACTGATAAATTTTTTGGAAATTAAAAGGATTTATAAGTAATTATTATTGTGCCCTTAGAATTAGTTTGGCAGTAAAAACTAGTTTTGGATATAGTTGGCTAGCCATAAGAACACCATTTACTGCGGTGCAGGTCATGGCGACTTGCTTTGCTATAGGTAGGATCATTGGTCTCCATAGCTTCAGTGTTAAAGTGAAAGTGAAAAGTGCAGTGTTCTGAGAATGGTTCCTTGGAAATCATTTCTCTTTTTAGTGGGGCCCGTGGGGTCCATGTTCCGAGTATCCGGTCTGAGATTTTCTGTCGGGTCTGTACTAGGGACATAATGGAAATAAATTGATAATTAAGTTGAAAAGAAAATGAAAAGAAAGTGAAAAAGGATCAAAATGAAAGAAAAAGAAAGTTTAGGAGCAAAATGATAATTTTTTCCAAAAGTGCAAAGCCAGTAAATTAACTGAAAATTACTTAAATAAAGATAAAATAGTCATATAATAGTTAAATTGTTGAGAAAATGAATTGTATTATCATTAGGGATTAAAATGTAATTTTGCTTATAAATGACAATTTAAGTGTATAGAAATGTAAAGTGTTTCAATTGTTAGTTTAAAGAATAAAAATTAAGCTTATAATGGCAAAATTGTAATTATGCATTTGTAATGAATAATCTTATAGAATAAATCAAATTTTAAGGTTTTGAAATAATATTAAATGATTTTATAATTATGTTCACATATATGTTAATATATATAAGAATAATAATGATAATGTTAGGAAAGGTATCGATTATTAGTCACCACTGAGCATGTCGAGTGCTCAGCGTGTAGTTTTTACTGCGCGCAGGTCAGCAGGAGCTAGAGCAGGAATACACTTTAAAGGACTTCTTTTAAGATGCTCTAGTTGTTTAAACTTTGGCATGTATATATATGTACAAACTTTACTTGGATGTGTAATGTGAAACTAAAGTTATTTTAGTAAGCTATTTTGGGTTGTGAATGAAATGGAATGGATGTCAAAGAATGGATATGGTTGATATTATTGATTGTTGTGCCTCTAAGAGGCTATATGATTGTCTGTGTTTCAGGAGTCTAGTACTATGTACAACCGTTATATTACAAAAATTTTATTAAATGCATAGTAAACTGGACAGTTATAGGTCTTCGACAAAGTGGTTTCAATTGTTCAAGTATATTTTAATAAGGTTTGAAATGTAGAGATTAAGTTGGGAAAAAAAATTTCGGTATTCGGTACACCGATGCAGTGTTAGGAGGGATAAGGGTGTTACATTTTGTGGTATCAGAGCAGTGGTTTAGACAGTTCTAAAATCGGAGTAGGTGCAATATTTGATTTAAATTATTTATATACATGCCAATTGTTATTTTAAGAAGTTGATTTGGAATTAATGTATTCTTGCTCCATTTTGTTTTATAGTGAAAAGATGTCTGGTGAGCCGAGCCGTGAGGCCTCAAGTAATATGGGGCAACCAGAGGTTCCATAACAGCAGGCACCTCTACCAGTAGCGCCCCCTCTTCCTCCTCCTCCTCAGCTGGATTTTCTCAATTTGATGTCTGATTACATCCAGCAGCGACTTCAGGCTGCACAGGCTCAGGCACTACCACTAGTAATTCAGGTTCAATTGCCTGCTCCACCTAGGAGGAAGCCTATATTGGAGCAGTTGAAGAGATTGGGAGCTGAAGATTTTTCAGGTCAGGATCCCTTGACACCAGCAGCTGCAGAAGCATGGTTGTTCAAGATCAAAAGATTATTTGAGATTACCCACAGCCCATTAGAGGAGAAGTTTGAGGGAATCACTGCTTTGCTGCAGGGTCCAGCTTTTGTATGGTGGGACTCAGTCAGGTGACACACTCCTACAGATCAGTTGAATTGGGAGTTCTTTATTGATCAGTTTGAGAATAAGTATATTGGGGTTGAGTACAAGATTTTTATGCATGATGCCTTCTGGAGATTGAGACAAGGGAATCGTTCTGTGGCAGAATATGATAGAGAGTTTGAGCGCTTGAGCACTTATCTGGATAAGGGTCTGGCTATAGAAGAAAGATTATGTCAGCGCTTTGAAAGAGGATTACACACAAAGCTGAGACAGATTATTGGAGCCCATCATTACCCTAATTTGCGGGTTATAATTGATGCAGCTCTCAAGTTAGAAACTACTCAGGCTGAACAAGTAGAGAGGCAGTCCCGATTTCAGTAGAAGAGAAGGCAGGGACAGAGCAGTGGGAAGTCAAGGCAGAGTAAAAAGCAGAAGGGTCAGCAGGCACCTCAGGGATACCCACCGGCAGGTAAAGGATAGGGTAGAGCCTCCCGTGGCAAGTCTACTGCCACTACAACATCTAGTGCACCCCGAGGCAGAGATAGCGGGTAGTGTGAGCACTGTGGTAGGACATACCCTGGGGAGTGTAGATTTCTGACGGGAGCCTGTTTCAAGTGTGGGTCCAGCGACCATCAAATTAGAGATTGTCCTCTGATACAGACTGTTTCAGTAGCTTCACCAGCTTCTGGTACTGGATCTTCTACACCACGTGATCGTGGTAGGGGAGTTGCCCCTAGAACTTCAGCCTCCAGACCAGTTGTCCAGTCGTCTCAGGGACAGAGTCATCTCAAGGGGATGGCTTATGCTGTCAGAGCTCGAGAAGAGGAGGATGCTCCTGATGTGATAGTGGGTAAGTTTATTCTGTTATCTGATTCTGTGTATGCTTTGATAGATCCTGGCTCCACACACTCTTATATTAGCACAGAACTAGCACGAGGTAAAGGGATGAAAGAGGCCTACTTGGACCAGGACATCTTGGTGAGTAATCCTCTGGGGCATAGTGTAATAGTAAACAAGATATATAGACAGTGTCCTATTGGTGTCCAGGGACATGTATTCCTGGAAAATCTTATCGAGCTACCCTTTCGCAAGTTTGATTTGATTTTGGGTATGGACTGGTTGTCCACCCATCAAGCGACTGTTGACTGCAAAAAGAAGAGGGTTACCTACAGCTTCAGAATGGTGATGACATCACAGTTGTGGGTATGAGATCTAATTTTCTGTCTGATGTGATATCCGCTACTGCAACAAAAAGATTAATTAGAAAAGGATGCAAAGCGTATTTGTGTTATGCAGTGAAAGTGAAGAAAGACAATTTAAAGGTGTCAGATGTACCCACTATTAGGGAGTTCCAGGATGTGTTTCCAGATGAGCTTCCAGGCTTACCACCTGACAGAGAGGTGGAATTCTCCATTGAGGTCACTCCTGACACTGCTCCTATCTCTATTGCTCCGTACAGAATGGCACCTGTAGAATTAAAGGAATTAAAGGTTCGGCTTCAGGAGTTGCTCGATAAGGGGTTTATAAAACCCAGTACTTCTCCTTAGAGAGAACAGATCCTATTTGTAAAGAAAAAGGATGGGACTTTTCGACTGTGTATAGACTATAGACAGATGAATAAAGTGACAATAAAAAATAAGTATCCCCTCCCTCGTATTGAAGATTTATTTGATCAACTTAAGGGAGCGAGTGTCTTCTCCAAGATAGATCTGAGGTCAGGCTACTATCAAATGGGGGTAAAAGAGGCTAATGTGCCCAAGACAGCTTTTCGTACAAGATATGGCCATTATGAGTTTTTGGTCATGTCATTTGGGCTTACAAATACACCAGCGGCCTTCATAGATTTGATGAACAGAGTCTTCCACCCTTACTTAGATCAGTTTGTGGTGGTTTTCATCGATGAGATACTGGTGTATTCTAGAACACCGAAAGAGTATGACAGACATCTAAGGATTGTATTGCAGACACTGAGAGAAAAGCAGTTGTACGTCAAATTCAGCAAATGTGACTTTTGGCTGAATGAAGTATCCTTTTTGGGACATGTCATTTCTGCACAGGGCATTAAAGTAGACCCTTCAAAGATTGAAGCAATTCTTCAATGGAAGCCACCCGAGAATGTAACTGAAGTGCAAAGTTTTTTGGGTTTGGCTAGGTACTATAGGAGATTTATCAAGGGTTTTTCCACCATTGCAGTTTCTATGACTCGACTGCTACAGAAAAATGCTAGGTTTGTGTGGACTGACAAGTGTCAGGAATGTTTTGAAAAGCTAAAGACAATGTTGACAGAAGCTCCTATCCTTACTCAACCTGAGTCAGGCAAGTATTTTGTGATTTATAGTGATGCTTCCAAGAATGGGTTAGGCTACGTTCTGATGCAGGAAGGCAAGGTGATAGCTTATGCCTCCCGACAACTCAAGAATCATGAGAGAAACTATCCTACTCATGACTTAGAGTTAGCAGCCATTGTGTTTACATTAAAGATTTGGAGGCATTACTTGTATGGAGAGATATGCTACATTTACTCATATCACAAGAGTTTAAAGTATTTGCTTACCCATAAAGAACTCAATCTTAGACAGAGATGCTGGTTGGAGTTGATTAAAGACTACGATTGCTATATTGACTACCATCCAGGGAAAGCAAATGTAGTGGCTGATGCACTCAGTAGAAAGTTTATGTCAGGTAATGTTAGTGCTTTTGAATAAACTTGTACAAGGTATTGATAAGTGTAAATGATTAATAGTAATCTTTGCAGCTCTTTGGGCAATGAACACCAGCTTAAGCTTGGCAGCAGACGAAGCTATAATAGCGAAACTACCAGTTAAACCAGACTTTATGCATAAAGTCAAAAGGTGAAAGCAGAACATCAGGTTCCTTTTGGACTAATTCAACCGCTTGTTATTCCAGAGTGGAAATGGGATCAGGTGACTATGGACTTTGTGACTGGGCTACCTATGACTTAGTAAAAGCATGATGCTATTTGGGTAATTGTTGACCGCCTTACCAAATCAGCTTATTTCTTGCCAGATCAGATGGATTTCTTTTTGACCAGCTGTCAGAACTTTACATAAAGGAGGTGGTTAGATTGCATGGAGTACCTACATCCATTATGTCAGATAGAGATCCCAGATTTACTTTTCACTTTTGGAAGAGTTTTCAGGATGCTCTAGGTACTAGACTTCCCCTCAGCACAGCTTTTCACCCTCAGACTGATGGACAGTCCGAGCGGGTGATTCAGACATTTTCCATTAGCTGAGTTCGCCTACAACAATAGCTATCAATTTAGTCTGAAAATGGCTCCATTTGAAGCATTATATGGTAGGAAATGCAGGACTCCTTTGTGTTGGACTGAACTGAGTGAGAGGAAGCTTTTGGGTTCGGACTTGATTCGTGACTCTAAAGAAAAGGTCCAGATCATTAAAAGCAGATTGAAAGAAGCAATGGATTGACAGAAGTCATATGCAGATTTAAAAAGGAAAGATATCGAGTTTCAGGTCGGAGATAAGGTCTTTCTGAAAGTATCTCCATGGAAGAAGGTTCTAAGATTTGGAAAGAATGGCAAGTTAAGCCCTAGATTTATTGGTCTATATGAGATAATTCAGCGAGTGGGTCCCGTGGCCTATAGATTAAAACTGCCATCTACTTTGGAGAAGATACATGATGTCTTCCATGTGTCCATACTCCGGAGATACAGATATAATCCGAGCCATGTGATAGCACCGGAAGAGATACAAGTTTAGACTGACATGAGTTATAAAGAAAGATCAGTAAAGATTTTGGCTAGGGAAGTCCGATAGCTTCAAAACAAACAGATTCCTTTGGTGAAAGTCCTGTGGCATCACCATAATGTTGAAGAAGCAACACGGGAACCTGAAGCAATGATGAGAAAGCGATATCCTCTACTTTTCAGTTCAGGTAAATTTTGAGGATGAAATTTTTTTTAGTAGGGGAGAAATGTAATGGGCTCAACACCGGGTCAGTCGTGAACAGTACTTCCTGATGGTGAATAGTCATTTCCGGGCCCAAAAGGACACCCGAAAGTCAAAAATATTTTATTGGACCATCGGAATTTATTGGTCATGGTGAGTCCAGGATTGAAATTTGAAGTGAAATTGAGGTCAAATAGGCCTACAAAGGTCAAAAATACGAAAAAGATAGCGAGTCAATTTTCCTAGTAGGAAATGTGACTTGATTTTGCGTAAATAATTAAAAATAGTAAATGAACTCCGAATATTGCCAGATTTTTGCATGCGTACATAAATTTTTATGTAGAATATTTTAGTGATGAGAATGGAATTTTACGGTGACACCGGCAGTTGTCAAATCGGATCGATAAATTTGAATCGGACTGATAATGGACTCCGATTGAGTCAAAAATTTGCGTACCAGCTATTTTTTATGTGATAAAATTTATGGAATCATTTTTGAAGTGATTTGAAGTAAGAAAGATATAGATTTTGGTTAGGGCCTTTAATAGCCTAAAATGGGCTTAAAGTGATAATTAGGCTAAGCCCATAAATTAAGCCCGCAATTAGGCTCACTTGAGGAGTATATAAAGAGAAGAAATCTGGAGAAAATTCTAGATTTAGCTGGTCTCCTCTCTTCCTCCTTAGTTGGCCGAAACATCCTCTTCTTCTTCTCCCTTTGATTTCTTCTTTTCTCACTTCAAATCACTCATAGTTCCCAACATAACAATTAAATTTTCACCTCTCTAGCTCATCCTAGTAACCTTAAGCAAGTAGTTTGAGCAAGAGTAGGCTAGAAATCAAGTGATTAAAGAAAAAAAGGTAAGTGAGACTTTAAGAAATTTATGGATTTAAATTATTTCTTTAGTGTTTTTCCATGGATTTTGAGGTATAGATGTTGATTATGAGCTTGAATTTTGCATTTTAGGACAAAAAAATAAGAGAAACTAAGCTTGAATTGGCCGGCCTATGTAGGTGGTGATGGAAAGGTTAGTGTTTCCAAAGATAAAGGCAAGGAAAATGAGGCTTGAGCTTCCTAATTCAAAGAAAAATTATAAGTGACTAATTAATATTTACATTTTCTAAGTTTATAAATTTTTCTCAATTATGTAACTAGGGTAAAAATGTTTAAAGTGATTAATTGATGCAATTATATTAGGGTAATGGTAATTGAATTAAAGAAAAGATAAATAGAAAGTGAAAATAAAAGAAAGAAAATTTTTAGGATGAAAAGCAATGGTGGCCGAATTTAATGGTAAGAAAAAATGGTGAGAAAAATTCATATAAATAATATATGTTAGCTTAAAATAATAGTAGACTTGATAATTAATGTCTATGAATTTTTAGAGAATATTTGGAATTTATTTGGGAATTTTTAATATTATATATAGTGTATGTATATAATGAAAGTTGTGAATTATAGTGAATTAATTGATTATTTTAATGAAAAATGACAATAAATAATAAATAATGCATGAATAAATTTTATTGGCATTTATTGGATTTATTGGGATTTTATTGAAAATTTAATGTTAATGTGTATATTGAAAATAATTGAATTATTGGTTAGTAATTGCATAAAAATGTTGAAAAATGTGAATTATTATGAGATTAAATTATAGTCAATGAAAAAGAATTAAAAAGTCAACTGATAAAATTTTCGAAAATTAAAAGGATTTATAAGTAATTATTACTGTACCCGTAGAATTAGTCTGGTAGTAAAAACTAGTTCAGGATATAGTTGGCTCGCAATGCAGGTCATGGCGACTTGCTTTGCTATGGGTAGGATCAATGGTCTTCATAGCTTCAGTGTTAAAGTGAAAGTGAAAAGTGCAGTGTTCTGAGAATGGTTTCTTGAGAATTATTTCTCTTTTTAGTGGGACTTGTGGGGTCCATGTTCTGAGTATCTGATCTGAGATTTTCTGTCGGGTCTGTACTAGGGGCATAATGGAAATAAATTGATAATTAAGTGAACAGAAAATGAAAAGAAAGAAAAGAAAGTGAAAAAGGATAAAAATGAAAGAAAAAGAAAGTTTAGGAGCAAAATGATAATTTTTCTCAAAAGTGTGCAAAGCTAGTAAATTAAGTGAAAATTGCTTAAATAAAGATAAAATAGTCAGATAATAGTTAAATTGTTGAGAAAATGAATTGTATTGTCATTAGGGACTAAAATGTAATTTTTCTTATAATTGACAATTTAAATGTATAGAAATGTAAAGTGTTTCAATTGTTAGTTTAAAGAATAAAAATTAAGCTTATAATGGCAAAATTATAATTATGCATTTGTAATGAATAATCTTATAGAATAAGTCAAATTTTAATGTTTTGAAATAATATTAAATGATTTTATAATTATGTTCACATATATGTTAATATATATAAGAATAATAATGATAATGTTAGGAAATGTATTGATTATTAGTCACCACTGAGCATGTTGAGTGCTCAGCGTGTAGTTTTTACTGTGTGCAGGTCAGCAGGAGCTGGAGCAGGAATACACTTTAAAGGACTTCTTTTAAGATGCTCTAGTTGTTTAAATTTTGGCATGTATATATATGTACAAACTTTACTTGGATGTGTAATGTAAAACTGAACTTATTTTAGTAAGTTATTTTGGGTTGTGAATGAAATGGAATGGATGTCAGTGCATGGATATAGTTGATATTATTGATTGTTGTGCCTTTGAGAGGCTGTGTGATTATCTGTATTTCAGGGGGGCAGTACTATGTACAGCTGTTATATTGCAAAAATTTTATTAAATGCATAGTAAACTGGACAGTTATAGGTCTTCAGCAAAGTGGTTTCAATTGTTTAAGTATATGCTAATAAGGTTTGAAATGTAGAGATTAAGTTGGAAAAAAAAATTTCGATCTTCGTTACACCGGTGCAGTGTTAAGAGGGATAAGGGTGTTACAATCACAGCATTGGGAAGGTTTATTTCATCCTTAGCCAAATGATGTGCCCCTTTTTCAAGACGCTAAGAAAAATCAACATCTTTACCTTTGGTGAGCATTGTCAAAAATATTTTGAAGAGTTAAAAGAATTCCTGAGGAATCCGCCATTGCTCAGCCAACTGGTTGTTAGTTAAAAACTTTATTTTTACTTATCCACCTCTGAAGAAGTAATGGGTGCAGTCTTGATCAGAGAGGAGGGAACCCAACAACTTCCTATGTACTACGTTAGCCAGGTACTGAGAGGTCTAGAGCTAAAGAAAATTCCAACTGAATAACTAATCATCACACTCATAATGTGCACTCGAAAATTAAAAAGATACTTTGAAGCTTACACTATCACAGTCCAATCCGATCAACCTCTCGAAAAGATCTTTCAAATGCCAGATTTGGAAAGGAAAATGATAGGATAGGCCATTAAGTTATAGTCTTTTGACATACATATAAGCTTAGAGATGCAATTAAAGCACAAGCTTTGGTAGATTTTATTATAAGATTTACCAAAGAACGCAAAGCATAAAAGGTGGAAAAGAGTTCTTGGGAAGTAATTGTAGATGGGGCCTCTAATAATATAAGGAGAGGTGTTGGAATAGTCATTAAAGGCCCTTTGGACATTATTGTTAGGTACGCAATAAAATTGGGTTTTGACTCCTCTAATAATGTTGCAGAATATAAAGCATTACTCTAAAGTTTAAGGCTGGTCAAGTCCATCAAACTGTAAAATCTTAGAATCAAAAGTGATTCCCAACTGGTGAGAAGCCAAGTTCTTGAAAACTTCGAAGCAAAAGATAAAATTATAAAGAAATACTTGGAAAAAGTAAAAATTACCCTTAAAAAGTTCGAAAAAGGAGGTATGACTTGGAGTATTGAGAAAGTCCAAAGAGAAGAGACAACGATGGTCAATCAGCTTGTTAAATTAGTAGCTTTAGATCAACACTCAACGGATGAGGAAATAAAGATTGAAGAGCAATTCCAGTCTTCCCTCGAGGAACTAGAGTTAATGAAGATTGATCAACAAAGGGAAACTTAGATGACCCCAATTTTTCAATACCTTCGATCAGGTGAACTGCCATAAGATAGCACAAAGGCTAAGAAGATTAATAGAAAAACACTCAACTATGCCATAAATTGAGGAAAAGCTTTACAAGAAGGCATTCGGCCTTCGTTGGCTCAAATAAATATCAAAGCATGATGGAGGTTACATCATAAGATAGATCCATGATGGGATATGCGGGGCTCATGAAACTAGCTGAATAATTGCCAGAAAAGTACTGCAAACTGGCTTTTATTGGCCAAGTATTTTTAAAGATACTTAAAGCTGGGTCAACAAGTGTGTACAATGCCAGATACATAGAAAAATTACAAGATAACCAACGTCTGAACAGTTTTCGATCAGAGTATCTTGGCCATTTGATCGGTGAGGTCTGGATATTTTTGGTCATTCCCTCAAGGTAAACGATAAATGAAATTCCTTGTCATTATGGTAGATCATTTCTCCAAATGGATAAAAGCTGAACCTTTGGCCACTATCATAGTAAAAAGAGTAAAAAACTTTACTTAGAAGGAAATAGTTTATAGATACGGCTTACCAAAGGTCTTTATTACTAATAATGGAAAGCAATTTGACTATCTGTATTCAGATCATTTTGTTCCAACTTGGGGATCAATCTAAGATTTACTTCAGTCACTCACCCGCAAATCAATGGTATGATCGAAGTTTCTAATCGAATGATCTTGGGAGAACTAAAGAAAAGATTGTGCAAAGCCAAAGGAAACTGGACTAAAGAGTTGTAAAGCGTCCTATGGTCTTACAGGACTTTTCCGAGGGAAAGAACACATCAAATGCCATTTTTTTAGTATATGGATCGAAAGTAGTTATGCCAGAAAAAATTGGGATTCCGTCTTATAGCTAGCTCTCTTCTCCGAACAAAAGAATGAAAAAGAAATAAAAGAAGATCTAGACTTACTTAAAGAAAAGAGGGAGGATGCCTATGCAAAGATTGCAGCCTATAAGCATAGAATGGCTAAATACCACAATAATAAGATAAAGCTCTGAACTTTTAATATTGGAGATCTAGTTTTAAGGAAGGCAGCCATTAGATCAGGAAGTGCAGGAGTTGGCAAACTTATGCTCAACTAGAAAGGCCACTATGAGGTATCAAAAGTATTAAGCAAAAGCACATATAAGTTAAGATTAATGGCAGATCAGAAATTCCTAGATCTTAAAATGTAAAAGTGTTTAAAAAATATATAATGTAATTTCCCTATCCAAACAATATATGTAATTTCCTGATCCATGTGATCGATGTAATCTATTTTATTAGTAATAGTATCATCTTGATCGATGCATTATCCGATTGGTCATATTTTCAATCACTATGAATTATAAATATAATTCGCTAAGTCATAATTTGAGTTTAAAAATTTTTAAAGAATTGCTCAGAAGAATTTCGAAAGAAGAATAGCATGAAGTGTCAGTTTTCATTAAAAATTTCATATACAAAGGAAGAATCTTAATCTTCTACATTTACATTTTCTTCATCAATATTTTCTTCTGACTTTTTTTTTTAGCTAGAAGATCGGGAAGTGAAGCAGGGTCCTACATAAGCTGAAATCTCCTCTAGGATAATGCTTTTCAGACTCTTAAATAATCTTAGCAATCATTTTAGTTTGCACAACCCCCACTTGTTCAGCCAATTCGTTCTTCTATCATTCCATTTTCCCTCATAGAGTTCATGAAGATAACATTCTTTGCCTTGGAGGTCCTCAACAATCGATCATAGTGAACTAACCTCCTTCTAGAGTCTATCAACTTGACCAGAGAATTCGACATTCTTGTTTGACAATTCTTAAATTTTAGCCAATGACTCTGAACGGACAACTTGCAGCTTTTCCTCAAATTCCTTATTTGCGGATTCTATTTTTTCTTTCAATTCCCACTTGGTATTGCTTTTCTCTATTAGTTGCCTCCTCTAGGCCACATTCTTAGTATAGAGGCACATTGCTCTTTGTAGGAGTGAGCATGGACCGGTTAACCAATCTATGAGAAAAAAATTAACCAATCCATTAATATCAATTTTTTAAAACTACTAACCATTAACTAATCCATTATATTCAGTTAATTAGTCCACTGATTTCAATTTTTTGGTTTGGTTAACGAATATTTTTCGGTTAACCATTAAATTTTATAATATAAAATTATAAAAAAAATAGACTAAGTTTAATTCAATTTCAAAAGTGAAAAGTAATTTAAAATAAAAATCACAAAAAATATAATTTGCTAGTTAAAATTAATATGTTATAAATTAATAGCCAATATTATAATATAGATTTGATTTTTGTTGGAAATTAATATGTTTAATTTTAAGTCAAATAAAATTTTGAATAATATTAAATGTTATAATATAAATTCTAAAATATAAAAAAATATATAATTAAATGCTATTAAGTAAAATATGAACACCAATATATGAAAAAAATAATATATATAAAACTTAATCAAATACTGCATATAAATATTATTATATAGTTAAAGAGAATGACATAATATAAATTTAGTTTCCAGTATTATATCAATTTTTATAGGAAAATATAAAGAATTAAGGTATAAAAAAAATATAATTTAAATATATTTTAAAGTATTATTTTATATAAATTTTAGAGAGAAATAAAAAAATTAAGATATAAAAATAAATAAATAAATAAATAAATAAATAAATATATATATATATATATATATATATATATATATATATATATATATATATATATATATATATAGGGACTAATGGTTAACCGATACTTAAAAACCTAAACTCTAACCAAAATATAAAAATTAAAAACTGTAATCGAGTCTATCGAATTGGTTAATCATAAAAATCGATTCGGTTTTGAATTAATTTTGTTGTTAACCATATTTTGGGTTTTTTGCCTCACCCCTAGCCCTTTGCATAACCTAACAGAAATGAAATTGTTAGAAATTTTTTTCGCAAAAATAAAGAAATATTACATAAACGAAAATGACTCACCTTTATGGCCTTGAAGTTTATTTTCGCTAACTCTTTATGAGGTAAGGAAATATGGCCCATCTCACTTAAGTCCTTCTCCAACATCAGCCTTTGACTGATGAAGTTAAGCACCTGGGCATTTCAAATTGAGCACCCCTCTCCGAACCTCTGTTGTAAAACTCTTTCATGGTAAGAGCCTCAATTCCAGATGTCGACACTAGAGTCGAAAGTGTCAAAGGCCCTTTAAAGAGAGTCTGTTTATAGGAAAACCTTAGAGAATCGACTTTGGGATAAGCCTCAGATGTTGCTTGAACTTTAGCATTGCCTTCAGCATGGGAAGCAACGACGATGGAGACTGAAGGTGGCACCTCCATAACTTCTTCAGGATCATCTTTGAGGACCAGCCTTAGAGCACGATGAAGCTTCGTAGGCTGAGCAAATGTATCGTCCTTAGGAGTGGACTTCTCTTTTTTTTCTTCTTATCAAAATTTTTCTTGGTGATCTCTGCTACTTTTTTTTGTGAAATCGATGTCCATAGAAGATGCATATGCAAAAAATGAAAAGAAGTTAGAAATAAAAAAAAAAAACAAGGATAATGAATATTATATAACTACCTAATAATTATGCTTACAATCGATCACAGGTACTACCTAATGTACTTCATTAATACCTCGATATTTGGCTTGAAATTTTCAAAACCAGCTAATAAATCCTTTAAATTATATGGCTTCTCTGTTCGGTGCAAGCTCACTCCAAAGCCTCCCTTCTGGTTGGCTAAAAAATATTTCTCTCTAAATACCTTAAGAGAAGAAAGGAAAGAAAACAATCTTCTCTTATGCCTAATCAAGAAATAATACTCAGTTGCATCCTTTTGACCAGAAATATAGAAGAAATGGGTAAAAAATTCCAATGAACTACTTGCACTTCCTTGCAAACAATTTAAGACATGTGATGGACCTCTATCCGTTCAGATTTAATTAGTTAGAAGCAACCCCATAGCCCCTAAGAATACTGGTTTTTAGAGAAGGTAAGGAAAATCGCAAACCGCAGTCCAAGCTACCTTGGTGGCATATAAACCACCCGTTCATATTCTCCCCAAATGGACCATCAAACACGGACATAAATAAAGGACAAGCCACGTTTAGCACACTCTCGGGAAAGTTGTATTTTGTCCTAAGATTATTCACCATAGAGGTATTAAGCCTCGAATGTTTAGCTACAAGCTCTTTCCCTTGGTACATTTTAAGAAATTTTATATCCAGACCATCACCACCTCCACTTGGAGTGCTGCTGCTAGAAGCCATCCTAAGGGGTATAATTTCAAAAAAAAAAATTCTAATCTATTTATAAGAGGCAGACTCTAAGATGACACTATAAATACCACAATTTGATGATGAAGAAAACGATGAAGATGATGATTCAAATGATGATGAAGAAAAAGTAAAATTAAAACAAGGATTCATAAAAGCAAAGAAAGCTTACTTGATGAAACTAGCTAAAGACTCAAAAAAGAAATGCTGAAACATGAAGAACTTCAAAGCCCCAAAATCTAAATATCACGGGAAAAAAAGGAGAAAACTCAAGAATTTTTCAAAAGTACAAAAATGATGACCCCTCATCTATTTATAGAGCTAAACACGTTCAATGAGAAGATGCCAAGTGTCAGAACTTGATTGGGGTGGACAAGGTGATAGATACAAAAGGTCAAAGGTCACTAGTAATGGCACATTTATGAAGCATCACTCATAATGACTGATAACTATTCACTCGAGAACTTGACAGGTTTCATTCAAAATTTGAATCTCAAATTTGAATCAAGTCTTGTACCTTCATTTGTCGATACCCCAACGAGCATTGGATCTCGATTGATGATCGGATTGATTTAAGGGGGAGGACAAATGATAATATCCTTCATAATTAAACCTATAGGTCCAAAAGTCTAATTCATATATGAGCCTATAGTTGGGCTCTTAAGTCAACCCAATCAAATTGATGTGATAAATTATTACATTAACTGAGAAGTATGGCCTCCATCTCCCTATATCTGACACCAGCCACCTACTCGACATGGCCACCATATCATTACAACAACAACTATTCTAGGCACTCAAGAGTCTAATAATCCTATTACCATATACATACTATAAATAGCAAAATTATAGAAGGCTCTAGGTAACGCTTATTTGAGAATTTTTCTCTATATTTCTCTCTCTAAGAGTTTTAACTAACTTAAGTATCGAAGTGCTTACCTTGGTCCGACTAGGCACTCTCTTCTTTTGCATGTCTTCAAAGCTCATATTCGTTTAGATCCCCTTTCTCTTTCTTATACTCATTTTGGTTATTTTTGGAAGTATCACTTATGTAATAAGTGTATGGTAACGTGAATGTTGAAAACGTTGAGTGAGTGTGTGAGCAAATTGTGTGTGTGAGTAAATTTTGTGTGTGAGTGGTGTGAGTTGAGTGTATTCGTAAGTTTTAAAAATTTCAAATTAATATAATAAAATTTTTTATTTGAATTTAATTATCCACTTGTTCACATTCAATTTAACATTCTCTATAATAAACATCGACTCTTACAAAGCCATTTTCACAAAGTCGGTGGGGTTAAGTGTGCAAGGATCATCATAGTAGTAGTGGCGAATTTTGTCCTTGGATTCTATAATAATATGGGAAAGATTATTCACAACTTGTTTCTGCGACTTTCCTTCTACTCTTTGGCAAAATAGTTTTGAATATCTGAGTTTTTGGCTTTCCATATTCCGTAATTTAGGTTTATCATGATGAAGAGGTTCAATAGATATTACCTAAGGACTGTAGGCTTCTTTCTTCTCTCTACAAATCGAATTGGGAACTCTAGAAATCCGTCTCTCAGAGTGTAAGGGATCCTCCAAATCATTTGGATTCTCAATCAATTTCTCTTCCGATTCATGTTCTTTAATCAAATTGTTTTCTGCTTCGCTCTCTACCATTTTTTAGAACTCCCTGATATAGATTTTGCAAGTTTATGGAAGGGGTTAATTTTACTTATTATCACTGAACTTATGCCTAAATATGCAAAAGTAACTAAATAATTTTTCGTGATACAAAAATCGTTAAAGTTAGCAATATTATACGTAAAAGTAACCATAACCGATTTTTGGTTAAGACCAACGCCGAAAAGTATATATGGCACGCCATGTCAGTACCTTATGTACATGTGAAAATGCTTGTTATGCCACATCATCATATGTATTGTCACGTCATCATGCCACGTGACAAAATACTCCTACAAAATCGATACATGGCAATACTGACACGTCATTTAATGAAGTGGCAAAAAACATATCCACATACACAAGGTGCTGACATGGCATGCCATATGTATTTTTTGGTGTTGGTTTTCGTCAAAAACCTATCATGATTATTTTTGCGTATAGTATTGCTAATTTTAATTAATTTGGTGCGATGAAAAAGTTTTTCGTTTTTTTTGCGTAATTTAGGCATAAATTCAGTTATAATAAATGAAATTAATCCTTTATTAGAGAGAGAGAGCGACTGAAAAATTTCTCTTCTCAGAAACTTCTATTAAGCTACTGGATGAGATAAAATTTCCTTATGGCGCATTTAAACTGATGTGTGTGTATATATATAGGAAGATAAATGTAAGAAAAAGTTGATTAGTTCGCATACTGCTCTTCTTCTCAAGTGTAACAATGAAACGCCCTTATGACATATAATTAACGATTATACAAATTAACAAACAATTGCCATTTTGCGAAAGATTTAAAAAAAAAAATTGTCAAAACCACACTCATAAATAAATTTATTGACCTAACCAATAATAAGATTAAATAAACTGTTACTGATCATATGTCGCAATATATATAATGCTTGAAAAAAAACTCATAAACCAAATTTAATTTTATGGAATAATTTAGTCATCATTGAAAACTTAGCAGAAAGTTATATAAATAATAAAATAACACCATGCATAAATTATTTGTTTGTAATATTCTATTTCCATCAAAAAAATAACAGTCTCTTTTTCTTTTTACTCAAATTATAGATCCACTTTTATTTTTAATATTATAATTAGCTTGTTAAATATTTAATATAGCACTATTTAATATACATACAGATTGTTACTCCATCCATCCTACCAAATAGTTGCCTTTTGAAAAAAAAAATATCGTACTAAATTGTTATTTTGATAAACTTAAGATAGCATTTAATATATGATTTTTAACTTTATAATTGATATAATGTTTTCAAAATATTTAATAATTTAATTACTATCAATTAAAATTAATGATTGTGTTAATATGTGTGAAATAAAAAAAAATACATATAGTAAAGGAAAAGTTCTGCTAGAAACTCATTTTGGGTTTAAAGTAGTTTGCCTTATATATTTCTTTTATGAATGCATCAGCGTGCTGATTAATTATTTTTTCAGACCAAATAAAATAAAAAGAAGTGTCCCTTGCTTTATTCGTTTGTCTAATGATAGCAAGATAATTTGTCATCTGATGTAAGTTGAACAATTGACCTAAAGCAAATAAATTCTCTTCCGACTCTTTTATAAATATGACGGTTTAGAAAAAGAAAAAAGTCAAAAATAAATAAAAAAAACTTTTACTGTTCTAGTTTCTTAATATAATTCATTTTCTATGTCTCAATAGTCTCTTTATTTCTTTTTTTTTTTAATTATTACATTTTACATTTGCAAAAATGAAGTGAATGAAAATTAAATTCTGATAAATTAAAAAATTATTAAATTTTAATTTTTAAACTATATGTAGTGTTTTGAATTTTAAACTTATATTATAATACAGTAATAGTGCACGTTCTTCAAATGAGTCGTGTGCTTTTTTTCCCCTCTTTTTCTAGCCTTAATCATAAAAAAAATTCAGAAAAGCAATGTGATTAGCAAATTAAAAGCACTTATTTAGTGGTAAGGTTAATGAATATATTCCCAATGCCACCTATAGCCTTCAAGATTAGGTAAGATGCACGTGACAACAAATTCTTTAGATATATTATGACTTAGCTAATAGGTAATTATTAGAAAATTTTTCAATCTAGAATCCTTTTTTTAATTATTAGACAAATTGTCAAACAATTTTGCAATCATTAATGATAACAGTTCGAAAATTACTGGACTGCTTTCGGGTTATCTATCCTAACTGATATTCCAAAAGTTTATGAAAATAAAAAGATTCTGACGAGAGAACTCTCCGACGGTCAAATCGATAAATGGCAAAAGGATGATTTTAGTAAAAAATGGCTAAGAGAGCTCTATACCTGATGATCGTGTCTATTTATAAAGATAAGTACCTTATTTTGGTTAAAAATCCTGATGGCCATTGAAATCCTAGAGGAGGAGGAGTCCTGCCAAGATAGGAAGTTCTCCCAAAACAGGAAGCTCTACTTGAATAGGAAGTTGATCTAAAATCCATATCCTACCAGGACTATTGAAAATGGTGTTGTTAAGCCAATGCTAACCTTGGGTGCTCCAAATACCTATGAATCCAGGTTATGGGCCTAGACCCAAAGCTCAGTCCGGTTATCATAGGTCCCCCTGAGGTATGAGACATTTATGTCAAAAGTATGCCGAACACTTGCTAAACATCATAAGTCCCTAATTTGGACTATACAGCTGCTTTGATTTATCAAAATAAGGTGACGCTTCAGTCTTTGTACCGATAATAATTACAGTCCTTTCGATTTTTGCAATGACAGGAACAATCATAATTGTATCTCCTTGAATACTGCATAACAATCGTCAATGCAGTTAATTTCACACACATCGGGGAAATCTATACCATCAAATTCCTTTTGATCCCACGGTTCACCCTGTGTATAAATATCCCTTATCCTTCGTCAATTTTACCCTTTTCGCTCTCTCACTCTATTCACTCATTTCTGTGTGCTTTGCTCCTTTGAAAATCCTTTGATTTTTTTACTCAAGATTGCAAGTCAGTGCTTTAAACTTCTCCCCTTTTTTCTCTTCAGCATTTTATTTCATCTCAATATTTATTTCCTATTTTTTTATTTTTCAAAATGAGTGGATCTATGGGATCTAGTGACATTAGAATCTCGGATGGCTTATTAGACGATAGTTGTAACACCCTAGACCTGGCCAGTTAAAAGACCTGGATACCGGATGTCACACACAACTTTAAGTCTCTTTGAGAGGATCAACTCTAAAGTTTGACTAAATTTTAAAAACTTATTAATTTAACGTATTATTTATTCTATCAAAATTTCGACAGGATCTCCCCTTATTAATGGCAACTTCTTGTGTAAAAGAATAAAAAACATTTCTAAGATCACCTAACTACTTTAAAAATCTCAATTTATATAATTGGCTCCAACATAGAAACCTAGTTTACCATAATTATAAACATTTCCTCATAGACACTATTATATAAATAAGAATTTTATCACCAGGATTCAGTGTACCTATTAAAACGTGCATAATCGTATGAATATAATTTGGTTCGGACTTGAGATATCAATTCTCAAGCTTCCTACGTATCCCATTTAGGGAATCATAACCACGTAGTTCTCCAATCCCAAGACTCAATATAGTATTTTAAATAAGTAATCATTGAATCTGGTTTAGGCAAGATTATAACATATCACTTTTCAAACACTTACAAATACATAATTATATTATACACATTCCTAATTACACCATACTACTCCAGATTGTGTAACACACAATTAATCACAATACGAATATATGTGTTCAATACCCATCAATCCCGATCATCATTAGTTGTAATTAATCATGATTCAAATTAATCACAGTACAAATTCTATAAACTATTTATTAGTATTTGGTAACATATTTACATCAACCTTTATTTCTTTATTTAATTCTAATATTTGCCCTTAATATATTAATTGGAATTTGCACTAAGCTGAACAAACAAAATTTAAATACGGGACTGAGTTCTCGGAACCATACGGCCCATCATTTAATACAGACATATTTATATACACTTGTGGAACGAGCTTTCAAAGCCATTCAATCCACAACTCATTTTAATCACTTTTATCGGAAGAGCTCTCGGAGCCATTCAATCCGATAATACACATCAGAACGCAGTATTTATGGACCGAGCTCTCGGAACCATCCAGCCCATATATATATATATATATATATATATATATATATATATACTCTTATGGACTGAGCTCTCGGACCCATCCAGTCCACAACTCATTTCAATCACTTTTATCGGAAGAGCTTTCGGAGCCATTCAATCCGGTAATACACATCAGAACGCAGTATTTATAGACCAAGCTCTCAGAGCCATCCAGTCCATATATATATATATATATATATTTTTTTTTTGATATACACTTGTGGACTGAGCTGTCGGAGCCATCCAGTCCACATCTTAATTTAATTACATCTACCAGAAGAGCTCTTAGAGCCATCCAATCCAGCATTTGTCATTTAATACATATTTAGTTGCTTAAATGTTTATAACAATACATTCTTTTAATAGTAATATAATTCCTCCAACAGAATAATTCATCAGGATAGAATATTACCAAGCAATGTCCGAATATGCTTTTATACCTAGGCTATGACATCTTTTTAGTCTTCACCACGAAACTAAATAAATAACAAGGAACTACTTTATTAAAATGAGTGTAACTTAATTATAATTTACGACAATTCAATTACTACCCAAGTTTATAAATATAACTTCAATTACCTCCAAATTACTATACAGTACTTCCCTGTACCACCAGTTAAAAGCACAATTTATCTCATTCCTTCAATAAACAAATTAACTTCCACATAACTTTTGTTTATTACCTTGGTAGCCAAAATAAGCAACAATCGCCTAAGTTGACAGCCCTTATACTAACATTTTAAATCATAAATTACTCACAAATTTCCTAATATTACAGCTATAAAATTTACCACCCCTGTCATGCTGTAACAATTTAATACTTAAAGTTCAATTATATTCTGCTAATTTCATTAAAAGGTCCTCTCATGCATTTTCAATAATCACAATTCCATACCTTTCACATCTCATTTATTTTTAGTTAACTAGAACACATAAAGGGTTAACATTATCCTGTAACTAGCTTCTTTAGACAACAATTAACAATAATTACAACCATCACATTCCAATGTTCAAAGCAATTCAACCACCATTTATATCATAAATATAATTTGCTATACAACTTTATTTATGTAACTACAATCATGGTTCTATATCCCAAGTAGTTTAGGTTCTATTTGTTCCAATATATCAGGCGTATGATTCAGCTACTTATTATACATATATTTATATATGTATATATATATATATAAAGCTCAATCTTTGGTCTTATATACCTAACATAATAATGAGAAAATTACTTTAGGAGACAAATAATTAAATTAATCTAACTATATTATTAAATATTTGTTAAAATTTTGTTATTTTTGTTATACCTATCGAATCCAGTTTGCTCTTAATCAAACCATTCATTTGTCATACACTCATGTGCTCATTATTACTTTCTAATCACATACTATAAGATAAACAAAATACTTAATTTATCAACAACATATTAAGATTCAAAATTTGATCTTAAATTAGCAATACTCCACCAGCAATTATGTTAATTCTAATAGAATCTTACTACTACCAACATTTAATTCAAAAAAATACAAAACAAATCCTTAACCAAATTTCAAAGTTAACTCAATAAAGTTTACGGGGACAATTTTGGTGATCACTTACCAAATGGAGTCAATTTTTCTGCATTCTGTTCTCTTTCCTTTGGTCCCGAAGCTTCACCGGCATGGGGACCAAAATCATCGAAAGGTAGCCGGCATTGAGAGGAGACCCACGGAGGTGGTCACGTGCTCCAAAGCATCACCGTTCAATTGGGATCTACTCAAGAACCGTGGACTTCTCCTTTCTTCGTTCTACTCATTTTCGGCGAGTAAGAAGGAGCAAAGGGAACCAGAAGGACCTTCTCGCCGTCAAGAATTCTCCGGTGTTGGTCCTATTACCATTTGCTATCACTGGTCGCCAGAATGAGGAAAGTCAAAATTCAACCAAGGGAGAGATCAAGGGGAAAAGCCACACCGGAGGAGAGAGAAGGTGGCAGCAAGGTGATTGACGCCGGTGGGAACGCTTCGGCATTAGGAATCACCGGTAGGTGGCATCGCCGGTTCTCCCCTCATCTTCGCCCTTTTCTCTCTCTCCCATCCCGTTTCTTACTCTCTTCCCCCTTCCTCCTTCTTTCTTTCTTTCTTTCTTTATTTATTTTCTTTTATTATCTTTTTTTTATATATATATTTATACTTTGCCCGAAAATTCTAGGGACCCCTAGAATTGAACCTCACTTATTCTTATTATTAACAACTAATTTAATTACTTTATTTTATTTATTAGTATTATCATTATCATCATCATCATCATCATCATCATCATCATCATCATTATTATTATTATTATTATTATTATTATTATTATTAACCATTTATTTTATTGTATCGTTTCTGAAATCGGATCGATCCAACCATACTATTCGGGTCTTTATGACTCGGGGCGTTACAAAAGTACCCAGCCTTTCAAGTAGTTCCTCAAAATACAAACACTAACTTAGAGGTCGCCCATGTAAATACTCTGAACGTCGAGACCTCTAAAACTAACCACCATCAACCTAGGAGGCCACCGAAATCAAATCCTGGTGTTCCTGAAATTAGCTCGTTTATAAAAATTTCCAAACTTGCAAACCTAAAGATTAAACTATGAATTCTTAGCCAATACAAACTCCTAGCCCCTAGTTCTCATATTTTCACTGACTATAATTTTAATGACAAGAAAAATCTAATTCTGTATGAAGCCAATATCTGAGCTAGAGTCACCATTCCCCTAACCCATTTTGAAATTGCTTTCCTAAGATATTATAACCTTACCATGAGTCAACTACACCCCAATGCTTGGCTCACCCTCACAACCTTGCAAATTTAGACATCTGAGAATGCCATCGACCTTACTGTTCACCTATTCAAAGCAACCCACATGTTCGGTCTCAGAAGTATGACATAAGATCGTTGCTACATTTTAGCCCAAATTGGATATGGTGTTTTCTCAAGGAAGCCATACTTTATTAAAAACTGAAAACACCATTTTTTGTTGTAAAAAGTGAGCAAGAGTTCCCTATTCAAACTTCTTGGGGGAGCTTCAAAAATAGGAATAAGCTATGCTTGGTGTTGACCTAAGATGAAGAGAAAACTTTAACTCGATGAAGAGAGCTTACTCGAGAGAAGACTAACATTTATTACTTTCTAGACCTTAAGTCTTCCCTCAAGCCCTCAAGCTAGATACGAGGTATATTCGCTAATTTTTGTTCAAATAAAAAGTCTAATTGTTCTTATTATGTTACTATTTTGTAGTTATGAAAAGACTCGGCAAGCAATCATTCGACAAGAAAGTCAAAGACAAAAGGGCTAAGCTTGGAGAAGGATCTCAACCAAATAGCATGGTACCTATTCAAACGAGGAGCATGACATCTACTCTGGCTGCTGACCCACCAACTCTAATGGCTAATGTGGCAACAAGACCTATAACTATTCTTATAAGTCCAACTTGAGTTGCGCCTGCTATGAGCTCGCTGCCCAATAACCTTTCCAATGCAATTACCATATTGGATGCTTCCTCCACTTCTCCTGTCAATCCTTCCCCTAATGTGGGCTGCCCATCAGTTCTACTTTATAGGCCTTCCTCTTTTCGAACTTTTAAGTAGAGATCAGCCTCTTCCTTGAATGGAGCAAAAAAGTGAATAAAATGATAGAAGAGGTTTGGGGAATGTGGCTACAAAACCCTCTTACCTATAGCTTTTCCAATGTAGAGTTTAATAGCTTTTGTTCGCTATTAACTTGTATTCTGAATGATGTATTGTCATTCATCAACCTACATGTAGATTACCTGTCCGCCGCTATGAGGAGACATCAAGTCTAGGTATTTCACTCATAAGGAATTCTTCTTTGCCTTTTAAAAAAAATGTTTGTCTATACAGAGTACAATCCTTTCCAATGCATTAATTGACAAGATGAATCAACACCTTGGCTTGGTGAGAGAAGAAAAGAAAATCACCACCGAGCTTAATGGAAAGTTAAAGGAGGCTGAACAAGTGACCAATGGTTGGAAGGATCACATGGCTGCCATTGACACCAAGGCCAAAGAGGCAGAGGAAGCCAACCGTAAGGTAATTGAGGAGGCTACTCGCAAATTGATCAAGGCAGAGACCTCCGTGGCAGAGGCATAAGAGGAGTTTTAAGATTCCAAAGCCAAACTAAAAAAGTGCCAGGCTAAGAAGGCCAAATTGGAGGGCGACTGCACCGAACTTGAGAAAAAACTTTCTAAAATGGAAGAAAAGATGAAAGATCTTGCCGCAGATAAAGCTATTGCCTATGGTAATAAGATCGTCAAAATTATGAAAAGCAAATATCCCTAGGAAGACTTTTATTGGGTGGATGATGTGGATGTTGATAAGGAGTAGTTAGGATTTTCTCCTTTCATGCTGTAGCCTTCAAGGCCAACTCTATACTTTGACCTTTTTAATGAAAACTTTTGCCTTCTAATTCGTACTATCATTTTGACTTCATTGTTGTTCCAAACTTTGTAGCTAATAATTCAATCTTTATGATAACCTGAACTAATCTAGATAAGATCGAATAATTAAAAAGAATCCAAATTTTTGACAAAGTGGCTGAGTACTCAGATTGCTCATGGCTTAAGCTACCAAGCTAAGCTTTCACTATAATTAATAAATGTGCTCATGGCTTAAGCTATTGAGCTAAGCTATTACATAAAGTTATACCTATGGCGAAATTGCCTAAGGCGAACATAATTATAGGCTCTGGCAAAAATGTCGAATTGAGCTAAAAACACAAATGTGCTTGTGGCAAACATTCCTAATTGAGTTGAATATAATATACTCATGGAAAATATGCCTAATTAAGCTTAATACAATATTCTTATAGCCAACATACCTGATTGAGCTAAAAAAGGCTTGTGGCGAACATGCCTGTGAGCTTTAACAAAGTGCTCACGGTGAACATACCTGTGAGCTTTAACCAAGTGCTCATGGCAAAATGCTTGTGAGCTTTAACAAAGTGCTCGTGGCAAACATGCCTGTGAACTTTAATAAAGTGCTTGTGATGAACATGCCTGTAAGCTTAGATAAGGCGCTCGTGGCGAAACTACTTATGAGCCGTTGATCCCTACTCATGGCAAATATGCCTGTTTGAGTAGGGTTATTGATGGTACTTCTGCAAGTTGTAGATATTTCATTAGTGTAGTTGTGACACGTGCCCTTTTCCATCTCTTACCCCTTTTGGGACATCGACACCCAATTTCACCCCCGAAACTAAGGGATCATCAAGCTCAAGTGAGGAAACCTCTGACCTTTTAGCAATTCAATCCCACTTTTAGGGACAGAACTAGGTTGAGGTTTCCGATTCAGGCCGACAGTTGCTTCGAGATAAGGAAGGGACTCAACTCGACTTGCCAAATCATAAACCTCAAAATAGCATATCCAAGTGTCCCTATCTTATCGCTAACGATCGATGATCGGGAAGCATTTAGTTAGGCACAACAAGGCTAAATAGTAAGGAGTCGCCACCTAATAGAACATTGAAAAAAAGGGTATTCCGACCTCGTGAGGCCAAAAAATCCAAAAAGGGTTCAAAACTTTGCTCTTATTTTTACCTTTAACAAATGTGACATAATAGCTTTTCAAATTAATCATGTTATCCATTTTCTTTCATGCACGTAACACTACAAAAAAATGCAGAATAACGATGAAAAATAGCAAGGATAATGAAATTTGTTGCTAAATACACCATTTAGCAACAACATTGTGATGAAAAATGATTTTTCTCGCAAATATTGTTAGGGGTTAGTGGAAAAACAGATATTACGACAATTTAGCGATAAATAAATTTTGTTGTAGTTAATAGTTGGCACCAAAATTTTGGGGCAAAAAATAGCGACGAATTTGCGAGCAGAAAATCCTCGCTAACTCTTAATTCCTGGTGCGAATGATTTATGAAGCATTTAGCGAGAACTTAATCTTTGCTAATTTTACGAGAAACAGGTGCTCACTAATTTAGCGAGAATAAATCTCTCGCTGACGGTTAAATAATTTAAAATTTGGTATACGAAGCATTTAGCGAGGACTTAATCCTCACTAATTTTGCGAGAAACAAGTCCTCACTAATTTAGCAAGGATTACTTCTTCACTAACAGTTGAATAATTTGAGATTTGGTATACAAAGATATAGCGAGGACTTAATCCTTGTTAATTTTGCGAGAAACAAATCCTCGCCATTTTAGCAAGGATTATTTCCTCGCCAACGGTTAAATGATTTGATATTTGGTATATGAAGCATTTAGCGAGGATTAATTTTGCGAGAAAAAAATCCTTGTTAATACTCAATATGGCATGTGGTTTATAAAGTATTTGGCGAGGATAATAATTGGCGAGGATAAATCTCTCGCTAATTTGTGAGTCATATGCCATTTGGTTTATGAAGCATTTGGCAATGACATTATCCTCATTAATTTTGTTAAAAATAAATTCTTGCTAAAGTGGTGAGGACATTTCTCTCGCTAACTTGTGAGTCATATTTGACTTGTTGAATGATTAATAAGAGCAGTATTTTCTTGCTAACCTTTTAAAATGTTTATTTCCATTTAAAGTCAACAATTAATTTTATTATATTTGAGGTATAAAAAAATTAGCAAGATAAAATCCTCACTAATTTAGCTACAATTAAATCCTCGCTATTTGAAAAATTTAACGAGGAAATATCCTATGCTATTTTAGCGAGGTAAGCTTCCCTCACCATATGACACATTTAGCTAGGAATTATCCCACGCCAATTTCGTGAGAGCTATTCCCCAGCTAATCTCCTCAAATTTTTGAGCGGGATAGAAATGTTGTTAGCGGGATTATTTTTTCTAAATCCCTAAAATCTGTCGACCTCTTTCCTCTCTCTCTCTCTCTCTCTACTCGTCAACAGAAATTACGATCGGTGGTCTTCTTCGCTGCATATTTCTCTCTCCCGCTCCTTCTTGACTGCTCTACTTACCTGCAACAAAGCCCTAATGTTCGCTATAGTCTCTCTTTTCGGAGCCAGCGCTGCTCCTCGTGGAGCTAGAGGAAGTCTTCACGGTCAGAAGACTAATGATTGGGGATGGAAGAAAAAAAGCGTATATGAGACTTGGAAAAAGAGAAGGAAGTGGAAGACATGAAGAATTGCAATGTAGAAATGGCGTTTTCTTTTTCTTTGTGTTTTCTTTTTCTTTTAATTTCCATATCCAGATTTTATTTTTATTGTCAAAAATCCTATTTCAGGGCTCATGTTCTGTTTCTTATTGTCAAAACCTTGAAAGAATCGAGCTATGAACATGTTTATGATGCTGTTGAAAAGGCTCTCCTTCTCGCCCGAACCGCTGCCATTTTGGAGGTGAACCTCAATTGTGTTTAATTAATTTTTATTTTCTGCTTTAAATTAATTTACTTATTCTTTTTTTTTTTTTGGGTTTGGTTTGGAATTGCTTTTCGGATCAGATTCTTCATGGTTTTGTGGGTGAGTACGCTTTTCTTTTCTAAATTTCCTATGCTTTTGCATTGAAAAATGTTGAAAAGAATGAATTGGTTATGGTCAATTTTCTCAATAGATAGGCTTGGTGAGGTCTCCGGTATCAGCAACACTACTGCAAATAGGTTCAAGACTATATTAACATGGGGTATCTTGTATAGTTTCCCTGAGGTTGGATCCCTTGTTTCCCTCTCTTACTTATTATTCATTATTAAGCATATAAACATGGAACATCGGCTGGTGAGATAATGCATCTGTTAAATTTTTAATTTGAAATTATGGAAACATGTATAATTGGGTGTATCTGTATGGATCGATGTTTAAATTGTGCTTTTCTTTTTATAGGGAAATCCCAAAGATGATGTTTTTTTGTGTGAACAGGAAATTGCTATTGAAAAAGGGAAAGAGCATTCACAGGTGTTGCCAATATTATATGCACAATACTCTCAATTTCTATATTTGGTAAGTTCTGTAATGGCATAATGTGAACAGATTTTTATATTATATTTGGTCACTGCGTGCTGCTTCTTGTACATGTCAACCATTTCTTAGGCATTTTCATCTAAAGATAAGGATTAGATAAAAGATTTTATTAGGGTATTTGAATCAAAATTTAAACACAAATAAAAACGTATTACATAGGCATTAATTGCAATGCTTTGGTAGCAATGTTGTTTATTTATTTGGTTCTTTATTATTGGGCTTTGAAAAGGTGCAGTGCATTAGCATTAATTTTTCTTATGATTGATACATTAGTAAACATTATCTACTTGAATGTTGAGAGTAGCTACATGTGACTTATAAAGGAGAGTACTATTTAAGATTTTTCATTTCTAGATTTTCAGTACGAGGTAACCTTAATTATTAGCTACTTTATTTAATGGCTTTGTTTGTTACATTTATCTGCTACAGGTGATGGCTTTCCTAGATAACAGTATTGTGTTTCTAATTCTTTCAATTGTCTTGCAGTTTTTGGGCACGTTTGGAGATGCACAATCTATTAAGAAGGTTGATGATCGACATGCCAAGCTCTTTCTACCCCACAAGAGCAAAGCAGAGTTGAAAAAGGGTCAAGCGGAATACTACCTAGCTTCAGGTAAGGCAAAATTAGCAAGACCTTATACTGATGCTACTTCACCTGTGGAGTCTCTTATTGGTGCATATCCAAGTGTGCAAAACTAGTGGGCAGCAGGTTATGGTGTACAGCCTCAAGTTTGGCCACCAACTACGTAAGCACAGGTACAACAGTGGACTCCAAGCTATGGCCAACTAATATGCCTTCCTTTAACAATGCTATTATATCTTCTTGTTTATGTCATTTAAATGTTTCAATTTGCTAAGTATTAATATTATACCTATATTGTGTTAAGATTATACCTGGATTATCTAATTTTAAAGATTTTTTAAGCATGTTGTTGTTTGGTCTTGAGATGTCTCTTTTTTCCGGAATGGAACATGACGGAGCAAAATGGTCATTGTACTAAAATGTTAATTTCTTTTTTCTTTTATTTTTTTTTCTTTTTTGAAGATGCTTTCTTGTTTGGTTGGATTCTCCCCTAAACTTTTTGTTAATTTTTTTATATATGCTGTAAGTTTTGTGCTTGACTGGTGGAAAATTTCGGACAAACTTTCTTATTGTGCTGCTTGCAATTTGACTTCGTGGTGCTTTTATTTCATCCATTCAATATAATGAGATAAATTTCCATTATACCCAAAATTGTAAATTTTAAAACATAGTTTATAATCTACTCAAGTGTAGTAAAATATAGTTAAATAACCTTAAATTTTAAATTCTCTTTCATGTGACAATAAACTGTCTAATGTAAGCTACATATGGAGAACCTACTTTTTGGCCTTAGATCAATATTCTTGAATGTTTCCATGTTCAGGTTGTGATGCTCTAAGCAGCATGGATGACATTATAACTTTTATGCTTCATTTGAAATAAAAATAACTTGCACTTCATTAACTGTGAACTCTAAGCATAACGTAGGCTGCTGATGTAAAATAACTTCTTACTGGATGAAGGAAATTGATATAACTTCTATATTGATATGGTAATTCTACTCTAATTTTGGAAAGATCAACTATTACTAGGAATTTTTGATGTTATTTATATAACAATAAGAAGAAAGAAATGAGAGAGAAACTCTATCGGCTATCTACTTGAGAATCTGCATTATTTAAGCTTTTATGTCACTTTAATATTTTTTGTTGCAGGTCACTTTAATATTTTTGTTGGTGATCTTTAGTCCTAGTTTATTTAGAGGCAGTAGAGACTGAATTTAGTTGACCCTTGAGGAATCCGGATCCACCTTCAAGTGAAAACAAACAAAAATCCATTTTCAAGTGAGGGTTGAACTATTGGAAAAGCTAAAGATGTTATCCTAGATGATCTGTCATTACTTCAAGCTCATCATTATGTGTTATGTCATTGTGACAATATAATAATGGGATTTTTAATAAATCACTCATGGTGTTTACGTTAATAAATCATCATTCTTATAGAAGTTTGTTTAATAATATAATAATATGATAATTTAATCTAATCATAAATTAATAATTGATTTAGTAAAAAAAATAAAAATTCACCCTACCTCATACATTTATATATATTATAATCTTTTATCTATTAGTTTTGGTTTACTCTCTCAAAATTCCTATCTCGAATTGGAATTTCTCGAAGTAGAGGAAGTAATCTTGATGAATTCTTGTAGTATTTACCTCATATAATACGAGGAAAGAGGGTTGTATGCAAGTGCAATTATTTGGGTCTAAAACTAGAGATTTTTGCTTTTGTTGGAGGTCGGCAGCTCTTTTTGAAGGTTTCCCTTGCTGTCAGTTCCTATCCCCGACCTGAAGGCGATCTCACTACATAGCTATACCTTGAGATGATTTCACTCTGTGGCTATATCTTGAGGCAATTTCACTCTATGGTTATACCTTGAGGCGATTTCACTGTGGCTGTACCTTGAGGTGATTTCACTATGTAGCTGTACCTTGAGGCGATCTCACTCTGTGGATATGCCTTGAGGTGATCCCACTATGTGTCTGTATCTCGAGGCGATCCCACTATGTGGATATATCTTGATTTGCGAAAATTTTGCGAGAATGTTAGGGTAGCTTAGATCTAAAGTTAATGAACTCGACCATTGCCCCCTGTGGCAGAAGAAGTGTCATCGTAGGTGGCACTCATAAGGCTATACTGGTTGATGCCATGTAGCTAATTGAATTTAGCTTGTCCTGCATTTGCAATGTTTAAAAAGGTTAGATTGGGATTTGTTGCCCCCTGTTTCATTCATTAAGACACTTATTCATGTTCATTTTTCCTGTATATGTTTTCTTCTTGTATTATTATCATATTTATATATACCCGCTTTTGGCGACATGATATATAAATCTTATTGAGTACAGCACCTATCTAGCATTATAACATATATCTCATTAATAATCAATCACTTTTATCCTGTAATGTGAACATTTTTGGAAGCATGCTCAACCTGTTAATATCAAATAACATCGGCTTATGGCACAAGGTATCTTGTATGCTACCAAACAACTAATGCCAATCATGGCAACAAAGGATAATTTCAAGCAAATTCAAAATGATAATCCTGGCAAATTTTAAGAGAAAATTCCAACTATAAAAGAAAACAGATATCCACAATGTAATGAGAAAACAAACATAAGCACCTATAATAATTGTCCCAATCTGAAAATGTGTGTGAAAAGTGTAGTATAAGAATTTATATATAGAGAAAATCAGCATCTCCCTGAACCCTCAGGATCTCAATATAGGCCATAATTTGTAGGGCCCTCTGATGGAGAATGAGATCAAAAACGGTGCCTGTAAAAGGGTGGACTCGATGCCTAAGCTACGGATGGTCCTGGCTGTGTGGATCCTGAAGGCTGAACTGCAATAGGATGCAAGAACTCATTAAGGTACCTTACTAGGTAGTCCACATCCCCCTGAATGCTAGCCAAATTTGTCGTATGTGCAGCAATACGACCTACAACTGTCCCATCTATACTTATCACACGAGCTCGGAGATCAGTGTCCAACTTGTCAATTCTCTTCTCAATCTCATCCCTAGCTTCTTTAACAACGTCCTTTTGGTTAAGAAGGCAATCTCTAATGCTGTGATGCGTTTTGTGGCCTTCTGCACACTCTTATCCACATTTTGAACCCTCATCTTTGTCTTGGTTAAATCAGCTACAAACCACCACTGCAAAGCATCAAAATCATTAAGCCTCTTCATATAGGCCTCATTTTGCTTATCTTGCTCTTGGCGTATTGCTTGTATATTTGCTACCATGGCTGTTTGAGTCATAGTCAAGTTTTGGATACCCTGTAGGATAGCATCCCATGGGACGGCCTGTTGAGGTAGAGGGAGTGCTAAAGATGAAGATGCACTAGGGTGACCATAAGCTCCAAGAGGCAGATCCTGATGGAAGGTAGCAAAGTCCTGTGGGGGTAGTGACACAACTAGCTCCTGGCGGGCATCCTTTACAAAATAGTCAGTGAAAGGCATCTCTTTTTCCTCCCCAAGTCCTGGCCCCAAAATGTCCTCCATCTACTGATCATTATCTAGCACCTGTTGAGGATGTGGCGGCGGTGGTCCACGACCACGCATCATTCTGCTCGGGCGAAGAATGGTATCCCTCTCCTCCGAGGTCATCAGCCTAATCCCATCTAGAGTAGCATCATCCTCCCCAGCCATGCGCATGTCATACACAGTCTCCTTATCCAAATATATGCCCTCTCCAGCAGATGGCCCCATCCATGCCTCTGGCATACCCTTTGCTAAAAGCAACCTGGTGACCAACCCCCCAATAGATGTAGCATCACCTGGATGGCGCTGGGTAGTGTGTATATGCTCCAAAACAATGTGGCTCAGGTCTATCTGCCTGCCTATCGCCATACACCATAGGCTATATATCTCTGTCACCACAAGAGAACTAGGACTGCTCGGCCTACCTAAGTATGAGCAAGAAAGGACCCTGTGCAAGTAGCACATCAATTGTGATCTCAGTAGTGTAGACTTTGCCATCTATCTCACATATGGAACCTCGGGTCGTGTAATCTCTGCCCACATCTCTGCCGAGGCGGATCTCTCAGGTCTCACAACTCTTTTGCCCATGGGCAATCCCAGTATCTGAGCAAAATGCCTGCGTGTCATGGACACCAGCTAACCTAAATACGGTAGGTAATGACCCCATCCTCATCATCTAACCTGTGATGTCCCAAATAGTGGAATGTGGCTAGAAACTGCCTAGTGATCTCCGGCTATGTTCGATATGCTCCTGTATAGAAATGTGTCCCACCTGCTCGGGCTATCAAATCATCTGCCTCATTTATTAATCCTAATTGTGTCAACAAGTGCCTCGACATAAACTAACTGGGTAGCATGTAGGTCTCTCCTAAAGAACGATATTGGTCACCCTGCTCAGGTGTCATCCATATCGGGTATTAGGGATTCATTCTTACACAATTCAGAATTCTATAGTTAGCTGAGTTGCATTTATCAAAGATGTTTAAACGTTATAACAATTGTGCCTAAATTTTGGAAGTATAACGGCATAAAAAAACTAGGTCCAATCCTACACAAAATTCATTCGCAAAGCCATATTGGATAAACAAAATTTTTATTCCTCCTAACTTGCCACCGGGCATCTAGCAATCATGCAAAAGTACTCATAAATAGCAATGTATATATATCGACCGAGACAAGCTATCCAAAAAAGTCATCATCTACACATATTGATGTTGATATACACATCACATATACAACATGCCTATGTTGTTATTAGCGCACACATTCTTGACGGCTTATGTCTCTCTCTCTCTCTCTCTTTATTATTATATTTGATTTGATACACCATTTATACCCTAAACTATTCACGACAAGAAAAGACAACTAGCATGCATCAATTAATATTATCCCTTATTAGGTTATTATCATACATGTTTGTTGTTTATTGTTTTTTTTAATTATATTTACATGCCATTATCACCAATGTACTTTTCCTATACAAATAACTAGCTTTTCTTTTCTGCTCCCTTTTGGATCTACTGTCGACGAGAACTTTATTTTAAAAAAGAAAGGAAAACTCACCGTTATCAGGTTGATACGGCCGTTGTGTTTGATACACACCCGTGCGTTAAACGATGCACGATCCAAAATATTTTTTCTTGCTTTTTAAGGTAGAAGAGCTAATCGTATGTCGTCAAATGCACCCTCATGCATTTTTTGACATACGCGTCAAATCTGTCTTTTATCTTTTATTAGCCTTATGTATGTTTTCTTTTCATCTTTTTATTATCATTATTATTTTCGTTATCATTGTTGTTGTTATTAGTGTTACTCTTCTAAAATAAAGCCTTTTTGTGGATGCAACCTGGAAAGCACTCCAGGTAAGTTCATTATCCTTTCTCTTTACTGTAAAATTACTTTTTTGATCGTAAATGAAAAATGTCACCAAAAATATTTATAGTAATCAGTTAGAATATTTCACTAATAAAATCGGACCAATGTCCATATTTTTTCCTAAGAAATTCACATGTAAAAAATTAGCTTTTAATAAAGTAAATGATTTTGTATATAATTAAATAACACGGGATGTTTCATAAATAAAACTTGGATTGGCAAGTTTCTGTCTTCAAAATCTTGCAATGAAATGCTTTTTCAATAATTCACATGCGAGAACCAAAGTCTCCACCTAAAAAGATCACAATGAACTCCTCGATTTATAGATGTCTTTATCTCTTTATTCTATGTCATGATTTACCACTTTCCTATGTGATTGGGTGTGCTTTTAATTCCTATATTTGCTTTAATCTTGTATGTAAGGAAAGGGGTAACACGATTAACCTGAAAGCTATTATTTCACATTTATCAAGGGTAAAAATACAAGCAAAATTTCGAACCCTCTTTGGGTTTTTGGCCTTACGAGGTCGGAACACCCTTCTTTTTTAATGTCTTATTGGGTGGTGACTTTTTACCATAAAGCTTGTGGTGCCCAACTAGACACCTCACAGCTATCGATCGTTAGCGATGAGATAGGGATAGCTGGGCATGCCACATCATGCCTTTTGAGGTTTAAGACTTGGCAGGTCAAGTTGAGTCTCTCTCCTATTGCGAAACGACCATTGGTCTGGACAGAGAACCTTAACCTGATTTTGACCCTAAAAGTGGAACCGAATCGCTAAAGGTCAGAGGTTTCCTTACTCAAACTCAACAATCCCTTGGTTTTGGGGGTGAAATCGGGTGTTGGTGACTCAAAAGGAAAATCATCATAGGAAAAACGCGCGTTATAGTGGTGACTCTACTAGGGAACATTCGAGATTTTGCTCTGAAACCTTTTTTGATTTATGTGACATAAAAGGCTTTCAGTTAAGGAATTTTATCTCTTTTCGAAATTGCATTAAAATCATGCTAGAGCCTTAGAATAAGTTCAGCATACTAGTTTTTTAGATCCCGGGGCGTTCTCAAAGCACTCCTTTATCGTTCACTCAACCTAGGGTAGTGTTAGGGATAATCACCAGCCCAAGTCTAGTACCTTATGGTATATTAAATGATGACTCGATCGGTTATTATACTTATGATGAGCTAGACCCATTGGCAGAGACCATGCTTGAGTGGCCTTATAATCGAGTATTTAGACCAAAAGTCCATGTAATGACATAAAAATCTCCATTAGGATGTCTGTACCAATTTTGTATTGCTTGTGATATGGATCCTTATGTATTAGGCATGTTTAGACAAGTCTGGGTGTCCGATTATCAAAGGCTTCCATGCTCTAGTAAACCCATTTTGACATGCTTGGGTCACTCGAATATGCATCTATCGAAACCTTTTTGTTAGCCTTTCACAAGAGATATTATGCTGTCGAATTCTCATCATGCACCATACGCATTCATTAGGGCCCCCTGTTGATCCATGGATTAAGCCTACCTAGGAACGAAGACTTTGACCACGTGTGTGGGAGAAATAAGGTGGAGAGGATCCTTACATGTGTTAGTCGATATTACATCTCCCAATCATGCATTTGCTCATGCATCATGCTGACAACCCTCGTTTTGGCAGCCATAATAGAGCCATCATTTTTCAAGTGGTTTTGAGGTTCAAACGGTCATTTGGTTAAGAAGTGGTTCACTGAACAGATAGAAGAGCTGGTGTTAGGGCAGAGTTTAGAATTGGGGTTTGAGTCGGGTATAGACAGTGTCTCAAAAGAATTTTTAGATGGGTTTTCAGAATAGTAAGAAAGGGAAGTTGTGGCTGAGCTCGCTCCTCCAGTTGGTTCCTCTAGTTCCTAAGATGCTGATAAGAGGATGGATGATCTTAAGAGAAAAATGATGTCGATGTTCACTAGTCTCACAGTCAGTTTGGCTTCCATCTCAGCTGCTCAACCTATTGCGCCAGTTATTGCTCGAGTTGAACTGACTCCTGTTGAGGAGATTCCAGCAGCTCCTGTTATAATACCCCCACCAGTAACAGATGCCATGAGTGTGACTTCGCGAGGAGTAGAAAAGGATGTTGCCCGAGGTGCACCTAAATGTGATTTTATAACTAATGAGGAGGATGAGTTATGGGCCTTTTAAGTATTGAAAAACCTTATCCCTAAGGAGGAAAGTCCTACTATAAAGAAAATGGAAGAGAAGTTGGAGGTTTTGACTAAGATACTGTCAGTTAGGAAAGGAGTCAGTCCCGAGTATGTTGATTTAGATGGCGAAGATGCCCTTTCTAAACAGTTTAAAATGCCTGACTTGTATGAAGTTTGATGGTACATCTGATCCACTGGCCTACATTAAATAGTACGTCTTGCTCATGAAAAGGACTGCCCTTATTAAGAGACAAAAGGTGGATCTCTTTAGTCTCAGTCTAGTGGGCCTTGCTGTTGACTAGCATCATAGTCTGGATAAAAAGACAAAAGAAGATTGTGAGAGGCTAACGAAAGAATTTTTTAGGCAGTATGATTGTAGCACATGCATAGAAGTTACGCTGAAGGATTTGGAGTTGTTACAACAGAAATTTGGAGAATCCTTCCACGAGTACCTCACTCGATGTAGGAATAAGGTGATAGAGATGAAAAGGAAACTCTACACACAGGATTAGATTCATTTTTTCATTCGGAATACCAATCCTTAGCTGAAGGAAGGCCTCAAAATGAAGGGGATGAAGGATTAGGAGTCTTGGAAAGACATAGCAATTGAAGCCCAGGGGGAATATTTGGCAAAGAAAGCTAGTGTTACAAATTCGAATAATGAAGGTTAGAATAGTAACAAGAGAGGTTTTGAAAGCTCAGGGTTTGGTAAGAATACTAGTAATAGTAGTGGTAATGGAGGTAGCAACAGAAGGAATGCCAAGGTATTAGCAACGGGAGTCAACCAGCACTGTTACTCAAAGTTAGGCAACTCATTATCCTGGTGCCTTAGTCGTCTGATGAAAGAAGGAAAGTTAAAGCCAATGCCTTCCAAGCCTACAAGGAGTCAAGGCTAACCTGGACACAGGTCTGATTGGTATTGTGCCTTTCACCAACATACAGGACATGAGACTGATTATTGTAGTACTTTGAAGGACTGTATCTAAGACTTAATTGACTCTCGATAGATTTCTGATCCGGAGAAAAGAGCCAAAAAGAAGGAAGCCTACAATACTGTACCACCATCGGTGTTCATGTTTGGGTCCAAGTTACCAAGATGGTATGTTTTGAAGGATTTGTATGGAAATGAGTATTTGGCTATCACACACAAGGCTTAGGGAAGCAGCAATAGTCCATATATATGTGCAAAAGCATTGACAAAAGTGGAGGAATCAGTTCAGCTAGTGGATATTTGGGATACATATAATGAAATGGGCTCAGTCAAGGCTGAAGAGGAACCAAAAGACCTATGAGAAACTGATGAAGATGAGAAGGAAGTGATAGATGGAAAGATGGTTCAAGTAGTCATTAGAAGCGGAAGGGTCATGCTAGAAGTTAAGAAGCTGCAGGAGCCCGCTGCTCCTATAAAAGAACGAACCATGGAGGATAATTTGGTCTTGAAGCAACTTAAGAAAACTCCTGCTTAGATTTCGATCAGGAATTTGCTTAGGCAGTCGCCTTCCCACCACCAGAAGTTGGTAAAGGCTTTGTGTGAGTTCACTGTTGCTACCATTATATCCCCTTCGAGCTATTAGAAATGGTAAAAGGGTATTCTAAAGAAAAAATTATGTTCACTAATGCAAACCTCCTGTTGGAAGGAAGCAAGCGTAATCGCCCCTTATACATTAAGGCTGAGGTAAATGGAAAACACACCGTATGTGTAATGGTAGATGATGGTTCCTTTATCAATATGTGTCTTTTTATAGTGATGGCGGCCTATGGTATTGATAAGACTATGCTTACTAAGTCTCGACTTACTATAACGGATTATGACAACTCTAAGAGGCAGGCTACTGCCACCTTTAGGGTGGTGGTGAAGACAGGACCTATTGAGACTGAGGCAGAGTTTGTGGTATTACAGATACCGGCCAATTTCTCTTTGTTGTTGGGGTGATCTTGGTTTCATAAGCTAGGAGGGGTCCCTTCCACCTTACACCAAATGGTTCGAATCCCACATGATGGAGGTATGGTTACTATCAGGGCAATAAAAGAAAACTCGATTTTTATTTTGAGCATAACTAATCAACCTTTCAACGGGTTTTATGCGGCCAAAATTGGTGTTGAGGGGGAAAGAATGGATTCTGCAAGCTCTCAGGCCATTAACATGATGAAGAAGATGAATTACTTGTCGGGCGCCGGTTTAGGAAAGAATTCTTAGGGGATCCCTGAACCCATTGCTCCCATCGGTTAGAAAGACAGGAAGGGGTTATTGCAAGGACGATGCTAAGAAACAATACGAGGTATAGTTGGGAAAAATTCCTCATATACTTGAAAGCTTTGTGCTGGCATCCAAGGAATGTTAGTATTATGGGGAGGCTAAACCTATAATAGTTCAAAGGAAGATTGTTCCTAGATTTGAGATCTTCGATGATGTCTTTGACTGGTCAGCTGGAACAATCAAACCTATATTGGGATTTTAAGATAAAGAAGTCATGGTCAAGCTTGCTAATTTGGATTTAGGTCACCCCGAGGAAGTACTAACATCGGAGTCATTAGCTGCCAAGACTAAGGGCAAAGAAAAGATTGATTGTGAGGCTGCGATTCTTGAGAAGGAGGCACCATCAGAAGAAGGAGAGGCATCTGCTGCTGCATCGATTGTCGCTGATTTGGAGGATGATTCTTTTACTAATGTGATTTATATTCCTGAATTGTTTTATAATGATGTACCCTTTCCTGCTCAAGTTAATAAGATGAATAACTTTGCTTATTTGTGCGATGTCTCATCTGATTGCATCATACATGATTATAATGATGAATCATTCATATTTGACATTTATTAAACAAACACTACTCCATTTAATCTCAAAACTCAAGATAACCATAAAGAGATCTTGATTGTATCTAATGTAACTCTTGAAAAGAGAATAAAATTCGAGAGAATATTAAAAAAATATGAAAAGGTATTTGCTTAGACCTATAAAGATATGCCTAGGATTGACATAGACGTTGCAGAACATGTCATTCCGACATATCTAGATAGTATGCCAGTAAAATAAAAGCTTTGAAGACTCGGGCTAGAATGGGCAGAAAAGGTGAAAAAAGAAGTGAAGAGATAGATTGAAGCAAAATTCTTGGTTGAGGTCCAATCCCTTACATGGCTAGCCAATGTTGTTCCTGTTGCCAAGAAATATGGAAAAGTACGAATGTGCGTGGATTACTGAGATCTAAAAAAGGCTTGCCTGAAAGATGATTTTTTGCTCCCCCATATAGACCTATTAGTTGATAATGCGGCGAAATGCATGATTTACATTTTTTGTTAATGGATATATAGGATACAATTAGATCTTAAATAAGATAATAGATAGGGTGAAGGTAGCTTTCATCACTTAATGGGGGACCTATGCATACGAAGTTATGCTGTTTGGACTGACAAATGCAGAGGCCACTTATCAGTGAATGTTTACCAAGATCTTTGGGGACTTGATCCACAGAGAAGTCGAAGTGTATGTTGACGACATGATGATTAAGTCAGCTATAAGGGAAGGACATTTTGAGGCTTTGGAAAAGTTTTTTTAGTGGATTGACAAGTAAAACCTCCACCTCAACCCGAAGAAATGTGTATTTGGTGTAACCTTTGGCAAGCTATAAGGGCATGCAGTTGGTCAAAAGTGGATAGAGGTGGATCCAGACAAGGTGAAAGCCATTTAAGAAATGCTAGTACCGAAAAAGGAGAAAGAGATCCAAGGGTTTTTGGGACAGATCTAATACATTAGCCGGTTTATCACTAGGCTCACCTCTATATGTGAGTCGATTTTTAAGCTTCTGAGGAAGGATCAGCTGGTCAAATGGAACGATGATTGTTAGAAAGCCTTTAACACCATCAAGCAATACCTATCGCATCCTCCGGTTCTCCAACCATCCACACCATCGAAACCTTTAATCCTATACATAGCAGTGGAACAAGGCTTAGTGGGGGCCATGCCATCTCAAAAGGATGATGCTAAAACTCAGTTCGTTGTGTACTACCTGAACAAGAAGTTTTTGCAGTATGAGATCAAGTACACAGATGTGGAAAATATTTTCTTGATAGTAATATGGGCTTTAAAGAAGTTAAGACACTATTTCCACTCTTATAAGATTCAAGCAATGGCTAAGCACAATTCACTCAAATACCTCCAGTCAGTACCATCTCTACTCGGGAAAATGGGAAGGTGGCTGTTGCTCTTGCAAGAATTCAAAATGGATTATGTAACTAGGAAGACAATCAAAGGAACGGTAGTTGCAGAGTTTGTTATTGATCACTCGTTGGAAGGAGACCAGGTTAAATATGAATTCCAAGATAAAAGTATCAGTGTCATAACAGTTTAGGGTTAGAAATTGTATTGCGACAGGGCTACCAATAATAGAGGAGCTAGAGTATGAGTCATTCTCATCACACCTAATGGCGAGAAACTTCCCTTAGCCAAGAAATTGCGCTTCAAAGTGACCAATAGTGAAGTATAGTATAAAGCTTGTCTATACAGGGTGGAAGCCTTGATAGCATTAGAAGTAAAAACTATTAAGGTGTTCAGGGATTCATCCTTAATAATCCAACAAGTAAAAGGCAAATGGTCCATCAGAGAATAGAGGTTGGTACCTTATATAGAATACCTGAGGAGATTAAGCGATCAATTCGAGGCCTACACCTTTCAACACGTACTACGGGATAAGAACCAATTGGCGGATGCCTTGGCAACATTAGTGTCTATATGGGACAACCTCGAAGGGATAGTTACGAGACCAGTGATAGTGACGAGCTTAACCAAGCCTTGCTATGAAGGCGAAAACCTCATGAGTTTAGATGGATTTGACTGCAAGCTATGGTATTATGCTGTCCAGAATTACTTGGAAACTTTTAAGTTCCCCGAGGAAGCGATGGAGAAAGACCAAAGGATAATTCAGAAGTTTTCTAGTCAGTTTATTAGTGTAGATGGGATCCTGTGTAACAGATATATTGATGGTGTTCAGCTAAGGTGCCTGGACGAGAGGGAGCCAAAGAAAGTCATGGAAGAGACGTATGCAGGGGTATGTAGGGCCCATACAAATGGATTAATATTGGCCAAAAAGATCATGCGATAAGGATTCTTCTGGCTAACCATAGATGTTGATTGCTCCAAATATGTGAAGATGTGTCACCAATGTCAATAGTATGCTGACTTAAGTCATCTGCCTGTCTCGGAGTTGTGCAACCTTTCCTCACTTTGGCCCTTTTCATCTTAGGGAATAGACATTATTGAGGAGATCCATCTAATAGCTTCCAAATGTCATGGATACATGGTGGTCGCCATTGACTACTTCACAAAGTGGGTAAAAGCTTAATCTTTCAAAAGGCTAAGAGCACGAGAGATGGCCCGATTCATTGAGAGAAATCTGGTATGCAGGTATGGGGTGCCTCATCACATAGTATCAGATAATGGGGTCCATTTCCAAGCAGAGATTAGGCACATACTTCGGAAGTACAGAATTTGGCACCACAAGTCATCTTTTTACCATCTACAGGCTAATGGGATAGTCAAGGTTGCAAAAAAGAACCTAAAGAATATTCTGTCCAAGACCCTACAAACATATAAAGATTGGGCTAAGAAGTTACCATTTGCACTCTAGGGGTATAAAACTACTATTAGAACTTCTACGGGAGTTACTCCTTTCTCCCTTGTATATGGCTCAGAAGTAGTGTTACCGGTAGAGATTGAATTGCAGTCACTAAGAATCGTATTGGAAGCTAAGCTGCCAGAGATGGAGTGGGCAGAACATAGGATGGCACAACTGAACCTGTTAGACAAGAATTAGATAAGGGCTTACTACTATAATCAACTGTATCAAAAAAGGTTAGCTCGATCATTTGGAAAGAAGGTCAAAGGCCACCATTTGAAGGAAGGGGACTTAGTATTTAAACAGATGAGACCTGACTTACCTAACTATAGAGGAAAGTTCAGACCAAATTGGGAAGGCCCTTTTATTTTAAAGAAATTACTTTCTAAAGAAGCAGCTATCCTAACAGACAGCGAAGGGAATGAATTCAAAGAGCCAATTAACATTGACAGGCTGAAGAGGTTCCATGGCTAAAAACATAAAAAAAGGGGAGAGGGAAAAGAAATAATCAGCTCGCGGGTCAAAAATCGAAAAATGCGACATTGATAAAATGGGGCACCCTGCTAAGGTGAAAATTGAAAAAAGGCACCTTAGGCAAAAATTAAAAGTTGAGAGAAAATAGCCAATCAAGGAAACCCGCAAGGGCTAGTTGGCGCTAGGAGTTAGATGTATTCAAGATGCAATTACCCGAGATTTAATGAAAGTTGTATTTTGTATTAATTGTCATGTTGTGATTATCATCATTGCAATAATGTGATAATGTGAGCATGCATTAATAATCTAAGTTACGCATTGTGATTGACATGAACAAATATATTTCATTTATTTATTTATATATGTAACTAGCAGCAACAATAGCACAAAAAGAAATAATAAAGCAAACCTCCCACCAAACGAACACAACAGCAACACTAAGCGTCACATAAGCATGCTAACAAATCAAACAAGAGAAAGGAAATAAAAAAAACTTGTCCAAGCAGCCGATGCAACAATATGTTACAGGCCAAAATAAAAGACATAAAGAAACAATGATAACAACCAATACTTTCCTTCAGGGGAGCTCCTCAATTACTGTAACTCTTATTATGGCCTCCTATGCCCAAGATGCCTCAACAGGAAAGCCCTGGTATTCGGTGCCTCTATAACCCACGAGTAGTTTCAAAGTCGCAAATATTTACCGGTGGAATGTTGGTTCTCATAAGCAAGCGCTTCTAAATATAATGGTACCCAATGATACAGGTGTTAGTGAGGTCCCTACCTTCGAAGTTTAGGCATGCTTGCACTACTTCTTATCGAATGCCAAACTAACAGGTACAACAAGCTGTAATACAGAAGGTAGCTTGATGAAGACCACAGAGGGGCACATATCCAAAGCTCCCATCACAAGTCACATACTCCATCCGAATCCATGGGCACATAAAACTCTCCATTTTCCCACATAGTTCAGCCACATAATGCCTTCTTCCATTGAGGTAATCCAATACCAATGCATGCTTGCCCTGAAAAACCTCAAGGAGTATGCATCGATGGTGCAAAGAGAAGGCTCGACCAACATTCTAAGTTTTTCTTGTAGCTAGATCTAAAAGCATATATATATATATATATATATATATATATATATATATATATATATATATATATATATATATATATATATATATATATATATATATATATATATATATATATATATGCATGCTTTTCCTGAAAAACCTCAAGGAGTATGCATTGATGGTGCAAAGAGAAGGCTCGGCCAACATTCTGAGTTTTTCTTGTAGCTAGATCTAAAAAAATGCATATATATATATAAAGAGAAGAATAAAAAAAGGTGAATATAAAAGCTGCTAGAACGGTTTGGCAACTATCTCAGTCAAAAATTAGGCACAGGGTCATGTGAAGATTTATAAAAAGACGCATGTTTCGCAAAGAAAAGCTAGTGTAAAAACATACAAGAGGCGCACTATCTTAAATAAATAACTATAAGTACCTAGAGAAGCAAAGGGCTACCAGTAAAGAGGGCGGTAGGATCAGCATGAGCGGCATCCAGTCCAAGCAAAGTTTTTGCTAGGATCAAGGGGAATGGAGTAAGCCCTTCATGAATATCGTTCACAATGTCGAATAGTCGATAGTCTCCAAAAATACCACCGCTATTGGTGATACATAAATAGTGAACCAAACACATAAAAAGGGTAGCACCTACGACGTAAGTCTTATTTCTATTGAAATAATACAGATAGTCAAACAACAAATTAAATGCCATGGGTTTGGAAGGTTCAATAAAGGACCTAACGTCGGAAGGAAAAATTCATAAGGCATGAACAACCTCTCAGGGATAATTAGGTGCACAGTTTGGCACACATGGAAAGGTACCTAGAGTGAAAGGGGTGCTCAGGATGGTAGTAAATTCTTCATGGAGGGGGCAAATCTCCATATTGTTAAAATGAAAAACATGAAAACGGGGATTCTAATAACGAGTCGAAGCCACCGGCAGATATTAATCTAATTCCACCCTTCAAAGAAATTTCAAGTTGGAATAAAGTGCCAAAATAGGATTGTTCCAGGTAGAATAGTAATCTAATAGCAAGGCAAGGCATTTGGTGAGGGGAGTCATGTTGGCCAAGGTGACACGAAGAAATACAGTTGAAGGCACGATACACAAAGGTAAGAGATGAGTAGAAATAAGGGACACTCAAAGTGGAGAACAAAGGCAGCTAAAAATTTGGAAAGCTTACTTATAAGCTGGATTGTACGGTCGTACATTCAGAGTGTACGCCCGTAGATCAGGCCTAATTACCACCTGGTGAAAATGAACAGTAAAAATCACTTAGCATGGCATACACCTTATCCTGCATCATTTTTAATCAAAACATGCATGCTTTTAGCACAAAATCTTGCAAGTTTTTATCCACAATTCACAATTCAAGGCTGGCTCACGTCTTAAAGCAATAAATATCTATCAAATACTTCACACAATTTAGGGAGTATACTCTATACATGCGCAGAAAGATGAAGGCACAGTAAAAATAACAAAACATAAATCTGAAAAAAAAGAGAGAAGGGATGTGCATAATTAATGACAATGGTATTGAAGTGTAGAATGATGAGCAAGATAGTCATAAAAGTATACTTCATAAGGTACTTAAGGATAATGCTTCGTCAATTATATAAATAATTTCTTGTGAATAAGTTGTAAATAAAAATGGTTTTTGTTTGATTGAGACAGTTAAATAGGTATTATGATTTTTTAGATTCAATTTTGGAAAAAATCTAGGTCATTTTGCATGAATTTGTGTCAAAACCCATTCAAAACATTGTTCACATAGCATTTTGCATGCATGGGAACGTTTCATATTTAAAAGCATTTCAAAATTAGACTTTTTTAAGTGTACGCCCTTGTATCGCTAGTGCCTGCCCTTGCACCGGATGGTACGGCCATACATTGGTTCTACACTCTCGTACACTCCTCAAAACATTAAATGTAGTCGATTTCTTCTACCTTTATTCTTATTTGTTTCTTCTTTCTCTTCTTCTTGGACAATTTCAAATGAGGCCCCTCAATTTTTTGCCATTTTTTCACAAGAGAAACTTTATTTTACAATTTTAATTTGGTATATTGCTGGGTATTCCCATTGCGCACATCTAAAGTTCAATTTCATAGATTTTCATCAAGATTTTCTCGTTCTCCAAAAAAGGTATGCAATTATCCCTTCCACCATATTTTCATGATTCAAAAGGGCTTGAAATTGTGTAATCTTGTTGACACAAGTTGGTATGAGTATTTATAATGTGTTGCTAGTGTTTATTCTTAATTTCGTTTTGATAAAATTGAGAAAATATGTAAAATAGTAATAGTGCAATTTAGTTAACTTCTTAAGTTTGAAGTTTTTTGTTTGATTTGTATAGCATTAGTTTTGTTTGGTAGAAAGTGGTAGGTAGTGTGTGCACATTGCAAACAAAAGAAGAAAAAAAAAACAAAATAAACAAGTGATAATGCGTGTATATACAATGACAATACCATGAAAATAGTAGGTAGTGCAAGTTAGTGTGCGTTGATAAGTGTGAATTATATATAGTTTTTGATATGTTTTTAGTTGTGTTATTTAGTTGTTTTAGTTTTATTTAGGATAAATTAGAGTTAATTTGTTAATATTTATGTTTTTGAAGTTAATTCTATGTTTTGTTTGATTTTCAGGTTTAAATTGTTAATAAAGGGCTTAAAGTGCAAAAAGGACAAAGTTTAGGGCTAAAAGTGCAAATATGAGAAATTTAGGCGAGAAAACGAGCGTCCAGTCCAGAGCCTTGAGACGTGGCCACGTGAAGAAGTATACATGAAGAGCCGTGACCACGTGAAAAAATTGAAGCATAAGACACGTGGCCACTTGAAGAAGTATACATGAAGAGCCGTGGCCATGTGAAGAAAATTGAAGGGACTAAGTGAAGACACGTGACCACGTGGATTCCAGTGAAGAACCACACGTGGCCACGTGTGGAGAAAGAGTATATATACACGTGACCACGTGTAGAGAAGGCATTTTGAGGGGCGTGGCCATGTGATCCAGTTTTCCCACTTCGCGAAGGATTTTCGAGCTTCCTGTTTTAGCAGAATTTGATTCCTATTCTGTGACTGGAGTTTAACAAGGAGTCTACTACAATTTTGCCTATAAATAGCAGTCCAAAACACAGAAGAAAGGGATCAATCCTTAGAATTAAGCGTTGTTTTCTTAGTTTGTTTTTACGTTATTTGTTTTTACTGTTTTCTTCAAAACGTTGTTTTAATTTTAAGAATGGTTTGTGAGTACCTTTCTTTAACTTTTGCTAAAGGATACTTGAATCCTTAACTTGTATTGTTATGACTTGAGTTTTTTCTTCAAATTTTAATACAAGTTGGTTATTTCTTGGTTCTTAAACATAGTCTTGTCTTTTCTCAATTTTAAGTTGATTATTAACTTGATTAAGCATTGGTTAATTAATTGGTTTAAGTTGAATAATGACTTGCATGCTCTTAGGTTAATTTAGTTGGATTAATGCATGATTACAATCTAAATAAGCTATAATTGTGTGTTGATTTGAGTAAGTTAAGATTAAGAAAAGTATAACTAAGAATAGGTTGAAGTTAAATCTCTTGAGAAAGGCTTTAATAGACATCTATAAGAGTTAATTCAGTTCGTTATGCTAAGTGTTAAGTTTATCTAAATAAGAAAATTTTGATGCTTGGAATGATAATCTTGAATAAAGTTATATGGGTTTATTAAACTGAATTCTCCATAATCACTTGTATGTATTCTTTTAATTAAGTCATAGCAATATCGGTTAAGGTGGATAGTCCTTTAGTGAGAGTTGTCTTTAATATTGATTTTTAACTCATTAAATTTACTTGCTCTCAATAGATCTCTTCTTTACTTTAACTCTTTCAATTGTTTTAATTTAGTTTTAAATTATTGTTTTTAGTTTTGATTCTTCAAATCATCGCAACTTTGGGATTTCTCTTCTCTCTTTACACACAAAATTGGTTTTGAAATTGAATTAGCAAATACAAGTACAAGTTTCCCTTGGGTTCGATATTTTGGGTCATAATCTTATTTCCCTATATTACTAGCCGATCTAGTACACTTGTTAGAATTCGGTCAAATTTTTGGCACCGTTTCCAGGGACACATTGGCGTTTGTTTATTTATTTTGATTTTAAAGTGATTTTTGTGTGTTTTCTTCGCTTCTTCATCTATTTTCTTATTTTCTTTTAGGGTGATTAGTGGTTTATGGTGAGTGACAATCCCATCCTACCATTAGACCCTAAAATTGAAAGGACATTCCATAGGATTAGAAGGTTAAGAGGCAACATGAATGACCCAGAAATAGAACAACCTATGAATGATCCACCACTTAGGATCGAAGAGCAACACATACCCCACCAAGCTCCCGGAAATGGGTATAGACCTAGAACCATTAGGAATTATGCTATCCCTAGGTGGAATGAAGAACATAGAACTATTGGGATTCCTCACCACCAACCCTTTGAGATTAAACCCGCTACCATCACTATGGTACAAAGAAATCAATTTTCGGGTTCGGACATAGAGGATCCTGCACAACATTTGGATATGTTCTTAGAAGTGAGTGACACTGTGCAAATTCCTAATGTATCGACTGATGCAATTAGGTTGAAACTCTTTCCATTCACCCTAATAGGAAAAGCTAGGGATTGGCTTCAAATGCTACCAAATCAATCCATCCATTCTTGGCAACAAATGCAAGAAAAATTTTTGGTAAATTCTTCCCACCCACCAAGACTACCCTAATTAGAAAACAAATTAGTGATTTTCAACAATATTATGAGGAGCCATTCCATGAAGCTTGGGAAAGATTTAGAAGACTTTTAAAAAGTTATCCTCATCATGAAGTTCCTATTTTTCAATTAATGCATGTTTTCTATGCAGGTGCCCATCCATCAACAAGATCTTTGTTAGATGCAGCTTCAAATGGAAGTTTCATGAATCAAATTCCTGAGGATGCATTTTTACTCCTTGATGAGATGGCCACCAATGATGCTCAATGGGCAACCTCTAGAGCAACTCAAAAGAAATAGGGAGTTTATAATATTGATGAAGTAGCTATGTTGAAAGCTCAATTAGAATTAATGGAAAAAAGATATTCAAAAGAAATAAATGAGCTTAAAGCTAAAAATGTCTCTATGTTATCTAATGAAGTTGATTCTTATGCAGGAATTCCAGGACCTTTGGGAATGAAGAATGCTGAAAGTATGGTAGAAGAAGTCAATGCCTTGAATCCGTATAGCAATGCTTACAATGCGGGATGGAGAAGCCATCCAAATTTTTCATGGAGGGAAGGTAATCAAGGTTCTTCTTCTAACCCCAATCTTAGACCCCAATTTAACCACAATCAAACTTCCAATAATCAACTTTCATACCAAAACCAAGCTCCACCTCATTACCCAAATCAATACCCATCACAAACATACCACCAACCACCCGGTTTTCAAAAACCTCAACCTCCCCCTCCTCAAGAAAAGAAATCTAATATTGAATAAATGATTGCAAATTTCATGGCTTCCCAAAACTCAATTTTAGCTAGTCAAGATGCTAGATGGAAATCGCAAGATATTTGGATGAGAAACCAAGAGGCATCCATTAGGAATCTAGAAAACCAAATGGGGCAACTTGCTAGTTCTTTATCAAACCATGCTCAAGGGATATTTCCATCTAATGTAGACCAAAATCCAAAAGAGGAAACCAAAGCAATCACTTTAAGGAGTGGGAAAGAGTTAGAGAAGACTGAACTTGGTAAGAATTCTTCTAAAAAGGTGGAACCGACAACGGAGGTAAGTGTTTCTAACTCTGAAAATAATGAAAAAGTGCCTCCTACGAGTGAGAACAGTAAAGGAAAAGAAAAGCTTGTTTCTACTGTTCTTGATGAATCTAAATTACATTTTCCTGTTCTAGCTAGAAAAGAAAAACAAAATGAACAATTGAGTAGATTTTTAGACATGTTTAAAAAGCTACATATAAATTTATCATTTGCTGAAATTTTATTACACATGCCTAAATATGCTAAATTTATGAAAGAATTATGCACTAATAAGAAAAAGCTAGAAGGCATAGGAACGGTTCAATTGTTCGGTAATTGTAGTGCTATATTAACCAATAAAATTCCTGAAAAATTAGAAGATCCAGGTAGTTTTACATTACCTTGTGAATTAGGAGGTAATTTTGTTGGAAATACTTTATGTGATTTAGGTGCTATTATTAATTTGATGCCTTATTCAATTTGCAGGAAATTGAATCTAGGTGATTTAAAGGAAATCCAAATGACGCTTCAATTGGTGGATAGATCGGTGAAGAGGCCAAAAGAAATCATTGAGGACCTATTGGTAAAAGTAGGAAATTTTATATTTCCGGTTAATTTTGTGGTGATGGACATGGAAGAAGATAGAAAAGTGCCATTAATTGTAGGGAGGCCATTCTGGAACACAGCAAGAGCCTTAATTGATGTTCATGGACAAATGGTTACTTTAAGATTTAACGAGGAGGAAATGATTTTTAATGTTAATAAAATTTTAAAACACCCCTCGTATGATTTTGAAGAATCCATTTATTTTGTTGATGATATTCAAGAATGTGCCAACACAAAGCAAGAGGAAATCATTCTCAAAGATGAGCTTCAAAGTTGCTTAATGCATCCAAAGAAAATGGAAGAGTTGGATACGAAGGAGAAAAAGTTGATACAAATTCTGGAACAAGAGCATCATGAAGATAATAAAATGGAGGATGAACCATCCCTTCCTAAGGGAGATTTTGAACTTAAAACACTTCCATCTCATTTGAAATATGTATTTTTAAGTGATAATACTGATCTGGTAATTATTTCATCTTTGTTGACAGATTTGGAAGAAGAAATGCTCATTGGAGTACTCAAAAAGCATAAAGGAGCAATTGGTTGGGCAACATCCGACTTAAAAGGGATTAGCCCAAGCTATTGTACACATCGTATACCCATGGAAGACAACTTTAAACCGGTGGTGCAACCTCAATGAAGGCTCAACCCAACTATACAAGAGGTAGTGAAAAAGGAGGTATTGAAACTACTTGATGCAGGTATTATCTATCCTATCTCTGATAGTAATTGGGTAAGTCCTATTCAATGTGTGCCTAAAAGGGGGGGAATGACTGAAGTGATAAATGAAAATAATGAATTAATTCCTACACGCACGGGTATGTATTGACTATAGAAGGTTAAACAATGTCACTGGAAAAGATAACTTTCCATTGCCCTTTATTAACCAAATGTTAGAAAGATTAGCAGGAAATAAATTTTATTGTTTCTTAGATGGATATTCAGGGTATATGCAAATACCTATAGCCCCGAAAGACCAAGAAAAGACCACATTCACATGTCCATATGGAACATTTGCATATAGGAGAATGCCTTTTGGTCTTTGTAATGCATCTGCCACATTTCAACGATGCATGATGGCCATATTTCATGACTTTATTGAAAAATTTATGGAAGTTTTCATGGATGATTTCACTATTTATGGTCATGATTTTGAATCTTGTTTGCATAATCTAGCATTGGTTTTGAAAAGGTGTCAAGAAACAAATCTTGTGCTAAATTGGGAAAAATGTCATTTCATGGTTAGAGAAGGCATTATTTTAGGGCATAAAATTTCTGAAAAAGGCATTGAGGTTGACAAAGCAAAAGTTGATGTGATAGAGAAATTACCTCCACCAACTAGTGTAAAGGGCATTAGGAGTTTCCTTGGTCATGCCAGGTTTTATCGTCGGTTTATTAAGGATTTTTCTAAAATGGCCAAACCACTTTCTAATTTATTGCTTAAAGACGTTGCATTTAACTTTAATGTTGAGTGTTTGCAGGCTTTTAACCTATTGAAGCAAAAATTAGTTAGTGCACCGGTCATTGCATCACCCGATTGGAGCTTACCATTTGAAATTATGTGTGATGCAAGTGATTATGCAGTTGGAGCAGTCTTAGGACAACGGAAGGAGAAGATTTTCTACACCATCTATTATGCAAGCCATACACTCACCAGAGCCCAAGTAAATTACACCACTACGGAGAAGGAACTCTTGGCAATAGTCTTTTCATTTGAGAAATTCAGGTCTTACCTCTTAGGATCCAAAGTTACGGTGTGGTCGGACCATGCCGCATTGAGACATCTTTTTGCAAAGAAGGATTCTAAACCAAGACTTATCCGATGGGTGTTACTACTTCAAGAATTTGATGTTGAAATCAAAGATAAGAAAGGTGCAAAAAATTTTATAGCTGACCATCTATCTAGATTGGATCATGCTAGTATCGAAAAGGGAGAAATTTTTGACTTATTTCCTGATGAACATATTTGTGCTTGTTATACTTATGAAAATTCAGTTCCATGGTATGCTAATATAGCTAATTTTCTTGCATGAGGCTATCTTCCTAAAGAGCTTACTTGGCAATAAAAGAAAAAGCTCATAGCAGATGCCAAGCATTACCTTTGGGACGATCCATACCTTATCAAGATATGCTCGGATCAAATATTAAGAAGATGTGTACCGAAATCGGAGCAAGAAGCTATCATGAACCAATGTCATAGAGGTGAAGTTGGAGGTTATCACGGACCAAATAGGAAAGTTTAAAAGATACTTCAATCAGGTTTTTTCTGGCATACTTTATTTAAGGATATAAGATCTTTTATAGCTATTTGTGATAAATGCCAACGAGTAAGGAATATATCCAAAAAAGATGAGATGCCTATGAACAATGTGCTAGAAGTGAAAATCTTTGATGTTTAGGGCATTGATTTTATGGGACCTTTTCCAAATTCATGTGGGTTTGAGTATATCTTGGTAGCAGTGGATTATGTGAGTAAGTGGGCAGAGGCAATAGCTACTAGGACATGTGATGCAAAAATTGTGTTGGAATTCATTAGGAAGAATATTTTCACTAGATTTGGAGCACCTAGAGCTATTATAAGTGATGGAGGCAAACATTTTGTCAACCATCAATTTAAGACCTTACTTAAGAAATTTGGTGTTAAGCACAAAATCACAACCCCATACCACCCTCAAGCCAATGGACAAGTGGAAGTATCTAATAGGGAGTTGAAGTCAATTTTAGAGAAAACAGTAAATAACTCTAGAAAAGATTGATCTCTTAGGTTAGATGAGGCTTTATGGGCTTATCGAATTGTATTTAAAAATCCTATAGGTATGTCTCCCTTTAGAATTGTTTTTGAAAAAGCATGTCACCTTCCGGTCGAATTAGAACATAAAGCATATTGGGCTACAAAATTGCTTAACTTTGATTTGAGAAATGTAGGAGAAAGGAGGAAATTGCAGCTCAATGAACTTGATGAAATTTGACAATGGTTATATAACAATGCTGCACTTTATAAAGAAAAGACCAAACAATGGCATGACAAGCATCTAAGGGTAAAAGATTTTGTTCCGAAAATGTTAGTGCTTCTTTATAATAGTCGTCTTCGTTTGTTTCCAGGAAAGCTGAAATCGAAGTGGCTTGGACCATATCAAGTGATGTCAAGCAGTAATTTTGGTGTAGTGACGATCAAAAGCTTAAAAGATGGACGTGAATTTACAGTCAATGGTCATCGACTTAAACCATACCAAATCGGACAACAAGAGGTTGCTGAAGCAACCATAGTTCTTCAAGATACCTAAAAATGGTTTGGAAAGTCTACCTGGAGACTTTAAAAACTCAAAACTTCTATTCTTTATTTTTTTTCTTTTTATAGTTAAGTTTTACTTGAGTTTTTTTGTTTTTGTATTTTTGTGTGTTTGTGTGTTTTGATTCATGAAAAGAAGTGAGTAAATCAAGGTTTTTAAAAGAGGACATGTTTTTAATGGAAAAAATTCGTGTTTTCAAAGCTTAAAATAGAAAAAATTGCATTTAAGGAAGAGTTTTGTGTGTACGTGTTTCAAAAACGAAGCAATTGAGGTAGGAAAATGCATGTACACGTGACCACGTGTGGCTCTCCCTTTGCCATCACGTGGTCACGGGTTGTTGAAATGTAAAATTCATTTAATACACATGACCATGTGTATTTCACAAGAGAAACATCACATGGCCACGGGTTAAGACACTACCCCCTTCATCTTATGCACATGTGACCACGTGGATTCTAATAGAGAGACCACACGTGGCCACGCATAGTCCTAGAACAAGAATACACGTGACCACGTGTGGTTCTTCACTTGAACCTCACGTGGCCACGCCTCATCACGCTGCATATATACACCATTTCACGATTTTTCTTTTGCTTTTTCTTCATTTTATTTTGCTCTCTCCTGTGCCCACGCCTCACCAACACAAAATTCACCTGTGCCCACGGATTTTCACTCATCACCATCTCCATTTGCTTTCTCTTTATTTTTCTCTCTCTCCTACCCATTATCTCTTCCTTCTCCACATTTTCTTCATTATTTTAGGTTTTTCATAACTCACACACACCACCTCAACTTTGTGTTGCAAGTTTGGTGTGATTCTCACTTCCAAGTAAGTATTTACTCTCATTACTCCTTAATTATTGTTTGCTTATCATCCATTGTTGTGTTTTGTGCTATTTTTGTTCATGAATGTTTAGTTTTTAGGTTAATTTGCACTTAACATTTTGTTTGCATGTTAATTATTTTTGCTTCTTTGGATGATTATGAGTATTATATGCATGTTATAGATGCTAGTTATGCAATTGGGTAGTGAACAATCCTTGTTATGCTTTTTAAATTCATGCTAAAACTTGTGCCCACAACGTGTTCGATGAAATGCCCCAATGAGTTTTTCTTAAAAAAAAACACTCAACTTTCACTCTTTGGTTGGCATATTTATGATGTGCAGGGATGCAATTCATGCATATAGGCATTGTTTTAGCATATTCTTTGTGCCCAACTTATTGATACATTTTATGTATATCATGTTGATCTCCACATCTATATGGGACATTTATGCTATCAATTTTGCATTTCATCCATGTGTGCTTAAATTCATTCAATGCATGATTCATGTGCTTACACCTTAGGATGTTTTGGGTTACAAGTCAACACTTACATTGTGTTTTTCTTTCTTTGTGGTGGCACCTCGAAGGACCAAATATCCTGATGTAGTAAGTTCATTTGGTATACGCATTCTGTCGTATGTAGACAGGGCAAAGGTCAATAAATTTGACTATTTCAGCAAGTGTACCTATGTCCAACCCGCTTATTTAAGCCATTTGTTCCTCAATATCCCGGCTGGAAATTTGTGGGATCAGGATATAAAACCATTGATTCAAAATATTGGCTGGGGGAAGTTATTTAGCGGAGATGACCTACGGGTTCCGGTGCTAAAGGAGAGGCCTATTGTGTTTCTAGAGTTTCAAGCACGAAACCGATTGTATGCTTATGCATTCATATATTCTATACTTCATTACCTAGTTGTGTTGATATTTTGATTTTCAAAATTGCTTAAAATGATTTGGTATTGCACACTCAAGGAAACTAGCTTATATTCTCTTGTTGAAGTTAATCTATTTAGAGTTTATATTAAGTGCTTGTGTTAAAATGCTAAGTTTGATTTTGAAATTGCATATCTTTATACAAGTTTGATGGTTTTGAAGGAGGGTTTGTTCTAATTTACTTGAGGGCAAGCAAAGTTTAAGTGTGGGGTATTTGATAAGTGTGAATTGTATATAGTTTTTGATATGTTTTTAGTTGTGTTATTTAGTTGTTTTGGTTTTATTTAGGTTAAATTAGAGTTAATTTGTTAATATTTATGTTTTTAAAGTTAATTCTATGTTTTGTTTGATTTTCAAGTTTAAATTGTTAATAAAGGGCTTAAAGTGCAAAAAGAACAAAGTTTAGGGCTAAAAGTGCAAATATGAGAAATTTAGGCGAGAAAACGAGCGTTCAGTCCAGAGCCTTGAGACGTGGCCACGTGAAGAAGTATACATGAAGAGCCGTGACCACGTGAAAAACATTGAAGCATAAGACACGTAGCCACGTGAAGAAGTATACATGAAGAGCCGTGGCCATGCGAAGAAAATTGAAAGGACTAAGTGAAGACACGTGACCACGTGGATTCCAGTGAAGAACCACACGTGGCCATGTGTGGAGAAAGAGTATATATACACGTGACCACATGTAGAGAAGGCATTTTGAAGGGCGTGGCCACGTGATCCAATTTTCCCACTTCGCGAAGGATTTTCGAGCTTCCTGTTTTAGCAGAATTTGATTCCTATTCTGTGACTGGAGTTTAACAAGGAGTCTACTACAATTTTGCCTATAAATAGCAGTCCAAAACACAGAAAAAAGGGATCAATCCTTAGAATTAAGCTTTGTTTTCTTAGTTTTTTTTACGTTCTTTGTTTTTACTGTTTTCTTCAAAATGTTGTTTTAATTTTAAGAATGGTTTGTGAGTAGCTTTCGTTAAATTTTGCTAAAGGATACTTGAATCCTTAACTTGTATTGTTATGACTTGAGTTTGTTCTTCAATTTTTAATACAAGTTGGTTATTTCTTCGTTCTTAAACATAGTCTTGTCTTTTCTCAATTTTAAGTTGATTATTAACTTGATTAAGCATTGGTTAATTAATTGGTTTAAGTTGGATAAGGACTTACATGCTCTTAGGTTAATTTAGTTGGATTAATGCATGATTATAATCCGAATAAGCTATAATTATGTGTTGATTTGAGTAAGTTAAGATTAAGAAAAGTGTAACCAAGAATAGGTTGAAGTTAAATCTCTTGAGAAAGGCTTTAATAGACATCTAGGAGAGTTAATTCAGTTCGTTATGCTAAGTGTTAAGTTTATCTAAATAAGAAAATTTTGATGCTTGGAATGATAATCTTGAATAAGGTTATATGGGTTTATTAAACTGAATTCTCCATAATCACTTGTATGTATTCTTTTAATTAAGTCATAGCAATATCGGTTAAGGTGGATAGTCCTTTAGTGAGAGTTGTCTTTAATATTGATTTTTAACTCATTAAATTTACTTGCTCTCAATAGATCTCTTCTTTACTTTAACTCTTTCAATTGTTTTAATTTAGTTTGAAATTATTGTTTTTAGTTTTGATTCTTCAAATCATCACAACTTTGGGATTTCTCTTCTCTCTTTACACACAAAATTGGTTTTGAAATTGAAATAGCACATACAAGCACAAGTTTCCTTTGGGTTCGATATTTTGGGTCATAATCTTATTTTCCTATATTACTAGCCGATCTAGTACACTTGCTAGAATTCGGTCATGCGTTAATCATTTTTTTATCTTATTTATTTGTATAGCTTATGGTGAAAATTTTGTCAGTAACAATAGCATGTGTTAGTTATTTGTATAGGAAATGCACATTGGAAACAATGGCATGTAAACATAATTCATAAATGGCGATGAAAACAAAAAAAAAGAGAAAACAAACATATATAGTAATAACACAATAGGAATAATGCTAATTAGTGTATGCTAGTTGTCTCTTCTTGTCACGAATAGTTTAGGATATAAATTGTGTGCCAAATGTGGAACAAAATAGGAAAGAAATATAAGTCATTAAGATTATGCATGCGTGTAAATGATGATTTTTGAATAGCTTGCTTTAGTTAATGTATACACAATGCTTTTATAAGTAATTTTGCATGATTGCTAGATGCCCGGTGGTGGGTTAGGAGAAATCAAGGGTCGTTTATCCATTATCATTATAGCTTTGCAAATGAGTTTTGTGTAGGATTTGGGCCTAGTTTTTCTAAGCCGTTATGCTATCAAAATTTAGACACAAATTGTTATAATATCTAAGCGACACCTTTGACTAATGCAACTTAACTAACTTATAAAACCTTAAATTGTGCAGGAATGGATCCCCAATACCTCATATGGATGACACCCGAGCAACGTAACATGTACCGCTCTTTAAGAGAAACATGTATGCTACCCAGTCGGTTCATGTCGAGGCACCTGCTGACACAGTTGGGACTAATAGATGAGGCAGATGACTTGATAGCCTAGGCAAGATGGATAGATTTCTATATGGAGGCATACCGAGCTTAACTAGAGATGACTAGGTAGTTCCTGGCCACATTCAGATATTTGGGGCATCAGAGGTCAGATGATGAGGAAAGGGTCATTACATACCGTATTCAAGGTCAGTCGGTGTCCATAACACGTAGGCATTTTGCTCAGATACTAGGGTTACCTATAGGCGAAGGAGTTATCAGACTTAAGAGATTTGCTTCAACAAAAATGTGGGCAATAATTACACACTTAGGGGTTCCATAAGTGAGAAGGACAGCAAAGTTTACATTGCTACGATCACAGTTGATGCGTTACTTGCACAAGGTCCTTTCTTGTTCATACTTGGGGAAGTCGGGCAGTCCTGATTCTATTGTAGTGGTATAGATATACAACCTATGGGGTATGTGGTAGGTAAGCCAATAGACCTAAGCCATGCTATTTTGGGGTACATTCGCACTACCTAGTGTAATCCAGGCGATGCTACATCTATTAGGGGATTGGTTACTAGGTTACTTCTAGCAGAGGGTATGCCAGAGGCCTAGGTGGGACCATCTACCAGAGAAGGCATATATCTGGATAGAGAGACAGCATATGATATGTGTATGGCTAGGGAAGATGATACTACTCATTATGGGATTAGACTGATGACCCTAGAGGAGATGGATGTCGCTCTCCACTTAGGCAGGGTAATACATGATCATAAGCCACAGCCACCACATCTTAAGCAGGTGCTAGGTAATGATCAGTAAATGAAGGATGTTCTAGGGCTAAGATTGAGAGAGGAGGAAAAGGCCCCTTTCACTTATTACTTTGCAAAGGAGGCCCGCTAGGAGCCAATTATGTCACCTCCCTCGCAGGACTTCCCTACTTTCCATCAAGGGTTACCTCCTAGAGCCTATGGTTGTCCAGGTGCATCATCATCTTCAGTACCACCTTTACCTTAACAGGCCACCCCATGGGATGCTATATTGCAGGGTATTCAGAACCTAACCATGACTCAAACTACTATGGCCACAGATATACAGGCATACGACAAGAGCAGGCTAGGCAAGATGAGGTATACATGAAGAGGTTTAATGATTTTGATGCTCTCTAGTAGCAGTTTGTAGCCGATTTGGCTAAGAAAAATATGGGAGTTCAGAATGTGGAAAAAAGCATGCAGAAGGCCACAGAGTGCATCACAGCATTAGAGGCTGCCTTCCTAATTGGCAAAGAGGCTATTAAAAGAGCCAGGGATGAGATTGAGAAGAGGATAGATAAGTTGGATGTCGACCTCAGGGCCTACGTGAAAGGCATAGATGGGACAGTTGTGGGTTGCATCACTACACATATGGCATAGCTGGCTGGCATTCAGATGGATGTAGGCCACCTTGTAGGTTATATTAATGAGTTCCTGCATCCTATCGTAGTTCAGCTTCTAGGACCCACATAGCTAGGTCCATTTGTAGTTCAGGCACCGAGCCCACCATTTTATAGGCATAATTCCCGATCCCGTTCTCCATTAAAGGGCCCCACAAATTATGGCTTGCATTGACATTCCAGAATTTTAAGGAGATGATGACTCTTTTTTACACACATTCTTATACCACACATTTCATATACATTTTTAGATTGGGACAATTGTTATGGATGTTTATGTTATTTATTTTTTTGTTACATTTTGGGTATTTATTATCTTTTAATAGTTTGGATATTTCTCTTAAAACTTGTTAGGATTATTCTTTTGAATTTGCTTTAAAGTTATTATTTGTTTGCCATGATTGGCATTGGTTGTTTGCTAAATCATGACATGCCTTGTGATACAAAGTGATATTAATCGTTGAACATGCTTTTACGGTATTCACATTATAGGATAAAAAGAATGAGCTATATGCTACAATGCTAAAATAGGCACTAGACTTGATGAAATTTGTATGTCACATTACCAAAAAATATATAAATATGATAATAATATAGAGAGGGAAATGCATATAAGAGAAATAAACATGAATAATTGCCTTAATGAATGAGGCATGGGGCAACAAACCCCAATCTAACTTTTCAACACTACAAATGCAGGCCAAACCGAATTTAATTAGGTACATAGCATCGACCAATGTAGCCTCATAAGTGCCGCCTATGATGGCACTCCTTGCGCTGTAGGGGGCAAGTGGTCATGCAAGCTAACTTTAGATCCAAGCCACCCTAACATTTGCAAAAAATTTTTGGCAAATCAAGGTATAACCACAGAGTGGGATCGCCTCAAGGTAAAGCCACAGAGTGGGATCGCCTTAAGGTATAGCCACAAAGTGGGATCGTCTCAAGGTATAGCCATAGAATGGGATCACCTCAAGGTATAACTACATAGGGGGATTGCCTTCAAATTAAGGTATAGCCACAGAGTGAGATTGCCTTAAGGTATAGCCATATAGTGGGATCGCCTTCAAATCAAGGTATAGCCATAGAGTGGGATCACCTCAAGGTATAGCTATATAGTAGCATCACCTTCAAATCAAGGTATAACCACATAGTGGGATCGCCTTCAAGCTAAGGTATAGCCATAGAGTGGGATTGCCTTCAAGCCAAGGTATAACCACAGAGTGGGATCACCTTCAGGTCAGAGGTATAGCTGCAGAAGTGAAATCACCTCTAAACTAAGAATACGCCACAGGCTGGTGTTGTTCACCAATCATGCCTTTTTAAGAAGTAAATAGGGAGATCACCTCCTCAAGTAAGTATCCCTCTCTCCTACTATGAACTTTGGCTTGTCTAGACTCCTACGCATACTAGTCTCTCTAAAGTTTGGGTCAACTGTAAGCATTGGGTCCTGATGAGGCTTTTATCAAGGTTACCTAATAAGGAAAGCAGCTCCTTTAAAAATAGTGAATCGACGAAAATGAACCCTTTGTTGTGTTGAAATTATTTTTTGAAAAGCATTTTTAAAACGTTTTCAAGCTAGATTTCGGTAGCCGAGTGGTACAGAGGGTCAAATGATGAAAAATACCCTTAACCAGGGACTTAAATTGAGTTGCAAAGGGTTAATAAGCCTTTTACACTGTGCATTTATGGCTTATACACTCAGACACTCGAAGGAATCTCATCATTTAGCCTAAAATTCAGGTTTTGCCTATTTTTTGGCAATGTACGACCTTGCATAGGGAGTGTACGACCATGCATTGCAAAAAATCTTACCTTTTCAGGCAAGTTGACCTACTTTTGATGTGTACAGATGTGCATCCCTTTGGTATGACCGTACATTTAAAAGTTGGTGGACTTCCCCATGAGGCAAGTGGAGGCACCACTTGAGTGTATAACTATGCATACCTAATGCATAGCCGTACACTCACTCCTTTATAAGCTTTGCTCATATTCTTTCAAAGGGTTGGTTGGTCAGTTTTTGAAATTATGAAGCAATAGTTAACATTATCTTTTAAAAAGGAGATCTTGGAAAAAATTCCAAAAGCTTTGGAAGTTTTCAAGCAAAAGGGGATTTTTGGCTTTTAGCTCCTAATTCTTTCAACTATTTTTGGTCGTTTCAACACCATAAAGGGTCCACAAATCCGACATTCAACAGTCTAATCAATGTGGTATAATGAAGGTAATGTAAAAAGCCTTTCTCATTACTTTCATGATCATAATAAATTTTGTCATTTTTTTCATCTATTAGTTTCTATTATATATTATACTCTGCTAGATTTAGGTTGTAAAACCCTTTAAAAGGGTATATTGCCGTGTTATAGAAATTATTAGGTTATCTTCTTTAAACTCTATTTTGTCCATTTTAAAATCGTTTTTGTCAAAATAAAACCTAGTTTAAAAACTCTTTTCTATATTAGCTTTTCCTTTTTGCTCCCTTTTGGATCTACTGTCGATGAGGACTCTATTTTAAAAAGGAAAGGAAAACTCATCGTTATCAAGTTGATACAGCCGTTTAGTGTTTGATATGCACCTGTGCGTTAAATGATACATGGCCCAAAATATGTTTTCTTGCTTTTTAAGGTAAAAGAGCGATCGTATGTCGTCAAACGTGCCCTAATGCATTTTTCGACATACACATCGGATCTTTATCTTTTTAATTCAAATTAGCCTTATGTATTTTTTTCTTTTCATCTTTTTATTATCATTATTATTTTTGTTATCGTTATTATTGTTAGTCTTGTGAAATAAAGTCTTTTTGTGAATACAATCGGGAAAGCGCTTTAGGTAAGTCCACTATCCTTTCTCTTTACTGTAAAAGTACTTTTTCGATCGCAAATGAAAAATATTACCAAAAACATTTATAGTAATTAATTGAAATATTTCACTAATAAAATCAAACCAATGTCCATATTTTTACCTAGAAAATTCACATGTAAAAATTAGCTTTTAATAATGTAAATGATTTTATATATAATTAAATAACATGGGACGCTTCAAAAATAAAACTTGGATTGGTAAGTCCCTATCTTAAAAATCTTGCAATGAAACGCTTCTTCAATAATCCACATATGAGGACCAAAGTCCCTACCTAAAAAGATTATAATGAATTGCTCAATTTATGAATGTCTTTATCGCTTTATTCTATGCCATGATTTACTGCTTTTCTACGTGAATGGGTATGCCTTTGATTCCTATATTTGCTTTAATCTTACATGTAAGAAAAGGGATAATACGATTAACCTAGAAGCCGTTATGTCACATTTATCAAAGGTAAAAATAAAAGCGAAATTTTGAACCCTCTTTGGGTTTTTAGCCTCACGAGGTTGGAACATCCTTCTTTCCCAATGTCTTATTGGGTGACAACTCCTTACCATCGGCCTTATAGTGCCCAACTAGATGCCTCCCGGCTATTGATTGTTAGCGATGAGATAGGGACACCTAGGTATGCCATATTACGCCCTTCGAGATTTATGATTTGGCAGGTTAAGTTGAGTCTCTCTCCTATCACGACGCGATCGTCGGTCTGGGTAGGGAACCTTAACCTCATTTTGACCCAAAAAGTGGGATCGAATCGTTAAAGGTCAAATTTTTCCTCACTCAAACTCGACGATCCTTTGGTTTCGAGGGGGAAATCGGTGTTAGTGACTCGAAAGGAAAAACGTCAAGGGAAGAGCGTATGTCATAGTATGTTGCCCTATGAGTAATGAATGCTATTTTTCTTTATCTTCTGAATTCATTGGGATCTAGTGGTAGCCCATCGATGCATCCAATAAGGCATACTCTTCAAACCCCGAATGTTGAATCCACTAGCATATCAATGTTCGATAAGGGGTAACCGTCCTTCAAGCATGCTTTATTCAGGTCGGTGAAGTCTAACACATATAATCCATTTTTTGTTAGCCTTCTTCACCAATACTACATTAGATAGCCAGTTCGAATAGAGCACTTCCCTTATAAACCCATTTCTCAACAAAGTGTCTATCTCTTCATTTATTGCTACTGACTCGAGCGTGTGATTGTACTTCTTCTGCTTGATCGATTTGTAACCTAACTGTATGCTTAGTGAGTGAGACATGATGTCTGGTGAGATATTGGTTATATCCGATGGTTTCTAAGCGAACACATCTACATAAGACTCCATTACTACCAGCAACGATTTTACTTTCGAGCTAGGCTTTCCTGGGGCTATCTTTACTATCTTTCTGGGTAGCAACTCTACATCTTGCAATAAGTCTATTAGTTTTGCTTTTCGAGCAGTGTCAGTTGGGACACCATTGTATCCACCGGGAGGACCTGCTTTGCCTCTTTCAACATAGTAACATATGTCTCCCTAGCTATAGTTTGATTTGCCTAAAGTATGGTTGTCCTTTCTGGTGCTGGTATTTTCATGATCAACTTCTATATGTAAATGTAAGCATCCACCATGGCCAACAGAGGTCGGCCAAAAATTGCATTATAAAACAAAGGCATATTCACACCATCAAACATGACATAAATGACCTGACAGTTGAGTCATCTTCGAGCTGCAAGTTCAAGTTGATCGAGCCTTTGACCTTAACGAGCTGTCCGAAAATTTCGATCAGTGGGACTGTTACTTTATCTAATAGGCTTGGCATCCCCAATGCTTTATAGGATTGCAAGTTGATAAGATTTACCACACTACTTGTGTCGACCAAGATCCTCGACCAAGATCCTCTGCACCAAAAAATATTTAATTATTGCTTCTACTACCAGTGCATCATTGTGCAATTGCTGAACATATTTTTTTATCTTTACATGAGAACTGAATGATGTCTATTGGGGCAGACAGACTGGATTTATGGGAGAAAACCTCCTTTGCTTTCCTCTTTTTAGAGTCATCGAAGGCGTCTTAATGCTTTCCCCCTACGATCACATGAATTACTCTTGTTGGGGCCTTCTTACTGCTGCTGCCCTTTCCCCTACCGAACTGCCTTAGAGAAGACCATTTGTCCTCACTTTTACTCCATTTGACAAACTGCTTTAGTCCGCCTTTCTTGATCTAATATTCTATCTCTTGTTTAAGCTATCTATAGCCATAGGTTTTATGACCTTTGTCTTTATAGAAAGCACAATATAGAGTTTAGTCCCTGCCCAAACCCTCCCTCATAGGTTTCGGCCACTGTACCTCCTAATTTTTCTTCATTCATGATAAAATTTATGCTGGGGAGGCATTTAGCTTAGTGGAATGCTCTTTATTTTGGTTATCTAAATATGGCTTCGAAACCACATATGACTTATTTGGCCCTCTCATAGCTCGGGAATTATTCCTTCATGAACTCCCCCTATCCTGTCTTGTTCCTCAGGAATTTTTGTTATCCTTTATTTGCTTACTGTACTTTAGTCTCCTAACTTCATCCATTCGAATGTACTTGTAGGCTTTGTGTATGAGTTTGGTAAAATCATAGGGGGGCTTTTTACTTAAGGAGTTGCTAACGACCTGACACATGGTGTTCCGAATAAGGGCGTTGATGGCAACCTCCAAGTTTAAATTCTGGATATCCATTGTTACAATATTAATCTTGTTTACATAACTCCGCAAGGATTCTTCCCTCTCTTAGACTACCTGATGTAAGTTAGCTAAAACTCTAGTTGGTCGGATGGCCGCAACAAACTTCGCCTTGAATATCTCCATAAACTATCTAAAACTATTTATTAAATGTTTCGATGTTTGGGCAAGTTTTCAAACCAGACCTGGACGACATCTTTTATGGTGTGAATTAACATTGAGTGGCAAAATTGGTCCATATGTGCTCGGGGGTCCGTGCTCCCACTGTATCTGGGTAGGTTGGGTAGATTTATGTTTGGAAAGAGGGCAGAAAGTATGGCTTTGGAGAGAAGAGACTAGAAATCATCCCAGTATTACACCACTCTGTGACTCTACTTCAGTTGCAGCCTTTCCTCAATGATCTTGTCAAACTCGTCCTTTGTTAAAGTTATTCCAGATTCTGCATCATTTTGTTGGGGTGTGGAGTTTGAATTTTCAAAGGTATGGGTAGTGTTGGTCTTGGTGGTTTGTGGTGTCTATTGGGGCATCGACTAGGCTGCTAAATGTGATAGGGTTGCTAAGAGAGCTTGAGTAAGCTGGGGGGGTAAGGTCGGGTAAAGGGGTCATAAGTGTTTTAGTGGGTAAGCCAGTGATGGGGGGATTGGTGGAAGTGTCTTGGAGGGTGGGCTCTAGGGGCTAAAAAACTGGTAAGTGGGGGCCTGGGGTTGTGTTACTCTGATCGTTCCCTACCTGGGTGTTTTCATTATCGAAATTCATAGTTCTACAGGAATAAAGTTTCACGCTCACCGTACCAAATGATAATAGTTGAGAAATTACTGCACTTCTTTCAAATTATCTGTCTTGATTGATACTCTAAAGGTTCTTAAAAACCAGACAATTTTGGCTAGGAAACTCTCCAACAGTTAAGTCAGTAATTGAAAAAATGATGATTTTAGTAAAAAATAGCTAAGAGAGCTCCATACCTGATGATCGTGGCTATTTATAGAGATGAGTACCATATTCTGGTTAGAAATCCTAATGGCCATGGGAATCCTACAGGAGGAGTCTCACCAAGATAGAAAGTTCTCCTAGAACAGGAAGCTCCACCAGAATATGAAGTTGATCTAAAATCCATATCCTACCAGGACTATTGAAAAAGGCATTGTTAAGCCAATGCAGACCCTAGGTGCTCCGAATAGCCATAAATCCGAAATATGGGCTTGGACCCAAAGCTCAGTCCGATTATCAATTGTAATTTTTTTATAATTACAACTATACATATAAATAGCGCTAATAAAATTAAAATTGAGACTTTTTTTATATATTTTTAATTGAATGCTAATCTACAATTCAAATTCTGATGGGTTATTTTTTTTCATAAAATCCTTATGGTTGAGTTTAGAATTTGTTAATTCTAGCTTATTATAAGGCATTGGTTTGGCACTTGTTTTCTTAAATAAGGTTTTGAGTTTGAGTTTGTAAATGACAAAAAATCATTATTGGAAGAGTTTTATCTCCATAGTAGCCCAACTGGGCTCGAATTGTATAATGCCAATAATTATAAAAAAAAAAATAAAGCATTGGTTTTATTATAGTTCCATGCATAGACACCCACCCATGTGACCTTCCATTCGCATAAAAGACTTTCGTATGCTTATCCAGTTGTGTGTGTGTATCCGTATTTATATATTACAGTTTTTTTCTTATTCCCTATCTCGGAGCTTCATCATCAACAAAGTGTTTCCATAGCTTCGGTGATTTGAAATGAATAAATATATAAATAAATAAATTTTTGATATCTTGAAAATTACTTTTATAGGCAAATTTAAAATAAAAAATCTAAATTTAGATAATCTCAAAAATATTGAAAAGAAAAACAAAATAAAATATTTAAAGTAAAATTTAGGGCAGAAGTAAAGTGAGATAAGAGGAACATATTTTTAGGGGTGTGCATCGGTCGGATTCGGGGCAATCCAAACCGAACCCGATTAATCCAAAACCCGAATTAATAGCATTTCTCTCACCCGAACCAATCCTATATTAAAATTGGGCCCCTACCCGATTAACCCGATCAATGTCGGGCCCCAACCCGATTAACCTGAATTTAATCATACATACATTATCCAGAGTTCCACTATCCAAAGTTCTACTATAACCAAAATGCCAAAAGGGGAAATTAAAATTAAAACCCAAAAACAATAAGAATGATCCAAAACCAGTATAATCAAGAAAACAAAACGAATAAAAAAGAGGAAATTTTGTAAATTACTAATCGCAAGCAGTGATCGTAACACCAGCCCACAAAGGCAATACTCCATTAGTCAAAATCTTAAGAGCAATAGCACTCTCAATAATTTCTTGTATATCAGCCCCAACAAAGCCAACTTAGCCATAATCCAAAGCGTCATTCTAGCCCATATAGGATACTCCTCTCTACAGAGATCAGTCAAATGCCTACTAGTCGCCACGCTGAGACAAGCCTAAAGGAGCTAAACAAGGAGCCCCATAATCGTAGCCAACATGAGTAGCCAAAGCAAGGAATACCCAGCAATCGCGTCGGCCTGAAGATTCCCCTCCAAATTCTCTGGATCGAGAAACGCGATGGACATTAAGAAGCCAGGGCCAGTGAAAAGCCAAAGCTTTCTCCATGAAAACGGCGGCGCGTTATCGTCGTCGGAGAAGGAATCAACTCCGATAATGTGGACTTTCTCCTATGATAGTAAGGTAGGGATCTTAGATCTAGGAAAACGATGGAATTGGAAGATGGAAGTGAAAAATTAGGTTTTTTTGCTTTTATAGTAACATTTTTCGGGTTGATTTTTGGGTCGGTTTTTGAGTGAATTTAACCTGACCTGAAATATCAAAAATCCTTAGACCCGAACCGAAAACCCGACCAACCTCACTCGAATGAGTCGGATTGGTTCAGGTTTTTCGGGTCGGTCTGGGTTTTGCACACCCCTACATATTGTAAAATAAAGAAAAAAAAGTTTTGGAGGCCAAGGCCGTAGCTCCAATGGGCCTGATCCTTAGTCCCATTCAAAGAAATAAGATTTAACCAAATTAAGAGCTGGACTCCTTTTGGTGGCATTTAGTAGCTAGTTTGGTCGATAAGGTCAATACCATATGAATTAAATTAGTGATACACTCTGCTGCTTACTACTCAATTAAAAGAGGAAATTACCTCAAATACCGAGTTTTTTAATTTTTTTTCCAAAAAATACAACTCTTTTTTTATCTTATTTCATAATTCTCACTTTTTAACTTTCTATTTTCAAAAATACAACTTTCTATAATTGAAATAAAAAAATTTTTCCCTCTTTATTATTCTCGGCATCTTTCTCATTCTCCAGCGCTCACTGGCGTTTTTCTCCTTTTCCATGGCCACATCCAATTCCTATTTATAGAACCCAAAACTAAAAAAACTAATCCATGAAAAAGAAAAAGAGAAGAAAATAAGAAGGAAGAGTATAAAAGGGTACTGCGTAATCACTATTGACATGAGCGAGATCGATTTTACTGGAATCTTTAAGAGCCCATAGGCTTTTCTCCAAGTCTAAAAAGTCCCCATTTCTAAATTCTTCTTAATACAATGATCAGATTGGCTTCTATTTTTGAGTTATTATCTATAATAGCAATACGTGGGGCTTAGGCCTCGTTTCTCTCTCTGATTCTTGGCAGAGAGAGAATGTATGGAATTGATCAATGAAGAAGAAGGAATTTGCATATTGCTTCTTTGTTTCATTTTTTTAATAAATTAATAAAATAAGTATATATTGATAATATTTATTATTTTGTCCAACTAATATGCTTTCTTTTGATAGAGGCTTTTCCACTATGCTACTTCATTGCCTTTAGGAATTTGTTTTTTTTTTGTTTTTCGGCGCGGTCAATGAGTTCTACTATTTTCCATGCCACTTTTGTACAATTTAGAATTTCTTTTTTTTTTTTATGAGAACAATTTAGAATTTTCTTAAGCTTAGACCAATATGTTAACATATTTGGGACATGAGTGTTGTTTTCTCCTAATATTCATTTTCATGATATTTCACTCTTTTGGTAAGATAGAATTAAGAATGCAATGACTTTTTTTCTGGGTAAATTTTATGTCTTATTTAAAGTAGTTTAAGGCTTATTCAAATGGACATATCATTTTCATGCTATGAATGCAGGTGAGGCACTTACACTATTAGCTACCCTGGTGAGAAAATGCAACTATGAGTTTTATGTTGAGTGGAGGATAGAATGTTATTTTCCAAATAAAATAGGTTAAATTTGGTTTTTCTAATGTCTATGTTTAGAAAAAACGTGTGAAAAGGAAATTTAAAAAAAATCTAGGGATTATGTATGTTGTTAAGATGCTCAAAGTGGTTTTTGTTTTGTTTTAAATACAGGTAAAGCAGAAAACTCTCATAATCTGTGGTGAACTTGATCAGATTGTAAGCTACAAGCTTGCAGTGGTAAGTTTTAATCATAAAGAGAATTAAAAACAAACAAAATATTTTGAAAGATTATTATTTGTCATGTTTATCTTAGATATTAAATATAAATTGAATGACTTGCAGCAACTACATTTTGAGCTAATAAATGCCATATTTCGACAAATAGCAGAGTCGAGTCACCTTCCTTATGTTGATAAGCCAAATTCTGTAGCAAAATTGATTGTAGAGTTTGCGCAAAGTGATCAATTGCTTAGATGCCTTTGTTAATAGCTGCTCTTATTTTCCAACTTTGATGCTAAACAAGTGCATTATCTGAAACAAAAAGAAGAATATTAGCAATATGTAGCATACGAGTTTAGAACAAACTATTTTCCTAACCTTCTGATTTTCATACATGTGGTTTGTTAATTAATAGACTCATGCTCTGTTTATCGCTGATGCAACTTGAAATTTATGATGGTTGTTTAGGGGATCAAAATGCTTGATCGTACCACTTTTAACTGAGCAAATTACATGCACAATATAAAAGAATTATATACATAATATACAACAATTACATTCACAATATACATTAAATACATGCACACTATAGAGCAAATACATGCACAGTATACATCAAGTACATGCATAGTACACAACTAGTACACACAGTATACATAAAGTACACGAACAATATAGAATAAGTATACGCAAAATATATATTAGGTACATGCATAGCATATTGTGTATACTTATAGTATTCAAAAAGTATATGCATAATATATAATAGGTACAGACATAATATGCAGAAAGTACACATACAATGTGTATGGACAAACTCTAAACTAACACTACATCAAGCACAAACACCCTAAAGCAAAAATTTTCATTTTTTAGTTTCACTCTCGATAAATTTATTGGCTTACATTTCATAATGCTAATGTCTAATCTGAACATTTCTATTTTCTTAATTTATGGACTTAATTTATATCAGTGATTCGATCGAATTTTTTCACTTGGGCTTATACATTTCTAATAATTCAAAAATTATCAATATCCATAGTAGAACAGAGTTCAAGCCTTAGGTAAAATTAATCACACATTGAGTTTTTAGTTTTTAATTTTTAACTAGGCAAATTTATTTCTATATTGATTTAAAAAAATGCAATGCTATGGTTATGATTTTTTTGGTGTATTGTTTGTCTCTATATAGTCAAAATCGATGTAGTTATGCTTTTGAATTTAATCCCTATTAACTCCTTTTATTTTTCTATCAATTTTAATAAAATGTAATAACAAAATGCTAGCCTATTAAAAACCTTAAGTTATCCTCACTGTTAACAGATGCAAAATTCGTTCATAATTTCCCAAATTTTGGATTAGAAAATTCTAAACACGAAAGAAATTTCCCATGTTCTCATCGATTCTTCTGTAAAGTCTTTATTTCCATTATAATTAAACTCCAAAAATCTATTAAACAGTAGACTCCAAATACGAAAAAAATCTCCAATCTTCTTCTGCTTCTTCCAGATCAAGAAGATGAAAATGTTGATGAAAAAGATTATTAATCATAATTATTAGGGCTAATTTTGGTTTTTAATAAACCTCTTCTAGACTCCTAGTCCCTTTCATGTGTCCATATTTTACCACATCGGTTGAAAAGTAACAAAACTTTTTATAGAGTTAACCTAAGAAAATTGGGGAAAATTTTTTAAATAATATGAAATAAATAAATAAATAAATAATCACAAATGTATGCTGTGTCAGAAAATAATTTTGCATTTGGGGTTGGGTTAGAAGATGCTAGCCTTTTTAGCGTTATCCAACCATGTCCTAGCGGCCCAGCTTGTTAGAAGATGCAGGGCTTTCCACGTCCTCCATTTGACCCACGGTGATAGAAGACGCAGGCCCTGGTGTGTCCTCCATCAGCCGGCTTTCCACATCCTCCGTCTGGCCCCCGTTGATAGAAGACGCAGACCTTAATGCGTCCTTCATCAGGCTGTTGGCCACTTGATAAATGACTAGCAAAATACAGCGTCTTTCGACCCACCAACGACAAAGCTTTGTTCATCAAGCCTCTATATAAGCTTGGTTGTCGAAGTATAATTTATATCGCAAGGTTATTTTGCATTCAAACTAAAGGATTTTGAGGTGCAAAATAATTATCAAAATTTATTCAGTTAAATTTTATTTTGCATCCAAAAGAAGTAGGTTTGAGGTGTGAACAACTTATTAGTTGGTCAAAGTGTGAATAGGTAAGTATTTTTAGTTGATCTTATAGAATTAAATAAATTAATTATATTTATAATATAATGATAATAATTTTTATATTTTATTTAAATGTAGGAATAAATTGAGTGATCTGAAAATAAAAAGAAGCAGTTAAAGTACTTACTGAAAACAGATATGTTATTAATTTTAGTATATTTAATTTATTGTCATATAAATTTACATCAAATTTGATAAAGTTGAATGCATAGTTAATAATTAAGTAATATATTAATAACATATTTATGAATAAATTTGATATGGCCATAAAAATTGTTATTGACAATAATAGTATATTGTTAAAGTTGTATTTAAGATATTTTGATAATATAATTTTCGTAATAATTTTCGGAGTAGTTATGTTTAATTTTAGAAATAAAATTTTTGAAAAATATGTATAAACTTATTGTTTAGTATAATTGTCGTAATAACTATGCATAGTGAATGTATATTTGAAATATAATTATGAATTTTTTATAATATAATTATCGTAATAATTATGTTAATTTTTAAAAATAATATTATTTAGTTTTAATCAGAAGATAAAAATTAAAAAATATACGAAATATTATTGTTTAGCTTTATATAGTTTTGAAATTTATAATTCCGAAATCATGGTTTATCAATTTAAGATTTTATTATTTTGACTCTTAGGAAGTCGGATGATATCAACATATACGAATTTTTATTTGCACGCTGGTGGAGAAATGAGTTTTGGAGTGTCAGGCTTTGATTATGACATAACCAACCCGAATGTCATCACAAAGAGATTGAGACTAAAAAATAAGCCAATCCTTGCTGAATTGCGGCATAAAATACATGTTAAAATGGGTTTAGGTATGAACGATGTGATTTCAAGAATTATATACAAAAGTCCACGGTATAACAAAGGATCGTTATGTTGGATGGTGGTGACTTTATCAGATGATGATGACGAAGATGCAATATATGACAAATTAAAGAGGTATGAACAGTATAATTTGGTGAAATTAATAATTATAGTTGCAGAGGGTGTTGCAAGATCCAATACACCATCATGTCTTAACGGTTATCAGTTTACAAATGATGAGTTTCAAACGGGGAACACCGGGGCACCTTAACAATTATGTGCAAATGACATTAATCCTAGTCAGTCGAGGCAGTCTGTAAGTCGATAAGAGTTTGAAATGTTTCCCAATTTGGTGAAGACAGTGCTCCTAGTTAGCCAAGACAATCAGTAAGTCGACGTGATGGTGACTTGATTGGACGAGAGGCATCTGGTGATTCAAGGTACGGTCATATACACACTTTAGTTAGTCAGATTCCTGCTACTTATACGGGTCAACCTAGGCGGTCATTTAGTTGAAGGATTGGTTATTTTTTTAGTAAGTCAATTTTTAAAAGTAGATTAGGGGGTTGTTCAATGAATAGAAATTTTGGGACGGGCACACTAGTAATTGAATAAACAGGTCAATGACATTATGTATCCTATGTCCTAGAAGTGAGACAGAGAAGTTTAGTTTCCCAAGTTCCAAGCTTCAGACAAATAAGCTTAATTTCACAATTTGAAGATGTAAATCAATGATAGTTTGTGTCCCAAATAGCAGATGCTACTCATAGTCAACATTCACAGCCTGTCAGTAGAAGAGATGGTAATTTACTGGAATATTGCATATTAGGCAACACTGGTGGGGAGTGTGGCAAAGAATCGGCTATTAATTTGGGTGACGAGGATGATCTCAAAGATGTTACAGCTAACAATGATTACCTGTCGTCCAATGAGGACCTAGAAGCCAATAATGCAGACATGAATTTAGGAAGTGATAGCTCTGAATTTGGTGATGGTGACGGGTTGGATCACTAAAAAGTTCATTAAAGAAATCATTTTGTGGTACTATAGTGGTGCTCTGTCCATAAATATTGTAGGGTGTAACATCTCCTTCAGATAAGCTTATGTTCATATCAACATTCAACCTAGATCCAGCAGCACCAGATGGCCCAGCTTTATAATCAAAATATCCAAAAAGGCATAGTCCTGATGGGCCAGCACCAGATGGGCCAGCTTTATAGTCATAATATCCAAAAGGACCTACTCTAGATGGCCCAGCTTCATATTGATAATAAGAAGAAGGCCCTGATGCAGCTTCATACTGCCAAGGTTGTTGGTAGAAAGGCATACTCAAAGAGTTAGAAGGATCTTCAGCAATATATGACTATGTCATTGGTGGAGGTACTTGCTGAACAACAGGATGAATAGGAATAAAGGCAACTATTGTCTTTCTTTTTGCCATACCTCGCCTGTTACGTCTAGTACACCAATCTTCATATGGTATTGCCAGTGGTGGAATATCTGCAGTATCAGGTATAGGATGACGAGGATAATCAGTCAATGTCCTATCATATGCACTAACAACACCTAAAATTCTGACTGATGCAAAACGAATATTATCGCTATCAAGTCTAGTTGATGATGCAATGTTGCTGTGATAAATTCATTCAGCAGCATCGGCCTATATGACAAATAAAAAATTTAATTATTATTCATCAATAATAATAATAATAATAATAATAATAATAATAATAATAATAATACAACAATGACAATGGTACATACCGATGAGCCCGTTGTAGCTCCTACTATGGTCATCCATCGTCTTGTTCTCTCTATACTATTGCATATATTATGATCTACCATGCAACGGTAAATTGCTAATTGGAGCTAATTCAACCCGATCATGTCTATTGTGCCACTCAACAATGAAATTTGCAAATCTTAATTCTCAATTTTGATCACTTGCCCTCTCATGTCAATAGAATGCAAAGCATTGATGTCCTCTGAAGGGGATTGAATTGGTTGATCTAAATCAAAGTGTCTAAGACGTCTATTAGGCCAATTCCACTCAACAATATTAAAACATACTATTGGGATGACAGATCTCCAACTCTTGTGTCCACTAGTGCAAAAAACTGGCAACAAGTGCACAATATTTTTATAGGGTTCCCAATCCATCTACAAAAAAAAAATTATGCATCATCAAAATATTATAACAAAATAATTAATTTTTTTACACGACATTAACTTATTTAGCATGGATTAAAAAAATAAAAATTAAACCTGATCATATCGTTGTAAGTCCAACTCCTCTCGAAAGTCATTAACTGTCCTATTATTAAAATTTCTTAAATTCAATAGGGATCGCCGCCTATTCCACAACACATATATAACTTGTCAGTATATTTTTTTAACAAATAAAACTAAAAATATTCCAACATTAAATATAATAAACAAATTTTACCTATAATCATATGTATGGCCTCGTCTGATCCAAAACAACTCTATAGGTAAACTGCGGCCGAAATTGAGGGAGTCTTTCCCATGCCCACATTTGGATCAACTGAAAATACCTGCCAAGTCCAATCGCATTTAGCTTAGTTGCACGACATAAATCCATATACAACCAAGCCAAAATTGCTTATCCCCAACTATATTCACCAACCTCTGCCAAATTTTCCAATAGTGGCGGTCACATCAATGTATATAATTATTAACCTGGCTAGCACATAGTAGACCACTAATACAACACATGATCCATGCATGAGTATAGCATTGTATTTGATAGTCCGTTGCATCTGCTGGTAAGTGACTAAAATTGTTAATAAACCAAGTCAGTTTCACTTTTAATCCTTTAAGAGCATCTTCTGGGGGAACAATCCCCAACAGTCAAGCACAAAGATCAAGCCAGTCATGATATAAATTTTCAGTAACAACACATCCTTCTATAAGTAAGCCGATTAGTATCTGAATATCCTCTAGAGTAACTGTAGTTTCACTAACAGTAAGGTGAAAAGTATGTATCGTTGGCCTCCACCTCTTGATAAGAGTAGTCATGAATTCCATATTAACATTCATAGCACCGATCTAGGACACCTCATAAAAACCTGATAAATGCAGGTAAGGTATTATCCTTTCATTGATATTCCTATAGTGACCATCAACACTTGCTCTGCGTCCATAAAGAACATCATGTTCAACCTAAAATAAATAAATTTATAACAAAATTATATATATAAATATATTTTACTATACATTTTATATAGTAATGACAAAGTTAAAATATACTGACAGTTTCGTTCCATACCGCATCTGCTCGGTGCTTGTTCTTTAGAGTCAGAAGATCTTCAATATTAGGTCCCGAATTTATAAATTCTTTTCTTTTAAATGGTTCCATATTTTTAATAACCTATAAGCAAAATCAACACCATGTGTTACGTGTGCATGTAAAATAAAACTATTAATAATTAACTGTAAATTTAAGGCAAGGAAATTTCACATAATTATAATATATTTATTTATTGCATAATATACAAATGAAATTAATATATCATATGTTTTGGTTGACAAAACTACTATCATTTTAAAACATAATATTACCATTAATTACATGTAATATTTAATTTTTAAAATATTCAGTTTTTTGACTAATTTTTTCTTAGCAATATTACTATATTCAAACAAATGAAAAATTGTTTCTATATTTTTAAAATACATTAATTGCACCGATATTTAAAACAAACATGATGCCACTTTATATTAATAAAATATTAATTAAATTACACACATTTTTTCGGGATCAATAATTTAATTTACATAAAATAAACTAATTAGTTACATGGTAACACAATTAAATTTAGCCTTAAATAAAACATACAAAACCCATGCATTTAGTTTATTTATAATTCATAAACTATTTACAAAACTAATATATATAACTTAAACCTATAACTAAAACCAATAATGAATTAAATATAACATACAAAACACATGCAAAATAAAATAAACATTCACTTATTTTATATACAAATTAACCACAAATCTTCACATAATGTAACCAATAAACAAATTTTTAATTACCATCAACATTAATTTTTCCACCATATATCAAATTATTATTCTAATAACTACCATTATAACATATTGTACAATATTAAATAAAATAAAGAGTCATAACTTGCCTTTTTTTTCCTTTGCTTCTCTAAATTTATCAACAACAAATTCGTACAAATTATAAAATGATAATGGAAATTAGTATTTATCATTTTTATTTAAAAAATTAACAAAAAAAACTAACCGATTATATTTAAAAAATTAACAAAAATAATACACTAACCTCTTTACTCTTATAAGATTAACTCTGTTTGAAGCTTTCAATATGTGAATAAAAAAAATAAAAGGAGTCAAAGTGATTTTGGATGAGAGCTTGGGAGTTTGTTACAAAGAAGAGATAGAAAGAAAATTGTTATAGAATGAAGAAGGAGAGTAGAATGAAGAAGAATGAGTAGAATAAAATGGGGATGAGTGAAAACAACTAAGTGAAGCTTGATACGGTGGTCAATGCAGTTACTGGCGAAATCACGTGGGTTGATAGAAGAAGTCACTGACAAAAGCCTCATCCAGTCACTGACAATGCTGCTGACACCAACGTCTTCCAACAGCCTGCACACTTCCAACAGCCTGCACACACTCACATTGGAACTGTACCTTATGGATGACGCTGAGAAGTTCAACATATTCTAACTCAACCCCATTTTCGAAATTATTTTCTGACACAACCTACATTTGTAATTATTTTTTTAATTTACATTATTTAAAAAATTATCCCCGAAAATTATGATATTTTTTTTTAGAAGAAGAAGAAGAAGAAGAAACACAAGATCTTACATAGAAGAAACTCTATTGAAAACTACTCCCCTAGTATCTGCATCCAGAATACTACTCATACCAACTGGAGCCACATTGTGCCAAATAAAAGCCTTGTCCTGCTTACAGGTCCAGTTAGCTACAAAATCTGTTGTTGCATTTGCTTCTCAATACACATGAACAACATAGACTCTCCACTCCCGATCCATAAATTCCTTGATACATGACAAAAGCGGTTTATAAGTAGGTTGGCCTTCCACATGATGTTTTAGAAGATAAACCACGCTACAATTGTTTATTTGCAACTGAATATTCCTCAATCCTCGTTCCCAAGTTTCATGCAGATCCTAGAAAATTCCCCAAAGCTCAGCAGAGAAGGCGTTCCCCCCTCTAACAACCGCTGAAAAACCCCCCAACCATCTCCCTAGCTCATCCCGCACTACTCCCCCATAAGTCGATTTTAAGGAGCCATGCCTAAAAGCCCCATCAGTATTAATAGTCACCCACTCCGTTGAAGCAGGCTTTCACCCCACCTGCAACACACATCTATCTTCGCTCTTCCTGCCCACATCACTAATAACCTCTTTAGCCTCCATATAAGCCACTGCAGCCACCAAAATAATCTCCTTCTTCACGTTCCATGGCTTACTCACACCATTAAAAACAAACTCATTCCTCCACTTCCACACGTACCAATAACTGAACCCAAATAACTGACTCCAGCTGATGTTATCCCTTACCTGAACACTAGCAAGATTGTCTTCGATCCAGGTCTGAAGATCACACCTCAAAAATTTGCCCTGATCAGCCGCGCCTAACAAATAACTCCAATAACTTTTAACTAACCTACAATCCCTCAACATATGGAGAGTGGTTTTCGCCTCAACAGTACACATGGGGCAAATGTTGGTCTCAACTAAATGTCTTCTTCTCCGTTCATCATTAGTAAGAATGCGATTCCATAAGGTTAACCAAAGAAACATTCTGATCCTTTGAGGGCCTTGCCACTCCCAGCACCTCTCCCACTTCTTGTCCTTCTCCTGTCCAACCATATGGTTGAGCATGTCATAAGCAGAACTAATACAGAAGCTACCAGATGGGGATGGTAGCCACACCAAAATGTCTCTGCCCAGCTCATCCATTGGAGGAAGCAACAAATCCATCAAGTCTAGTACATAACTAGGAAGAAACTGACCCAACACATCCTTGTTCCAACCTATATCCTGAATGAACCCCTCTCTCACCGTCATCCCCGAGACATCCTTCCAATAAGAACTTTCATGCAAGTAAGAAGGCACATAAGCAACCAGAGGACCAGCATCAGACCAACTATCATACCAAAGAGAGGTTGTTCTACCATCATTCACCCTTCAGCAAGTATTCAATCTAAAAGTCTGCCATAATTTCACCACATTCCTCCAAAAAGACGATCCTGTCTTGCTTGAGAGATTGACCGGCCAGTGAGTGATAGGGATTTTATATTTATGCTTAATCACTCTCACCCATAAAGCATCTCTGTTACCAATCATACGCCAAATAGCTTTAAGAATGAAAGCTCCATTACATTTTTTTATTCTTTTAATACCGACACCACCTAGCTCTGAAGGTTTACATAAATTATCCCAGTTAATAAGATGAATTTTCTTGTTGCCCTCCTCAGAACCCCAAAGGAAATTCGTACAAATTCTCTCAATTTCCTCACAAATTGCTACCGGTAAAACCGCCGTCTGGATGGCATAATAAGGGATAGCCAAAAGAACAGACTTCACTAGAGTTAACCTCCCCGACATTGATAGGTTTTGAGCTTTCCAACCCGCCAACTTCTTCCTAACTTTGTCCAACAGGTATCCATAAAGCTTTTTACTAGCCCGACCATGGATGATAAGCATTCCCAAGTAAATACCCAAGCCATCTGTATAGCTGAAACCTGACACCTTTTTAATACCTTCAACCAGAGTTCTGCTAACATTGTTTGAAACACAAAACGCCGACTTCATATTGTTTACTTTTAGACCTGAACAAACACAAAAATCACTAAGAACACCACAAATAGCTTGCATTTGATCCTCCAACGCCTCCTCAAAAAGCACCAAATCATCTGCAAAAAACAAATGTGACAAAGTTGGCCCCCCTCTTTCTATCCGAATAGGTCTCCAAATACCATCTTTCACTGCTTTATCTATGCCATGAGCTAAACGTTCCATGCAAAGCATGAAAATATAGGGTGACAACGGATCGCCTTGTCTAACTCCACGAGAAGGAATAAAATTCTCCGTTAACTCCCCATTCCAAAAGATAATAGAACTACTATTCTGCGAACAAGAAATTAGAATATTGCAAAGATCAAAACCAAACCTCGCATCTAACAAAGAATCGATAATAAATTCCCAATGCAACCTGTCATATGCTTTTTTCAGGTCGATCTTGATCATCATCCGGCTCTTTCTCCTCTTTTTCATTCTCATAGAATGAGCTATCTCCTGCACTATAAAAATATTATCGGTAATCTGCCTACCTGGAATAAAGCTAGCCTGATGATCTCCCACCAGAGTGTTCAAACAGGGTTTAATCCTATTCGTTATCACTTTCATCAAAATTTTATAGACCACAGGAAGAAGGCTGATAGGACGAAAATTACTTACTTTCTCTAGGTTACTAACTTTGGGGATTAAGCAAATAATTGTTGTACACAAGAAAGAACCCACACACTCTCCCTTTAAAGATTTATCCACAAAGGCAAAGAGAGAGTGTTGTACTATATCCCAATACTTTTGAAAGAAAAGAGGATTCAAACCATCTATTCCCAGAGCTTTCAAAGGCTTCATACTAAAAAGAGCCTCACGAACTTCCTCCATCAAAAGAGGCTTTGCTATATTATCCCTCATAGAATTAGACAGATTAGAAAACTGACCTCTAATAGGAAAAATAGGAGCTAAGGCACTTTCTTCCTTATAAAGATGACTATAAAACTCTACCACATGATTCTTAAGGACCTCTTGGTCGAAACTCCACTCCCCATTATCCAACCGCAACCCATGAACATAATTCTTTTGCCTTTTCAACATATTTTTTTTAATGTACTCGTTAAACAGTAACAAGTATTCACTTTTTTTTTTAAATACGTACTCTATTTGTTTATTTTGTTATGTTTTAATTTTATAATAAAATATATTTCATAATTTTCTAAACGATTCTATATCATCCAAGTAAAAATAAACAATTAGTTCCCCTCAATTTAAAATCATACCCACCAAAATACATCATCAATCTTAATCACGATCCTCTCGTCAATAGAAATGGACGGATAAGATTCTATGCTTTTTCAAGCATTTATATATTTATTTTGATACCTATGCCTTTTTTCCATTTATTGATCCACCTCACATAATCCTAATCCACTCTTCTTTTAAAAAATCCATGAAAAAACAGACAAGACAAAATACAGAGAACACAAAGGGATAAAGAAATATATCTTGACAATCCGACGTGGCAACCCTCAAGATATCAAAGCCCCACACGTTGCAAGTATAGAAAGATCCTTTCCCCCTCAGACCCCAACTGAGCATGTGGAAGAAGGAGGTGCCACGTTTTATGCCACGCGGTCCACACTTGTCCACGTGGCAGCCCATGGCAGGACAATGGAGATCGCGCGAAACACCAACCTCTTATCAACAAATATGTCTCTCTCACTAAAACCGCCTTCTTTTCTCTCTCTCTCTCTCCGGTTTTTGGTCGGTTTCTTTACATTTTCAAACGCCATGAACACTGTAGCTACGGCTGCTGCACTCTCTCTGCCACTTTCATTTTGTAGATCATCTAAGCTTAACGCTAAAAAGGTGCTTTCTTTTCGTTTCTTTATCTGCTCAATTTATCTGCGTAGTTATTATTTTTTCTTTTTCAAAAGTTTGGTATGATGATTTATTGAAAGTTAATTTCTAGCTGAGATTGGGGCTCCAATGGCCCAAAAAATGCGTTCTTTAATATTTTTCTATGACAGTCTTAACTGGGTTCCAGCTGACCTTGATGGAAATTGGTTTGGTTGTATGATATGGGATTTTCAGTGCAATTTATTTGCTGGAGTTGCAGACTTTTTGAAAATTTTGGTTGAAGGGAATTTATACCTCAGACTGTGGTGGCCGTTGTCAATTTTAGCTAAAGTGATCTTTCTAATGGTGAATCTAGAGAAGTTATTGATTTGTCACACTAGTTCTGGTAGATATTGCGGGTGCTTATTCCTTTGTTATTTGTTGTCTCTGAAAGATTATAAGTGCTCGATAAAATCTATGAACTTTTAGATGCTTTGTTGCTCTGGGTTGTTATTGATGTGTGTTTTCAGGGAGTTAAGGGAGGGTTTGGGGTAGTTGCTGTATTTGGGGAGGATGGTGGGCTGCTGGACAAGAAGAGTGCATGGGGTACCCTCTTTGATGTGGAGGATCCGAGGTCTAAGATACCACAATGTAAAGGCAAGTTCTTGGATGTGAATCAAGCTCTGGAAGTTGCTAGATATGACATACAATACTGTGATTGGCGAGCTCGGCAAGATGTTCTTACCATTATGTTACTCCATGAAAAGGTTGTAATTTCTTGGCTTGGTAAAGTTGTTTACTTATGGATCTTCTAATCAAGTTACTGACACCATGGTTTATTGTCTTGTTATTTTACACTCAGTAATGTGCAATGACCTTGCAATGTTATATGTGGATTTGACTTCTCGCCTTGTGAAATATGGCTTTAGGTTGTGGAAGTTCTAAATCCTCTAGCTCGTGAATACAACTCTATTGGCACATTAAAGAAGGAGCTCGCTGAGTTGCAAGAAGAACTAGCCCAAGCTCACCGACAGGTTAGCAAATCATCCATAATGAGATAGAAAATGTTATTAAATAATTTGCATGAACCAAGGCATATTCCAAATATATGATGTGAAGAAAACCCCTTTGTCATTTTACCATCCAAGTGATACAATTTATACCACTTTAAATTTCATTATGTCATGTATCTGATCCATGAATAACAACAGGTTCATATATCTGAAGCAAGGGTTTCCACTGCTTTAGATAAGCTAGCTTACATGGAAGCGGTGGTTAATGATAGGCTGTTACCAGATAGAAGCACAGCAGAATCTGATCAAACGTCCCCTTCTCCTAGTACCTCTGCTCAATCTGTGGATACAATAAAGAGGAGATTGCCCCGGAAAAGCTTGAATGTATCGGGCCCGGTTCGACTTTACCATTCCCAGCTAAAGAACTTCTGGTACCCTGTTGCTTTTTCGACAGATCTGAATGATGATACCATGGTAAGCTGCTCTTTAAATTCTTTGTGATTTATGTTTTATGCATGAAATAATTTAATTCCAGATGTCATGCCGATTTTCTCTTCTTATTATGATTGGAACTTGTCAGTTGTTGCACAGTAAATACTGCCAATGGTTCACACTATTTTTTTCCCCTTTAGTCCCTCTCTTCTTTTTTTCCCTTGTTCATTAGGATATAGGTAGGGCTTAGTCATGCTTTTGATGGTATACCTGGCAATTCCCTTTGAGATATTGTGAGAGGGTCTACTACTATGAAGCTTTTGCGATTATTAGCACTTCACTTATTTATAGATATCTTTGTTTCAGTTTTTAACCAATTTTGGTTTTTAGATTCCGATTGATTGCTTCGAGGAATCATGGGTAGTCTTCCGTGGGAAAGATGGGAAGCCTGGCTGTGTCCAGAATACCTGTGCTCATAGAGCATGCCCTCTTCATCTTGGTTCAGTGAATGATGGTCGGATCCAATGCCCTTACCATGGTTAGTAGGAATTAAAAGAAATAAATCAAATGTTATTTCCTTCACATGACATAGATCATGGCAAGAGTGAAGAGATTACTGATAATTGAAAAGTTGAACAGGGTGGGAATACTCAACAGATGGCAAGTGCGAGAAAATGCCATCCACACGACTACTCAATGTAAAGATAAAATCATTGCCATGTTTTGAGCAAGAAGGAATGATATGGGTATGGCCTGGCAGTGATCCTCCAGCTGCAAAGCTTCCTTCATTACAGCCTCCTCCAGGCTTTCAAATCCATGCTGAGGTGCATTTCTGTTGAATATAAATCTTTTTTTCCTTTGGGTGAATAATGAAACTTTTGTGAATATTTGCATGATAATACTGAAGAATATCATCTAACAAATGCTATGTCCTTGCATATGATAGATTGTCATGGAACTTCCAGTGGAACATGGGCTTCTTTTAGATAACCTTCTAGATCTAGCACATGCCCCGTTTACTCACACATCTACCTTTGCAAAGGGCTGGAGTGTACCCAGGTTTGTTCGTTTAATTCAATGTTGTAAGCACTATTATTTTGCAAGTAGAAGCAGGATTGGGATTTTGATGTGCATTTTAGTTGACACAGGCTTCCTTTCAAAATATGTAGTTCTGACGAAAATCTTTTATTCAATTTGCTTAATTCTCAGCTTGGTGAAATTCTTGACACCAGCGTCTGGCCTCCAAGGATATTGGGACCCCTATCCAATAGATATGGAATTTCGACCGCCTTGTATGGTGTTATCAACAATTGGGATCTCAAAGCCTGGAAAGCTAGAGGGAAAAAGTACCAGACAATGTGCAACTCACCTTCACCAGCTCCATGTGTGCTTGCCTTCTTCCAGACAGAAGACTAGGCTACTGTACAGAATGTCACTTGATTTTGCTCCTATACTGAAGCATGTGCCTTTCATGCACCATCTATGGAGACATTTTGCTGAGCAGGTAACTAGATTTTTTTCTGTGCAAGGAGTTGAGTCTCAACTTTATAGATGAATTACTTGCTATCAACCATTACATCAAGGCCTCATGCAGCTATGAAAAGTTACGAAAATGTGCAAGGCGACTTGATCAAACACCAATTTCGCAACAAGAAAGGCCATGCTTTGTCATGATTGGCCATAAGCATATGAGTTTTTTTTTTTTTTTTTGGTTGCTGCTCAATATTTCTAACTTGGAAAGTTAAACAGGTATTGAATGAGGATCTGCGACTGGTAATTGGGCAGCAGGAGAGGATGCTCAATGGTGCAAATGTGTGGAATTTGCCAGTTACTTATGATAAGCTAGGAGTAAGGTACAGGCTATGGAGAGATGCTGTGGAGAGAGGAGAAAAGCAATTACCTTTCGGCAAATCAACGTAAGCAGAATAGATCATTCAAAGAGGAATCTAACTTCTCTGGTTTTTTTCAAGTGTCAACCTTTCTCATTCAAACTTAACATCAATGGAGAGGGCTGCAAATACTCATCTACAAGCAGACAATGTTATGCGGTTTGGCCTTTGGTTTCTACAAGGACATTCTTGAAGCGGAAAGTGAATAATGGATGAAAGCTAAGAAATGAGCGATCGCATACAAGTCCATTCCTTTGCAAAGATTAGAGTAACTGTGCACTTTCTTTACTGATTTTGGGTACAGTAAAATCCATTTTTTTTTTCAACTTTTTTTGGGCTCTTTTAAAGCCATTGAGATCACAAAGATAATCGTTGCATTAAAAATTAAGGAAATTGGTGTTTTATAAGAGGAAATCTCTCTTTGTATCGTAGTAAACATTATTCTTAATGGAATTGCTACATTCTCTCTTTTAATGTGAGCAGGATTTAAATTCAAAGCCTTTAACAAGTTCCGAGATTCCAATTTATCAAAAAAAAAAAGGACACAAAAACAAACAAACAAGTCAAAACATCAAATACTTAATTCTCACTTACTATAGTGAAATTTACATAGCTTGCATTTCAGTGAAACCAACGGGAATTCAAATGAAAATCACTTTAATTCCAACCGAAATAGCAAGTGCAGGAAAACCGAATTACAGAGAGGACCCACAAAAAGGACAAAATCTGAACTCAGGCTCCATAACCCGGTCACAGAAATGGCACCGCAAGCTTTCCGAAACGGCAGACGGAGTTAAAGGACCAGTCTTCGAATGTGGGAGAGAAAAAGATTGAGGAAACATGAGATTACAATTGTTACAATACATAGCGGGTTCTTTACCAGGCCATTTCCATACGGGAACAAAGAAGATCTTGAGAACCTTCTCGTACTCGACCAGATCAACCATAGAGCCGCAGTTTATACACCTGCCCGCACCTGAATTTAGGACTCGACTGACCTGCTGTTCTACTCCGCCGGCGAAGAAGAAAAACATCTTCACTTTTTAAATTTTTTTATCTTTATTGGTCTTTGATTTCTTCTCTCCACAGGCTGCCGGTATTTTGTTGTTCGGGTTTTATCGAAGAGGAGTCGAGGGGTAGATTCTAGTGGACGGTTCTGGACTTTCTGGGTGGTTCCACGGCTGAATTTGGTTACGTGTCGATTGTAGCACCCAGTGGTTCTGTTTTATTGCTAATTAGGTGTGGGAAAAAACTAAATAGTTTGTTAATTAAAAATTCGAGGGGAATTTTTTTAATTAATTTGAAAAAGAAATCCAAATATCCGAAAATATTAAAAAAAATAGATTTTTAATGAAAGTGCAATACCCTATTGCATTTTCTTGTCAGTCTGGAGTTGTCCTGGCAAGCTTGAAGACGTAGCCCTCTATTGCATTGTCCAAGTGGCCTACTCTAATGAAGATGCAGCCACATGCTGCATTCTTGGTCATGTGCCCCACATACCTAATGACACAATCCATTGTTGCATTTTTCAATGTATCAAATATTTCATCATCACTCTGTTGAAAATCAAAACATCGAACGCCTATATAAATTTCAGATGATTTAATTTATTTGCATATGAAGCAATTTATCAATTGTTGAGCATCCGACAAATTAATTTATGTGTAAAATTTTTTTTATAACAATATTATTATATTTTCAGTATTATCAGTTGAAATAGGTAAAATTTATATTCAATTATTTATAATTTAATATATTAATTATATTTGTGCTATAATGGTATTAATTTATTTTTTTGTTATATTTATTTAAAAGCAGAAGTAATTTGCGGATCCAAAAGTAACAAGAACGTAGTTAAACTAGTTACTGAAGATAGGTATTTTATTAATTTTAATATATATATTTTTTACCGTCATATATATTTACATAACAATTGATAAATTTGAATGTATATTTATTATTGCTATAATATATCAATAATATATTTATTATTAAATTTGATGTGGTAATAAATTTTGTTAGTGACTTATGAAATAATGTACATTTTTTATTTAGTAATTTAATTTAATTATTTTTTTACATTAAAAAAAGGAAATAATGAAAAATCAGCACATTGAACCTTTAATATAAATTGTAAGATTTTAAGTTAGTTTAATTACAAAATTAAATATTCAATTCGAAATAATTTAAATTTAGGCAATATTGTGGAGTAAATTTAAGATTTACTATTTTTTAACTATATTTATGTTAAATTTAAATTTTATGATTTTTTAATTATAATATAACATTTATTTTTATTATTTTCATATAATAGATGATGCACACATACTTAGCTCTAATAGCTATGATGAGTAATATTGAAAGAAAAATCGTGTTGTAGAAATGGAAAGATCTATCAAACTACAAAATTGAAAATGGTATAACAATGTCTAAACATATTATTACAATAAATAAAAAGTTACAATATATTATAATGAGCGGATATCGGATGACATAAGCAAAAATGATAGACGTTCTTTGCATAACATTACCAATTATTTATTTGAAGTTTATAATAGAAATTTGGAATAAGAAGTGATAAAGCAGTTTTTGTCTTTATCTGTAAGAAAGAGAGTCGACAGCTGCCGATCCGGTCGGCTGAATGGACCTGCGAGAAGGAGTGTCCGGTCGGACCTGGACGTTAATACTCTGAAGCTTAAGTTAGTAGCTTTTAGAGAGAGAGAGTATTTAGAGAGAGAATCTCAGATGTTCAATACCTAGAGCCATTGTATTTTAGGCTATTTACAGGAGTTCTTTGGGAGGGATACTTGAGTACCTTGGGGCGTGATAATTGGCATAGGAGTAGGTGTGTGGTGATATGACAGGTAGCAGGTGGAAGGTATGGGCGCTTTCTTGTGCCAGTGGACTAGACAGGATAGGGCATCCCATCAGTCTGATCGGACACCACACCTTTATTATGTCTTGTCTTCTAGCTCATGCTTTGTCCTTTTTGTTGATGGGTTTTGGGCCCTGTTAAGTATTGTTGGGCTGACTTGATTGGGCCTTGAAGATATTTTTTCCATAGTTATTACTTATCCCCCCTCCAAAGGGTCCGATTGGATGATATAAGTGTTTTGATGGGATTTTGAATTTTTAGGAGACGCGAACTGATGAGTTGCATCCGTTCATTTCAGACAGCTATTTTGTATTTAATGTTGCACATGATTCGAGAATGGCACTTCGTTCTTTGTAACCATAGTAACGGATCGAGAACACGTGGTGTCCATCCAATGGGGAGGCATTTGGAGTATTCCAAAAGCTTTTTGCCTATAAATAGACAAGTTTGAGGCGATTGTCCCTCACTTTCAGTGATTCTTAGCAAAACTCTGCCAAACTTTTTTTGTGAACTTTGCTATTTGAAACCCTTGCCAAAAACTTTTTGAGCGAAGTACTTCAAATTTCGAAAAATTTCAGAGTGTTTGCGAGATCACCCAAGTAAGTAAACAATCCCTACCTTTGATTTTTTCATTCATCGTATATACTCTTTTACTTCTCCTCCTCCACCAAAAATGGCTTCGAGTAGTAGTTAGCCAATAGATAGAAGTTTTCTTGAGGATTACAAGAACCGAGAGCCTCTTGCTCATCCCTCGTGATTGATATAAGATAAAGTGGCGAGAATTCCTTCTCAGTATAATTTTCCTGTAGAAGTGTCAGTGATGGCCTATCTGAATTCTATGGCAGTGATAGAGGGGCATTTCGATCGTGAAAAGAATGAGTGGTTCATCTTCCATTTGTATAGTTTGGATGTAGGAATGAGGCTTCCCTTTGATGCATTTGAAGTGGCGATTCTTAGGGGTTATGAAATTGCACCTAATCAGTTGTATTCGAACGGATAGAGGACCATGGCCTGCTTCTAAATTCTGTGTAAGATAGAAGTGGTGGCTCCAACTGTGGATCTATTCACTCATTTTTTTACATATTCGGTTGGAGTGATGGGTCGGAGTACTTTCTCACCAGCCGACAGCGTTGAAAGCTCTTCATAGTTTCTTTTTCAATGAAGGGCTTCAGGGAGAGATACCTTTTAGTAGGGATAACTCGTGGATTTAGAGTATCGTTGATCTAGTCAGAAGGAGCAACCATCTTGAGGGATCAAGTTACCGGTCAGTCAATTTATGAAAATGACATCAAAAAACTGATGGTCGTGGTAGCGAGGCACGGCAGACCTTATGACTCCAGCTATCTCCTCAGTACATTGTACGGGTCTTCTAGCTCCGAAGCTGGTGAAAGTGCAGAACTTGAGCACTATAGTTGGAGTGAGAGGGAGGATGCATGTTAAACAATTCATGCATTACATGTGAAATTATTTTGAAAGAGGTACTTTTCTTATTTGATTTTGTGATGCAGTTGCAAGCGAGATGGTGAGAGGAGAAGAAGCTGCGAAGTAACTCGCCGAATGGGCCAAAGCCAAGAGGGAGGCCGATCTTTTGGCCAGAGAGGAAAAAAGATCCAAGAAGAGGAAGATCTTGCCTGCCTTTGACGTTCAAACTTTAAAAAGTGCAGCAAGTATTCCTGTACCTCCTGTTGTTGCAGTATCTTTAGCTCCTACTGCTGCGGTTGTTCCCACCGCTCGTCCTACGCTGACTATAACCGGACCAGTGGCACCTCCTTCGATCGTGATGGAACAACATCCTCTTAGGCAACTGCAGCTGAGGGATGAATCTGACAAGAAAGGGTCACAACCACCCTTTATCCCTCAATCGTCTTCTTAGAAGATTGGGGCACCGATAGATGAGGCGACGTATAAAAAGATCAAAAAGGCAGCAAGGAAGAAAGTTGCTAAAACTATAGCCGCTGTCCATACCTGAATCACCGCAAGAGGCAAGGAGGTAGCTCAAAATGAGCCAAACCGATGGCCTTCAGGGAGAGCTCAGAAGGGTTGGGCTCCGTCTTTGAAGAGCATCTTGAAAGAGCGGTTTGGTAATGACTGATCGGTAACCAATAGAGGCGTGTTGTCCTTCATTTGCCAGGGCCTTGCTCAAGAAAGTGACTTCAAAGCAATAGCGGAGCTAAACCTTCTTTCCCGAGAGTTTGGGTTGCTTCAACAGCAAAGTCTGGAGGTAATACTTGCCTTCTTCTCTTTTTTTTTAATGATATTTTCCCTTTTCATAGCTAATCAAAAGAGGACTTCGCATGCACGACATGGCGGCCTATGCTCGAGCGAAGTGAAAGGATGCCAGTTGGAAGAAGAGAGAAGCTGAAGTTACCAGTGATGTGACAAAAAATGATGCCGCACTCTTAAGGTCCGAGTTAGAGGACCTGAAGAGGGAAAGAGCCCGATTAGCCTAAGACCTCAAGACTCGACAGAGTGAAGTGGACCATTTAAAGGGAGATATGGCGTATCTTGCTGCTGATAGTGCTTTGTGCAAGAAGTACGAAAAAGAGATAAGCAGGCTGAGGGGTGAGTGTTCACAGCTTACAGCCGACTGCCTTAAAGCCAACACTGATAGAGATAAGGCACTCTCAGATGAAGATAAGGCTTTGTCAGAATGCGACCTTCTCCGGACGGAAAGGAATTCAATGGAGATAGCTCTGGCGAAGAAGGAGGTAGCTTAGGCGGAGAGATTGGTGAAAGAGCTAAATGCCCAAAAGGAAGAGATCCTTGACCAGTTAGGCGAGGCCTAAGGGAGGCTGCTAACTCAGTTGATTTATGCAGCCAGATAGCGGTTCCCTGAAGCTGATCTTGACTGGATGGAGGACCCAGGATTTCTTCTCGATCCTCCCTTTAGCGATGACGAGGAGGAAGCCCCTTCAATCGAAGAGACTAAAGGAATGACAGAGGAAGTACCTTTAGCATCACAGGTGGGCATCAACTTATCGACTGAGTCTAAAGTCGTTCCTCCTCTACCAACAGTGCCTGACATCACTGCCCCTTTGCCAACATATCCTAAAGCTATCGTCTCTCTGTCAACGAATCCTGAAAAATGCCTAACTTTCTGCTGAGACTGCTATAGAGCTTACTGCCGAGCCGAATGCTGTAACAATAGAGATTGTAGATATGGAGGCTTAGACTTTTTATTTTCTTGCAATTTTTTCTTTGTAATAGTTTTCTCCTTTCCTTGGAACTTGTAAAGATTCCTCATATATATAAAATTTAATTTTCCTTCTAATTGTGCCTTCGTACTGCAATTCTCATTTTGAGTAAGATTTGTTATAAAATTAACTAAGAGAAATAAATAAAAACCTTCATGGAGAATATGCAAAATCAGCCGAGGAGAGTATATAAAATCAAACATGGAGAATAAGAAAAAATTGACTAAGTAGAATACTTCCTGAATCATAAGATGCTTTTCAAGCAATGTAGTACATGACTCTTTAGGATCAACGATCACTTGATCTGATCGAATTTAAAAGATAAACCTTTTATTCAGACATGAGTTGTGACAAATTTATCGCGTCCAGTGTAATAGGTAACTTTTCAGTTTTTGATTTGATCGAAGTATTATCCGATCTGATATAAAGATCGATGATTCATTGGAGAATCATACATTGTTTTGAGGACTTGGCAATTTCGTACATTAAGTACTGAGGAGATATAACTGACTCAAACACCATCCTTCACATTTTGGGTTCAGGATAGACGTCAAACCTAGTGAACGAATTGGTAGAGATTAAATAGAGGCGTCTCGCATCTTTGGTTCGGGAATAACATCAAACCTAGTAGATTAACATATGATAGAAAAAATTTTGCATCTTGGGCTCGGGATAAGCATCGAGCCTAGCAAGGGAGCTGGAATTATAATAGAGAAAAGCTTTCACATTTTGGGCTCGGGATAAGCATCGAGCCTAGCGAGGGAGCTGGAATTATAATAGAGAAAAGCTTTTGCATTTTGGGCTCGGGATAAGCATCGAGCCTAGTGAGGGAGCTGAAATTATAATGGAGAAAAGCTTTTGCATTTTGGGCTCGAGATAAGCATCGGGCCTAGAGAATAATCATCCCTCAATTCTGATCGGACGAACTATGATCAACAATTGGGTTTTTTGTAGAATGGAGTAAAACAAATGACCTGCAAACAAACATCAAAACTAACAAACAAATAAATGAAAACATACCTTTTTTCTATGATGAAGGAAAATGGAGAAATTTTCTTTATTGAATGTGAATTTGATACATGATTATATATGGTACTTCTTGAGTACTTCGACATGCCAGCTTCTGGGAATATCCGACCCCTCGAGGGTTCTGAGTCTATAAGTACTGGAGCTTAGAACCTTAGAAATTTTATAGGGACCTTCCCAATTTGGCATTACCTTTCCAACTCCAGCATTTTTTGAGCTTATATCTGCCTTTCTGAGTACTAGATCACCCACGTTGAAGGTTCGTGCCCTTACTTTTGTGTTGTGATATCTAGCGATTCTTTGTTTGTAGGCAGCGATTTTGGCATAGGCGTTTTCTCTCATTTCCTCTACCAGGTCCAAATCTTGGCATCTATCCAGGATGTTCATTCGATCGGAATAAAATGCCAACCGATAGGATGAGTCATCGATTTCTACGGGTATCATTGCCTCGGAGCCGTAGACAAGAGAGAATGACGTTTGATGAGTGCCAGCTCTCGGAGAGGTCCTATAAGACCATAAGACACTTTGCAATTCTTCGGTCCAGTTGCCTTTTGCCTCGTCCAGTCATTTTTTTAGGCCTTCCAAGAGTGTTCGATTGGAGACCTCGGTCATCCCGTTGCTCTGGGGATGGGTGCCAGAGGTAAACTTAAGGCTAATATTGAGGTTTTGGCAAAAGATTTTGAAGACCAAGCTGTCGAACTGCTTGCCATTATCTGTAATAAAAATATTGGGTAAGCCATACCTGCAAATGATGTCCTTCCATGCAAATTTTTTTACCCTCTCTGCTGTGATTGTAGCTAGAGGTTCTGCCTCGATCCATTTAGAGAAGTGATCGACATCGACAAGGAGGAACTTTATTTGCCTTTTCCCTTGGGTAAAGGGTCCTAGGATGTCCAGGCCCCATTGGTCGAACAACTAAAAAACTCCGATCGGCTGCTGGTCTACTGCCTGTTGTCTGATGACTCTCCTATGGATTTGCCATTGCTGGCACCTTTTCACTTTTTCTTGAGTGTCTTTGAAGATGCTTGGCCAGAAGTATTTGATTTAGAGTACTTTCCTTACCATAACCCTACTAGCCTCGTGTCCTCCGTAAATGCCTTCATGGATTTCCTTTGGGATGTAATCTCCTTCCTTCTCCGTCACACATTTGAGCCAGGGGTGACTGAAAGCTTTTTTGAACAATTCATCATTAATAACATAGTAATTCATGGATTTTTGAGATACCTTTCGAGCTTCCGCTTTATCTTCAAGTAATTGCCCTATTTGCAGGTGCCGCTTGATGAAGCTCATCCACGTTTCTTGAGCCGGCTCAATTTTCATCATTTCTGGTTCGTCTAATGAGGAGGTCGGTTGGTCAATGATGGTTATATTTTCTTCCACTATCCCTTATTTAAAGCAGACATTTTGATGAGCCGATCGGCGGCTAAAGTCTGATCTTTTGGCACCATCTATAAGATCCATTTGGATCCACATTCTTGCAGCATCTTGAGTGTTGCCTTGATGTTTGCCAGATATTGTATCATGTTCGCTTCTCTAGCCTTAAAGGTGCCTAAGAGTTGGCTCGTCACAAGCTGGGAGTCACTTTTGATGATGACCGACTCCGGTCGGATGGCATGGAGCAGTCCTAGCCCTTGTAGAAGCGCCTCGTACTTTGTCATATTATTTGAAATTTTGAAGCTAAATTTTATTGCATACCTTATGACAATGCCCAAGGGGCCCATTATTACGATGCTTGCGCCTTCTTGGTTGTCATTTGCAGCTCCATCCATGATCATTTCCCATTTTACAGGTTGGGGCTGACTGGTTACTTCTTTGCCAGCAAATTCAACGATGAAGTGTGCAAAAGCTTGAGCCTTGATTGCTTTTTTGGGTTTGTACCTCACGTCCTATAATTGGAGCTTGATTGCCCATCCTACCATTTTTCTCTCCAAGTTTGGGGTCTGGAGAATTTTTCTGATTGGTTGACCCGATTGGACCACTATCATGTGTGCTTCAAAATATTGTCTTAGCTTCCTTGTGCACATCATGAGGGCAATGATGAGTTGCTCAACCAGACCTTTCTTTAATTCTGAGCCCCTGAGCACTTGGCTCACATAATAGATAGATTGCTACTGGGTTCCTTCTTCCCTGACTAGGACACCTGCAACAGCTTCACCAGAAGTTGACAAGTATAAATACAAACTTTCACCTGGAAGCGGTTGGCTGAGTAACGACAAGTTAGTAAGGAATTTCTTAAGTTTATCAAAGGTTTGCTGGAAGTCGGCATCCTAATTGAAAGCTTCATTCTTCCTTAATTTCTTGAAAAAGGGAGTGCACCGTTTGGCTGAAGAGGAGATGAACCTTCCAAGGGTTGTTATTCTTTCGTTTAGCTTTTGAATGTCCTACACATTGCTCGATGGTTGCATCTCCAAGATTGCTTTTATTTTGTCGGGGTTGGCTTCAATACCCCTTTGGGAGACCATAAAGCCTAAAAATTTTCCTGAGGATACCTCGAAAATGCACTTCTCAGGATTAAGCTTCATCTGAAATTTATTCAGCTTGTTAAAGATCTTTGCTAAATCGGCAGGATGGTCCTTGGGGCTTTTGCTTTTGATGATCATATCATCCATGTAGACTTCCACATTTTACCCGATCTGATCTTTGAAAATCCTATTCATCAAATGCTGATATGTGGCACCTGTATTTTTCAATCTGAACAGCGTGACCTTGTAGCAAAAGGTGCCGTCATTCGTGATGAAGCTGGTCTTTTCTTGATCCAACAACCATATTATGATTTGGTGGTATCCAACATACGCATCGAGGAGGAGTAGATAGCGTGACCAACAGTGGTGTCTACCAGTTGGTTTATACTTGGCAAGGGGTAGTTGTCTTTCGGATATGCTTTGTTAAGGTCCGTAAAGTCGACACACATTCGTAGCTTCCCTGACTTTTTCTTTACCAAAACAATATTGGTGAGCCATTCGGGGTAGTCAACCTTTCGGATTGTACCCGTTTTTAATAATCTATCCACCTCCTCAGATATAAATTTCCTTCGATCGGGAGCATGCCTTCGCAACTTCTGCCTGATTGGCTTGTAAGCTGGATCCATATTAAGTTTGTGGGTGATCACATCGAGGTCAATTCCGGTGATGTCTTTTGGCTTCCAAGCGAAGGATTTCTGGTTGATTGTCAAGACTTGCATGATTGCCTCCTCGACCTCCGTATTCATGCTGGTGCCAATTTGAACGGCCTTGCCTTTAGCAAGTGTCCTTATCTTGACTTCCTCCGCAGGATCCATTCTCCGATCCTTTGCCTATTTCAAATCACTCTAGCCCAGCTCTACCATTATGGCTTCTTTATGGTACTTGATCATGGCAATATAGGCCTCTCTCGATGCCTTTTGATCACCTCTTAGGATGGCGATGCCTTCCCTGATCGGGATTTTCATTACCATGTAACGGATGCTGGTGACAGCTCTAGTTTGAAAGAGTAGAGGCTTGCCAAAAATGGCATTATAAGCAAAAACCATATCAATAACCATGAATGTTATCTTGCAGGCATGGGCAAGGGCTTCCTGACCGAGCTCAACCACTCAACCGATCCTACCACCAGCACTATGGCATTGCCCAGTCCGATCAATGGTGTGGCATTCGGCTTGAGCTCTTCGATTGGCAACCCCATTGCTCTGTAGGCTTGTAGGGTGAGCACATTCACAGCACTTTCATTATCCACCAGTATCCTCTTTACATCGAAATTATTGATCCGCGCCTTGACGATAAGGGCATCTTCGTGAGGGAACATTACATCTCGTGCATCCTCACTAGATATGGTAACTGGGGTTGGTCGTTTAGACGTCTGAGAGACATAAACACCCTTCCCCTTTCTCTTTTTGGAGAGATCCTCTCCATAGGATGATCCATCAGTGATCATGTTTATGACATTGGTGTACAGTCAGCGTGGATATGCATTCTTTGGTTTTCTCAGCTCATCGTCATTTTTGTTGTCGTCAGAATAATCTTTCTTAAGGTCCGATTGTTTACAGGGACTTGCCCCTCTGGTCGGGCCTACAAACCTCTTGAGGTATCCTCTTTGTAAGAGTCGCTCAATTTTTTCTTTTAGCTGGTGACATTCGTCAGTTGTGTGACCGACATCCTTATGGAACTTGCAATACTTATTATGGTTCTGGGTCCTTCTGCTCTTTTCGTCCATCTTCTTAGGCCAATTCACTTTTTGGTGATTTTTCTTTATCCACATTGATAAGTGTGAATTATATATAGTTTTTGATATGTTTTTAGTTGTGTTATTTAGTTGTTTTGGTTTTATTTAGGTTAATTTAGAGTTAATTTGGTAATATTTATGTTTTTGAGGTTAATTCTGTGTTTTGTTTGATTTTTCGGTTAAAATTGTTAATAAAGGGCTTAAATTGTAAAAAGGATAAAGTTTAGGGCCAAAAGTGCAAATATGAAGAATTTTTACGAGGAGATTGACGTTCAGTCCAGAGCCTTCACACGTGATCACGTGAAAATACTGAAGAATTCCACCCGTGGCCACATGAAGGTTTGATACTTAGAGGACGTGGTCACGTGAAGGGATGGATGTTGAAGGGATGTGGCCACGTGAAGGACTTTTGGAAGAAGAACAATGCAAACACGTGACCACGTGGATTCCTAGTGAAGGACAACACGCAGCCACGTGTGAAGAAAAGCCCAGAGAACACGTGACCACGTGTTAAAATACACGGTGAAGGACGTGGCCACGTGATGTTATTCCCATTACGCGAAGGATTTTTGTCGAACTTCCTATTTTGGGCAGAAATTACTTCCTATTGAATTCTAAGAGTTTGAGAAGGAATTTATGACTTCTTTAGCCTATAAATAGGATGCTAAAGTACAGAAGAAAGGATCGAATCCTTAGAATTAAGCTTTGTTTTCTTAGTTGTTTTTACGTTCCTTGTTTTTACTGTTTTCTTCAAAACGTTGTTTTAATTTTAAGAATGGTTTGTGAGTAGTTTTCTTTAACTTTTGCTAAAGGATACTTGAATCCTTAAACTTGTATTGTTATGACTTAAGTTGTTCTTTAATTTAAATACAATTTGATTATTTCTTGGTTCTTAAACATAGTCTTGTCTTTTCTCAATTTTAAGTTGATTATTAACTTGATTAAGCATTGGTTAATTAATTGGTTTAAGTTGAATAATGACTTGCATGCTCTTAGGTTAATTTAGTTGGATTAATGCATGATTATAATCTGAATAAGCTATAATTGTGTGTTGATTTGATTAAGTTAAGATTAAGAAAAGTGTAACCAAGAATAGGCGAAAGTTAAATCTCTTGAGAAAGGCTTTAATAGACATCTAGGAGACTTAATTCAGTTCTTTATGCTAAGTGTTAAGTTTATCTGAATAAGAAAATTTGATGCTTGGAATGATAATCTTGAATAAAGTTATCTGGTTTTATTAAACTGAATTCTCCATAATCACTTGTATGTTTTCTTTTATTTAAGTCACAGCAATACTTGTTAAGGTGGATAGTCCTTTAGTGAAAGTTGTCTTTAATATTGATTTTTAACTCATTCAATTTACTTGCTTCAATAGATTTCTCCTTTACTTTAGTTTTTTCAATTGTTTTGTTTTGGTTTTAAATTATTGTTTTTAGTTTTAATTCTTCACTCATCATAAATTTGGGATTTCTCTTCTCTCTTTTGCACACAAAATTGGTTTTGAAATTGAAATAGCACATACAAGCACAAGTTTCCCTTGGGTTCGATATTTTGGGTCATAATCTTATTTCCTTATATTACTAGCTGATCTAGTACACTTGCTAGAATCCGGTCATACATCAACACTTGTGCAAGATTGGTGTTGAGCGGAGTGAAAGTTCGAGCCTACTGACCAATCCCCTGATCGAACCTGAATCATTCTGCCTCTTTTTTTCCCAAATTTTTTAAAGTGGAGGTCCTCTTGGGACTCCTTGTAATCTGTTCGGATATTGGAGTGCGGTTGAACAATCGTCCGTCTGGGTGCTGGAGCCTATCTATAACGTTGTCCCTTTTGCCTTGGCTGGACCTCAAGGCATCATCTAGCTGAATGTGTTGTCTAGCTCTTTCCATTAGATTGAAAATACTGGTTGGCAGCCTCATTATAACTGACTCAAATAACGCTATATCAACAGTTTTGTTGGCTAAAGCGGTGGATGCCATCTCCACGCTTACATTCCTTACCTCCGACATTGTGGCCTAGAATCTATCGATGTAGTCTCGAAAACTTTCATTGGTCCTCGAATAGAGGTTATACAGATCGCTCATAGATTTTAGTGCTCGCATCTGTACAATGAACCGTGTGATGAACAAATCCTTTAGTTATCGAAAAGCGGTGATTGACCCCTGCGGGAGCTCATGGAACCACGTGAGGGCATCTCCTTCCAAAGTGGTAGGAAATATCCTGCAGGCAATCCTTTTGTCGTAGGTGTACACCTATACTTTCGTTAGATATTCTGAAAGATGAGTGGCAAGGTCAGTCTTACCTGTATACCTATTTATTATTACGTCTCTCCACCTGGGAGGTAGCTCTGACTCCATGATTTCCCTGTAAAATGGGGAGGCTATATTGGCGCAGGTGTTTCCCTCGGACACGCCTTTTCTGGAACTTGTCAAGCCAAACTGCTTGAGCTTCTGCTTGAACCATTTATCCTCTCTGCTCATGGCTATTGAGGCAAACTCATCTCTCCGCCCCTTCGTGCGGCTGCAATTTGGCATGCATATAAAAGACAAATCGTCCCTAATAAATGAGGTAAAAGATCTATCGGGGATGTATGGAGAATGTCTGATTGAGGACATTGTCCCCTTCCCCTTATCGTATCTACCTGGGGTTCTGGCCCCCACCCTCTTATTATCATGATCCTTTTGCTCGTTGATGAAAATCCCCTTGTTCCTTCTTATTCCAAAGTCTTTGGCCATGAAGTCCATTTCATGGTCTCTTTCAGAAGTCCTGGGCATTTTTTTCTTTTTCAGAGTTTGGACTATGCTCTTAGTAAAGTCACTAAGAATGACGCGTATGTCCCTAATAGTAATAGGGGTATCTTTCGATTGCCGCATGGCTACATCGTTGAAATCTAGGAAGAGGTTACCCCTAGCAGGGGATCTGGGAGACCTCTTTCTTCTTTCTGAGGGCCTCCTGGTTGTTGTGATTATACTCCCCAGAAGCTACGTGTTCATTGGATCTCAAACCTGCCATTTTCTTTCAACAAAAGCACCAAATAATAAAGCAGATTTTATCTTTATCTATAAGAAGGAGAGTCGGTAGTTGATAATTTGATCGGCTGGATGGACCTGCAAGAAGGAGTTCCCGGGCGTCAACACTCTGAAGCTTAAGTCAGTAGCTTTTAGAGAGAGAATCTCAGATGTTCAATACCTAGAGCCATTGTATTTGAGGCTATTTATAGGAGTTCTTTGGGAGGGGTACTTGAGTACCTTGGGGTGTGATAACCGGCATAGGAGTAGGTGTACGACGATGTGACGGGGAGCAGGTGGAAGGTATGGGTGCTTGCTTGTGCCAGTGGACTAGACAGGACAGGGCATCCCATCAGTCCGATCGGTCACCGCATCTTTATGTCTTGTCTTCCAGCTCATGTTTTGTCCTTTTTGTTGATGGGCTTTGGGCCCTATTAAGCGTTGTTGGGCTGACTCGATTGGCCCTTGGAGATGTTTTTTCTATAGTTATCAAGAAGCATGTAAAAAATATGAGGAATTAGTTATAATATTTGTAAAAGATGTAATTGAAGTTAGTGATAATTTTTTAAAAAAAAATTAGAGATACTATACCAATAGATCAAAAAACTTATTGTAAGTAGCAAAATTACAATAAATCGCTTAAATATTATGTTCATTAGAACATAAAAAATAACAAATTTTATGCAAAAATATTGTGTTGTAATATTATGTAATTTATACTTTTGTGCTAGTGAAGTGTGACAAAATATTGTAAATTAAGTATATGTTACTATAATAGTAATATTAGCGTATGATTACATCTAATCACTAAAAATTATTTTATATATGAAATATGTAATTCCAAACATCATGGCTTAGAAAAATTATGATAATATTATTTTGACTTATAGGTAGTTGAAAAACGTCAACATATACTGAATTTTATTTTCACTCAATTACGGTTTTCAATTTTTACATTTTTTTGTTAATGGTTACGGTTTAGGTTTTTAAGAACCGGTTAACTGTTAGTCCATGGTTAACTGGTTTATATATATATATTTCTTTATTTCTTTATTTATTTATATATCTTTAATTTTTTTCTATTTTCTCTAAAATTTATATAAATAATTCTATAAAATATATTTTTATTTTTATACCTTAATTTTTTATATTTTGCTATAAAATTTATATAACACTTTAAACTAAATTTATATTATGTCATTCTCTTTAATTATATAGTAATATTTATATATACTAGCTTATTAACTTTTATATATATTGTTTTTTTATTATATATTGGTGTTCATATTTTACTTAATAGCATTTTATTATATTTTCTTATATTTTAGAGTTTATATTACAACATTTATATTATCCAAAATTTTATTTGACTTATAATTAAGCATATTAATTTTCAGCAAATATCAAATCTATTTTATAATATTAGCTATTAATTTATAAAACATAAATTTTGGCTAGTAAATTATGTTTGTTTCGTAATTTTTATATTAAATTACTTTACATATTTGAAATTGAATTGAATTTTGTCTATTTTTTATATAATTTTATGTTATAAATTTTAATGATTAACCGAAAAATATTGGTTTACCAAATTGAAAAATTGAAACTGATGGATTGGTTAACCGAATATACAGATCAATTAATGGTTAGTAATTTTAAAAAATTGATATTAATAGACTGGTTAATTTTTTTTCTCATGGACTAGTTAACCGGTCCATGTCTACCCCTATTGAATATGACATACCTGCCTCGAATGTCACCACAAGGAGATTTAGACTTAAAAATAAGCCAACTCATCCGAAATTGCATCATAAAATCCACGCTAAAATGGACTTAGGTATCAACGACATGGTTTTTAGAATTATATATAAGAGTCCATTATACAACGGAGGATTGTTATGTTGGATGGTGGTGGATTTAGCAGATGACGACGATGTAGATGCAATATATGACAATTTAAGGAGATATGAACATTATAACTTGGTGAAGTTATTCATTGTAGTTGTAAAGGGTGTTGCAAGATTCAATCCACCTACGTATCTTTATGATTATTAATTTACAAATGAAGGGTTTCAAATAGAGAATACCGAGGCACCTTAACAATTATGCGTAAATGACATTGGTTCTAGTCAAATGAGGCACTCCATAAGTTAACAAGACATTGAAATGTTTTCCCAATTCAGGGGAGATACCGTACAAAATATAGGGAAAAGTTGACAACGACCATCATATACCTAACAAAGAGACACTGGTCTTAGTCAGTCAAGACAATCTGTCAGTCAATGGGATGGTGACTTGATTGGAAGTGAGGCATCTTTCAATTTAGGGCACGATCATATATGCACGTCGGTAAGCCACATTCTTAATGCTTGTACGAGTCAACCTAGGCCGTCGTTGAGTTGAAAGGTTGGTAAATTTCTAAGTAAATCCATATTTGGAACTAGATCAAGAAGTCATTCAACGGACAGGAATTTTGTGACAGGAGCACCAGCTAAGCAAAGTCAAAGTATTAAGCACTTTAGTCAAAGACATTCTGTTTCTCATGTCCTAAAAGTCAGACAGAGAAGCTCTATTTTCCATGTCCTAAATGTTAGACATAGAAGTTTAGTTTCACATATCCAATATGTTAATCAATTTCATGTTGTGTCTTGGGTAGCAGATGTTGCTCCTAATCAGCCTTGGTAGTCTGTCTGTAGATGAGATAGTGATTTACTTTATGATCGCATATCTAGTAGCACTGGTGTAAATTGTAGAAATGAATCGGCAATTAATTTGGGTGACGAGGATGATTTCAATGATGTTGCACTTAATAATGATTACCTATTGCCTAATGACAATCTAGAGGTTAAAACTGCAGATATGACTGCAAAAAGTGATAGCTTTGAATTTGGTGATGGTGATGACTCTGAACATATATAATATGCTAGTCCATTAGCATCAATGCATCCAAATGGTGAGGCAGGCTAGGGTAATTTTGTGTTTCCATTTGAGCATTATACGGATATTGACTTTGATATATCTCGAATTGACATATCGAAAGGTGTTAACTTTCAAACTTGGGATGATTTCTCTGAGTTATTAACTTGTTTAGTTATCAATAGCAAGGATGAAGTCAAATCTTTTACGAAAATGTACTCAATAATAAGGAGTATTGATTTCAATGTGGTTGAATCGAAGCCAACCTACTGGGTTTGAGGTGCGTATAGGCTGGAAGTGGGTATGGATGGAGATTAAGAGTAATAAAGAAAGGAATAACTCAACTATAGATTATCACAAAGTTTAAGGGCCCATATTTATGCCCAAGTAGCAATTTTTCAATGGATCACAAACAATTGGGCTCGAAAATTATTTGAAATTGCATAATAGGCATAATAAGTAAAAAATTGACCCTGCCTATTGATGTTATTATTGCTACTATCAAAAAGCAATTTCAATTTGAGGTATCATACAGTAAGACATGGTATGGGAAGATGAGAGCCTTATAATCTATTTTTGGTAGTTATGTTGAGTCACTTGAGAGGTTGCCAGCTTTTTTATTTGCTTTACAAGAGTACAATCCTGAAACAATCTATGAGTTTATGCTATAAGATACACAAGATCCAACTGTTAAGCAGTTTCAAAGAGGTTTTTGGAGTTTTAAACCCGCCATTGATAGGTTGGCTCACTGTAAGCTAATTATTTTAATCGGTGAAACCTTTTTTATGGGAAAATTCCAATAGGCTCTTATGATAGCCAACTCTGTTGAAGATAATGACATGTTGTTTCAGTTGCATTTGCAGTTATGGAGTCTGAGAATAAATCAAGCTGGGATTGGTTTATGATGATGGTTAGGAAGTATGTGACTCAGCATATCGGCATTACCGTTATGTCAAACCGACATGCCGGTATAATGGCATTGTTTTGGGATGAAAGGAGTGAATGGAAAGAACCTCTGAGCTTTCATAGATTTTATTTGCACCATTTTGCCAGCAATTACAACATGCACCATAGGAATTCAACAATAAAGGATTTGCTTTACAAGGCTGGTAAGTTAACAAATCTTAAATATTATTTATTTAAATTTATTATATGATAATATAATATTTACCTATAACGTTGTGGGTGCACAATTTTAATGGCGTAAGTTCTAATATAATATGGATGAAATTAAAGATCTCAACCAAGATTCTTACAACTGGCCAATGCAGATATCGTTAGACAAATAGACATTATTAAAGGATGGTAGGCATAGATATAGCCATACAATGATAAATATTGCTGAAAGTGTCAACAATGCTTTTAAAAGTGTTCACACGATGCCAATCACTGTGATTGTAGAACATACTTGAGGTTGTTTGGTAAAATATTTTGAGCAAAGAAGGGGTTTTTAGATGACAAAAATGGCCCAATGATTATGATTCACTCATAAATGCATTGAAATTATAACCAAATGGGCTAACAAGGCTAGAGGACATATTATTGTTAGCCATGATAGTCGGTATAAATATTTCAAGGTGATAGCTGAAAGAGCACCATAGGCCAATGTTGAGCCAAACAAGTATGTATTGAGCCTCGAAAAGCGTGAATGTAAGTGCGGTAAGTTTTAAGGAACAAAAATGCCTTATTTACATGGCATCGCAACATGTATGAACAAGCATATTGATATGCTCCAATTTGTTGACAACTGTTATAGCATAACCGAGTCACTTAAATGCTATGAGGTGAATTCCAATCGATGGCACATAAAGCATATTGACCACAATATTACGGTCCAAAATTAAATCTGATATGGAATTGGTGAAGAAGAAAGTTCGGCTAAGAACAACTTGCATTCGCAATGAGATGGATAGGCATGAATGGGTCATGCAACGTAGTGTAGCAAATGTGGAAATGTTGGTCATAATAAGAAAACATGTAGAATTGGTGCTAGACCATCCAATCAATATTTTAAAGGTTGAAATTCGGAACAATGTAAATAATGTACAATTAATATATTTAGTAATATGTTGTGCTTTAATAAATTTCAGAAAGTAATGTGAATGACTTGTTGTGATATTTAATTGATGAAAAACAATTAAAATACAAATAAGATAACAAATAATCAATTGGCCATACATTCAAATATTACACCACTACAATATATACAATATCTCCTACTATGAGATGTGGTACCATGGGTAGGGGTATCGAGATCCATCTCGTATGGATTGGAATCATTGTATCCCCCACTATATACTGGTTGATCCATTAAACTTTAAGTACCTACAATACTTAGACCACTAAAAAGTTCAGTAAAGAAATCATCTTGTCGTATTGTATGACTTCTTTGTCCATAAATATTGTATGGTGTTGCATCTCCTTCAAATAAGCTTACATTCATATCAACATTCAAACTAGATGCACCAGCTCTAGATGGCCCAGCTTCATAGTCATAACATCTAGAAGGACCAGCTATAACATCATACTACCAAGGCTGATGGAATGAAGGCATACTGAAGGAGCTGGAAGTATCTTCATGAATATATGGCTAGAGCATTGGTTGGGGGACTTGGTGCACACCAAGATGAATAGGAATAGAAGCAACCGTCATCCTTCTTTTTTTCATAACTCTCCTTTTACGTCTAGAACGTTGAAAATCTTCATCCGATATGGATAGTGGTGGAATATCTGCAGGATCAAATATCGGCTGACAAGGATAATTAGTTGACATCCTATCAAATACACTTACAACACCTAAAATGCCTTCTAATGCCAAATGAATATATACTATCGCCTTTATTGGATGATGACGTAATGTTACCACAAAATATTCGTTCAGCAGCATCAAGCTGCATGCAAATAAAAAAATTATTAAAAATCATCAATAATAATAATAATAATAATAATAATAATAATAATAATAATGTATGCATGCATACATAAATACTTTCTACCGTCTTGTTTGAGCTACATACCATTGCATATATTGTGATCTTGAATGCAATGATGAATTGAGAAATTGACTTGGAACAACTCGATAATGTTTATTGTGCCACTCAAAAATGAAATTTAAAAATTTGATTTTCCAATTTTGATCCGTGTGCCCCCTCAAGTCAATAGAATGCACCAAATCATTATTCTGCAAAGGGGATGGAATTGGCTGCTCCATACCAAATTGTCTCAGGCATCTATCGGGTTGGTGCCACTCAATAATATAAAAACATATTAGTGGCATAACAGATCTCCAACTCCTATGTCCACTAGTACAAAAATATGATGACAAGTGCAATACATTCTTATACGACTCCTAATTCATCTACAAAAAAATTAATAATAACCAAAATATTGTTACAAAATAATTATTTTTTATTATTGATATTAAATAATTTATCATGACTTTAAAAATAATTATAAACTTGATTGTAGTGTTGCAAGTCCAATTTCTCGCGGTACTTGTAAACATCTTTATTATTATTATTATTTCTTAAATCCAAAGGGGATCGCCACCTGTTACATAAAAAAATAATCAACTTGTCAGCATATTTTTTTAACAAATAAAAACTAAAAAAAAATATCCCAATATGAAATTGAAACACTGGGTTCTAAGGAGGCTTTTGTCAGGGTTACCCAATGAAAAAAATTCCTCCTTAAAAGACAGCATATCAAGGATGGCGAATCCTTTTTGTGTTGAAATCCTTTTTTGAAAAGTATTTTAAAGTGTTTTTATTCTTGATTTGAGCGATCAAGTGGAGCAAAGGGTCAAACAAAAGACAAATTAAGCAAGTATCAAGCCTTGCACACCATGTATATGGGCTTGTAGGCCCTTACACACAGAGAATATATCATTGTTCAGCCAAGTTGACTTGTTTTCTCCATTTTTGGGTTTGCACGGCCTTGCATAAGGGTTGTACAGCTGTGCATCATGAGAATGTTGCCCTTTCAGGCAAGTGGCCTTAGGTACTTGAGTTGCACACTCGTGCAATCCTGAGTGTACGGTCGTGCAGCCTAAAAATAGGTGAAACCTTTAGAAATAGGTCTGTAAGTGGGTTGGCTTATGGGCTTGCACACCTATGCATGAGTCCATGTACGCCCCTGCATTCTTCTTATATAAGGAATTGGTCGACCACTTTAAGGGAGGTTTAAAAATTTGATTTTTGAAAGACAGTGTTGTTATTATAAAGGTTTTTAAAAGCTTTTAAGTTCAAAAGATTGTTTTTGGAACTTAGCTCTTTATACTTTTCAAACTGCTTTTGACTGTTTCAACACCAGAAGGGTCTACGAATCTGACATTGAGTGATCTAATTAAGTAAGTACACTGAAGGAAATATAAAAAATCTTTTTCGTTATTTTGATTATCACAACTTTTAGTCATTAACTTTATTCATCATACATTTACTGTATATTCATCTCTATTAGGTTTAGGTTATGAAAATCTTGTCAAAGGTATGTTACTGTGTGGTAGAAATTATTAGGTTATGTTGTAAAATCCCTTTATTATTATTTTGGTTGTGTTTTCTCAAAAAGGTCTAGTTTAAAAATAGTATTTTTGCATTTAATATTCCCTTTTTGCTCTCTTTTGGATCTATCATCGATAGGGACTTTATTTTAAAAGGAGAAGAAAACTAGCCTTTACCAAGCCAGTACGACCATGCAACACACCTAATGCACACCCGTGCATTATATGATGTATGGCCAAAAATATGTTTCTTTGCTTTTTAAAGTAAAAGAGTCAACCATATGTTACCTAATATGCACTAGCGCATTTTCGACATATATGCTGGATTCTTGTCTTTTTTGTTATTTATTTCACTATGCTCTTTTATGTACTCTCCTTTTTATTATTATTATTATTATTATTATTATTATTATTATTATTATTATTATTATTATTATTATTATTATTATTATTATTATTATTATTATTCCTGCAAGTAACCCTTTTGTGAGTGTAGCTAGGCGAATGCAATAGGTAAGTCCACAATCCTCCCTCTTTATTATAAAAAGACTTTTTCAACCATAAATGGAAAATGTCAAAAAAAATATTTAAATAATTGGGATATTTTATTAATAAAATTAGACTAATGTCCACATTTTGCCCAGAAAACTCATATGTAAAAGTTAGCTTTTAATAATGTAAATGATTCTTGTATATAATTAAATAACATGGAAAGTTTCCTAACTAAAACTTAAATTGGAAAGTCCTTATCTTCAAACCCTCTTAATGAAACACCTCTTCAAAAACTCACATGCGAAGACCAAAGTCCTCATAAAAAATGTTACAATGAACTGCTCGATTTATGGATATCTTTACCACTTTATTCTATATGCCATGATTTACTACTTTCTTACATGATTGGGTGTGCCTTTAATTTCTATAGTTGCTTTGATCTTACATGTAATAAAAGGGATAACACGATTAATCTGAAAGCCGTTTTGTCACATTATCAAAGGTAAAAATAAAAGCGGAGTTCTGAACCATTTCTGGGTTTTTGGCCTCACAAGTTCAGAACACCTTTTTTTTCAATGTTCTATTAGGTGGCGACTCCTTTGTGCTACCCAACAAGACACCTCCCGGCTATCAATTGTTAGTGATGAGATAGGGAAACCTGGGCATGCCATCTTATACCTCTTAAAGTTTAAGATTTATCAAGTCAAGTTGAGTCTCTTTCCTATAGCGAAGCAACCGGTCAGTTTAGGCAGAAGAGCCTTAACTTGGTTCTGACCCTAAAAGCGGGACCGAACCACTAAAGGTCAAAGGCTTCCTCTACTGAGTCCGATGATCCCTTAGTTTTGGGGGTAAAATCAAGCCCGAAAAGAGAGAAAGCGTGTCACAGAAATATAATCAACAAAATTTACCTATAACCATATAGCCTGGCTTGATTTAGAACAAAAGTGTGGATAAAGGGCGGCCGAAATTGAGGAAGTGTTTCCCATACCCATATTTGTATTAACTGATAATATCCACCAAGTCCATTTACACTCGGTTGGGTCACACAACATAACTCTCTATCTAGCCATGCCAAAACTACCGATACCCAATTATACTCACCGGCTTTATCTAAATTCTCTAATAGTAGAAGCCACATCAAATGTATGTAATTATTAACCTATTTAAGATATATTAGTCAACCAATACAACACATGATCCATGCAAGGGAAAAACATTATATATGGTAGTCCATCACATCGGCTGGTAGGTGATTAAAATGTTGACTCAATCATGTCATTTTTATTTTAAGTCCTTTAATGATGTCATGGGGGAACAATCCCCAAAAGTCGAGCACAAAGATCTTGCCAGTCATGCTAAAAATGTCCTATAATAGCATGTCTTTCCACAAGCAACTCGATGAGTATCTGTATATCTTCCAAAGTAATTGTAGTTTCACCAATAGGAAGGTGAAAAGTATATGTCTCTAGCCTTCACCTCTCAACAAGAGTAACATAAGAAAAGAAAATTTCATAGGGACTAAAGAGGAATTTCCCCTTGTGATTACAAGTGGCCATATAAGAGATAGCCATCTAGCCTTCTAGAATGATATGGACAGTTGATAATTAAGAAAGGGAAAGGCAACAGGCTAGGAAAGGAAAACCCATTCTCTTTCTCGATATTCCTTCCCTTGGTTTCTTCCATTTCTTACCCCTCATAAGCTTCCTTTTCATGGGTAATTTATTGATTATAAGAGAGATAATATGAGGATTTGAAAAGCATAAGTGAGCCTTTACTGTTATATCTTCTCCTCTCTATTTCCAAGTTATGTAAATTGATTTAAGTGTGATGTATTGGAGATTAACTAGTTAAGCTATGATTATAAAAGGAGAACTTAGCAAAAAGGAAGGGAATTGAAGCCATAAGGGTTAAAGAGAGGACTTGTACACTTTTAGCTATGGGAATTTCATACTCTTTTTGGTGTGTTTAAATTGAGTTGAGATGATGAATATAATTTAGTTGATGTATAATTGATGTTAGAGCCCAAATATGATGAAAAAATACATGAATATGATGATTAGAGTCCTAAAGATTTACTTAATGAAAATCTGTCAAAGGGTTCACTTAAGCTAGTCTTAGTTTAAAGGCTATAATTTGCTCTATAAATACTCAAATTAAGTGAATCTAGTTGGAAATAAAAGTTAAGACATAGATCTAAAATTTTTTAGAATAAACTAAAATTAATTCTACCTTTAAATATATTGAATTTTGGCTTGAAGTTGGGTTATGACCGTTGCCCTATCAATGGGAGTAGCTTGTATGTTATATATATATATATATCTCTTTGTGTAGTGGTCAAAATTGCATAATTCTTGATTCTATAGAAACTAAAGACATAGTTTAACAAATAACTTGAAGAAAGTTTTTCTAGCAAATCACATTTACTAGGTTAGAATTGGTGTTGAAATTGAACCCGGGAGTTTTCCTGCTGAATTCTGGGCATATTACATCATCACGGCCGAGACATGTTTGTCTCAGCGTAACAAAGAATTTCGAATCGACTAAAAGCAATGTTTACGGCTGGAACCATTTTATCTCAGCTGTGACCCTTCCCTGTTCCAATCTATACTTGATTTTTCTGACCCCAAAACTTTACCGAACAATTCTGAACACTTTTAGAACATCATGAACATATGTCTAGGGCTGTAATATGATATACTGTACATGAAATATATAATGATATATTGAGATAGGAATAGCAATTGAACCTAAACATAAAGAATTATTAGCATATGATGAAATCTATATAATTACTCTTAACACCACCAATGTTTATAAGGAACTAAAAAGAGACATGATATGTGGATCACATATATGTATACATAAGCATATTTGAACATATGGTCTTACATGTATATGTATGTGAATAAGAAAAAACATAAACTAATTGAACATGAACAAGTACATTTATATGAACATTCTAAAGCTCTAACTAAGGTTATAAATCACACACACACACACACACACATATATATTGTAAGCAGTGGGTCCTGAGGAAGCTTTTGTCAGGGTTACCTAATAAGAAAAACTGCTCTTTTAAAGATAACAAACCGAGGATGGTGAATCCTTTCCGTGTTGAAACTATTTTTTAGCAAATGTTTTGTGCTTGATTTAAGTAGCTGAGCGGCACAGAAAGTAAACAATAAGAAATACCCTTGAATCGGGGGTTTAAAATTGAGATTAGGTAGGTGTACAAACCTTGCACATCCATGCATATAGGCTCGTACACCCCTGTACATAAGGGAAATCTCATCATTTAACCTAACTCAGGATTCTTCCATTTTTAGCAATGTACGGCTTTACAAAGATTAGGTATGGCCATGCATCACAAGAATCTTGCCTTTCTAGGCAAGTTACCCCAGGCACTTAAGATGCACGCCCGTACACTCCTGCTGGTACGGCCTTACACTCTAAAAAATATGTGAATTCCTATAGAGCAGGTGGACAAGTGGCTGATTTTTTGAGTGTATACTTGTGTATATCTCTATGCACACCCATACACGCATCAATATAAAAAACCTTGCCGAACACTTTTAAAGAGGCTAGCAAATCTAAGGGTAAAAAGACTTTTGGTTTTAAGAGAGAGCTTTCATAGAAAGTTTTAAAAAAGGTTATTAAGAATAGAAAGTGATTTTTGGCATTTAGCTTTCATGTTTTTCAACTGCTTTTGACTGTTTCAACACCCTAAAGGGTCTACAAGTCTAACATTCGATAGTATGACCTAGTAAGTATACTGAAGGTAATATAAAAAGCCCTTCTCATTATTTTTGAAATTACCATAAGTTTTGTTATTATCCTCATTTATAGCTTTTATTATATATTAATCTCTACTAGATTTAGGTTGTGAAACTCTTTTTAAAAATATACAACCATGTGATAGAAATTATTCGGCTATCTTCTTTAAATTCTATTTTGTCCATTTTACAATCGATTTTCTTAAAATAAAATTTGGTTTAAAAACCCTTTTTTGTTTTTAGTTTTTCTCTTCCTTTTTGCTCCCTTTTGGATTTATTGTCGATAACAACTTTATTCAAAAAAGAAAGAGAAAACTCACCGTTATCAGGTCGATATGACCATGCATCACTTAATGCATGCTCATGTATTACGTGATGCATGATCCAAAATATATTTTCTTACTTTTTAAAGGTAAAAGAGTCAACCATATATCATCACACGTACTTTCGTGCATTTTTCGACATACATGCTGGATCCTTATCCTTTTTCCCCCATTTTTACTTCAATCAGTTTTTATGTATATTTTCTTTTCATTTTGTCATCATTATTATTTTTGTTATCATTATTATTGTTATTACTATTGCTCCTTTGGAATAAACCTTTTTGTGGATATAACTGGACGAGCACTATAAGTAAGTCCATGATCTTTTCTCTTTACTGTAAACATACTTTTTTGACCGCAAATGAGAAATGTCACCAAAATATTTATAGTAACTAATTGGGATATTTTATTAATAAATTCGGACTAATGTCCACATTTTTCTCTAGAAAATTCACATATTAAAATTAGCTTTTAATAATGTAAATGATTTTGTATATGATTAAATAACATAGGACGTTTCTTAAATAAAAGTTGGACTGGCAAGTTCCTATCTTCAAACCTTTATAATGAAATACTTTTTCAATAATCTATATGTGAAGACCAATGTCCTCACATAAAAGGTCACAATAAACTGACCAATTTATAGATGTCTTTATCATTTTATTTAATGCTATGATTTACCGCTTTCTTACGTGATTAGGTGTGCCTTTAATTTTTTTTATATTTGCTTTAATCTTTTCATGAAAGAAAAGGTATAACATGATTAATCTAAAAGTCATTTTGTCACATTTATCAAAGGTAAAAATAAGAGCGAAATTTCAAACCCTTTCTAGGTTTTTTGGCCTCATGAGGTCGGAACACCCTTCTTTCCCAATGTCCTATTAGGTTGTAACTCCTTACTATCCGCCTAGTGGTACCCAATTAGAAACCTCTTGGCTATTGATTATTAGCAATGAGATAGGGACACCTTGGAGTGCTGTACCATGCCTTTTGAGGTTTAAGATTTGGCAAATCGAATTGAGTCTCTTTCCCATTGCAAAGCGACCATCGGCCTGGATAGGGAACCTTAACCTGATCGAACCCTAAAAGTGGTACTGAACCATAAAAGGTTTTGGGTTTCTTCAATCGAGCTCGACGATCCCTTAGTTTTGAGGGTACTTAGAATAGTTAGATTGGGAAGTTATGGCTGAAAACACTCCATCGATCCTCTGGTTCCTAAGATACTGATAAGAAAATGGATGATCTTGAAAGAAAAATGATGTCAATGTTTGCCAGTCTCTCAGCTAGTTTGGCTTTAATCTCAGTTGCTTAACCTGTTGTGCCAGCTGAACTGACTCTTGTCGGGAAGATTCCAGCAACTTCTATCGTGATACCCTCACCAGCAGTAGATGCCAGGAATGTGACTTCATGAGGAGTAGAAAGGGATGTCACTCGAGGAGGTCTCAAATGTGATTTTATAATTGACGAGGAAGATGAATTATAGGCCCCTTTAATACTGAAAAACCTCATCCATAAGAAGGAAAATCTTGCTGTGAGGAAGATGGAAGAGAAGTTGGAGGCTTTGACTAGAATGTTGTTAGTTAGGAAAGGAGTTAGTCTCGAGGATATTGATTTAAATGGTAAAGATGCCTTGGTTAGTCAATTTAAGATGCCTGACTTGATAAAGTTTAATGGTATATCCGATCCACCTAGAGAGTCCTTCCATGAGTACCTTACTTGATGGAGGAATAGAGTGATGGAGATAAAGAGAAAATCCGACACATAGGATTAGATCTGCCTATTCATTTGAAATGCTAGTCCTTATCTAAAAGAAGGTCTCAAAATGAAGGGGATGAAGGATTGCAAGTCCTTGAAAGACATAACAATTGAAGTCGAGGGAGAATATTTGGGAAAGAAAGATAGTGCTACAAGTTCGAATAATGGAGATTACAACAATAACAAGAGAGGTTTTGAAAGCTTGGGATTTAGTAAAAATACTGGAAACACTAGTGGCAGTGGAGGTAATAATGGAAGGAATGCTGAGGTATCAGTGATGGGGCTCAACCAGCATCGTTACTCAGAGTTAGGCAAGTCATTATCCTGGTGCCTTAGTCATTTGATGAAAGAGGGAAAGTTATAGTTGATGCCCTCCAAGCATACCAGGAGTCAGGGCTAGGCAGGACACAAATCTGATTGGTATTGTGTCTTTCACCAACACACAGGGCATGAGGCTGATTATTGTCGTACTTTGAGGGACTGCATCCAAGACTTGATAGACTCTCAACAAATTCCTGATCCAGAGAAGAGAGCTAAGAAAAAGGAAGGTACAATGTTGTGCCAGCATCGGTATTTGTGGTTGGGTTTGGGTTGCTAGAATGGAATGTTATTAAGGGTTTGTATGGAAATGAGTATTTGGCTATCACGTGCAAGGCTCAGGGAATCAATAGTAGTTCAAATGCAAGTATAAAAAAATTCAACAAGGAAATAAGTTTGGCTAGTGGATATATGGGATATAAACAATGAAGTGGGCTCAGTTAAGGCTGAAGAGGATCCAAAAGACCTGTGAGAAACTGATGAAGGTGAGAAGGAAGTGATAAATGGCAAGATGGTTGAAGCTGTCCTTAGAAGTGGCAAGGTCATGCCAAAATTTGAGAGACCATAAAAACCCACTGCTCTCATAGAAGAAAAAACCACGGAGGATAATTTAGTCTTGAAAAAACTTAAAAAAACACCTGTCTAGATTTTAATTAAGCAATCGCCTTCCCACCGCCAGAAATTGGTAGAAGCTTTATGTGAGTTAACTATTGCTACTACCATATCTCTTTTTGAACTATTAGAAATGGTGAAAGGGGATTCTAGAGAAAAGATTTTGTTCGCTGATGTAGATCTCCCCTTATAAGGATGCGAGCATAACCGCCTTTTATACATTAAGGCTGAGGTGAATGGCAAACACACTGTATGTGTGATGGTGGATGATGGTTCTTCTATCAATGTGTGTTCTTTTATGGCAATGATAGCCTATAGTGTTGATGAGACTATGCTCACTGAGTCTCGACTTACTATAACAGGGTGTTGGCACTTTTAAGGCAGTAGTGAAAATAGGACCTATCGAGACGAAGACAGAGTTTACAGTGTTACAACTATTGACTAATTTCTCTTTATTATTAAGGCAACCTTGGTTCCATAAGCTGGGAAGGGTCCCTTTCAAGTTACATTAGATGGCTTGAATTCTACACGAGGGAGGCACGATTATCATCAAGGCAGCAAAAGAAAACTCAGTTTTTGCTTTGAGCATAGCTAATCAGCCTTTCTAAGGATTCCATGTGCCTGAAATTGGTATTAAAGGAGAAGAAATGGATTCTACAAGCTCTCAGGCTATTAATATGATGAAGAAAATAAATTACTTACCGGATGCTGGATTGGGAAAGATCTCCCAAGAGATCCCTACAACTATTGCTCCCATTGGTAAAAAAGATAAGAAAGGTTTTTATTATTGCAAAGGTAATGCTAAGAATCAACATGAGATACAACCGAAAAGAGTTCCTAATATCTGAAAAAGCTTTATACTAGCGTTCAAGGAAAAAATATTCCCGAATTTGAGATCTTTAATGATGTCTTTGATTGATCAGCTGCAATCATTAAGCCTGTACTGGGATTCTGGGATAAAGAAGTTAGGGCCAAGCTTGTTGATTTGGATTTAAGTCACCCTGAGGAGGTATTTATGCTAGAATTATTAGCCACCAAGGCTAAAGGCAAATAGAAGGTTGACTGTGAGGCTACAGTTCTTAAAAAGGAGACACTATCAAAAGAATGGGAGGCGTTTGTTGTTGCATCGGTCGTTCCTGATTCGGAGGATGATTGTTTTACTGATGTAATTTACATTCTTGAATTGTCTTGTAATGATGTACCCTTTCCTGCTCAGGTTAATAAGATGAATAACTTTGCTTATTTGTGCAATGTCTTATTTTATTGCATCATATATGATTATAATCGTGACTCATTCATATTTCACATTAATTCAACAAACACTACTTTGTTTAATCTCGGGACTCAAGATAACCCTAAAGAGATCTTGATTGCATCTGATGTAACCCCTAAAGGGAGGATAAAATTCGAGAGAATATTGAAAAAATATGAAAAAGTATTTGCCTAGACTTATGAAGATATGCTTGGGATCAATAGAGATGTTATGAAACATGCCATTCCAACGTATCTGGATATTAATCCAATAAAGTAGAAGCTCTAAAGACTCAGGATAGAATAGGCAGAAAAGGTAAAAGAAGAAATGAAGAGATAGATTGAAGCAAATTTCTTGGTTGAGGTCCAGTACTCCACTTGGCTAACCAATGTTGTTTCTATCACTAAAAAAGATTGAAAAGTACGAATTTGCATGGATTATCGAGATTTGAATAAAGCATGCCCGAAAGATGACTTTTCACTCCCCCACATAGATTTGTAGGTCGACAGTGCAGCAAAATGCATGATGTATAATTTTATTGATAGATACATAGGTTACAATCAGATCTTAAATAAGATACTAGATAGGGTAAAGACGGCTTTCATTACTTAATGGGGACCTATACGTATAAGGTCATGCCATTTAGACTGAAAAATGTGGAGGCCACCTATCAACGAATAGCTACCAAGTTCCTTGGCAACTGATCTACAAAAAAGTCAAAGTGTATGTTGACAACATGATGATCAAGTCGGCTACAATGGAAGGGCATTTTGAGGCCTTAGATAAGTTTTTCCAATAGATCAACAAGTACAACCTCTGTGTCAACCCAAAGAAGTGTGTGTTTGGAGTGACCTCTAGCAAATTGCTAGGGCATGTAATCAGTCAAAGGGGGATAGAGATGGATCTAGATAAGGTGAAAGTCATTCAAGAAATGCCAATATCAAAGAAGGAGAAAGAGTTCAAAGGGTTCTTGGGACGAATTCAATACATTAGTCGGTTTATCGCTAAGCTCACCTCTATATATGAGCCAATCTTCAAGCTTTTGAGAAAGGAACAGCCAGTTAAATGGAATGACAATTGTCAAAAAGCCTTTGCACTATCAAGCAATACTTGTTGCATCATCTGGTTCTTTAACCAACCAAACTGTCAAAACCTTTAATCTTATATATACCAGTTGAACAAGGTTCAGTAAGGGCCATGTTGTCTTAGAAAGATGATGCCAAAGTTGAGTTGGCTGTGTACTATCTGAGCAAGAAATTTTTGCCATATGAGACCAAGTACACAAATGTGGAGAAGATTTTCCTGGTAGTAATACAGGCCTTAAAAAAGTTAAGGCACTATTTCTATTCTTACAAGATCCAAGTGGTGGCTAAGCATAATCCATTCAGATACCTCTAGTCAGCGCCATCCCTACTAGGGAAAATGGGAAGGTGGTTGTTGCTCTTGCAAGAATTCAAAGTGGAGTCTATAACTAAAAAGACAATCAAGGGAAGGACAGTTACAGACTTTTGTGCTAACCATCCGCTAGAAGGAGACCAGGTTGAATATGAATTCTCAAATAAAAGCATTAGTATCATAACGGTTCAAGGTTGGCAAATGTACTTCAACTGAGTTACCAATAATAGAGGAGTTGGAGTAGGAGTTATTCTCATTACACTTGACGGTGAGAAATTCCCTTTAGCAAAAAAACTGGGGTTTAAAGTGACCAATAATGAAGTAGAGTGTGAGGCCTGTTTATATAGAATGGAAGTCTTGATAGCATTAGGAGAGAAAATTGTTGAGATAGTTTTGGTTTCGTCCTTAGTAATTCACCAAGCAAAGGGCGAATGGTCTATTAGGAAGGAAAGGCTAGTTCCTTCTGTAAAATACCTGAAGAGATTGAGCAATCAATTCGAGGCATGCACCTTTCAATATGTACCGTAAGATGAGAACTAATTAGCATATGCCTTGGTAACCTTGGTATCTATGTGGGACAACCCTGAAGGGATAGTCATGAGACCAGTAATGGTCACAAGCTCAGCCAAGCCTTGCTTTGAAAGTGAGAACCTTATGAGTGTATATGGATCCAATGGTAAGCCTTGGTACTATGATGTCTAGAATTATTTGGAGACTTCTAAGTTCTCTGAGGAAGCAACAGAGAAAGACCAAAGGATAATTCAAAAATTATCTAGTTAGTTCATCAGTGTGGACGAGATCCTGTATAAGAGATAAGTAGATGGTGTTCAACTAAGGTGCCTAGATAAGAGAGAAGTAAAGAAGGTCATGGAAAAAATACATACAGGGGTATGTGGGGCCTATATGAAGGGGTTAACACTAGCTAGGAAAATCATGCGACAAGAATTCTTCTAATCAACTATGGATGCTAACTGCTCCAGATATGTGAAGATGTACCATTAATGCCAATAATATGCTTACTTAAGCCATATGCCAATCTCGGAGTTATGCAATTTGTCTTCACCTTCGCCTTTTTTAGCTTGGAAAATAGACATTATTGGAGAAATTCATTCGATAACTTCCAACGGTCATAGGTACATAGTGGTTCATATTGACTACTTCATGAAATGGGTAGAAGTTGAATCCTTCAAAAGGCTAGGAGTACGAGAGATGGCCCAGTTCATTAAGAGAAATTTGGTGTGCAGATACGGGGTGCCTCATCATATAGTATCAGATAATGAGGTCTAGTTCCAAGTAGAGACTAGGCATATACTCTAGAAGTACAAAATCCATCACCACAAGTCGTCTCCTTATTGTCCGCAAACAAATAGAGTAGTTAAAGCCACAAAAAAGAATATGAAGAAAATTCTATCCAAAACCATGCAAACATATAAAGATTGGGCTGAAAAGTTACCATTTGCACTCTGGGGGTATAGAACCATTGTTAGGACTTCCACGAGAGCCATTCTTTTCTCTCTTGTGTATGGCTCAGAAGTAGTGCTACCGGTAGAGATTAAATTACAGTCACTAAGAGTTGTATTGGAAGCCAAGCTGCCAAAGGTGAAATAAATAGAACACAGAATGGCACAACTGAACTTGCTAGACAAAAGCCAGATGAGGGTTTACTACCACAATCAGCTGTATCAAAAAAAGTTAGCTTGATTAATAGGGAAAAAGGTTAAAGGCCACCATTTAAAGGAAGAAAATTTGGTATTTAAATAGATAAGACCTGGTCTACCTTACCACAGAGGAAAGTTCAGACCAATTGGGAGGATCCTTTATTCTAAAGAAACTACTTTCTAAAGGGGTGGCTATCCTTATAGATAGCAATGGGAATGAATTTAAAGGGCCAGTTAACCTTGACAGACTGAAGAGGTTTCATGGTTAAAAAAATAATAATAAATAAAAAAGGAGAAATAATAAGCCCACGGGTCAAAAACTGAAAAAGGCGGCCTTGCTAAAATAGGGCACCTTGCTAAGGTGAAAATTGAAAAAAAGGTGTCTTAGGCAAAAATTAAGGGCCGAGAGAAAATAGCCAATCAAGAAAATTTGGTAGGGCTGATTGGCGACGGGAGTTGGATGTGTTCAAGATATAGCTACCCAAGATTTAATGAAAGTTGTGCTTTGCATTAATTGTCATGTTGGTGATTATCATAATTGCAATATTGTGGTCAAGTGACCATGCATTAATAATCTTAGTTGTGTATTACGACTGACATGAACAACAACATATTATTTATTTATAACAAATGACAGCAGCAACACAAAGGCAAAACAAAGCAAACCTGACATCAAGCAAACATAATAACAACACAAAGCATCAAATCATGCAAGTATGCCAATAAGAGAAAAAGAAATAAAAAGAATATATTCTAGCAAACGATGTTGTAATATATTACATGCTAAGACAAAAGGGGAAGAGAAACAGCAGCAGCAACCAACACCTTTTTTCAAGGGAGATCTTCAGCTAGCACCACTCCCATTATGGCCTTCTATACCCGAGATACCTTAATATAAAAGCTCTGATATCTGATGCCTCCATAACCCATGAACGGTACTCCATGCTAGTCTCAAAGTCGCAAATGTTTGCTGGTGGAATGTTTATCCTTATATGTAAATGCCTCTAAATGTAGTGGTACCCCATGATAAAGGCATCAGTTAGGTCCCCTCCTCTAAAGTTTAAGCGTGCTTGCACTATCTCTTGTCTAAGATCAAATTGGAGGGTATAATGAGCCATAATGTAAAAAGTTACCTGATGAAGACCGTAAAGGGGTACACACCTAGAACTCTTATCATGGGTCACGTACTCTACATAAATCCATGGGCACATAATGCCCTCTTTTATAGAGTCGATCCAATACCATTGCATGCGTGCCCCAAAAAACCTTAAGGAGTATACGTCCACGATGCGAGGAAGAGGCTCGGCCAACATTCTAAGTTTCTCCTATGGCCAGATCTAAATAAAACAAACAAAACACAAAACAACAACAAAAATAACAGTGAACATAAAAGCCGCTGGAACGATTTGGCATACTTTTTAGGAAAAAATTACATATCTTATAAATAAAAGCTAGTGTGAAAACTTACAAGAGGTGCACTACCTTAAATAAATGACTATAAATACCTGAAGAAGCAAAGGGCTACCAGTAAATAGGGCGGTGGATTAGCATGCATGGCATCCAATCCAAGCAAAGTTTTCACCAGGATCAATAGGAATGGAGTAAATCCTTTGTGAATACCATTCACAACATCAAACAGTCGATAGTCTCCTAAGATGCTAGTATCACTAGTGATGCATAAATAATGGGTTAAATATATGAAGAGAGTAGCACCCACGACATAAGTTTCATTTCCATTGAAATAATACAAATTTTCGAACAAAAAATTGAGCACCATAAGTTCAGAAGGTTCAGCAACGACCCTGACATCAGAGGGATAAATCCCTAGGGCACAAACGGCCTCTCGTGGATAGTTAGGCACACAGTTTAGTACACATAGAGCCGAGGTGAAAGCGACACTTAGAATGGCAGTAAACTCTTCATGAAGGGGGCAAATCTCTACATTATTGAAATAAAATACATGAAAGCGGGGATCCCAGTAGCGTGTCAAAGCTACCAGCAGATGTTTGTCTAGTTCCACCCTTCGAAGAAATTTTAAGTTGGAATAAGGGGATAAGATGGGATTGTCCCAGGTAGAGTAGTCATCTAGTAATAAGGCAAGGTGCTCAGAAAAGGGAGTCATATTGGACAAAGTGTGATACAAAGCATTGTAATTGAAGATACTCATATGAAAGATGGATAAAAATGAGAGAAGCTCAAGTAGGGAACAAAGGCCAGCTGAAAATTCGGAGGCCCTACTTATAAGTCAGCCTATACAACCGTACATTCAGACTGCATGCCCGTACATCAAGCCTAGTAACCACCTGGTGAAAATGAACAGTAAAAATCGCTTTGTATGCCATACACCTCATCCTGCATCATTTTAACCAAGACATGCATGCTTCCAGTATAAAATTTTACAGGTTTCAATTTATAATTCACAATCTAAGGTTAGCTCACATTTCAAAGTAATGATATTCAACTGATATTTCAAGTAATTTCAGGGGGTATGCTTTTACGCACAAGGACAAAAAACACAGAAATACGATAGCGAAATGTAAAAAAAAAAAAAGAAAAGAAGAAGAGAAAAAAGGATGTACATAATAAATGCTAATAATAATTTAAGTGTATAATAATAAGCAAGGTAGCCATAAAAAGCACGATTAACAAGGTAATTAAAGATAATGTTTTATCAAATACCAAAATAGTTTCTTACGAATAAATTGTAAATAATAATTTCTATTTGATCGAGTTAATAAATTAGGTACTATGAATTTTTAGAGTTATTTTTGGAAAATATTGGGGTCATTTTGTATGAGTTTGGGTCAAAAACCATGCAAAAATGCTATTCATATATGGGAACGTTTAATATTTAAAAATTTTTCAAAATTAGATTTTTATGTTTGTACGCCCTTGGACCTCTAATGTACGACCTTGCATAGGTAGCTACGGCCATACATAAAGCCTGCATGCCCGTACATTCCTTTAAACTTAAATGCACTCGGTTTCTTCATTTCTTTCCTCATTCTTCTTTCTTTTCTTCTTCACCGATTTTAAGTGAGGGTCTCAATTTTTCACTCTTTTTACACCACAAAAGTAGTATTTTGTGATTTGACTTTGGTACACTGCTAGGTCTTCCCATTTGAGTTCAATTTTGTGGTTTTTCATCAATATTTGCTTGTTGTCCAAAAAGGTATGTAACTATCCCTTCTACCTCTTTCTATGATTCAAATGGGCATGAAATCATATAAGATTGTTGATAGGAATCGTTATAAGTATGTGTAATGTGCTGCTAATGATGATTTTTAATTTCATTTTGAAAAGATTGAGTAATTATGTAAGGTTTAGTTAGTGTAACTTGGTTTACTTGTTAAGTTTTAACTTATTTGGTTATTATGCAAATAGCTACTTTGTATAGTGATAGATTCGTTTGGCAGGAAGTTATACGCAGTATGTGCATTTACTATATAATTGAAAAAAAAAACAAATGGATGAATATATACATGTAAAATAGGGTATATACATGTAATAATAACACAGTGGGAATAATGCTAGTTGATATATATATATATATATATATATATATATATATATATAGTTTAGGGTGCAAATTGTATAGCAAATGTGAAACAAAAAAAATAAGGAGAATGAATAGATAGAATATGCATGGCAATGATAATAGAATGCAAGCATGATTCATAAGTGGTGGTAAAAGCAAAAAGAAAAAAGAATAGGAGCAATACGGAATAACTAGATTTACATGCTCTATGGTAGGCCATTCCCTTTTCCTCTTCCAAGTAAATAAGAATAATAAAGACAAATCAACTGTATCAATATATGTAATGGCCTCAACATCGGTCTGGCCGTGAACAGTAAATTCTGATGGTGAATAGTACACCCGGGCCGTAAATCGGATCCGGAAGTGAAAAATATTTTATTGGACCATTTGAAAGGAATAGTCATAGTGAGGCAAGAGTTAAAATTTGAAGTGAATTTGAGGTCAAATGGACTTCCAAAAATCAAAAATACAAAAAAGGTAGTGAGTCAATTTCCCTGATAGGGAAGGAGACTTAATTTTGCATAAATAATTAAAAATAGTAAACGAACTCTGAATATTGCCAAAATTTGCGTGCCTATATGAATTTTTATGTAGAATATTTTGGTAATGAGAATTGAATTTTTCAGTGACATCGGTAGTTGTCGAATCGGACCGATAAGTTTGAATCAGACTGATAACGGACTCCGATTGAGCTAAAAATTTACGTCCTACCTATTTTCGATGTTTTAAGAATGATGGAATTAAAATTGAAGTAATTTGAAGTGAGGAAGATAGATATTTTGGTTTGGGCCCAAAATGACTTAAAATGGGCTTAATTTTATACTTGGGTTAAGCCCATTAGTTAAGCCCTTAATTAGGCCCATTTGAGAGATATAAAAGGAGACAAAATCTGTAGAAATCTCCAGATTTTGCTGGCTCCATCTTCCTCTCCTTTGGTGGCCGAATGTAAGCTTCCCACTTTCTCTCTTTTAATTCTTCTTCTTTCACTCAAAATTTCCCCTAAACTTCAAGATAAAAGATGAAGTTTCATCCCTCTAGATGATTATTCAAGCCTCAATCATTTGATTTGAAGGAAGGAAGCAAGAGAAATCAAGAGGGAAAGGTTTAGGTATCAAAATGAGATAAGGGATTTTCATGGTTTTAAATTTATTTAAGGGTATCTATAAGTAGTTTTAGATGCCTAGAATCCATTTTTGTGGTTAAATTGAGCTAAAAAGGTTGATATCATAGTGTTTTCTTTGATGAAGAATTTGGCTTCCTTGGCTTTTTCATGGAGATGAAAGGATTTCCTTGGTTTAAGGCATGGAAAAGGAAGCCTTAGGAAGCTAAAGCATGGAAAGAGGTAAGTGACTACCAAATCCCTTAATTTTCCATTTAATATGAATTTTTCTTGGTTATGTAACTACGATAAAAATATGCAATATTGTTAATTGATGTAATTGTGATGTAGTTGTTGTAATTAGACTAGAGAAATGATGAATGGAAAGTGAAAATGAAAGAAAGAAAAATTTTAAGGTAGAAAAAGGAATGGTGGCCGAATTTTAGTGAGAAGAAATAGTAAGAAAAAAATGCATGAAATTAATGTATGGTAGCTTAAATTAATAATAAACTTGATAATTGATGTCTATAAATTTTTAGAGAATAATTAGAAATTATTTGGAAAATTTTAAAGGTTATGTATAGTGTATGTATTGAATGAAAATTGTGATTAATTGTGAATTAAACGATTATTTTGATGAAAAATGATAGTAACCAATAAATAATGTCTAAATAAATTTTATGGAAATTTATTGAATTTATTAGAATTTTATTGGAATTTTTATGTGTATATGTATAAGGAAAATAATTGAATTTTTAAGGCATAATTGTATAAAAATGACAAAAGTGATGAATTAATGTGAAAATAAATTAATGTCAATGATAAGAAATAAAAAGTCAACCATCGAATTCTTCGAAATAATTTTTAGGTTGTAAAAATAAGTAGAATAATGAATTATTGGAAAATAATTCATAAATAAATGAAAATGATGGAAAAGAATTAATACGTAAATAAAAGAAAAATAAAATGAATTTTTAATAAAAAAAGGACTTAAATGAAAGAAAATGAAAAGTTTGGGGCAAAATGGTAATTTTGCCAAAGTAGGTAATTAACGCATGAAAATAAGTAAGAAATGTGTACCAAGGGTAAAATGGTAATTTCGGAGAATTATCTGTATTAAAAGATAAAGTTTTCATGATATAAGGACTAAAATGAAATTTTACCAGAAATGGTAAAATAAATAATAAAAGATGAATAAAGGAAGAAATTATAGAATAAACATGAAAATAAATGATTATAATGGCAAAATCGTAATTATGAATTTGAAATGAATAAATCGATAGAAAAAGTTAAATTATGTATTTTTGAGTTATGAAATAATAAATTATATTAATAGCGTTCCTACTTGAATAAAAAGTAGAAACATAAAAATGTGACTAATTTATCAAAATAAATTAGTCAACAAAAAGTATTAAAAGAGTTAATAATTACAAAATTAAGTCGCCGACGAAATAAAAGTAGGCATATCGAATAATTGAAAAATTGGACTGAAAAAGGAAAAACTGTAAAAACGTCAAGCCTAAAAGTATTGAAAAATGATTCGTAAAGAATTATACAAGAAAAATAAAAGAAAAATCAGAATTTGTATAAAAAATTGAAAAGTCCAAGTGTTTGAGTGAATTATTAACGAATAATTCACAATAGTGACTTGAAAAGATAAAATGAAAGAAAAGACAAAAGTTACTGAAAAGCCAAAAGTACTAAAAGAGTGTATTTAATCATGATATAACGTACAAAGGGAGATAAAAGAAAGAAATTAAAGAGTTTTAAATGTTCAAGAACGTTTACAAAGGTAATTGATTATGTTTGCCCTTAGCGATAGACAGGTATTATGATTCTTGTTTTGGATATAATTGGCTAGCCATAGGGACATCTCTGTACCGCGGTGCAAGTCATGGCGACTTGCTTAGCTATGGGTGGGATCGTTGATCTCCATAGCTTCAGTGAAAGTGAAAGTGTATCTGTTTCTGTTTCTGCTCTGTGAGACTTGATCTTTCGAGATCATTTCTCTATCTGTTTAGTGGGACCTTCGGGTCCAGTCCCGAGTATCCTTTGTGAGAAACTTGTTATATTGTACTAGGGGCATATCGAAATGAATGAATAAGTAATGTTTAATGATTCGTTTGAAAGAAAATGTAAAGTTAAAATAAATCTGTAAAGATTTCTGAAAAGCTAATTAGTCAGCAAAAGAAAAGAAAGCTTTTATAAGGATTTTAAAATATATTTTGTTTTACGTGAAAAAGATAATTTGATTAAGTGGTATTTCTTATTCTAATTATTACTGTAAAAATAATGACGAGTCCGAAAAACCATATTAATTTACTGTTTAGAGTTAAAAAGTGATGATTTTGACATGAAGCAAATGTATTAGTTACGTAACATTTTTCTGAAAGAAAAGTTATTCGAAAAGTAACACAATAGAAAGACACAATAATTGACCGATGAAAAGAAATAAAAGACATACGTCTTAATAAATAGTTGAATGAAAATAATATATATATATATATATATATATATATATATATATATATATATATATATATATATATATATATATATATATATATATAGGTATATGAAAGAAAGAGAAATTGACTGCAAAGTATCCCGAAATACCTATATCGCTTTGCAATAAAGCTTAAAAGCTTTTAATTAGTAATATATTTATTAGTTAAAAGTCAAAGCAAAAATAAAAGAATGACAACAAGAAGTATAATTAGAGTACAGATCACACGATTGAACCGTACACCAAGAATTTAAGTAATTTACTTTGGTACTAGTAAAGACACGAGTACCAATTCACATCGTTAAATAATATGGTAATTAAATTGATATGACTAGAAAATAAGTAACGGTATTACTACAAGTAAAAGTTATAGTGCACATTAACGTAAACATAAAGGTAAATCTGATATTGATCCACCAAAAGAAGATTCTACAAAGTAAAATTAAAAGTTTAAAAACCAAGGACTAATAGTTATCAGAATATGAAATAACAACAAGATTAGTAATGACGGAAATAAAAGAAAATGCCTAATGTAATAAGAATAGTAGAAGCATAAATTAACGAAATTATGCTTATTCTTGGGAAATTCTTGGATTAGTAGTCACCACTGGGCATATTTAATGCTTAGCACGTAGAGTTTACTGCGTGCAGGTTCTGAAGCGTTGTGGGAGCATAGTACATTGAAGGACCAGATCGGAAAAGAAAATTTTTGTATTCGTTAGAATAAGCTTTTGGCATGTATATACTTAGACTATTAAGGTAAAAGCTCGAACTGTTTTTAGAATGTATGTTTATTTGTCTTGGATGTATGGACAGTATAAGTTCGATATGATGTTTGTTTTAATTGTTATAAGATTGTTATTTGATTCTGGAATTAATGAAAAAGTATTTTAAATGTTTCAAATTGTTCGGTAGAGAAAAAAAAATCCGTACCGGTTTCGGCTAAGTTTCGCTTCGGAAAAGACTGTTCCGAGAAGGGTGTTACAATATATATATGTGCGAATGATAACTTTTGAATAGCTTGCTTTAGTCGATGTATATACAGTGCTTTTATAAGAGCTATTGCATGATTGATAGATGCTCGATGGTGGGTTAGGAGAAATGAAATATTGTTTAGCTATTATAGCTTTTGTGAATAAGTTTTATACAGGATTGGGCCTAGTTTTTCTAAGCCGTTATGCTGCCGAAATTTAGGCACAAAATGTTATAATGTCTAAGCGAAATCTTCAAACAATGCACCATGACTAATTATAAAAATTTAAATCGTTCAGGAATGGATCCTTAATATCTCATATGGTTGACACCTGAACAAGGTGACCTTTACTGTGCTTTAGGAGAAACTCATATGCTACCTAGACAATTCATGTCTAGGCACCTGCTGACATAGCTATGATTAATAAATGAGTCTGATAACCTGATAGCACGAGCAGGATGGATAGACTTTTATGTAGGGGCATATCAAACTTATCCAAAAATAACCAGACAATTCTTAGCCACGTTCAGGTACTTAGCGCATTAAAGGCCAAATGACAAGGAAGGGGTCATTACATACTACATCCAAAGTAAGCCCGTGTCCATGACACGCAGGCATTTTGCTCAGATATTAGGATTGCCCATGGGTGATGAAGTGATCAAACTTGAGAGATCCACTTCAGCAAAGATGTAGGCGGTTATTACATAGTTAGGGATTCTATATATGAGGAGGACAATGAAGTTTGCCCTGCTATAATACTTGCACAGAGTCCTCTCTTGTTCATACTTAGGGATGTCGAGCAGTCCTGGTTCTATTGTGGTGGCAAAGATATACAGTCTATGGGGTATAATGGTAGGTAGACTGATAGACTTGAGCCATGCTACTTTGGGACATATACGCACGACCCAATGCAACTCGGACGATGCTACAGTCATTGGAGGCTTGGTCACTAGGTTACTCCTAGTTGAGGGTATGCTAGAGGCTTGGATGGGGCCATCTATTGGAGAGGGCATGTACTTAGATAGAAAGGTAGCATATGATATGCGCATGGCCAGAAAGGATGATGCTGCTCTCCGATGGGATTACATTGTTGACCCTAGAGGAGATGGATGATTGATGGCCCTAGATGAGATGGATGATTGATGACCTTAGAGGAAATGGATGTGGCCCTTCACCTAGGCAGAGAGATACTTGATCATAAGCCACAACCCCCACATCCTGCATGGGAGCCAGGTGATGCTTAATGGGTAAAGGATGTTCATGGGCCTGGACTTAGAGAGGAGGAGGAGGTCCCCTTTTATAGATTACTTTGTAGGAAAGGCTTATCTGGTGCTAGTTGCATCACCTCTCATGTAGGATTTCCCTACTTTTCAGCAGGAATTACCTCATAGGGCTTATGGTCATCCTGGTACATCATCATCCTTAGCATTGCCTCCACCTCAGCAAACAGCCCTAGGGGATACTATATTATAGGGTATTTGAAGCGTGACTGTGGCTTAGACTGCTATGGCTAAGGACATACAGGCGATACGCCAAGAGCAGACTAGGTAGCATGAGGCATATATGAAAAGCTTTAATGACTTTGATGCTCTATAGTGGCAGTTTGTAGCTAATTTTGCTAAAACCGAGATAAAGGTCCAAAATGTTAATAAGAGCATAGAGAAGGCCACTGAGCACATCACGACATTAGAGATTGCCTTCCTAACTAGTAAAGAGGTTGTCAAGGGAGCTAAGGATGAGATGGAGAAGAGGATTAACAAGTTGGATGTCGACTTTAGGGCCCACGTGATAGACATAGATGGAACAGTTGTAGGCCATATTACCGCACAGACGACTCAGATGGCTGGTATTAGAGCAGATGTGGATCACCTCATAGGGTATATTAATGAGTTCCTACATCCTATCACTGTTCAACCTTTGGGACTCACATAAAAAAAAACCCTTCTACCTCTCAAGCATCGAGCCTGCCATTCTATAGACACCGATCTCATTCTCCACTAGAGAGCCCTATTGACTATGGATTACATTGAGGCTTCAGGATTTTAGGGAGATGATGATCTTCATACATACACTATTATACTACACATATTTCATATATATTTATAGATTTGAATAATTGTTATAGGATGATTATGTTGTTTGTTTCTCTATTACATTTTGGATATTAATGTTGTTTTTATAGTTTAGATGTTTATTTTAGGTTTACCAGGATTATTTTTCAAAATTTACTTTGAAACTATCATTTTATTGCCACGATTGACATAGGATATTTGCTAGTTTATGTGGGATGTTGTGCCATAAATTGATATTACTTGCTATTAACACGATAAGCATACTTTTAAGATGTTCACATTACAGGACATAAAGTAATTGATTACTAATGAGCTATATGCGACAATGCTAAACAAGCACTGGACTTAACAAAATTTGTATGTCATACTGCTAATATATATATATATATATATATATATATAAAAGGAAAATGTATATAAGAGAAATAAATATGAATAATTGTTTTAATGAACAAGGTAGGGGGTAACAAACCCCAATCTAACTTTTTAACACTACAAATGCAGGCCAAACAAAATTTAACTAGCTACACAGCATAGACTAGTGCAGCCTCGCGAGAGCTGTATGTGACCTCACTCCTTCCGCTGCAGGGGGCAAGTGGTTATACGAGTTAACATCAGATCCAAGCCACCCCAACATTTTTCGAGTGGTCATGTGAGTTAACTTCAAATCCAAGTCACCCTAACATTTTTGTAAACCAAGGTATAGCCACAGAGTGGGATCGCCTTTAAGCCAAGGTAAAGCTACAGAGTGAGATTGCCTTTAAGCCAAGGTATAGCCACAAAGTGGGATCACCTCAAGGTATAGCTACATAGTAGGATTGCCTCAAAGTATAGCCACAGAGTGGGATCACCTTTCGGGACAAGGTATAGCCGTAAAAGCAAAATCACCTTCGAACTAAGGCACGTGCCACAGGCTGGCATCGGCCACCGACCAAGCCTTCTTAAAAAAGAAAACAGGGAGATCACCTCCTCAGGTAACTTTTTCTCTATCCTACTCTGAACTTTGGCTCATATAGATCCCTATGTGTACTAGTTTCCCTAAAGTTGGGGGTAATTGTAAGCACCAAGTCCTAAAGAGGCTTTTGCTAGAGTTACCTAATGAGGAAAATTGCTCCTTTAAAGACAACGAATCGAGGATAGTAAATCTTTTTCGTGTTGAAACTATTCTTTGGCAAATGTTTTATGCTTGATTTAAGTAGCCGAGCGGCACAGAGGGTCAAACGATGAGAAATACCCTTGAATTGGGGGCTTAAAATTCAGTTAGGTAGGTTTACAAGCCTTGCACATCCGTGCATATAGGCTCGTACACCCCTGTACACAAAGGAAATCTCATCATTTAACCTAATGTTAGGATTCTTCCATTATTAGCAATGTACGGCCTTGGAAAGACTAGGTACTGCCGTGCATCATAAGAATCTTGCCTTTCCAAGTAAGTTTCCCCAGGCACTTGAGATGCACACTCGTACACTCCTGCTGGTACAGCCATACACTCTAAAAAATTGTGTGAATTCCCAGAGAATAGGTGGGCAAGTAGCTGACTTTTTGAGTGTACACCCATGAATATCTCTATGCACACTGGTACACATATCAATATATAAAACCTTGTCGAACACTTTTAAAGATGTTAGCAAATCTGAGGGTAAAAATACTTTTAGTTTTAAGACAAAGATTTCATAAAAAGTTTCAAAATAGGTTCTTAAGAATACAAAGTGATTTTTGGCATTTAGCTTTTAATTTTTTTCAACTGCCTTTGACTGTTTCAACACCAAAAAGGGTCCATGAATCCGACATTCGACAGTCTGACCTAGTAAGTATACTGAAGGTAATATAAAAAGCCTTTCTTGTTATTTTTGAAATTACCATAAGTTTTTTTTATTATCCTTATTTATAGCTTTTATTATATATTAATCTCTGCTAGATTTAGGTTGTGAAACTCTTTTTAAGAGTATACTGTCATGTGATAGTAATTATTAGGTTATCTTCTTTAAATTTTGTTTTGTCCATTTTACAATCGGTTTTCTTAAAATAAAATCTAGTTTAAAAACCCTTCTTTGTTTTTAGGTTTTCTCTTCCTTTTTGCTCACTTTTGGATTTATTGTCGACAACAAATTTATTTTAAAAAGAAAGAGAAAACTCACCGTTATCAGGTCGATACGACCATGCATCACTTAATGCACGCTCGTGTATTATGCGATACACGACCCAAAAATATGTTTTTTTATTTTTTAAAGGTAAAAGAGTCGACTGTATGTCGTCACACGCACTATCGCGTATTTTTCAACATACACACTGGATCTTTATCCTTTGCCCCCCCCTTTTACTTCAATCAGTTTTTATGTATATTCTCTTTTCATTTTGTCATCATTATTATTTTTATTATCATTGTTATTGTTATTACTCTTGCTCCTATGGAATAAACCTATATGACTGGCCAAGCGCTACAGGTAAGTCCATGATCTTTTCTCTTTACTGTAAACATACTTTTTTAAATGGAAATGAAAAATGTCACCGAAATATTTATAGTAACTAATTGGGATATTTCGTTAATAAAGTCAGACTACTGTCCATATTTTTGCCGAGAAAATTCACATATTAAAATTTGCTTTTAATAATGTAAATGATTTTGTATATGATTAAATAACATGAGATGTTTCTTCAATAAAAATTGGACTGGGAAGTCCTTGTCTTCAAACCCTTGCAATGAAATGCTTTTTCAATAATCCACATGCGAGGAATAAAGTCCTTACATAAAAGGTCACAATGAATTGATAGATTTATGGATGTTTTTATCCTTTTATTTTATGCCATGATTTACTAATTTCTTACATGATTGGGTGCGCCTTTAATTTTTTTTTATATTTTCCCTAATATTTGCATGAAAGAAAAGGAATAATACGATTAATCTAAAAGCCGTTATGTCATATTTATTAAAGGTAAAAATAAGAGCGGAATTTTGAACCCTCTCTGGATTTTTTGGCCTCATGAGGTCAAAACACTCCTCTTTATCAATATCGTATTGGGTGGCGACTCCTTACTATCAGCCCAAGAGTATGTAAGTGTAAGTGTGTAATTAGAAGTTTGCAAATGATCGGTTTGATTCGGTTGTGGACTGAATCGAACTAAGTGAGAACCGAAGTTCAGAAAATATGAGAACTGAACCGAAATCGAAGTATATAGAATCGAAAACCAAATGAATTGAAGTAATTTCGCTCTATTTGGTTCAATCGGTTCTGATTTTATATAGGTTTTTTATTGGACTTTTAACCTATATGGGCTCATAAATTAAATTAACTTATATTTAATAAAATAAAATCATTTAAAATATCTAAAAGAAAAATAACATAAAATTTTCATATTATTTATAGATTACTTTAAAATTAGATTTTGGAGTATATACAATAAATTATTTATAATGATTTATGCAAATTTGGTGAAAATAGTGTTATAATTTTTATTAATGTATAAAAACAGTAAAAAATAAGAAGAAAAAAAAGGAGCACGTCATTTTTTTGTGTGTCTATTTCCGGTTGGGAAATTGATCTCAATTTTCATATATATATATATATATATATATATATATATATATATTATTGAATTAATATATAAAAATCTCCAAACTATCTACGTTTTTCACCATTGATGCATGGAACCACCTTCTTCATATCTTTCTTGATTATGCAAACAATGAAATTGCAATACTTGGTGAAGAATTGAAGTGCCGGGAAATCTATAAGTTTTGAAATTGACGTCTTTTGAGTAATTTAATTGATTTGTAACCTAGATCCTAATGCGCTTTTTATTTTTATTTTTATTTAAACAAAACTTTTAAAGAAAAAAATTAAAATAAAAAATTGAGAAAATAAAAATAGATCAAAGTAAAAAAAAGTAGAAAAAATTAATGAATTAGATTTTTATAGAGTGAAAAAATATTAAAACAAAATGTTAAAAGTAAAAAAAATTAAAGTAAAAAATGAGAAAACTTCAAATTATGTTCCTGTTGGGAATTGAACCCAAGATCTTATGACTTTTATTGCATTTCACACCATTAAGCCAGCTATGTATTTTAAAAGTGTAATACTAAAAAGGATATATATATATAACTTCGATCGGTTCGGTTCCTTCGATTTTTCAATTTTAAGAATCGAACCTAATCGATTAAATCGATTTTTTATTTTGGTTCAGAACCAAACGAATCGAAAATCAAAATAACTGAACTAAATAGACCAAAATCCATTCGATTCGGTTCTGCATACCCCTATGTGCAATGATACAAGTGTATTCCTAATTGAAAGTAAGTACATATGTATGTTCATACTTGTTTACTGATACTCATATTGTATTGTATAAGTTACATGAATAAAGTAACAATGAAGGGAAGTGATATATGAATGATTATTTGATAGTGTAATTGGATATATACACACACACACACACACACACATGCTGTTTGATATTATATGGATCTAAAGAATGAAATGACATGGAAAAGGAAATAATGCCTACATATGGTATTTGGTAGTGGATAGGTAGGTATGCCTAAAGGATGATATTACAGCTACTACAGTCTTGAGATCGTTTGGGTCCTACAATTAGTCTCGAATTGGGACCTATAGTTTTGACTCCATTTGGGTCATATAGTTTTGATACCTTTAGGTATCCTACAGGATCATTTTCGGATATCCATAACACCCATTATCCATACCCGTAGAACTTAGGCATGCATTTATATTAAAAAATGAATCAAAAGTGAAAAGTTATATGACAGAATATATGATTACGACGTGAAAGTTAACAAACATCTGTGATTGAATATATGTAGTTGCATATGAATTTTCGTTGTTATTATTGAAATAGATAATTTATGGTTCATATAAATGATTTTTTCTATTAACTCTCGGCATGATATGTGTAAACAGAATTTGTTATATTTCATTCTTATTTTATCTGCATTTTTTATTCTAACCACAGTGAGTAGTTGTTTTTATCGAACTTTTCCATACTATACTTTTTAGCTTAGCACGGGTGTTTATCCATGTAGGTGCTTTGTTAGGATCACTCAGGGACAAAATTTGCTAGAGATTGGTTAACACAAAGGCCAGGACTAGATTGTCTCATGTAATACTTATTTAGTTATATATATATATATATATATATATATATATATATATATATATATATATATATATATATATATATATATATATATATATATATATATATATATATATATATATATATATATATATATATATTTGTAAATAACTTTGTAATTGTAATAATAATAGTATACTGTTGTGACCCTAGCAAGTATATTAGATCGACAAGTAATAAAGTGGGGTATATTTAAGACCCGCAAATATCGAATCCAAGGGATAAGGGTTGTTTTAAGATAGATATCTAGAGTTGAGTGAGTTAATCTGAGATAAATTCTCAAGTTTTTGATTGAGAGAGCGTCCTAAATCTAATTAACAAAATAATAAATAAAGAAGAAAAGCTAATTAAACTAGAGATTAAAACATTAGTTAAAACATTTCTCGGGTTCACTCATCTACCCCATACCCAATGTGAATTAATTTTAATCTAAAAGCATACATGAATGAATCCGGGATAACCCTCTTAACCCAAGCATCCCACTCCAGAGCCAGCTATTGTAGTTGCTAAACGTTCCATTCCAGAGCCAGCCCAACAACTAGCCTAAGCAGGGGTCTAACATCCTAAGTTCGGTTTGTCGTCCCATTCTGAAGCCAAGTAATCCAAAACCCATCTATTTCACTCCACACTCTAGTCTTAAAATCACAAATACTGCACATCTAGAGTCCCATTCTGGAGCCGTCCAAAATAGACAACATTCATGATAGAAAATATAAGCAAATTCATTCACCACATCCAATCCACTAAGCTCTATACCAACCAAGACATATGATAAAAATCATTCATCCATGCAAGGAAGATAACTTGATAGATTGAAAAACCATGAGATACAAATAAGTAACAGTGAAATAGACCATTCATTCATGTATAAATCAAAATATGTTCAATATTTATATTGTGAGTAAGGGATTCAAAGATCCCCAAGCAACAAAACTACAAATTAAACATAAATAAAGTAAAAGAGAAAGGAAAGAGGAAATCCATGAAGCCATTTGTAGCTTGTGAAGCTTCAATTTGAAACCAAGCCTCCTCCTTCAAAGCTCCAGCAAAATGAAGAATATAGCCTAAAGTAAATGCAGAAAATTGAATCTAACCCTAACTTACATTGAAAATCAATCTAATCTAAGGTTTACATTGAATTAAATCTAACCTACAACATAAAATGAAGGGAAAACACAAGAAAATTGGAGAAAAAAAACCCTAGGTCTAAGTGTGGTGACTCTCCTCCCTTTTTTCCCCCTCTTCTGCCAAAAAAATATATCTTTTATAGAGATCCGCTAATGGCCACGGCTAAGACAAAAGTGTCCCAGCCGTGCCCAGTCAGGTTAGGCACGGTTGAGACACTTTTGTCTCAGCCATGTGCACCTTCTGGACTAAAAAACTCGAGTTCTGCATTGGCCACGGCCGGGACAAAATGGTCTCGGCGCGGCCCCTTAGAAAAGAAAAACTAGTCCCATAAATTTATCAGTTTTTAAATATTTCACCGTTGGATCGAGCTAAAATTTTAACCATAGCTTTGTAACATCTTGATCTACATGTTTAACGGTGCAGATTGGATTCTGATGTCTGCAGATCATTCCAAAAAATAAAATGGTGTGGATTAGGGATTCTTCAAGGGACATAGCTGAGACCATTTTGTCTCAGCCGTGCTCTTGCCTATTTTTCTGCACAAGAGTCAAAATCACCCCATTAATCACACCAAAATATTGTAAATATCAATATAATATCATTTGGCATAAAAGAGAAAGTTATTAGAGTTAACACTGAAAATCATGCAAAATAAAATATAGACATAAACAAAAATATACTGAAATTAAACAATAAAATTAGAGTTATCATATACTACTTGTAATGTTTAACGAAACAATGATTCTGATACGTAAAGACAAGTACAGATAAGAGTGATGTATTTGAATATGTAAATAGCGTAATCATATGATTAACGAGTAGACTCAAGCTGTGCATGATTAATTAATGTCAAATATGTGCATGTATATGTCAAATGCTTGTTACAGATGTGAATGGTAGTTTTGAACCCTTCTGTAGTAAGGGCATTACATAAGGTATGATTCTTTCATCGATGTTCCTATAATGACTCTCAATGCTGGTTTTTCGTGCAAACAGAATATTGTATTCAACCTAAAAATAAATAAATTTATCAGACCAATATATATAATATATATAATTTAAAATTATTTAATATTTAATGATAGAGTGAAAATATAATTACACTTTAGCTCCAAATAGCATAAGCTCAATGCTTGCCATGCAAAATCAGCAGTTCATTAATGTAAAGTCCCGGATTAATAAATTTTTCTCTTCTAAAAGTTTCCATTTCTTTAATAACATATGTACAAATACACCAACATGTGTTATGTGTGCACATAAAAGAAAATTAGTAATAATTAATCGTAAATTTATAATAAATAAATTTCATATAATTATAATATATTTATCACATAATATAGAAATTAAATAAAAATATCAATTACTTTTCACGACAAAACTAATATTATTTTAAAATATACTATTATCATTTTTTAATTTTAATATTTTAATTATAAAATATTCACTTTTTTGTTACACTAATTTTTTTTTTCTAATAATATGAATAATTTCAAACATGACCCAAAAAATGAGTTATACAGTACAATGCACTATAATAATTAAATTAGTCCACATAAATACAGTTTTATTTTCTAAATATAATATTATTTTGACAATTAATGTTATAATATAAGCTGAATGCAAGCATGCATGCTTTTTATTAATTAAACAGATAAACAATTAATTAATCTAACACATATTCCCTTAACAAATAAAAATATGTATTATTTAATAATATAAATTTACCATAAAAATAAATATAGTAAATTTCACTCGACCCATTTGGGTTATCCAATACATTTGGACTAATGTTTTTTTATTACAATATTTTTTCTATCACATTTATTATATAAAAGTGTTAATTTCATTTAAAGTGTTTATTTATTCGTACTATATAAAACTATTATACTAACATCTAATATTATAAAATATTGTATATCATTACATAATAATAAAGTGATAACTTACCTTTTTTTTCTTCATGTCTTCAAATTAATCAACAAAAAATACCTATAAATCATAAAACGATAATACAGTAAAATATTTAAAAATTTTATATAACAAAATTATAATAACTTATATAACCTTCTTTAATTTATTTGATGAATCTATAATCCTTCTTATATGTAACTAAAAAAAAAAAGTTTCTACATATTTGTTGAAGATATGATGGAGAAGGAAGGTAAGTGAAGGAGAGAAAGCAAGTGAAAGAGGGGAAGTAAAATAATTTTGACGGAATTCGAATGAAGGTTTATATGTTGGATAAATAATATTAAAAAAAATTTTGGATAGTTAACGTGATTTAATTTGTCACTGTGTGGTTTCAGTTTCAAATAACTCGGGATAGGATCTGAACGTGTCTGAAGATACAGCCATGTGTTGCATTATCTGACACAATCTAATGATACGGTCACGTGTTGGGTTTTCGTGCGCGACAGACACCTTTTAACACCCTACACCCGGTCCAATAAACGAGCTAGATAAGGATATCACTACCTACTCTATGATCTGAATGCTTATTAATCATCATAAGTTCTACTTACAACATCAAAGATTTCAAATCTTTACTCTTTATTTTTCGACAGAATTTTTCCTAAATATTGTCAGCCTTCTATGAAACAGAGTACAAAACACTTCTAAAATTACAAAACAAATCCTCGACTCCAAACAAAGTCCAACACAAACTTTTCCATCATCCTCAAATCACTACACAATCTAAATATCACCAGTTCTATTTACAGTACAAGAATATCTTTAAATCATAGTTCTTATATAATTTACAACCCACATACATTAACTTTTCAATGACCTTGCTTTTAACATCATATAACTAAATACAAACTAAGCTTGACTGTGTACGTGCCAAATATAAAGGTCACAAATACAGTATAATCAAATCCTTGGTGTAATCACATTCATCTGCTAACTCCAGTTGCAGCAACTCAAAATATCCGCTTCATTTGTCTTAAGCAAAATATATAGTATCAACCTATGTGCAGAGAAAACCACGCGCTAAGCTAAAAGTTTAGTGGTGACTACTAACTTTAATTTCTAGTGATAAACTATAGTATACACATAAAATTCAAATATACATATGCAAAATCATAAAAAGTCACCAATCCCTATGACATCGTCCATACACACGGCATATAATAAAGTAACATTTTCCAAGCTATACTCAAACCTCCATTTAACATGTATAGATATACAATTTTAACAATGCATTACGTAGTCAACAAGCAACTTATTATCTATTTGTCTAGTCTCATTTAATTAATAAGTAACTCAATATGTATACACAGGGCATTTAAATTCCTATTAACATCACATGAATCATTTAATGTCATACAATATGCTATAATTAAGTTACTAAAATATATGCACGTACATTACTCATTAATTTTGCAAGAGCATTTACTATTATCCTTTTTATTCAAATATAACATTTACTGTGCAAAGTAATTCGAAGGAATTCGCCGAATTACATGCACAGGACTAAGGTCCCATACACCTGTTGGATTGAAGTGGTCGAAACCTGACAATACACTCCAACCTTATGTTCATTTGGATTGAAGTGGTCGAAATATAGCAAATTATGAGGGACTACAATCGAACACTACCCTCATTTGTATAAATTTGCAAATTCTCATTAATTTTACATTTTAGACCATATTTGGAAAGTTTTTCTGGATTAGAGTGGTCGAAACTTGACACTGCACTCTAACCAAGTGTAAAAAGAGGTCGAAACCTGACACTGTCCTTTTTACACCAATTCATGAGTGACCGATACCTGGCACTGTACTCGCTCCACATATGTAGGTTTTCTTTCATTTACAATATGGATTGCATTAAACCTTAGATCATACAATAAATAAGACAAGTAATTGAAACAAATTGATTTTCTTCGTACTACCATGATACACATAAACATATATGCACATAAATTACTTTAAATGTTAAAATTACTAGTAATTGCAGCTATATGTTTAGAATATAACTCATAAACATGTTATCTTAATAACCATGCATTAACAAGCCAAAAATTCATAATCACATTATTACTATTTGGCTCGGACTTGAGATGCCAATTCTCAAACTTTCTACGTATTTCATGAAGGAATTCAGAATCACATAGTTCTACTACTCTAACATTCAACAAGAAATCATCATTAAGTGTCATGATATCTAGCCATGTGCAATGACCAAATAATTAACGAATACACTCTCACATCAAAGGATTAAAGTCAATAAATCAATTAGTTTTCAACTAAATCTAACAAACTTGTCAACTAAAACATGACTTCATACCTTAATAAATTTAAAAACAAAAAAACTTGAATCATGTCTAAGCATACATTACTTTAATACGGTTCAAATAAAAGGATTAAAATCTTCAAGCCTTTTTCAATACATCATAAATAAAAGATAACTTATTCATAAGTTTCGTCAAATTAAACACTCACCAAGGCATATTTTTAGTACCTAGATTACTTTCTCTTACAATCAAATAACTTACGGAGGGCAAGTTTACTCTCGAAAGAACTATTTAACTAAATAAAACATCTATACCTATAGATATAATTATCGAGGCTTGCTCTATAATAGACTATCTTCTACAAATTTATCATCCCATACAGAACATAAAAATGCATTCCACCACAATAGTCTTACAAACTGAAACATATTAGTAGCCCCCTCACAAGTATTTTAGTGCAAATCTCTAGGTTTTAGATAAATATAACCCAAAATAGCATGTTATTAAACCAAAAAGAATACAACAATATATAATCGACTACAGATGATAACTAGCACAATAACAATGATGGAACACCTTAACAATATCAGGTTTTCTTTTCGACCAATCATCAATTTGTGCTTCTCTTAATTTCTATATCCCTCAACTACATATCCTAAAACAATCTTCCCCACCATATTGCAGTAAGTCAACTGACAACCAAAAATTGATCAAATGCTTCCAGTATAAACAAACTACTAGACATGACTTTTCTTTACAATACAATAGTTATACACATTCATTCTATACTTTGATTGCTTACTATATTACATCTCCCTGGCCAATATAAAATTCATAATCATGAGATAGAGTTTGCATTTAAAGCGTGGGACTTCCAATTTAAATACACCAAATTTCATAGTCAAGAAACATGTGGTAAAGAATAATAACAGTAACACAGTAACCCAATTGCATGGGAAAAAATGAAATATAAATAACCTGCCTTATAGTTTAACAGGAAGGAAAATTTCTAGAGCTTCTAATAGCCAGAGTTCCAATTCAACATGTGATTGTTTTTAATTAATCAAATTATTCTACATGAAAATTTCCTATTCATACCTCACTAATCGAGCACACAGAACACACATATATTCAATTTCCAATAAAAATAAAATAATTTCCAATACAAATTTCATAATTTACTCACAAATTTAAAGGAGGTAAATTTTGGTAGTCACACACCATTTGGTGTCATTTTTTTTTTTTTTGCAAATTTTCTCGTTTCTGTCCGTCACTGTGCTTGCCGGAGCTTCACCGGAGATTCACAGTCAGCATCGGAATGAAGTCCACGCGACCACAAGTCAACAGATGGTGGTCACACGCTCGGCCGCCGTCCCGTTTGGCCGAAAATTGAGTTAGAAGACCACGGCAACCACAACTCCGATCTACCCGTTGCTGGCGAGTGGAGAGGAACGATGGACATCGGAGTGGCCGTCTCGCCATGGGGAACTCGCCAATACCGCTCATGTCACCAGTTGCCGTTGCAAGTCGCCGAAATGAAGAGATACAGCTTCGGCCATAAAAGAGAAAAAATCGGAGAGACAACAAGCAACACCATAAAGTGGAATGATGATGGACGCTTGGCTGGCGATGGAAGGATAGCGGCGCCAAGTAGTCGCCTGGGGTGATCGGATCGGGTGGTGATTCCTCTGTTCTGCCTCCTTTTCCTCTCTCCTCTCTCCCATCTGCCTTTTTTATTTCTTTATTTATTTTTCCTTCTTTCTTTTCTTGCATTTGCTAATTTCCCTGTTTGCATCGTGTGGCTAAGAAAATTCTAGGCTAGGACCCAATTGCTATTATTATTATTAGTATTACTATTATTTATTTTCCTATCATATATAGATTTATTTGTATTAATCTTCTTATTTGTTACTAAAATATATTTTAATTAGAATTATTAATTCAAAAGTCTAGCAATAATGCCCACGATAAACTCATTAATACTAATTTTAATGCCTACGAACTGTACTATTTACCAATTAAAAACGATTATCGACAGACTTAAATTTTGGGACGTTACACACTTACAGAGAGAAAACAATTTTCTGACACAATGATGCAACATTCATCTGCGTTATCGTAAAAAAAACCATATTTTGAAATAAATTTTAACAAATACCATAATTTTAATTTTTTTAAAATAACATTATTTAAAAAAATTTACCAAAAAATGATCCGGAGTTAAATTGATTTTAATTTGAAATTGTGGTTTTATTTTTAAAATAAAAATTGTAAGTTTATTATATTATATTTTAATTTTTAAATTTTTTATAATTTATAAGTATTATAATATATAATTTTCTAAAATAGTATTAAAAATTAAATACTATTATATTATATTTTTAATAATAAAATATTAAAATTATTTTTTTATTGTATGTGCACAATTAGTACACTATTGTTAATTTTATATTAAATATATTTAATTTTCATAATTAATTATAAAATTTTATTTTTTAATAGATATTATACTTTATTTGTATGTTTTTTTTTATTTTTGAAGCATTTTTAACTATTTGATTTGTAATTTTTTATTTTGGTTGGTTTTAGTGGCAAAATTAGGAGTAGGTTCCCCCTTTTTTTCAAAATGATCCATGTAATGTTATTTTTAATTTAATTTTTAAATAAGGCTTTCAAATTTTTTTATTTTTTACAATTTGACCCCCTAAAAATTTTTAATGGTGTGCCATATTTAAGTTTTAGCCCCCAGTTAGTGTGTTACGAATCCGCCCCTGGTTGGTTTATGCATTTGTGGCCCAACCTCACCACCTTCTTTTTCTGGCGACGGATGGGTGTCCGCTGTCCGCTAGCTAAATCTGTGTGCGTTGTTGTTTTTTTGTATGATGACTTTGGATTCCTGATAAAGGCACTGTGACTGCTAATTCTGTATTCTCATCAATTATTCGGCTTCTTGCAGCACTGTTGCTTGTTACCCAGCTTCCTTTACCGAGTCTTTTTTTTTTTTCTTTTCTTTGTCCTGTTGATGTCGATATCGTATAAATCTTTGTGCTAAATATAAAGAGGAAATTATAAATAAAAGCAACGTAATTGTCCTCTTTTCTTCCTTAACCATTTGGACATACGGAAAGAAGGGAAGGAAATTAAATAGTAGAACTATTATAATTTATTTCATTGCTTCCTCTTCCGCTATAAATAAAAATCTGTTTACAATAGATTTTTCCATTTGTTTCTCCAAACAATCTTAAAGCATTGTAGTATGGGTATCAATATATTAATATCTATATTCATAATATTTTTGCATTAAATTTTTGTAATTTAAAATTAAACATTAGATTATTGTACTTTTTGAATGGTTCACGTTATATCTAAAATATACATTTCATAGAACACATATAATCGAAGTGAGATCCACAAATCTAATTTACTTTTGGAAAACACATCTTCATATCTTTCATCTATTAAAAATTTCAATAGTATACTTCTAAAAAAAATTTAACATTAAACTCCTTTATTTTTTTATATTAATTCCATTAAATTCAAATTTGACGATCTTAATAGTCGTCATAATTAAATTCTGACATGAATACTCTAAAAAATAAAGAGACACAAAGTTGAATTTATTAAAATACAAGAATCCAATAATAAAAGTCTTAATAGATCATAGAGCTAATGGTGTTTTTTTTTTTTTTAATACAAAAAATCTGAACTAGATTTCCAAGATATATAGTTTGATCACATCTGTTGTAAATTTTAGAATTGATGCGAGTGATTTAACAGGCTGAATTTTTTGAATTGCAATGATTTGATACGGAAAAACTTAATAGTTTTGGATTTTGTCAGGAAGCAACAAAGTAATTAATTGTTAAACCAGATTTAAGATTAAATGGGAAATATAATTAAAGTTTAGAAAACGGAACTCTCAAATGTTAGATTTAGAAAGAGGCATAAACAAAAATAAAGTTGAAAGCACAGTTACTAATTAAACATCCATATACACACACACACAATCATGTAAAATACCTTAAAATAAAACATGATACAAATACATGGGCCACGATCTTATTCCAAGATTCGCACTCTCATCATCAACCCCAAACTAACATTTCTTAGTGCAGAAGCAGCGGCGGCGGAGCCCTCGGCAGTGTCCTCCTTGAAAGCCTTCAGTTACGCAAACATTGGCGCAGTTGCTTCCTCTCACACATGTCCCCTTGAAACGGTGGCTCTGAGACTCACATGTCCTCGCCTCCGCCACATTTGGCCCTATCCCTGCACCAAAAGTACATTCATTGCATCTATGACTTTATTTCTTAATTTAAACTTGTGCCCTTATATATCTTGTTAATTTAACTGTTTTTACAAAGGAGAAGGGGAGGCTTCAAGTTAAACAGCATATGGCAAATTAATTGAATGATTAAGAAAAAAAAAAAGTTTTAAGTACCAGTGGCCACAATAAGGAGGAAGAGCAGGAACAGAGTGGAGAAAAGACGCATGGGACGCTCCATCTTACACTAATTCAGTAGATATGGAAGTGTAGTGAGTGTGACACTGAAGTTCCTCTCTTAAATATACAAGGAGTGATTTGTTTTATTTTTAAATAATATAATATATAGAGAATTATAAGACATATCACCCGCCCACGATTCCTTTAGAATGTCCTAGATAAAGTGCAATAAAGATATGGTGTCCCTTTGTCAGCACAAGTTAATTGAGGAGAGATGATTAGTTATGCTAAGCATATCATATGAAGTACTTGCGAACCATTAGATGAAATATAAATTCAATTCGACGGTGCGTATTGACGGGAACATTGGCAAAATCTGCAGACGAACACTCTCTAGAGAATGATTAGGTAGGCCTATGCCTCTCATTCCATTATTATAAAGGAAAAACAACACAAAACGAAAACGCCAAGCCTCCTTATGTACAGATCGTTTGCTTTGCTTTTCTTTCGGTTTCTATTAATTGCTTTTAGACAGTAAAAGTCGTGAGGACGCACTTTTGCAAAGACAGTTCATGCTAAATCTTTGTTTTTAAATAACTTTATTAGGTTGCTTTGTTATGTAGTGATTATCGTTTGTCTGAAAATGATTTGGATTAGTTTAAAAGTGTGGTTGCATTGTTGTCTTGTTAAAACTTTGGAACTTGGATCCATGAAAAAGACATGCACCATTTTATTTTGTGCATCTTATCTGTGCAACATCTTCATCAATTATGGCAATTTCTACAGGGAATATATTCCCTGCTACTCCTTATGCTTTACCAACCTGTTCTTCTCTGTCACCTCCCTAATTACTGTTTATGTACAATTAATTATATTGCTCGAGTATGAGAGAACTGTAAATTTTTGAATAGACTTTCCAACTCAATTATCCATAATTTCTATTTATTTAGTCATGCTTATTAATTTCAAGATATGTTTTGTTGCATTGTTATATTGAAATTGTAGACATCTATTTATTTAGTCATGCAACATCAAGAAATTGAACCCAACAAAGTTCAGTCGATAAAACCAGAATAACATGACAAAAATTTGCATACTTTACACAATTAAATCCGAATAATCCACACCGATAAGATAATTTCTCTTATAGCGCACAAGACGAGAATCAAAATCTTACTTTCAAATTTAAAATTATATTTTTCATGATCAAGAAGCTTATACCGAATAAAATAGTAATCTATGCGTCAATTATCATCTATCTGACATCCGAAATCTACACAGAGGACAATAGTGGCTTGTGTCTAGCCATGTAGTGATACAATCAGCATGGAAAACATGGCGACAAGGCAGCCTTATAACCTCTTCACCAACCCAATATTTCTCCAAGCATATGCTACAGTCGTCTTTGCTCAAACACAAATCATCACCTTCTTCAATCTTAACTTTTTTTAATTCTTCAATGCAAGATTTAGTCGCAGGTCTAAACTTTACATCATCTTGCATGCTCCGACTCAAAGCAAGATCAATCTCTTGGGTATCAATAGAATGACAAAATATGTCGATACGCAAAGTAGTTGTAATTACATTAACATTGGCGTTGCGTGCGTCATTAACCAAATCTAAAGCAAACGATGATAGTTCAGGTAATATAAAATCAATGTAATCTGTTGCTGTAGCTGTGGAGCAAAGTACAGTTTGCATAGCGGTGGTTCTAGACTCCTCCGATGACGAGATGGTGTGGCGTGACAGAGGATATGAACTTCGGGTTGCGTCTAGAGGAATGAGTCGATCAAGGTTACATAAATGGAGAAACCTATGCACTCGGAGATTGATGATGAATAATTCAGTATCAGGCGAGGGATTGTTCAACAACCGACTGTCGTTTGACTCTTGCCATATGTGGGTGTGTATGTTGGTGTTGGAGAAGAATTCTGATTCCATGATTAGAGGAATAAGATTGCTTAATTTGGTTTTGAATCTTGATGACATAAAATAGCAGTAGCTTAAATTTATACATATATAAACTGAAATAAGGGCTAAACCGAGTAGGATTAGGAAATAGATTTTCATGAGGAATAAGGAATGTTGGATTGAACAAGGTATCGATCGTCATCTTAAATATCGCAATTTAAGAATTATATATTAACGTCTTCAAATCTTTCTTTCCTAATAATATGTCATTTTATAAATGACATATAGGCATATATTATTATTAGCTCCAAAATAAATTTTATTAATGAAAATTGTTATAGAACACCATAAAATACAGTACAGAATCTGATGAAGGGCCCCTAAATCACGATGTTTAATTAACAAAACTTAATTATGTCGTAATTAATTTGATGAAAATTGTGATTGGTACGTAGACGACTAACATTGCTTAGTGCAAAAGCAACGGCGCCTTCAAAGCCTTCAGCAAGGGAATCGCTGAGGCAATGGCTTCTCTTCAAACATATGCCCACGAACGGTTCGCTTTTAGACTAGCATACCCTTGCCCCTGCCCCTCATCAACCCATGCGTTGCTCATTTATGTATTAATTTATTTCTTTCTGCAAATTTGAACATGTTATATATACATGAAGTTGATGATCAGTTTGTTAATTTAGGTATTTTAAATATAAATTACATAAAAAATTACAAATGGATTGAGAATTTACCAATGGCCACAAGCAGCAAGATGAAGAACATGGTTGAGAATGCATTCATGGGACGCTCCATCTTACAGGAAAGGAAGAGTGTTTACTTACGAAAAACAGTTTTCTATTTTCTATTTTCTATTTTTTAGAAAATTAAAATATTTATTTTTTAAAGAAAATTTAAAAAATGCTTTCACTTATTAACAAATATAAAATTAGATTTTTGAAAACAGAAAATAAAAAAATGATAAAACATGTTCATTTATTAAAAATGAAAATTGTTTTCTAAATTAAAAAATTAAATTATATATTATTAAAAGAAAAAAATGCATACTCTAATATTTACAATCGAAACAATACATACATATGATTAAATTATACGTATTTTAAAATGATATCGTGTAAACTAATTTTTTATAAATTGATGAACATTATTTTAAAAAAATGATAGTAACATAAAAAATGCAATCAATTTCTAATTTCTATTATTATTATAATCGTTCCACAATTGATCAGCAATTGACTCTCTAGCTATTCATATTTGCATTTATTGGGATAAATCAATATTAATACCCTCTTGTTGTATTCCAGTGTAGTGATTTCTTTGGACATTGTTAAATCTTATCTACTGTATAATGTAAACAATTGACCAGCTCTATCTTCCATCCTGATAAAATTGTGCAATGTGAAACATGCAATGAAAATCAACTTTTGTCAATGTAAAGGATAATTTGGTATTGATTTCAAAATTGAAAATCTAGCTTGTAACACTCCAAAGCCCTTTCTATCACATTACGTAAGAATGAATGCTTCTGGTTAAATAACTCATATTTTATTGTAATTCTTCCTCGTTCACGAAAGTCATTTAGATGATATATTTTCCCACAATATGGAGCCAAAAATCCCGATATATTGGGATCACCAGCATCCATGGCATAATAATAATCTACAAATTAAAATCTATTTTAATCAAATGATAATAACATAAATCAATATTAAGGGAGAAGTGATAACAAAAACTCTTACCGCCACTTAAAAGGGGAAAATTATTTTCATATCTTGTCAATGCATCAAGAAACACTCTAGAATCATTTGTTGTCCCTTCCCATCCAGTGTACACGAATGTAAATAATATATCGTGAGAACACACAGACATAATATTTTGTGTCTCAAGTGTTGCCTTTCTACTACGAAAAGTTTTTTGTTTAGAAGCTGGTGACCAAGTTACCACATGAGTACTATATATTGCACCTATCCATTTCTTTACCAGACAAAACCAAAGTATTTAACTTACAGTTAATATTATATAAATATGGCGCTATTATATACCATAAAATAATAAAATTATAATATTTTAATAAGATATTATCTTACCTCAAAATATGAAAACCATGTGGGATTGCTTTGAATTTTTGGCTGCACAGAAAATCTATTCACATGTTTGATCAAGTGAATATCTAAAGTAGCCAATGCTTTAATTACCATCTTACACCATTTATGAACAGTAGCAAGTGAATGTTGATATTGTTCCGCTATAACCCTTGGATGAAGATTATGACATAAAACTGACAAACCTATAGCCACTCCTTCTTCCACGCTAACATCCCTTTTATCTTTTAATAAACCCATCGATTTCAATGTTTCACATAAATTTATAAACACATGTGGTGCCATATAAAATCCTTCATAGTACCTAATTGGATTTCCTACAAGAACTTCAAGAATGTAATTTTTTCCACTAAGTATTAAGTTCTGCGATGAACCCTTCCTATAAAATCCCGAGCCATAAAAAATCTAACTAGAAGTAAGTCTAAAATATTTTCATCCTCATCATTACTAGAACTATCACTACTCGTTAAATACATTAATGCTTGATTTTGATGTAAATTTTGATCCATAAATCCTGCATCAATTAAAAAATAGGCTTATCAAATTTAAAGAAAAAATAAAAAATAAAAACAAACAACACACACACACACACACACACATATATATATTCAAAAAATTTAGATAACAAAATTTAGCTTAATAAGTCAAGCCATAAGACATAATATAATTAAAAAAAAACATTGAATGTTCATTTACATAAACTTTCAATCCAATCTCTTCTTTTGTTGTTGTGCATCAGTACAAAACATTTTTCTCCATTCTAGATTAACAAACTTTTCTAGTGCTTTGTTATAAGCAGCACTAGAAATATATTCTATTTTTCCAAAATATTCATACATGCCTCTATTGTATATAGATCAACTTCAACACTTATAACTTGATTGCTTTCTAATTTATATCTCTTGGCTTTTGCTAATTCCTTTTCAGCTCTAGCACTTAAACAAGTGACCCACATTTTCAAACATGAATCTAATTTTTCAAATTTAGTTTCTTTTTTTCAGCTCTATTAGAGCCAGGAATATAATCAGTAAGAACTCATTTATCTTTTTAACTAGAATTACCAATTTTCCCCATCTGATCCATGATGAACTCTTTGAAGAAATTCTTTTTCAATTTAGCGCTCGTCATCTAAATTGTAAGGTATTTGTGTAGAAGCATGGTGCAGATGTCCAGTAGCAGTAGATTTACTAAAAATTTGACCTAGTAGGTCATAATACTTGCGCCCATTTTTCTTAAATGATTTAAAATTCTTGTGCTTCTGTAATTTAATTTAGGAAAAATATTTTAAATAAAAAAGTAATAATAAAAAAATTAAATTAATAATATCCTTACCTTGTAAAACATTTGCCAAATGTCTTCAACAGCAAATACAATATTTGAATATGAATAATAAATTACCCTGGTGTAAGCACTGGGTCCTGAGGAGGCCTTTGTCAAGGTTACCTGATGAGAAAAATTACTCGTCTAAAGACAACAAATTGAGGATGGTGGACTCTTGGTGGTATTAAAATTATTTTCTTGAAGCCTTTTAAAAATATTGCTGAGCTCGGCCTGTACGGTTAAGTGGCTTTAGGCGGGAAAATGATGAATGTACCTTTAGCAGGGAACTTGAAATTCATGTTGGGAGCATGTAAAGGCCCTGCACATTGTGCATTTATGGCTTGCATGCCCGTATGGTCGAAAAATATTCATCATTTGGTCTTAAAGTGAAAATTTTGCCTTTTTAGAATGCACGACCATGCACAAAGGAGTGTATAACCATGCACTCCAAAGAATCTTGTCTTTTTGGCAAGTTGGCTACCTTTTGGGGTGTACAGCTGTGCAAACCAATAGCACGACCGTACACTTAAACGGTGGTGGGTTTCCCTATGAGGCAAATGGGCAAGTGGGAGGCACCGCTAGAGTGTACAGTCGTGCATACCCATGGCATGGCCATACACTCTGCCTTTATAAGCCTCCTCCGATTCTTTCTCAGGGGTTGAGCCTTTTTTGGTTGGTTGATGGATTTTGGCTCAATTACAAACTTAGAAAGGAAGGCCAAAAGGAAGTTTTAGAAACTTCTAAATAGTTCAAAAGCTTTATAAGCTAAAAGTGAACTTTTGGCTTTTAGTTTTTAAATCTTTAGTTATTTTTCTGAGTATTTCAATACTACAAAGGGTCCACGAATCAGACATTCGACAGTCTAATCGAGTAAGTACACTGAAGGTAATATAAAAGGCCTTTTTCGGTATTTTCATAACTATGATAAATTGTCATCATTCTTCTCATCTGTTAGTTTTTATTATAAATTAATTTCTACTAGATTTAGTTTGTGAAACCCTTCAAAAGGGTATACTACTGTGTGATAGAAATTATTAGGCTATCTTCTTTAAATTCTATTTTGTCCGTTTCTTTTTAAAATCATTTTTATCAAAATAAAATCTGTTTTAAAAACTCGTACTTGTATTCAGTTTTTCCTTTTTTGTCCCCTTTTGGATCTGCTATTGGTAAGGACTCCATTTAAAAAAAAAATGACTCACCGTTGTTCGAGTGATATGGCCGTGTATCATTTGATGTGCACTCGCACGTCAAATGATGCACAACCCATAATATGTTCTCTGGCCTTTTAAGGTAGAAGAGCCGACCGTATATTGTCAAAAGTGCTCCAGTGTATTCTCTTGATATGCATGTCAGATCCTTGTTTGTTACCTTTTTTGCATTTCTTGATTTAAATTAATTTTATTAATGCTTTCTTTTCATTTTTTGTTATCATTATTATTTTGTTGTTATTGTTATTATTATTATTATTATTGCTTCGAAGGAATAAAGCTTTTCGCAAATATGATCAGGAAAGCGCTCTAGGTAAGTCCACTATCCTTTCTCTTTATTGTAAAAATACTTTTTTGACCGCAAGTAGAAAATGTCATCAAAAAATATTTATAGTAATTAATCGGGATATTTCATTAATAAAATCGGACCAATGTCCACATTTTGCCTAGGAAATTCACATGTAAAAAAAATAGCTTTTAATAATGTAAATGATTTTTGTATATAATTAAATAATACGGGACATTTCTTAAATAAAACTTGGGCTGAATGAGTCCCTGTCTTCAAAATCCCACAATGAAATGCTTCTTCAATAATCCACATGTGAGGACCAAAGTCCTCGCCTCAAAGGATCTTAATGAACTGCTCAATTTATGGATGTCTTTATCGCATTATTTTATGCCATGTTTTACTACTTTTCTTATGTTTTGAGTACGCCTTGCATGAAAAAAAGGAATAACACGATTAATTTGAAAGTCATTATTTCACATTTGTCAAGGATAAAAATAAAAATGGAATTTCGAACCCTTTCTGGGTTTTTGGCCTCACAAGATCGAAACATTCTTCTTTCCCAATGTTCTATTGGATGGCGACTCCTTACTATTCAACCTTGTGGTGCCCAACTAGATGCCTCCTGGTCATCGATCGTTAGTGATAAGATAGTGACTCTGGACGTGCTACATCATGCCTTTTGAGGTTGATGATACGACAAGTCAAGTCAATTCTCTTTCCTATCATGAAGCGAGTGTCGACCTCGAAAGGAAACTTTAATATAGTTTTGACCCTAAAAGTGGGATCGAACCACTAAAGGTCAGAGGTTTCCTCACTCAAACTCAATGATCCCTTAGTTCTGGAGGTGAAATCGAGTGTCTGTGACTCAAAAAAAAGACATAGAGCCCATTCGAGTGGTGGGCACACGTCACAGTGGCGACTCCGCTGGGGACACTTGAGATTTCACTTTGAAACCACTTTTGACTTATGTGACATAAAAGGCATTCGGTTAAGAAATTTTATCTCTTTTTAAACTTGCATTAAAATCATGCTAGAGCCTTAGAATAAGTTAGGCATCCTAATTTTCTGACCCCGGTGCATTTCCAAAGCACTCCCTTGTTGTTCACTCAACCGAGGCTAGTGTTAGGGATAATCACTAGCCCAAGTCTACTACCTCATTGTATATTAAATGGTGACCCGATTGGTCGTTATGCTTGTGATGAGTTAGACCCATTGGCAGAGACCATGCTTAGGTAACCTTGTAATTGAGTACCTGGACCAAAAGCCCATCTAATGACATAGAAATCTCCCTTAGGACGTCCATAATAATTTTGTATTGCTTGTGATATGGATCCTCGTGTATTAAGCATGCCCAGACAAATTCAGGTGTTCGCTTATCAAAGACTGCCATGCCCCGGTAAGCCCATTCTGATTTATTTAGGTCACTCGAATATGCACCGATCAATACCTTTTTGTGTGCATTTCGCAAGATACATTATGACGCCAGATTTTTTTCGCACACCATATGCATATTCATCGGGGTCCCTTGTTGACTCGTGGATTAAGCCCACCTATGAAAGAGGTCTTTAACCATGTGTGTGGGAGGAATAAGTGATAAGTGTGAAATATATATAACTTTTAATATGTTTTTAGTTAAGTTATTTAGTTGATTTGGTTTTATTTAGGTTAATTTAGAGTTAATTTGTAATATTTGTGATTTTAAGGTTAATTCTGTGTTTTGGTTGATTTTCAAGGTTAATTTGACATAAAAGGGCTTAAAGTGTAAAAAGGGCAAAGTTTTGAGCTAAAAGTGCAATTATGCAGAAATTAGGCGAGAAAACCAATGTCCAGTCCAGAGCCTTGGGACGTGACCACGTGAAGAACAAAAGATGAGGAACGTGGCCATGTGGAAGTATAAAGACCACATGACCACGTGGATTCCTAGTGAAGGACCACACGTGGCCACGTATGGAAGAAGAGGAAAGTGAGTCGTGCCCACGGGTGAAGAAGAAGGAAAAGAGGCGTGGCCACGTGATCTGATTCTCCAATTGCGCGAAGGATTTACGAACTTCCTATTTTGAGCAGAACTTACTTCCTTTTTGGTTTTCAGAGTTTAAAAAGGAATCCATGTCTTCTTTTGCCTATAAATAGCAGTCCAAAACACAGAAGAAGGGGATTCAATCATCAATTATCATTATCAAGCTTTTGAATTAGTTTTTAGAATTAAGTTTTTTTAGTTAGTTTTTTTTCATTCGTTGTTTTTACAGTTTTTTCCAAACATTGTTTTTTAGTTTTTAAGAATGTCTTGTGAGTAGTTTTCTTTACTTTTGCTAAAGGATACTTGAATCCTTGACTTGTATTGACATGACTTGAGGTTGTTCTTAAATTTTAATACAAGTTGATTATTTTTTGGTTCTTAAAATAGTCTTATCTTTTCTCAATATTAAATTGATTATTAACTTGATTAAGAGTTGGTTAATTAATTGGTTTAAGTTGATTAATGATTTGCATGCTCTTAGGTTGATTTAGTTGGATTAATATATGGTTATAATCTGAATAAGCTATAATTGTGTGTTAATTTGAGTAAGTTAAGATTAAGAAAAGGGTAACCAAGAATAGGTGAAAGTTAATTCTCTTGAGAAAGATTTTAATAGACATCTAGGAGACTTAATTCAGTTTTTTATGCTAAGTGTTGAATTGTTCTGAATAAGGGAGTTTAATACTTGGAATAATAATCTTGAATAAAGTTATTTGGGTCTACTAAATTGAATTTTCCATAATCACTTGTATGTTTTTGTTTAATTAAGTCATAGCAATACTTGTTAAGGTGGATAGTCCTTTAGTGAAAGTTATTTTTATCATTGATTTTTAACTTGTTCAATTTACTTGCTTTCAAAAGATCTCTTATTTACTTTAGTTTTTGCAATCGTTTTAACTTAGTTTTCAAATCATCACAACTTTGGGATTTCTCTTCTCTCTTTACACATAAAATTGGTTTTGAAATTGAAATAGCACATGCAAGCACAAGTTTTCTTTGGGTTCGATATTTTGGGTCATAATTTTATTTCCCTATATTACTAGCCGATCTAGTACACTTGCTAGACACCGGTCAAGTTTTTGGCGCCGTTGCCGGGGATACATTGGCGTTTTTTTTTCTTATTTTGATTTTAAAGTGATTTTGTATGTGTTCTCTTCTCTTCTCCATCTAATTTCTGATTTTTTTTTTATGTCAAGTGGTTTATGGTGAGAGACAACCCCATCTTACCATTAGACCCTGAAATTGAGAGGACATTCCATAAGATTAGAAGATTGAGAGACAACATGAACGATCCAGAAATTGAGCAACCTATGAATGATCCACCACCTAGGATCGAAGAGCAACATATACCCCACCAAGCTCCCGGGAATGGGTATAGACCTAGAACCATTAGGGATTATGCTATCCCTAGGTGGAATGAAGAGCATAGAACTATTAGGATTCCTCACCACCAACCCTTTGAGATTAAACCCGCTACCATAACTATGATACAAAGAAACCAATTTTCGGGTTCAGACATATAGGATCCCGCACAACACTTAGATATGTTCTTAGAAGTGAGTGACACTGTGCAAATTCCTAATGTATCGACTGATGCAATTAGGTTGAAACTCTTCCCATTCACCCTCATAGGAAAAGCTAGGGATTGGCTACAAATGCTACCAAATCAATCCATCCACTCTTGGCAACAAATGCAAGAGAAATTTCTTTGCAAGTTTTTCCCACCTACTAAGACCGCCCTCATTAGGAAACAAATTAGTGATTTTTAGCAGTTTTATGAGGAGCCATTCCATGAAGCTTGGGAAAGATTTAGGAGACTCTTGAAAAGTTGTCCTCATCATGAAGTTCCTATTTTTCAATTAATGCATATTTTCTATGCAGGTGCTCATCCATCAACAAGATCCTTGTTAGACGCAGCTTCAAATGGAAATTTCATGAATCAAATTCCCGAAAATGTATTTTTACTTCTTGATGAGATGGCCACCAATGATGCTCAATGGGCAAGCTCTAGAGCAACTCAAAAGAAACAGGGAGTTCATAATATTGATGAAGTGGCTATGTTGAAAGCTCAATTAGAATTAATGGAAAAAAAATATTCAAAAGAAATAAATGAGCTTAAAGCTAAGAATGTCTTTATGCTATCTAATGAAGTTGATTCTTATGCAGGAATTCCGAGATCTATGGGAATGAAGAACGCTGAAAGTATGGTGGAAGAAGTCAATGCCTTGAATCCATATAGCAATACTTACAATGCGGGATGGAGAAGCCATCCAAACTTTTCATGGAGGGAAGGTAATCAAGGTTCTTCTTCTAACCCCAATCTTAGACCCCAATTCAACCACAATCAAGCTTTCAATAATCAACATCCATACCAAAACCAAGCTCCACCTCATTATCCAAATCAATATCCTTCACAAGCATACCACCAACCATCCGGTTTTCAAAAACCTCAACCTCCCCCTCCTCAAGAAAAGAAATCTAATATTGAGGAAATGATTGCAAATTTCATGGCTTCCCAAAACTCCATTCTAGCTAGTCAAGATGCTAGATGGAAATCGCAAGATATTTGGATGAGAAACCAAGAGGCATCTATTAGGAACTTAGAAAACCAAATGGGGCAACTTGCTAGTTCTTTATCCAACCGGGCTCAAGGGACATTTCCATCTAATGTAGATCGAAACCCAAAGGAGGAAGCCAAAGCAATCACTTTAAGGAGTGGAAAAGAGTTAGAGAGGACTGAACTTGGTAAGAATTCTTCTAAAAAGGTGGAACCGACAACGGAGGTAAGTGTTTCTAATTCTGAAAAAAATGAAAAAGCGCCTCCTACAATTGAGAAGGGTAAAGGTAAAGAAAAGCTTGTATCCACTGTTCTTGATGAATCTCAATTGCCATTTTCGGGTCTAGCTAAGAAAGAGAAACAAAATGAACAATTAAATAGATTTTTGGACATGTTTAAAAAGCTACATATAAACTTACCATTTGCTGAAGCTTTATTACACATGCCTAAATATGCTAAATTCATGAAATAATTGTGCTCTAATAAGAAAAAGCTAGAAGGCATAGGAACGGTTCAATTGTCCGGTAATTGTAGTGCTATATTAACCAATAAAATTCCTAAAAAATTAGAAGATCCAGGTAGTTTTACATTACCTTGTGAGTTAGGAAGTAATTTTATTGGCAATGCTTTATGTGATTTGGGTGCAAGTATTAATTTGATGCCTTATTCGATTTGCAGGAAATTGAATCTAGGAGATTTAAAGGAAACCCGAATGATGCTTCAATTGGTGGATAGATCGGTAAAGAGGCCAAAAGGAATCATCGAGGACCTATTAGTAAAAGTAGGAAATTTCATATTTCCGGTGGATTTTGTGGTTATGGACATGGAAGAAGATAGAAAGGTGCCGTTAATTGTGGGGAGGCCATTCTTGAACACTGCAAGAGCTTTAATAGATGTTCATGGACAAACGGTTACTTTAAGATTTAATGAGGAGAAAATGGTTTTTAATGTAAACAAAATTTTAAAACACCCCTCATATGATTTTGAAGAATCCATGCAAGAGGAAATTATTCTCAAAGATGAGCTTCAAAGTTGCTTAATGCATCCAAAGGAAATGGAAGAGTTGGATACAAAGGAGAAAAAGTTGATACAAATTCTGGAAAAAGAGCATAGTGAAGTTAGTGAAATGGAGGATGAACCATCCCCTCCTAAGGGAGATTCTAAACTTAAAACACTTCCATCTCATTTGAAATATGTATTTTTAAGTGATAATGCTAATCCGGTAATCATTTCATCTTTGTTGATAGATTTGGAAGAAAAAATGCTCATTGGAGTACTCAAAGAGCATAAAGGAGCAATAGGTTGGGCGACATCCGACTTAAAAGGGATTAGCCCAAGCTATTGTACACATCGAATACCTATGGAAGACAATTTTAAACCGGTGGTGCAACCTCAAAGAAGGCTTAACCCAACTATGCAAGAGGTAGTGAAAAATGAGGTATTGAAACTGCTTGATGCAGGTATTATTTATCCTATCTCTGATAGTAATTGGGTAAGTCCCGTTCAATGTGTACCTAAAAAGGGGGGAATGACTGTAGTGATAAATGAAAACAATGAATTAATTCCTACACACACGGTAACGGGATGGAGGGTATGTATTGACTATAGAAGGTTAAATAATGCCACTAGAAAAGACCACTTTCCATTGCCTTTTATTGACCAAATTTTAGAGAAATTAGCAGGAAATAAATTCTATTGCTTCTTAGATGGCTATTCAGGGTATATGCAAATACCTATAGCCCCGAAATACCATGAAAATACCACATTCACATGTCCATATGGAACATTTGCATATAGGAGAATGCCTTTTGGTCTTTGTAATGCACCTCCTACATTTCAACGATGCATGATGGCCGTATTTCATGACTTTATTGAAAAATTTATGGAAGTTTTCATGGATGATTTCACTATTTATGGTCATGATTTTGAATCTTGTTTGCATAATCTAGCATTAGTTTTAAAAAGGTGTCAAGAAACAAATTTGGTGCTTAATTGGGAAAAATATCATTTCATGGTTAGAGAAGGCATTGTGTTAGGGCATAAAATTTCTGAAAAAGGCATTGAGGTTGACAAAGCAAAAGTTGATGTAATAGAAAAATTGCCTCCACCAACTAGTGTAAAAGGCATTAGGAGTTTCCTTGGTCATGTCGGGTTCTATCGTCGGTTTATTAAGGATTTTTCTAAAATTGCCAAACCACTCTCTAATTTATTGCTTAAAGATGCTGCATTTGATTTTAATGTTGAGTGTATGCAGGCTTTTAACCTATTGAAGCAAAAGTTAGTTAGTGCACCGATCATTGCATCACCCGATTGGAGCTTACCATTTGAAATCATGTGTGATGCAAGTGATTATGCAGTTGGAGCAGTTTTAGGACAGCGAAAGGAGAAGATTTTCTACACCATCTACTATGCAAGTCATACACTCACCGGAGCCTAAGTGAATGACACCACTACGAAGAAGGAACTCTTAGCAATAGTCTTCTCATTTGAGAAATTTAGGTCTTACCTCTTAGGATCCAAAATTACGGTGTGGTCGGACCATGCCGCATTGAGACATCTTTTTGTAAAGAAGGATTCTAAGCCAAGACTTATCCGATGGGTGTTACTACTTCAAGAATTTTATATTGAAATCAAAGATAAGAAGGGAGCAGAAAATTTTGTGGCTGACCATCTATCTAGATTGGATCATGCTAGTATCGAAAAGGGAGAAATTGCTGACTTATTTCCCGATGAACTTATTTGTGCTTGTTACACCTATGAGAATTCAGTTCCATGGTACGCTAATATAGCTAATTTTCTTGCAAGTGGCTATCTTCCTAAAGAAATTACTTGGCAACAAAAGAAAAAGCTCTTAGCGGATGCCAAGCATTACCTTTGGGATGATCCATACCTCATCAAGATATGCCCGGATCAAATACTAAGAAGATGCGTACCGGAGTTAGAGCAAGAAGCGATCATGAACCAATGTCATGGAGGTGAAGTTAGAGGTCATCACGGACCAAATAGGACGGTTCAAAAGATACTCCAATCAGGTTTTTTCTGGCCTACTCTATTTGAGGATGTAAGATCTTTTATATCTACATGTGATAAATGCCAACGAGTAGGAAATATATCCAAAAGAGATGAGATGCCTATGAACAATGTGCTAGAAGTTGAAATATTTGATGTTTGGGGCATTGATTTTATGGGACCTTTTTCAAATTCATTTGGGTTTGAATATATATTGGTAGCTGTGGATTATGTGAGTAAATGGGTAGAGGCAATAGCTACTAGGACCTGTGATGCAAAAATTGTGCTGGAATTCATTCCTAAGAATATTTTCACTAGATTCGGAGCACCTAGAGCTATTATAAGTGATGGAGGCAAACACTTTGTCAACCATCAATTTAAGACCTTACTTAAGAAATTTGGTGTTAATCACAAAATCACAACCCCATACCACCCTCAAGCCAATGGCCAAGTGGAAGTATCTAATAGGGAATTGAAGTCAATCTTAGAAAAAACGGTGAATAACTCTAGAAAAGATTGGTCTCTTAGGTTAGATGAGGCCTTATGGGCTTATCGAACTGCATTTAAAACTCCTATAGGTATATCTCCATTTAGGATTGATTTTGGAAAAGCATGTCACCTTCTGGTCGAATTAGAACATAAAGCATATTGGGCTACTAAATTTCTTAACTTTGATTTGAGAAATGCAGGAGAAAAAAGAAAATTGCACCTCAATGAACTTGATGAAATTCGACAATGGTCATACACAAATGCGGCACTTTATAAAGAAAAGACCAAACGATGGCATGACAAGCATCTAAGGGTAAAAGATTTTGTCTCGGGAATGTTAGTGCTCCTTTATAATAGTCGTCTTCGTTTGTTTCCAGGAAAGCTGAAATAAAGTGGCTTGGACCATATCAAGTGATGACAAGCAATAAACTTGGTGTAGTGACGATCAAAAGCTTAAAAGATGGACGTGAATTTATAGTCAATGGACACCGACTTAAACCATACCAAATCGGACAATAAGAGGTTGCTGAGGCAACCATGATTTTTAAAGATACTTAAAAATCGGTTTGGAGAGTCTAGCTGGAGACTCCAAAAAACCCAGAACTCTACCTTTCTATCTCTTTTATATTTTCAGTCAAAATTTGTGTTTTTGCATGTTTGTGTGTTTAAGTGTTTTGATTTCTGCATGTTTGTATGTTTAAGTGTTTTGTTTCATGAAAAGAATAAGTAAATCAAGGTTTTAAAATAGAGATACGTGCATTTAAAAATCAAGTGAATGGGTGTGTATCGAAAAAGATAGGTAGAAAACAGTGCAGACACGTGACCACGTGTGGCTTTCCCTTTGCCATCACGTGGCCATGGGTTCCTAGAATAAGGAGTTCACAACATATACATGGCCATGGGTCTTTCTTGATGAAATTTCACGTGTCCACGCCCAAGTCCTCTGTAACAATTGCATCTTTACACGTGACCACGTGTAGTTCTTCATTGAACCTCACGTGGCCACGCATCACACACTTATCTCACTTCACTTGCACACACGTGACCACGGGTTCTTTCTTCTTGGACTCTCACATGGCCACGCATAACACACATACCACACTTCACTTGCACACATGTGACCACGGGTCTTCCCTCACTCAAATTCACGTGGCCACGCCAAAGTTCACTGCTCATTTTATGTTGCCACACGTGACCACGTGTATATCCCTCACTAAAATTCGCATCGCCACGTCCCAAGCCCCTCCTTTATAAAACTTCACGATTCTTTCTTCACTTCTTCTCTTCATTTTCATTTTGCATTTCACTCTCTCCGTGCCCACGCCTCACCATCACAAAATCAACCCGTGACCATGGGATTTTCACTCATCACCGATCATTACCATCTCCATTTGCCTTCTCTTTCATCTTTCTCTCTCTCCTACACATAATTTCTTTCTTCTCCACATTTTCTTCAATTTTTTTAGGTTTCTCACTACTCCCACACAACACCTCCAATTTGTGTTGAAATTTTAGTGAAATCTCACTAGCAAGTAAGTATTTACTCCCATTACTCTTTAATTTGTTGGCTTTACATCCATGGATTGTAATTTGTGCTAATTTTTCATAAATATTAAGTTTTTAGGTTATTTTGTACTTAACAAATTTGGGTTGCATGTTAATTCTTTTTTATTCTTTGGATAAATATGAGTATTATATGCATGATATAGATGCTTGGCATGTAATTGGATAGTAAACAATCTTTGTTATGCTTTGTAAATTCATGCTCAAATGTATGCTAATAACTTGCTTGATAAAATGCCTCAATGAGTTTTTGCTTTACAAATATTGAACTTTCACGTTTGGGTAGCATGTTTATAATGTGCATGGATGCATTATGATGTAATTCACTTCATTAAGGATTGTTTCCTAGTATTATTCATGCATGATAGGCATTATGTTTAACATAGTTTGTTTTGTGCTCCAATTTTTGAACATCTATTATGCCTATCATTTTGATCTCCACACATGCTATCCACATTGCTCATTGCATCAAAGAGTAGTTTAATTCATTCAATACATGCTCCCTATGTTTACACTTTAGTCGATTTTGGGGTATAAATACTTACATTATGTTTTTCTTTCTTTGTAGTGGCACCTCGAAGGACTAAGTATCCGGATGTGGCAAGTTCTTCCGGGGTACGTATTCCGTCGTATGTAGACAAGGCAAAGATAAACAAATTTGATTATTTCAGCAAATGCAATTATGTCTAGCCAGCTTATTTAAGTCATTTATTCCTCAACATCCCGGCTAGAAATCTGTGGGATCAAGAGATAGAGCCATTGATCCGAAACATTGGATGGAGAAGTTTCATTGGGAAAAAGCCGCAAGTCTATCCGGATATGGCAAGGGATTTCTTATACTCCTTTGAATGCTATTTTAAGGGAGATGACGATGACGGCACAGTGGGCTTTAAGTTGGGTAATAGAGGATATTCTTTAACTTTTAGTCAATTCTCTGAAATTTTGGGATTTATGCCAAATGCCCCTACTGAACTGGAAGATGCTTCGCCTATGGAGAATTGGGAAAGGATTAAGGACCTTGAATTGGATGAACCATGGGTAGGGGGACAATGTAAGGTCCATGCTTTAAGGACTCATGCATTGAGGATCATTCATCGGTTTTAATGGAGCAGGAAATATAGCTTCCTGAATTAAGGACTTGCAAAAAATGCCAGGGAACATGGATAAAATTTCAATAGGATGGATAGTTACGGTTCTAGCTTCTGCAGTTGAGCATCCGGTTTATGGCGAACCACTTAAAGGAGATTTGCTTTGTGTGGATAATACAATGCTGAAACGAATGAAAATTTTGATTCCTAAGCCTCGTGGTCATTGGGTAACTCGGGAGGAGTATTTAAGAGAGAATAATATTCGGTTTGAGAAGCAGCAAGAGGAGCAACAAGAGGAACCGAATGAGGAACATATTGCTATAGCGGTACCTTCCCCAATTAATGAGCCTACAACACCAGAATGGGAAGCACCATTTAATCAACTAAGTGGATAGATGGATGCGCAACAAATGAGACTCGATCAAATTCAAGGGAGATTGGATATACTTCGAGATACGGTCATAGACGGAAATCGGAGAGTTGAGCATTTTATTCATCATTTTTGGCAGCGGTTTCCTCCACCACCACCGCCACCATAGATCATTTGCTATGGACAGCAATGTTTTGAGGAGGGGGTAACCTCCTTTTAGGAAGTTTTTCTTCAACTTTATTTTTCTTTTTCATGAATCAAAAATTCTGTTATTTTATTATTTTGTGTTTTATTTTCTTTTCTTTTATTGTGTTTATGTTTTGTTTGAGTTTGTAAAACGTATTAAAGACTTATGTAGTTCACCTTTTCATTTAATTTGCATGAAAACTTAGTTTGCCCTAGTTGACTTCAAAATTTGAACACTTTGAACTTGGATATGGAGTATGCATGTTTTGGACCTTTGCTTAGCAAGAGAACATTTATGTTGTTTAATATGCCTTTGGATGGATTAATCTTCAACTTGATAAATATTTATTAGTTTCTAAATTCTTAAAAGCACTTAGACCAGTTTTTAACTTAGAAAAAACTCAATGCAATGAAGTAGTGAAGTAAGAAAATTTAGAACACTAGAACCTTCCTCATCACCCTTCAAAGCATATGAACAACTCAAGCATTTTAGAAAATGATCTAGGCAACAATTTTCTTGATAAACTCTTTTTTTAAAAAAAAAACTTGTGTCCTACCTTGATAAATTTATCCTTTGTTAAGCTATTTTGAGCCTATAAGGGTATGCTTAAGGCGTACTATTAATATTTTCTTTTTGCACCTAATATTTTAACCATATAACCTAAAAAGCTTTTATCTCACCCTATGGAATTAGCTACTTTAGGATTAGATGGATGCATGAAAAGAATAAAGTTTTGTTAGGTGTAGTAAGAAAGTTTCAAAGTTATTGATGAAGTCAAATGAAAATAGACCTTGTATTACCTTGATGTTGGCTTGTAAATGCTAGTTCAATAAAAAAAGAGAGAAAGAAAAGAAAAGAAAAAGAATGTTTGAAGAAAAGAAAAAGAAAGAAAAAAAAAAGAAGAAAAAAGAAAAAAAAAAGAAACGAGAACTAGCAAATATGAAAAAGATAAGTGTGGGGTAGTACAAGGAAAAACCTTGATGAAAAAAATAATGACTTCTTGGTGAAAGAGCATAAAGAAAAGTTGGGAATCAAGGCAAGGATGAGTTAAATTTGTATTGCTTAAGTTATTGGGGTTTTTTGTAATTTATTTGGTCTTAGAGTGGCTATATTCATTTTGATTATCTATTATCCATTCTTTGATAAATATACCCTTAGCCCCATTACAACCTTTGTAAGACCTATGTGATTTTAAGTTTGATTTGAGTTGTTTAGCGGAGATGACCTTCGGGTTCCGGTGCTAAAGGAGAGGCCTATTGTGTTTCTAGAGTTTCAAGCACGAAACCGATTGTATGCTTAAGCATTCATATATTCTATACTTCATTGCTAAGTTGTGTTGATATTTGGATTTTGAAAATACTTAAAATGTTTTGGTCTTGCACACACTCAAGGAAACTAGTTTATATTCTCTTGTTGAAGTTAATCTATTTAGAGTTTATGTTGAGTGCTTTTGTTAAAATGCTAAGTTTGGGTTTGAAATTGCATGGCTTTGTTCAAGTTTGATGGTTTTGAAGGTGGGTTTGTTCTAATTTGCTTGAGGGCAAACAAGGTTTAAGTATGGGGTATTTGATAAGTGTGAAATATATATAACTTTTAATATGTTTTTAGTTAAGTTATTTAGTTGATTTGGTTTTATTTAGGTTAATTTAGAGTTAATTTATAATATTTGTGATTTTAAGGTTAATTCTGTGTTTTGGTTGATTTTCAGGGTTAATTTGACATAAAAGGGCTTAAAGTGTAAAAATGGCAAAGTTTTGGGCTAAAAGTGCAATTATGTAGAAATTAGGCGAGAAAACCATTGTCCAGTCTAGAGCCTTGGGACGTGACCACGTGACATTCTTGAAGAGCTTCACACGTGGCCACGTGAAGAACAAAAGATGAGGAACGTGGCTATGTGGAAGTATAAAGACCACGTGACCACGTGGATTCCTAGTGAAGGACCACACGTAGCCACGTGTGGAAGAAGAGGAAAGTGAGCCGTGCCCACGGGTGAAGAAGAAGGCAAAGAGGCGTGGCCACGTGATCTGATTCTCCAATTGCGCGAAGGATTTACGAACTTCCTATTTTGAGCAGAACTTACTTCCTTTTTGGTTTTCAGAGTTTAAAAAGGAATCCATGTCTTCTTTTGCCTATAAATAGCAGTCCAAAACACAGAAGAAGGGGATTCAATCATCAATTATCATTATCAAGCTTTTGAATTAGTTTTTAGAATTAAGTTTTTTTAGTTAGTTTTTTTTCATTCGTTGTTTTTACAGTTTTTTCCAAACATTGTTTTTTAGTTTTTAAGAATGTCTTGTGAGTAGTTTTCTTTACTTTTGCTAAAGGATACATGAATCCTTGACTTTTATTGACATGACTTGAGGTTGTTCTTAAATTTTAATACAAGTTGATTATTTTTTGTTTCTTAAAATAGTCTTATCTTTTCTCAATATTAAATTGATTATTAACTTGATTAAGAGTTGGTTAATTAATTGGTTTAAGTTGATTAATGATTTGCATGCTCTTAGGTTGATTTAGTTGGATTAATATATGGTTATAATCTGAATAAGCTATAATTGTGTGTTAATTTGAGTAAGTTAAGATTAAGAAAAGGGTAACCAAGAATAGGTGAAAGTTAATTCTCTTGAGAAAGGTTTTAATAGACATCTAGGAGACTTAATTCAGTTCTTTATGCTAAGTGTTGAATTGTTCTGAATAAGGGAGTTTAATACTTGGAATAATAATCTTGAATAAAGTTATTTGGGTCTACTAAACTGAATTTTTCATAATCACTTGTATGTTTTTGTTTAATTAAGTCATAGCAATACTTGTTAAGGTGGATAGTCCTTTAGTGAAAGTTATTTTTATCATTGATTTTTAACTCATTCAATTTACTTTCTTTCAAAAGATCTCTTATTTACTTTAGTTTTTGCAATCGTTTTAACTTAGTTTTCAAATCATCACAACTTTGGGATTTCTCTTCTCTCTTTACACATAAAATTGGTTTTGAAATTGAAATAGCACATGCAAGCACAAGTTTCCCTTGGGTTCGATATTTTGGGTCATAATTTTATTTCCCTATATTACTAGCCGATCTAGTACACTTGCTAGACACCGGTCAATAAGGTGGAGAGGATCCCTGCGTGTGGTTTTTGATGCTGTATCTCATGATCATGCATCTGCTCATGTATCATGCTGACAACCCTCGTTTTGGTAGCCATAATAGAGCCATCATTTCTCAGGTATTTTTGGGGTTGAAATGGTTGTTTGGTTAAAAAGTGGTTTGCAGAATAGACATAAGAATTGGCATCAGGGTAGAGTTTAAAATTGGGGTGTGAGTCGGGGTTAGACAGTACTTTGAAAGAATTTTTAGACGAATTGTCAAAAAAGTCAGAAAGGGAAGTTATGGCTGAGCTCACTCCTCCAATTGGTTCCTTTGGTCCCCAAGATATTGATAAAAGGATGGATGATCTTGAGAAAAAAATGATGTTGATGTTTGCCAGTCTCACAGCTAGTTTGGCTTTCATCTCAACTGCTCAACCTGTCACGACAGCTGCTGCTCGAGTTAAATTGACCCCTATCGGAGAGACTCCAGTAGCTCCTATCGTGATACCCCTACCTACAGCAGATGTCAGGAATGTTACTTTATAAGGAGCAGAGAAAGATGTCAAGCCCGAATGTGATTTCATAACTGATGAAGAGGATGAGTTACAAGCCTCTCAAATGTTGAAGAATCTCGTCCTTAAGGAGAAAAGTCCCATCATGAAAAAAATGGAAGAAAAGTTGGAGGCCTTGACTAGGATGTTATTTGTAGGAAAGGGAGTCTGTCTTGAGGATATCAATTTGGATGGCAAAGATGCTTTGCTTAGTCAATTTAAAATATCTGACTTGATGAAGTTTGATGAAACCTCTGATCCCATGACCCATATAAAGTAGTATTTCCTATTTATGAAAAGGACTACCCTTACTAAGAGACAAAAGGTTGATCTTTTTAGCCTTAGCCTAATGGGTCATGTTGTTGATTGGTATCATAGTTTGGATAGGAAGATAAAAGAGGATTGGGAGAGATTGATGGAGCAATTCTTTAGGCAGTATGATTGCAACACATGTATGGAAGTCACCCTAAAGGATTTGGAGTTATTACAATAGAAACCTGGAGAGTCCTTCCACGAGTACCTCACTTGGTGGAGAAATAGAGTCATATAGATGAAAAGAAAGCCTGGCACATAGGATCAAATCTGCCTGTTCATTCGGAATGCCAGTCCTTATTTGAAGAAAGATCTTAAGATGAAAGGGTTGAAGGATTAAGAGTCTTTAAAGGACATAGCAATTGAATTCGAGTGGGAATATTTGGCATAAAAGGCTAGTGCCACAAGTTCAAACAATGAAGGATATAATGGTAACAAGAGGGGTTTTAGAAACTCAGGATTTGGTAAGAGTACTAATAACAGTAGCGGTAATGGAGGTAAAAATGGAAGAAATGCCGAGGTATTGGCTACGGAAGTCAATCAACGTCATTACTCTGACTTAGGCAAGTCACTATCCTAGTGTCTTAGCCGTTTGATGAAGAAAGGTAATTTATAGCCGATGCCCTCTAAGCCTGTAAGGAGTTAAGGCCAGTCCGGATATAAATCTGATTGGTATTGTGCATTTCATTAACATATGGGGCATGAGACTGATTACTATCGCACCTTGAGGGATCATATCTAGGATTTGATTAATTCTCGATAGATTCCTGATCCAGATAAGAGGGCTAAAAAGAAAGAAGCTTATAATGCCGTGCCGCCGTCGGTCTTTATGGTCGGGTTCGAATTGCCAGAATGGTATATCCTAAGGGATCTGTATGAAAATGAGTATTTAGCTATCATGTGCAAGGCTTAGGGAAGCAGTAAGGGTCCAGACATAAGTGTAGATGGGTTAGTAGAAATGGGGAAATAAGTTCAGCTAGTGGATATCTGGGATATAGATAGTAAAAAGGGTTCATTTAAGGCCAAAGAGGAACTAAAAGACTTGTGAGAAACTGATGAAGATGAGAAGGAACTGACAAATGGAAAGATGATTCAGGCAATCACCAGAAGTGGGAGAGTCATGCCAAAAGTCGAGAGGCCACAGGAACCCGCTGCTCCCACGAAAGAAAGAACCACAGAGGATAACTTGGTCCTGAAGTAACTCAAGAAAAATCTTGCTCAGATTTTGATCTGGGACTTGCTTAGGCAGTCGCCTTCTCATCGCCAAAAGTTAGTTGAGGCTTTATGTGAATCTACTGTTGCTACCACCATATCTCATTCTGAATTGTTAGAAATGGTGAAAGGAGATTTTAAAGAAAAGATTGTGTTCACTAATGTGGATCTCCCGTTAGAAGGACGTGAGCATAACCGCCCTTTATACATTAAGACTGAGGTAAATGGAAAACACACTACATGTGTAATGGTGGATGATGGTTCTTCTATCAACATGTGTCCCTTTTTAGCAATGGTGGCATATGGTATTGATGAGACTATGCTCACTCAATCTCAACTTACCATAACGGCTTATGACAACTCGAATAGGCAGGCTGTTGGCACTTTTAGGACAGTAGTAAAGATGGGGCCTATTGAGACTGAGGCGAAATTTGCAGTGACACAGATACCGGCCAATTTCTCTTTGTTATAAGGACGACCTTGGTTCCACAAGTTGGGAGGGGTTCCTTCTATCCTACACCAAATGGTTCAAATCTCACACAAAGGGGGTATGGTTACTATTAAAGTGGCGAAAGAAAATTTTGTTTCTACTTTGAGTATAGCCAATCAACCTTTCAATGGGTTCCATATGGCTGAAATTAGTATTAAAGGGGAAAAGGTAGATTCTGCAAGCCCTCAAGCCGTTAACATGATGAAGAAAATGAATTACTTGCCAGGGGCTGGATTGGGAAAGAATTCTGAGGGGATTTCTATACCTCTTGCTCCCATTAGTCAGAAAGATAGGAAGGGTTTAGGTTATTGTAAGAATGATGTCAAGAAGCAACGTGAGGTACAACCAAGAATATATACTTAAAAGCTTTGTGCCAGCGTTCGAGGAGTGCAAATATTGTGGGAAAGCTGAACCTATGGTAGTTCAGGGAAAGATTGTTCCTGGGTTTGAAATCTTTGACGATGTATTTAACTAGTCAGCCGAAACCATCAAGCCTGTATTGGGATTCTGGGATGAAGAAGTTATGGCCAAACTCACCGATTTGGATTTGGGTTGCCCCAAGGAGGTACTGACACCAGGATTATTAGCCACCAAGGCTAAGGGCAAATAGAAGATCAAAAATGAAGCAGTTGCCCATAAGAAGGAAGCACCACTAGAGAAGGAAGAGTCATCTAATGCTGCATCGGCCATCCCTGAGTTGAAAAATGATTCTTTTGCTGATGTAATTTATGTTCCTGAATTATTTTGTAATGATGTACTCTTTCCAGCTCAAGTTAATAAGATGAATAACTTTGCTTATTTGTGTGATGTCTCATCTGATTGCATCATGCATGATCATAATCACAACTCATTCATATTTGACATTAATTCAACAAACACTACTTCATTTAATCTCAGAACACAAGATGACTCTAAAGAAATTTTGATTGCATCTGACGTAACTCCTAAAGAGAGGATAAAATTCAAGAGAATATTAAATAAATATGAAAAAGTGTTTGTCTAGACCTACAAAGATATGCCTGGCATTGATAGGAATGTTGTAGAACATGCCATCCCAACGTATTCGGATAGTAAACTAGTAAAGCAGAAGCTTTGAAGACTTAGGCTAGAATGGATAAAAAAGGTGAAAGAAGAAGTGAAAAGGCAGATTGAAGCAAAGTTTCTGGTCGAAGTCCAGTATCCTACCTGGCTAGCCAATGTCGTCCATGTTGTTAAAAAGGATGGAAAGGTACGAATTTGTATGGATTACTGAGATCTGAATAAAGCCTATGCAAAGGATGATTTCTCACTCCCTCACATAGACCTATTGGTCGATAGTACAGCAAAATGCATGATGTACAGTTTTGTTGATGGATACGCAGGGTACAACCAGATCCTTAATAAGATAGTGGATGAGGTGAAGAATTCTTTCATTACTTAATGGGGAATCTACGCATACAGGGTCATGCCGCTTAGACTGAAGAATGCGGGGGCAACTTATCAACTAACGGATACTAAAATCCTCAGTGATTTGATACACAAGGAAGTCGAGGTGTATGTTGATGACATGATAATCAAATCAGCTACAAGGTTTGGACGTGTTACATCACGCCTTTCGAGGTTGATGATGCAGGCAAGTCAAGTCAAGTCTTTTTCCTATCACGAAGCGATCGTCAGCTTGGATGGAAAACTTTAACTTGGTTTTGACCCTAAAAGTGGGATTGAACCACTAAAGGTCAAAGATTTCCTCACTCGAACTCGATAATCCCTTAATTTCGGGGGTAAAATCGAGTGTCGGTGACTCAAAAAAAAGAAAGACATAAAGCCCATTTGAGCGACGGGCGCGCTTCACACCTGTTATGGTCTAATAATTCATTAAATTATCGGTGCTTCATTTGAAGACAATTGTATTTTCCCTTTACCATATCTCTCTCCCACTAATATAAATACTTCGTAATCCATTTCTTGCCAATCAGATGGTTTAAAAGATGGAATTCCATTCAGATCATTTTTAACTCTCTCGTATAAAATATTTAAAAAAGTAAGTTCATTACTGTTAGACCAATCTTTCGATTCTTCACCATTTCCATTCTTTCCCCCCATCTAATTATCTATATATAAAAAAATTCCATTATATAAAGCAAAAAAAAATTTAAATATATTTTAAGCACATATTTGAAAATAACAAGAAATATAATGAAAAATTTAACAAGAAGTATTTTGAGCACACAATTTCATTTATCATCTTTTGACCTAATTAGAAGCAACCGATTTTTGGTTTTCACAAGTGATGGTCCTAACCCCGACCCCACATATATATATATGCTAAGAAATTGCACAATATATAGTAATACTCCTTCATGCTTTTCTTTATCTCTTTCTCTATATATAATCCAACTTGGCTCTAAACTTTCAGAGTCTTAAAGTTAACAGGGTTGAAAAGAGAAGAATAATTATTAATTTAATAAATAAGAAAACAAAGTTAAATTCCTTACGTATGTGTAGGTGGATGTTTGAAGGGATAGAACATGGCTTTAGAAATAAATAAATAAATAAATAAATAAATAAATATATATATATATATATATATATATATATATATATATATATATATATATATATATATATATATATATATATCGACCAAAATCTTCTAAAATATAAATAAAGTAATGCAAATTTTAAATCATTCTTATCTTTTTTTTAAAAAAAATAAGAAAAAGTCCAGAAGTGTACATGATTTATGGGTCATTTGTTTGATAGTTTGTTTTGTGGTAGAAACAAAGGCCCAGTAGAAGATTGAGTGAGGCAGCCCTAACCCTAAACCTGACAAAGAATGGTATTTTTTTGTTCAACTCAAACTAATGCATATAAATCCATAAACATTAGTTTCACCAATCTTAAAAAGTATTATGAATAATATTGATAAATTATTATTGTTGTGCATCTTTTATTCTCTTTATTACATGCAAATCAAATGGAAAAATCACCTTAAATAGTACACAACAGAAACAGGACCAACATCTACAAATACTAATCGATTTTCCCAAACAAGAAAAGATAATCTCACCAATGGCAGTGGATACTATGGCAACTACCAGATCTAAAATTAATCTGTGCAAATGTTAAATAATATATCAAAAGCATAAACATCATGCAATATAATAACAATAAAAAAATTTCACTAACAGCACTTAAATCAAAAAGAAATATTCATATAGGTGTAATGATGATCATAAATAAAGTGATTGTAATGTGCAAGCAACCAGACAACATAAAAATAAAACTCTTATGATAGTTTACTGGAGTGTTACGTTATTTGCAATCTTTAGAATACAAAGATTAGTATGTAGTGTAAGATATTTCTTAATTAAGATTCAATTATTAAAACATAAATCAATCATAAACATTATGCCCATTCGGATCTTGAATATAATAATAATCACATAGAAAATTAGACGGATAGATCACCTACCTTGTGCGAAATTCAACATAATGAGAGGGTTTTGAACGATCACGAACTAATCAAACTAATTTCTCTCCCTTAACCCTCTTTCTGTAATAGTGGCTTAATGGATAGCCTAAAATATGATCATTCTGCATTTCGATTTGTCTAAATACTCATAATTAGAGTGGAGAGAGGATTAGTTTATATACCTATTAACTTTAGATCTTGTACGTCCATCAAGTACTAATTAATTAACGATCAAGATTTAATATACTATTAAATTAATGAAACCCTAACCTTAATGGGCTTATAAAATATGGGCCGTAACATCAGGCTATATTTCTTACATTCTCCCACTTGGTCGGATGTTCCATCATTACATTTAATAGTATCACATAAGGCTAGCAAAATTAAATCTTGTAAAACTGTTGATATCATAAGCACCTTAACATAATAAATTACATAATGTGGGTTATGGCGGTTATACACATTATAGTCGTATACTCCTTTCCATATACCACGACATTAAGAACTTGTTATGCAAGGTTCATAAGTTGTATATAAACAGCATATAGTCCACATACTTGTTATGAAAATGCATACGAATTTCTTATTCAAATAATCATGTAGACATAAACATAATGAATAAGATATATTGAATTCAAAAACATATCATTATTGAGCTCAAGAGTATTAAACATCATTATTAATCATCAATACAACCAAGACCCATCCTAATCACGTGTTCTTTGAAAGTCTTTGGTTGGAAACCTTTAGTTAGAGGATTTGTGATCATTAGATCCGTTCTAATATGTTTTATATACACTCTTTATTTTTAAATCTCATCTTTAACAACAAAATACTTTAATTTCATGTGTTTTGTGCCTCTGGAATATTTGTCATTTTTAGAGAAGAAAACAGCTGCAAAATTATCACAATAAATTTTCAGCGGCTTGCTTAATATGTCAACAACTCCAAGCCCTGAAATAAAGTTTTGCAGCCATAATGCATGAATCATAGCCTTATAATAAGCTACAAATTTTGCTTTCATAGTGGATGAAGCGATGATAGACTGTTTGGCACTTTTCCATGAGATTGCTCCCTCTGATAATAAGAACAAATAGCCAAACGTTGACTTTCTACTATCAACACAATTAGCGAAATCTAAATCTGAATATCCAATCACTTCTAAATAATCAAACCTCTTATAAGTAAGCATGTAATCCTTTATTCCTTAAAGATATCTCAGTACTTTCTTTGTAGCTTTTCAATGATCAATACTAAAATTACTTTTATATCTACCCAACATCCCTACTGCAAAACTGATGTCGGGTCTAGTACAGGTTTGTAGGTCCATCAAACTGCCCATGATAGATGCATATGGAATTGCTTCCATTTCCTTACATTTCATATCATTCTTTGGACATTTCATAAGACTAAATTTGTCTCCCTTTTAGATAGGGATGACACTTGCTGAGTATTTGCTCATGTTAAATTTTTTAAGAATTTTTATCAATATAGGCTTTCTGAGACAATCCTAATAAACCTTTTGATCTCTTACAAAATATTGAAATTCCAATTACATAGGATACCTCTCCCATATCTTTCATTTCAAAACTCTTAGAAAGAAACTCTTTAGTCTTGTGTAACAAACCCAAATCATTAACAGCAAGCAAAATGTCATCAACATACAGAACTAGAATTATAAACTTACTCCCACTAATCTTCCAGTAAATACACCTATCAACAGTGATTTTCTCAAAATCGAAAGAAGCAATGGTATTTTTGAACTTAATATACCATTGCTTAAAAGCTTGTTTAAGTCCATATGTTGACTCTTTCAATTTACACACCATACTTTCTTTGCCTTTAATGGAAAAACCTTCAGGTTGATCTATATAAACTTCCTCCTCAAGATCCCCATTCAGAAAGGTTATCTTCACATCCATCTGATGTTGCTTTAAATCAAATTGAGCCACCAAAGCCAAAATTATTCTCAAAGAATCTTTTTTTGAGACGGGTGAAAAGGTTTCTTTATAATCAATGCCATCTTTTTGAGTGTAACATTTGGTAACAAGTCTAGCTTTATATCTTTCAACATTGCCATTTGAGTCATGTTTGGTTTTAAAGACCCATTTACAGTCAACTCGTTTATAACCTTCTAGCAAGTTTACAAGATCCCAGACATTTATTTTGAGCCATTGATTTTAACTCTTCTTTCAGAGCATCAATCCATCTTTCAGACTTATCACTATTGATGGCTTGTGAAGACGCAACAGGATCATTATCAATGCCACAATAAAAATCTGACTCTTGCAAATAAACCATATAATCACCAGAGATAGCCAGCCTTTTAACCCTTACAGGTTTATTCAAGTTTATACTAATTGGTTCATTTGTAAGAGCTAATGGTAAGACAGTGTAACACCCATACCATACGGATCTAACGTTCTAGTGCAAAAAACTAGGATTTTTTTTTTATTTTTTTCCTAAACCGCTTAACTTTCTTATTTTTATTCTTAGTCCATTTATATGACTTTTAAGTTACATTGTCATGGACCTATAACTGTCCAAAGTTACTATTCATTTTATAAAAAATTGGCAATATAACAACTATAAATCTAACTAGCCCCTTGAAACGCAAACAATTTCATAGCCTCTTAGAGGCATAATAATCACTAACCATAAAAATACATTCCATTCCACATATCTCTATATCCAAACATATCAATTCATATTTGTTTCATGTCTAACTCAATACTCACATGCGACATTATGCAATTCTGATAAACATCTCTTTACTATAATCCTTATCATTTATACATATATATATGCCAAAATACTAATTCTAAACTAAACACTCATTTCTCAAAATTGTTCTTCTGTGTACTAGTGCTCCGGGCTATCTTCGGTACCTACACGCAATAAACTTTACGTGCTAAGCATTAAATATGTCCAATAATGACCAACAAACATAATATTGTCCTTTAACATAATTATTCTAACTATGTAACAATTAGCTTAACAAACTTTCAATATAATTACAATTTTGCAATTATTGTTCATTTACATTTTAAAAATATTTTTATTCTATCATTAGCAATCCTTTTCAACTAATGCCAAAACTTTAAAGAATTCTTCAATTTAGTCCTTATTTACTTAACTTATTACAAATTTGTCCTTTTTACTAATATTTACAAAATTGTCATTATTCTTATTTATTTTAAATTTTAACCTATTAACTTTACATATAAATTACCAATTACTCCCCTATTTTAACGTTTTCATATAAAATTATACTTTTAGTCCCTATGTCATAATAAAGTTCATTTTTACACTGTTGGGATATCGAATTACCATTTTTACCCTTTATGGTCTTTTCTTAATTATTTTTATTCATTAAATACAAGTTTTGGTAAAATTACCATTTTTCCCCCAAACTTTTTATTTTCTTTCAATTAGGTCATTTTTTCACATTAAACTTCATTTTTAACTTTCTTTTTAGACTTTTAACTTATTCTTGTCATAATACCCTTAGTACAATCTCGACAGAAATTCTTAGACCAGATATACGGGACGTGGATCCCACAGAGCAATAAATAGACTGAAAAATGACCTCGAAGGACCATTTTTCACAGAACAGATAATAGATCAAACATATATAGATACTATAGAGATCAAAGATCCTACCATAGCAAAGCAAGTCGCCATGACTTTCACGGCGATACAGATATTTCCTATAGCCAGCCAATTATATCTTGAGCTAGATTTTACTGCCAAGACTATTTCTAAGGGTACAATTTCATTAAATTATAAATCATTATCCGAATTTTTCACGCTTTTCATTGCTTTTTCATTTAATTCATTTGTCAGTAAAATTTTCAGTCTTTTGCACAGTTTGTGAATTATTTCACCATTTTCTCATCAAATTATGAATTAACTCACAATAATTCAATATTTTCACCTTATACATAACAAAAATTTCATCTTAAAATATTCAAATAATTTCTATAAATTCTATAAAAATTCATGGGTATATATTTTACTTGTTTCATACATTATTTCCCAAAAATTCATTATTTTCTCAAGTTACATAATCCATTAATTATTTCAAAAATATTCAAATAATTCTCATAAATTCTATAAAAATTTATGGACATGTTATTTCATCTCTATTATCATTTTAAGGCTTAGTTTCATTAAAAATACATGATTTAAACACTATTTTTCTTTAGGGTACAATTCAGTTAAGCTAGGAAGTCCACCTTACACTTGCTTTTAAATTCATTTAAGCTTCATAATAAGCTTCTTTAAGTTTAATTTCATTATTCTATCGTCAATTTCAATTATACACATTTTTATTAAATTTTTCCTAAGTTTCATAAAGGAAATATCATTCAAACCAAAGGAAAATGTTATGATTTATTAGCCACTAATCTCTTCTTCTTATTTTAGCTTGCCTAGACTCCTTTTTCTTTCCCTTTTGCCTTGAGAGCTTGAACTTCCCCTTGGAAACCTACCATAACCGAATCTTTAAGCATAAGAAATCCTAATTTTTTTATCTCTAATGCTCAAAATAACAACATAATTGAACTCTAAGTACCTTAAAGTAGTAGAAAATACCTTAAAATAAAATTAAAACTATAAATATCTCTTACCTCTCTTAGATACCTAAGGCTTTACTCCTTAGATTCTCTTGCTTTCTTTATTTAAATTAAAAGATGGAGGGCTGAATATCAATCTAGAGGGATGAAATTTGCTTTCTTAGGCTTGGATTTGGGTGTGGATTACAAATAGGATGAAAGAAAAATTGAGAGAAAAGAGCTATGTGGATTTCGGACAAGAGGGAAGAGGAAGAGGGGCTGAAAAATTTGGAATTTTACAGGTATCTCTCACTTAAATACCCCCTCACAAGGGCCAAGCCTTGGGCCAAAAGAATGAGCTTAACCTAATTAACCAAAGCCCACAATTTACCCACTAAATGACCTTAATTTATTTCTCTCACTTTCCAACTCCAAATCATTTTAATTTTGATTCCATAATTCTTATCACATCACAAATAGATTGTACCCAAAATTTCAGCTCAATCGAAGTCCGTTACTGGTCTGATTCAATCAAATCGGTCTGATTCAACAACTACCGTAATCACTGAAAAATTCAATTTTTATTATCAAAATATTCTACATGATCATTAAGATATACAAAATCTGAAAATTTTTGAAGTTCATTTACTATTTTTAAAAATTTGGTCAAAGTCAAGTCAATCCTTCCTATAAAAAAAAATTGACTCGCTATCTTTTTCGTATTTTTTACTTTTAAAAGCCCATTTGATTTCGATTTCACTTCAAATTTTAACCCCGAACTCACTATGACCAATACTTTCTGATGGACAAATAAAATATTTTTCACTTTATGGTACAATTTTTAAAACGAAAATACTATTCACCATCGAAAGTTACTATTCATGGCCAACCTGATGTTGAGGCCATTACAATTCTCCCCTATTAAAAGAAATTTCATTCTCAAAATTTACCTGTATCTAAAATTAAAGGATATTGTACTGTTATCTTATCAAAACTTATTTCACGTTTGATGATTCCAAAGTATCTTCACTAATGAAACCTGCTTGTTCTTGAGCTGTCTGATCTCTATAGTTAGAATTTTCCACTAATCTTTATTCACAGGTCATATCAACATGCGTTTGGATATCTTTCGAATCACAAATCAAATAAGATATTATCAACTTTTTTGCATTAAATTATGCTCATCATAAAGGAATTCTATATTTCCTTATAAACAATATCTCAAAAGAATTATCTTTCTGTTGAACTGATATCTATTGTCATTAGCAAACTCTACTAAGGATAAGTACTTTTCTCTAGGGGTGTGCAGAATCGAACCGAATGGACTTTGTCTATTTGATTCGCTTATCTCGATTTTTTATTTTTTCGATTTTGAACCGAAATAAAAAATTAGTTTAATCGATTCGGTTCGGTTCTTAAAATTGAAAAATCGAAGAAACCAAACCGATCGAAGTTTTCAAAACCACTCCTTTGCTTTTATATATATATATACTTCGGTCAAAACTCATCCTTATGCTTTTGCTTATATATATATATATATATATATATATATATATATATATATATATATATATATATATATATATATATATATATATATATATATATATATATATATATATATATATATAATGTTCAACAGTAAACACAACCCATTTTGCTTATATATATATATATAAACACAACCACTCTCCCTTTCTTTTCTTCTCTTCTTCTTCGATTTTTTATTCTAATTTTTTTCTCTCTCATTCAATCATAATAAATCTGCAAAACTAAAGCCACCCAATACCCATTAAATACCATCAAAATAAATTATTTTTTTAATGAAATCCCAAATTTTCATTTTAAGAAAAAAATTTAAAAAAAATTGGGTTGATGAAAATTGCTAGATGGAAAACATACTCTTCCAAGAATCGATTCACAATCTTCATGCTCCAATCCATCACTTCTCTCTCCCAAATTTCTAACCATTTTTTCTTCTTCTTTTTATTTTTATTTTTTGTTATTTTTGCCGTTATCTCATGTGCTTTCCCTCATCGCTTCCCTACAAGCATCAGTCGCATCCATTCTTTGCAGCTCCCACCCTTCATTTTTAGAAGTAGGATCTAAGAAAAGAGAGATTTGAAATTTAGAAAGAAAAGAAGGGTAGATCTTGAGATGGAAGAAGAAGAAGAAGAAGAAGAAGAAGAAGAGAGGAGTAGGTGTAGAAAAACTTCCATATTGTTTTAATAGGTGAAAAACCCAATAAACAAAGAAGCCCAACTTAGAACCGAATAGATCGAACCAACCAAAATTAATTCGGTCTATTCTGTTTTGGTTCCAAATAATTCGATTTTGGTTCGGTTCTTTTTATTATGAAATTCAATTTTTGGTTTATTAGTTCGGTCCAAAACCAAACCGAACCGACCATTTGCACAACCCTACTTCTTTCAACTGTTACCAAATTCAAGTATACAATGTCACATCAAATCTTCTAATATCTGAGTCACTCACTTTGGCTGATCAGCAATATGAGGATAAAATACTATGCTAAAGTAGAGACTATTAATAATCTCCTATAAAGCATCATGTTCTCTTTGAAGCACAGACAAGCCAATAACAAAATCTATGGTCACTTTGTCCCATTTTCACTCCAGTATCACTATAATTCGAAGCAATTTTGAAGGAAACTGATGCTTCGCCTTCACTTACTGATATATTAAATCTCTACTCACAAAGTCTATCACATCACACTTTTAACCTGGCTATCAATAATAAGCTTTTAAAATCCTGGTACATCTTGTTACTTTCAAGACACAAAACATTACTGCCTTGATGAGCTGTAGTAAGAATCCTTTAACTTATCCATAATAATTGTCAACCAAGCATCTTCTTTATAAACTATGTTTACACGATACACGAAATCAGGCTTTACTTGCATTTCAGCTAACCATGCCCCATCTGGAGCCAAACTTAAACTGACATTCACAGCTCAAAGAGATATAAATACTATCATTAATCATTTATACTTATTTGTCACTTAAACACATTCATTTGTAAACATTCATATTACCAGGCATAAATTCTTATATTAAATATATCAGCCACTACATAACACAAGTAAACAATGCACCATTTTCTAATCAATCTCTTTACAACTATAGTAGAAATCACATTAGATGAGAAGTCAATTTTCACACCTATAACTGCAATTTCCCGACCTCCATCAAATCCCAAAATAACTCTCCCTCCTTTACAGTTTATCATCACTTAGTGAGCAGATAATCATTCCATCACATCAGAGGCAATCTCCCCTGACTGTATAACTTTTAACTCAATAGCAAACTATACCATGACACTAGAGTCAGGGTATCTATATGTCCTTATAATCTATCTGAACTCAATATACAGTATCTTTTCAAATCTCTGGCACACTTTTTTAAATTATCCTTCAGTGGACTAGCTTTCATCCACAAAGGCACTTAGGCTCTCAAACTCGCACTCATATTCAATCAATAATTTATTACCCTGTTTTAGCCTCCAAAAGGCTTCAAGCAGCACTACTTATATTCTGACCCAACTACAATCTCTGTTGTATACAATCAATTATCAAATTGAAGAAATCAAACTATGAGGGTAGAGGTGAAATCACTGGTGAAAAAAACCTACTGATATGGGGCCTCATACTGTCCTATGGACACCTCACTTTCACCATCTCCTACCTGATGATCTCAGTCAAATGACAACTTTTCACTTAAAAACAAACAAGAGCAAGTACACATCGAACTCCTATCACTTTTTCCACTTACAATTGGCATGTATATATAAATAAACCAATTACTAATTCTACTCCGATCTTAGAATCACTTAAAGCTTTGCTCTGATACCACTAAATGTAACACCTATAGCATATGGATCTATCGTTCCAGTGTAAAAAGCCGAGATTTTTTTTTTATTTTTTCCCTAAATCGCTTAACTTTCTTATTTTTATTCTTAGTCCATTTATATGACTTTTAAGTTACATTGCCGTTGACCTATAACTGTCCAAAGTCACTATTTATTTTACAAAAATTTGGCTATTTAACAACTATAAATCTAACTAGCCTCCTGAAACGCAGACAATTTGACAGCCTCTCAGAGGCACAATAATCACTAACCACAAAAATACATTCTATTCCACATATCTCTATATCCAAACATATGAATTCATATCTGTTTCATGTCTAACTCAATACTCACATATGACATTATGCAATTCTGATAAAATCATTTATACATATACACATGCCAGAAAACTAATTCTAAACTAAACACTCATTTCTCAAAATTGTTCTTTTGTGTACTAGTGCTCCGGGCTCTCTTCAGTACTTGCACACAATAAACTCTACATGCTAAGCATTAAATATACTCAATGATGACTAGCAATCATAATATTTTCCTTTAACGTAGTTATTCTAATTATGTAACAATTAGTTTAACAAACTTTCAATATAATTACAATTTTGCAATTATTGTTCATTTACATTTTAAAAACATTTTTATTCTATAATTAGCAATCCTTTTTAACTAATGCCAAAACTTTAAAGAATTCTTCAATTTAGTCCTTATTTACTTAACTTATTACAAATTTGTCCTTTTTACCTAATATTTACAAAATTGCCATTTTCTTATTTATTTTTATTTTTTAACCTATAACTTTACATACAAATTACCAATTACTCCCTATTTTAACGTTTTCATGCAAAATTATATTTTTAGTCCTTATGTCATAATAAACTTTATTTTTACACTATTGGGACACCAAATTACCATTTTACCCTTTATAGTATTTTCTTAATTATTTTTATTCATTAAATACAAGTTTTGGTAAAATTACCATTTTTCCACTAAACTTTTTATTTCCTTTCAATTAAGTCCTTTTTCACATTAAACTTTATTTTTAACTTCTTTTCACACTTTTAACTTATTCTTGTCATAATGCCCTTAGTACAATCTCAGCAGAAATTTTCAGACTGGATATACAGGACGTGGACCCCACAAGGCCACAAACAGACTGAGAAATAACCCTAAAGGATCATTTTCCGTAGAACAGATAATAGATCAGATAGATATATATACTATGGAGATCAAAGATCCTACCATAGCAAAGCAAGTCGCCATGACTTGCATCACGGTACAGATATTTCTCTGGCCAGCCAATTATATCTTGAGCTAGATTTTACTGTCAGACTATTTCTAAGGGCACAATTTTATTAAATTATAAATCGTGACTTACACTTGCTTTTAAATTCATTTAAACTTCATAATAAGCTTATTCAAGGTCTAATTTTATTATTCTATCGTCAATTTCAATTATACACATTTCTATTAAATTTTTCCTAAGTTACATAAAGGTAATATCATTCAAACCAAAGAAAAATGTTATGATTTATTAGCCACTAACCTCTTCTTCTTGTTTTAGCTTGCCTAAACTCCCATTTCTTTCCCTTTTGCCTTGAGAGCTTGAACTTCCCCTTGGAAACCTACCGTAGCCGAATCTTTAAGCATAAGAAACCCTAATTTTTTTTTCTCTATTGCTCAAAATAATAATATAATTGAACTCTAGGTACCTTAAATTAGTAGAAAATACCTTACAACCAAATTAAAACTATAAATTTCTCTTACCTCTCTTAGATACCTAAGGCTTTACTCCTTAAATTCTCTTGCTTCCTTTGCTCAAATTAAAAGATGGAGGGCTGAATATCAATCTAGGGGGATGGAATTTTCTTTCCTAGGCTTGGATGTGGGTGTGGATTACAAATAGGATGAAAGAAAAATTGAGAGAGAAGAGCTATGTGGGTTTCGGCCAAGAGGGAGGAGGAAGAGGGGCTGAAAAATTTGGAATTTTATAGGTATCTCTCACTTAAATACCACATCACAAGGGCCAAGCCTTGAGCCAAAAGAACGGGCTTAACCTAATTAACCAAAGCCCATAATTTACCCACTAAATGACTTTGATGAATTTCTATCACTTTCCAACTCCAAATCACTTCAATTTTGATTTCATAATTCTTATCACACCAAAAACAGATTGTACCCAAAATTTCAGCCCAATCAGAGTCCGTTAGTGGTTCGATTCAATCAAATCAATCCGATTCGACAACTACCGGCATCACCGAAAAATTCAATTTTTATTACCAAAATATTCTATATGAAATTTCATTAAGATCTGCAAAATATTGAAATTTTTGGAGTTCATTTACTATTTTTAAAAATTCGGTCAAAGTCGAGTTAATTCTTCTTACAAAAAACAAATTAACTCGCTATTTTTTTCATATTTTTGACTTTTGGAGGCTAATTTGATCTCGGTTTTACTTTAAATTTCAATTTTGGACTCACCATAACCAATAAATTTTGATAGTCAAATAAAATATTTTTTACTTTCGGATACAATTTTCAGCCCGAAAATACTATTCACCATTGTAAGTTACTGTTCATGGCCAACCTGGTGTTGAGGCCATTACAAATAGGTTTTTTTATGGGGCACTTCTTCATTATCCGTATGTTGTTCTTGATTATTTTGATTTTCCAAAATAAGAAAAACATTTGTTATGGTTGTGGGTTTAAAAACATTTATAAGTAATGGAACATTAACCTTTATTTTATTAATATCGACAAATTGATTTTCAGCACTCTCATTAACCTCACCATTTTCTAAAAATTTGGCATTGGCTATGTCAATAATTCTAGCTCTATGGTTTGGACAGTAAAACCTGTACCTTTTGGATTTCTCTGGGTAAACAATAAAGTATCCACTAACTGTTCGAAAATCCAATTTTCTTTCGTGTGGATTATAAATTCGTACTTCTACTGGACAACGCTAAAAATGCAGATGTCTTAAACTTGGTTTCCTTCTAGTCCATAACTCAAAAGGAGTTTTAGGAACCCTGTTTAACAAATACACAGCAGTTTTAAGTGCATACATCCACAAAGTTTTAGGTAATGAAGAATTACTCATCATACTCCTAACCATATCCATTAATGTTCTATTTAGTCTTTCTGGCACACCATTCTTTTATAATGTGCCTAGCATAGTATATTATGCATATATGCTATGACTTTCAAGGAATTTGGCAAACGGACCAGGACACTGTCCAAATTTATCATACTTTCCATAATACTCACTACCTCTATTAGATCTTATAATTTTCACTTTTCTATCTAATTGCCTCTCAACCTCCTTCACAAACACCTTAAAGGCATTCACAGCTTGTGATTTTTAATGCAACAAATAGATATATCCATACCATGAAAAATCATCTATAAAGGTGATGAAATATTTTTCTCTATTAAGGGACAGAGTGTCAAAAGGTTCACAAATGTCGGTGTGTATTATTCAAGAAGTTGACTGCTTCTTATGGCTTCTTTCTTGCTATGTTTGGTTTGGGTTCCCTAAATACATTCCACACATAAGCCAAGATTAGTAAAATCTAAATTCGGTAGAATCTCATTCTTTACTAATTTTTCTAACATTTCTTTGGATATATGACCCAAACGTTTATGCCACAAGTAAGAAGAATATTCATTCATCAATCTATGTTTTATTCCAACATTATGATTAATAATAAATAGGGATTCAAAAAAAATGTCATCAAGTTTCAATTTATATAAACCATATATAAGAATTCCACAACCAATAAAGGAATTATTCTTTTATAAATTAAAACAGACATGTCCACCATTAAAGGTATATCCACTAGCATCCAGTCTAGAAATAGAAATTAAATTTCTAGAAATTGAAGGTACATAGAGAGTATTCATTAGATCCAAGTGATGCCCAATATCTAATGTCAACTAGTAAGTCCCTACACCTTCAATTGGGGCTTTCATTCGGTTCTCCATAAATAGAAAATTGCTAATTGGGCTTGTGGTTTGAATTGTAAGGAATTCCTGCATAATATTGGAAACATGAGTAGTGGCACCAGAATCAAACCACTAAGTATTAGAAGGAACTTTAGATAAGTTTGATTCAAAGCATACAGAAACATAATGTATACCTTTCTTTTCGAACCAAGCCTTACGTTTATGATAATCTTTCTGATAATGCTCTTCTTTCTTACAAAAATGGCATTTATCTAACTTTGGTCCCTTCCTTTCACCATCAACAACCTGTGAAATTTTAGCAGGTACTTTCTTCTTGAAATTATTGGCCTTTGATTTGAATTTCTTTCCTGCTCCTTGAACCACTAGGTTAATGGAATGAACTCTTTGTTTCTTTAATCTCGCTTCCTCCTGAATACGTTTACTGGATAGTTCATCAATATTCCACTTATCTTTTAATGCATTATAATTGATGTGAAATGGTCCATATTAAGAAGGAAGTGAGTTCATGATGAACTGCACTAAGAAGCAGTCTTCAATGGTCATATCCAGTGTCTTAAGTCTTGCTGCAATATTAGTTATGTCAAGGATATGTTGCTGCATACTCTTTGACCCATCAAACTTCATGGTCGTGAGTTCGGCCATAAGTGTCCGTGCAAGTGCCTTATTAGCAGAATGAAACTTATCTTCCACTAGCTTAAGAAAATCTTTAGCATTTTAATTTTCAGTGCTAGGAAGAGTAGACTTAATATTGTTGGCAATTGTCATTCGCATAAAATTCAAGTATAACCTGTTAGACCTTGCCCATGCCTTATGGTGCACCTTTTCAGCCTCTGTACTTGTATCATTAAGGTCAGCAGGCTAATCCTCTAATAGCGCCAAGTCAAGATCCAAAACACCTAAAAGGAAAGTGACTTATTCGCTCCATTCAAAGAATTTCACACCAGTGAACAAGATAATAAAAGAAGCTTGAAAGTGAAGGTTAATAGCTATAAACACATAAACATTCACTAATTAACAGATTCAGACAGGAAGCACACACATAAATATATATTGTAAGTTTCCTTTGGGTAAACGCAACAATATATATCATCATTATTATTAGAATGCTATTTAAACTTTATAACAAAATAAATAAATTTCATCAAATACATATAGCATCTTTGGATAACTATATACATGGGACAAAAGTATATTAATTTTTTACTTTATATTTATTAGTTATAGAATATTGATTTTATCTTTGGATAAAATCCTTAATTTCTATCAACCAAGAAATTATTCATAATGGCATTTCATAAAATACATAAATTATATGACCACACATTCAAAATTAATTTGGCCACTTTGGTATATATATATATATATAACGAATTGTATGACTACACATTCAAAAATTAATTTGGCTACTTTTGTGACAGACAAATTAATTTTAATCATAATGTCATATAATAAAACAAAACAACAACAACAACAACAACAATAATAATATGTCTATAAGATAAAATTAAGTTTAAATTTTTGACTATAGGTCAAAATAACATTAATATGATCCAAAACTTAAGAAACCAAAACTTTAAAATTAATTTACACAACATTAAAACTTTATGGGTCAAAACAACAATTTGCCATAAAAACATAATTCATAGCAACCAAACATCACACCATTCTTTCATATGTAATTGAAATATGAAAATCAATTAAATACAGAGGAAACATACAATCCAGAAATGGCGGCCAACAAATTTTTTTTTTCAGCATTTATGTTGTCATGGTAAAACTCTTATATTGTAACCAACAAGTCCCAATCAATTAAGCTTCTGCAATCTTGACAATATATATATATATATATATATATGTGTGTGTGTGTGTGTGTGTGTGTGTGTGTGTGTGTGTGTGTGTGTGTGTGTGTGTGATGTCAAGATAAATATTGTCAATTGGAAGGGTTCTAATTCTTCTAAATCAGAAGCATACCCAACAACATTCTAGGGCAACAGGTGGTGGCGGTCAGAGATAGAAACAGAAAATAGTGACTATATATAGTTCACCTTCACATCAAAATGTAACTAGATCCAGTAGAGACAAAGAAAATAGTGAAATGATTGAATAAGAAAGCAACATAGAGAAACAATAATCAAGGTAGAGATAAAGGGGCTTACCTCAGAGATAGAAACAGAAACAATAAAGGGCCCTGCAGTCTCTTTTATATCGCACTCAAAAACAATTGTACATTGAACAACAAAATCAAAAGCTTCAAGTAGCAATAAACAATGAAATCCTCAATCTTTCAATAAACTTGCAGCATGAAATAATAATAAGCAAAAAAGTGACTATATATAGTTCACCTTCAAATTAAAAATTAGGGTTAATTACAAAAAAGGCTCCCAGCTATAAAGTCTTTTTCAATGTTTGAACTGAACTACAAAACCTTACAATTCGGATGCTCAAATTTGAAATACCTTTCAATATTAGAACTCCGTCAATTAAACTATTAGTTTAGACGAAAAAAGTTTACTGGATGCCTAGGTGAATTTAGAGACGAAAATTTCCGTCGCTAAAAAATGTTTAGATGCCAACTAAGCTGCCACATAACTTTCCTCTTTCCAAGCAAATTAGTGACGGTAGTTTCGTCGCTAAAAATATTTAATTTTTTTATTATAATTTTTTATATTTGAATTAATTAAAATTTATAATTATATTTTATACATAAACTAAATTATTTAATATTATCTTTATTTATATTTGGTACAAATATAAAATTTGATTCTAAATTTTCCAAAAAACAAAAAATACACATTTATTATATTAGTATGAAAAAATTATTATTATTATTATTATTATTATTATTATTATTATTATTATTATTATTATTATTATTATTATTATTATTAAGAACACATATCAATGGCAAAAAATTTAAGCATTGGGCTCCTTGCTACAGTCGTGATAGCTACTGTGGTTCAATTCTCAGGAGCGCAAACAACCCATATGGTGGGTGGTGTCTTAGGTTGGGTCATTCCACCCGATGGTGCTACTGTTTACTTCACTTGGGCTGCTAACCAAACTTTTGCTGTTAGTGACGTCCTCGGTAAGAATACAAAATTAATTATATTTTTTAACAATGAATTCGAGCGATAAAGCGTTGAATAATTAATTTTTTTTTGAAAAATATGCAGTGTGTAATTTTATGACAAACCAACATGATGTAACTAAAGTGAACAAGGCCAATTATGATGGTTGCAGCACTAGTAATGCTATTTCAAGGGTAACTACCAGCCCTACAAGAATCACCATTAATGAAACCGGTGAGCATTATTTCATCTGCGGCGTTACTGGCCACTGTGTGGCTGGTTAAAAATTGATGATCAATGTTGGTAATGCTACAACTTCAGCTCCAGCTCCTCAACCTTCTGTTCCTGCTCCTCAATCAGCCACTCCTTCCTCGGTTACTAGCCTATCACCTGCACCAGTTTCTACTCTGCCACTGTCACCAGTCGATGTTCCTTCACCTGCACCAACTGGGTCCAGTCAGACTTACACGGTGGGTGACAACCAAGGCTGGAGTATTCCTACTAATGCTGCTCAATTTTACTGGAATTGGGCTTCCGGCAAGAACTTCATGCCTGGAGACATCTTAGGTGAGCATAAAAATATTAAGACAAATACAGTACTTAGATTGTTCTTTGATAAAAAAAAAATTCTGAGGTTCGAATTAATAATAATAATAATAATAATTTGTTCATACTAATACAATAAATATGTATTTTTTTTTTGGAAAATTTAGAATCAAATTTTATATTTGTACCAAATATAAATAAAGATAATATTAAATAATTTAATTTATGTATAAAATATAATTATAAATTAATTATAAATTTTAATAAATTCAAATATAAAAAATTATAATAAAAAAATTATATATTGTTAGCGACGAAAATTTCCACCGCTAAATCCACGTAGGCATCCACTCTATCAAAATTGGTCCACTTAGGCATCCAGTCAACTTTTTTCGTCTAAACTAACAGTTTAATTGACAGAATTCCAACATTGAAAGATATTTCAAAGTTGAGTGTCCGAATTGTAAGGTTTTGAAATTGAGTACAAACATTGAAAATGACCTTATAGTTGGAGCATTTTTTTGTAATTAACCCTAAAAATTAAACCATTTGAAATATAATGCTTTTGTATGTGAATTATAATCATCTCAGGTGACAAGATAATAGAGCCATACATGTTAATAGATAGACATCTGTAAATATCTTTGTAAGTATAGTGTAAATAATTTACCATAATTAGAGCTATATTATAGGTAGGAAATAGCAGATTTTCAGGGATGTAAATCAAATTTATTTCTATTTAATGAAAGCTCTCTTTAGGGGAGAAAACATTCAGCAAAATTGACATGATATCAGAGCCTTCTCTTGACTATTTTGGCTTTGCAATTTTGAGATTTCTTTGAGCTTGGCTTTGTTTGCTTGTCTTTTGGTTATTTTCGTCTTAAATCTTGGTTATTCTCTGTATCTTGGAGCCATTGATTAAAACCTCAAGACTGAGCATAGACCAGATTAGCAAAAATTGGCATCAAAATAAATATCAGCAACAAAAGAGCAGAAAAGATTACTTTACACAAAGATCATTGTTGGCTTTAATTTCCTATAAAGGCAGAAATCGAAAGGCTTAATAAGAAGGTTTAAAGATGCAACTAAGTTCCCAATCCAAAGAAACGATCAAATTGAAAACCCAAGAGATATAACAATTTTCTTATAGTTTGATTCTAATATGAAATTTTAGCTAAAAAATGGCCAATACACTACTACCCAGCTGAATATCGGTAGTTACTCACGATAAGATTACATTAAGAAGAGAAAGAAGGGCAAACAAATCTGAAATCTTTTCTGTGAATAGCCTCTGTATCAATCGAAATTGACTCCAGAAGCTCAAAAATTGAGTTTAAATAGAGGAAATTACAAGCCAAATCGAGGAAATCGTTTCAAATTTTGTTTCAATTGCAGCAATCCAATTTGGTTGAGATAAATCAGCAGAAATCGAAATCAGATTTTGATATTCGTGAGTATAGTATACAACAAGTGAGGAAGGAAAAAAAATTAGATGAAGCATGAGAAAGGATTCGAAGAGCGGCATTTTGACATTCATTCCTGTAAAAATAGTTGTTTTTTCCATTGAAAACGAAAATTTTAGAGAACAGATAAAAGCAGTTCTCCAATCCTTTTATATTTTAGAAAATTAAAAAGCTATTTTCTATTTTCAATCTAGAAAACTTATATTATATAAACATAATATCCTATTTTCTATTGAAAATTTTTTTAGAAAGCATGTATGTTTTCTACAAGTAAACAGGGCTGAAATGTTGCGAGAACTGTGCAAGGCTCCCCTGTATATAAGCCATTTCTATGTTTTCTTTTTAATAGAAATACCCTTTTTTTTGCATAAAAATTAGAATTACTTTTCTCTTTGTATATTAATCATGAATATAATGCATGAGTAGTGTACTGTATTAGATTCAGAATAAAAATTCCTACGTTCATATTCTATTCTTCAGGGCTAACATGTTTGTTTCTTAATTTGGGTAGAAATACTTTTCTATTCTACATTTTCACAAATATATTTCCACTTTTATATTACCACCTAAAAAAAAATAAGAATTCAATATCTTATTGTTTGATATATTTACAAGTATATGATATGTATAGCGAATACTTTGGATTAATTAAGCACACAGTATGTTATACATTTGCAATCCTCCCCACTAGAAAGGATAAAAACAGCTGCCCTTGATTTGAAATGCACTGCAAGTACACTCAAATGGTGAAAGAATGGCTAATTAAAGCTCTAACTACTGCAGATTTAAGAATTTCCCATTGCCAAAAACAATTGGAGCCATCCCAAATGGGAATGATAAAAATAAAATATGTATCTGATTTCGGTTGTCACTATGAATATGTACACTTAAATTAACTCAGAAATGGCTTCCGGTTTTCCTCTCATTGCCCACTGTTGACTTGAAGCAGTATTCGAAAATGAAGTATTACTTTTTAATTTGGATTTGCTGATGGATTTGTACATGGAACTCAATATACGAGGGGCCACCAGCGTTCTTTTCTTCTACCATACGTGACAAGAACATCATCCCTGGGCCAAACAGTAAATAGGAGGTTATTTCCTTGTTTCAAGGGTGGTTATTCCACCAACATTGTATTTAAAGTTGTTTGAATTCAATAGAAGGTTAGGCAGAAAATTCATTCAGTTTTTTAGTACATTAACTCAAGAGATTGCAGGATCTCTCTTAATGAAGCAGCACCATAGGTCGACAAAGGAAATCTTCTTCCCATCATCTACCCCACACTAAATCTGATTCTATTTTGAACTGTCCCATAACTAGATCCATAACAGAGGACCGTAACAGACGGCTCCCTATGATTTGATTACTAAGAAATGCCTAAATATTCAGGTAAAACATGAAATTGCTAAGGATTAAAAGGTAATTTAAAAAAAAAAAAGGCTTACAGATATATCAACTGACGTAGAAACCACAACATAACATTCTCATCTCAGGTAATGCAATTAGAGGTCTGTGTCTGTAGCACATCTAAACAATCTTAAAGAGAAAAGAAAAGCTTTTATCCATTCACAATGAATGTTTGAGAAGAAATAAATTATGTCAAATGATCAAAATTAAACGAAGAACTTAAAAAAGCACTGAACTAGCTGTCTATCATCCTAGAGACTTGATTGTATATTTGCATAAATGAGTAACGCTGGTGTACTGACCTGATGGATCTCCTTTCTTGCATAATTTAATGCTGCAAAAGAACAATGTCTTAAATGTAAATAAGAATACATCAGATTGAGAAATATCATCTTAATTTCGAGTAATCAAAGCAAAGCTTTTCTTAATGAGGGAACATATGAAAAACTAATGAATAAAAGAAATTGATACCGCAGATAGGAACATCTTTGGCGCCGTATCTCATTCATTAAATCATTTAGTCTCTTTGATAATGGATTCTCGAATTGCTGCAACACAAACTGGCCAGCAAAGGTAGGTTTTATAAACAACTTCTGCTGTTATGCCTTTAATAACAACAGTAATTATACTTCACAATCCTACAGACAGGCCTTCTAAGGTGGTCCGCCTTATAAAATATGAAGCTCACAAAGCATAAAATTCAAACTCAAAATATATGTGCCTACGCCGATTCTCAGGCGAGAACATATAGGAGGTTTTAAATCTAACAGCCTAGCAATCATAACGATAGGTTCCCTAATTGCTGATTGTAAGAATGGATGCCTTTATAAACTCACTAGTACAAAATTAAGAATACCTGTGTAGAGATTTCATCCACTGACGGAACGCCAAAAAGCCGTTTAATTATATCTGAATCAGCCAAGTTCCCGACATATATAAAAGCATCTTCACCATTTTCAAGGAGATAAATCCCCTCATCGCTCAAGTATTCACTAGACAGTGGCAAAGAATTAGGAACAAGAGGTTCTTCCTTTGCCTGTCAATCAAGTTGAAAGTTACTCACAGAATGTTAACAGCTTATTTAAACACAATAAATCAATAAAAACCAATTAAAAACTATTCAACCTGGGAAAGATCATGGATAGCCATCAATCAAGGATACACTAGTGAAATTGCCAACGAAGGAGAAAGGCATGAAACATAGTTTATCCAGAAAGATCGATCCTCTATTGTCCCACCAATGCGCAATCCTGTACTTTTCATCAATGCTGAAACAAGGAGAAATAAGGAAATAGATGAAAGAATTACCAACCAACCTAATCTTTGTCCTCAGAAGTTGACTGGCACATTTACCACAAAATAGAACTTGTTGATAGATATACGTAGTTTCTTATTTGTAAAGATGTGTAATAGTTATCTTTTATCTTTTTTTTAGTTAAGTTAAATCCTTTTAAATAAATATTTACGTAAATTTCACGGTCAAAATATTGAAAATAATAAAAATTTCTCAAAATCTTTATGGTATCATAATCTCTGCCCTTTTGAAGGTTGAGTTATCTCCTTTCGACAATAAATCGATTCTTAGAAATTCATTTACAGTAAGTATTTTCGACAAGTGTAAAAAGGACACGTTTCATCCCTCCTTTTTTGACACCGCCCTAGCTAGAGAATAATCCAAGTCAAGATTGGCCGGCACACCAATTTTCGGCACCATCAAACACCGTGTGAGCACACACATTGCCACACCATTTCGAAACAGTCCTTCACGTGCTGGTGTGTGTAGCTTCCTCCGGCCACTGTCTGTCACCGGATCTTGCCTAGATCTATTCCCTAACCTTCTCCGACAAGCCACTCTCCGGTAAGTTTTGAAGTTTTGGGTTTCTGGGCTTCTCCTTTCCAAATTCTGCTTCTATTTCGTTTGCTATCCCAGCATTATTTTTTGTTACTATTTTGATGGACAACAAAGAAGTTAATTTGTCCAGAAGAAAAAATCTCACTACCTCTTCATGTACTTATAATACATGGATTATAGATTTTAGTGCAAACAGCCATATGGCAGATCCTTCAAAAATTTTATTTCTTATTCTCCAACTAAAAACGGAAATAATGTCCGAATAGCATATGAGTCTCTTATTCCGATATTTGAAACAGGTTTTATTGACTGTACTCCCACCATTAAATTGTTCTATGTTCTTTATGTACCTCAATTTCCTGTTAATTTTCTATCTATTAGTTTTATAATTAATTCTTTTAACTGCAAAACGGAATTTTTTTCCTACTTATTGTATTTTACATGACTTGAAAATAGGAGAGAGTACTAGCAACACTAGGTTGCAAGATGGCTTATATGTCTTGGACAATGGTAGTAGCCTAGTTTGTAACACCCTTATCTGAACAATCTTTTCTGATACAGAACTAAGCGGTAAGCCGAAATTTTTTTTAAATAAATTAATCCATTAATTGCCAATACTTACACACTATTCAAATATACATTTAACTTGTCAACTTATAACTGTTTGAAATACTATTCATTTTATCAAAAATTCGGCAACACAACGACTAGAAACTTACTAGCCTCCTAAAAAATCAGACAAATCACAGCCTCTCAGAGGCACAATAGTCTATAACAATAAACATAATCACATCCAAACATTTACTCATAGATCGAACATATCCATTCTAAATCATTTACTGAAAAACACACAATTGCAAAATAACAATATTAATTATTCCATCAAATGGTAGTTCAAATACAGTTCAATTTTTTTAATTCAGCTATCTAAGTATATACATGCCAAAAATACTAAAATAATTATCACTGACTATTTCTCTTCAATCTCTGCTTCACCGTGTACCATGCTCCCGCAACACTTTCGAACCTGCACGCAGTAAACACTACGTGCTGAGCATTAATTATGCTCAGTGGTGACTATTAATCGAAAAATCTCCCCAAAATAGCATAATTACATTAATTACGCTAAAAATCATTTTGGACTTATTAAAAGCTCTTTTAACATTGTTAACAATATTTTCAAAACATTTCAAGAATTTTAGCAACTTATTACTTTGGTCTTAAACTTTTCAATTTATTACCAAAAATACCTTTTTTTTGTGATTTCAATTATAAATTTTGGCATTACTATTCTTATTTTTATTTTTACTTAACTTTTGGAGTATAGCTTGTTAATTGTGCTTAACTTTGACTTTTTAAACAGAATTTCTTATTTAATCAGTCCGGTATAATTATTATTCCGTTTGGCATTTTACTTTATTTATTGCCACTATTATGGCAAACTTCAATATAATTCTCGTTTTTTCACTTAATTACAGAATTATTCTTTTCATCCTTAAATTATGATTTTGATATTAGTTTATTTATTTTCACTTTGACTTTTTAATTATTTTTTAAAATATAATTATTAATACTTTTAACATTTAATGCCACATAATATCATTACATTGGTAACTTTGCAATTAAGTCTTTATTTCTTCATTTTATTACAAAAGATTCTTTTTACATTCTTTATTGCAAATTTGTCATAACTTGCTTATTTTTACTTTTTAGTCGACTTTTAACTTATAAAAGTTCTGTTCGGTCTTTAGCTAAACTCTTTGTACAATATTTTACATTTAATCTATAATTTCTTGAATCATTACGGTATTGTTACTTTTGAATTTTTTTTAATTACAATTTTAGCTTTATTTTACCAATTTTTATTTTCAAAGTAATAATTGGTATACAATATACTAATTGGTCCTTATTTTCACTTTTTCATGTAAAATTATGTTTTGGTCATTTTTCTTTATAAAAGCATATTTTTGGATTGTTCGGTCGTTAAATTATCATTTTGCCCTTGTAAAATATTTTTTTCATTTTTACTCATTAAATGCAATTTTAAGATAATTACATTTTTGCCCCAAAACTTTTTTATTTCTTTCAATTAGATCATTTTTCTCTTTTGATTTTTATTTTTAGCTTACTTTTTGAAATTCTGATTTATTCTTATCAATATACCCCTAGTACAATTTGACAAGAACTCTCGGATATGATATACAGGACGTGGACCCCACAGGATCACAATAGAATGAGAAATGACCTCAAAGAATCATTTCTCATAGAACATATGACAGTACGTATGACAGATACGATGGAGATCAGAGATCCTACCATAGCAAAACAAGTCGCCATGACTTGCACCGCAGTACAGGATGTCCCTATGGCTAGCCAATTATATCCTAAGTAAGACTTTTATTGCATGACAATTGCTAAGGGTAAAAATCACTTTCTTTCAAAATACTTTTCAACTTTAAACAATTAAAAATACTTTTTCAGTCAGTGTATTTTTTTCAATTAATCTTTTCAGCACTTTTTCAGAATCTTACACACAGATTGTGAATTATGACATCATAATTCACCACGATCACTTTATATTTTACACCTTTTAGTGTCTTTTCACTTCACTACTTTAGCCAGTTATTATTTCACTACTTTTTATACACTGTGTGAATTATATCACTATAATCCACCATTTCTTGGCAAATTTATGAATTATTTCTTAATAACTCAATATTTTGACTTTACGTTTCATTTTATTTTTAACTTTTAATAAATTTCTTACTTTTCTATACGAAATTACGATCATTCGGAATATGCAATATTTTTATATGATTTGTGAATTATTTTATAATAATTTACCATTATATTATCGATTTACGAATTATTTCTTAATAATTTATTTCGATCATTTTATACATTATACTTTTATGGTCTTTTTATTTTAATAAATTAGACAGTCACTTATTTCATTAATTTTGGATAATTTATGAATTATATCAATATAATTCATTATTTTTCACTTTAATTATAATTTATAACTCAATAATTCAATACTTTATTTTGTACATATTTAAATATTTTTTCAAAAATATTTAAATAAATTCCATAAATTCTATATACATGCATAAAAATATTATTTACTCATTTCATGCATTATTTCACAAAAAATCACTATTTTTTTCTAATACATAACTAATTAATTAGTTCAAAAATATTCTAATAAATTTCATAAATTCTCTAAAAATTCATGGATAATATATTTCATATTTATCATCATTCTATGGCTTAATTTCATTAAAATACTTAATATACACATTATTTTCTTTAAACATGAAATTCGGCCAACACAATAATTACCTTAAAAATTCTTTTAAATTTATTTAAGCTTCCTACTATGCTTAATCAAAGTCCAATTATACTTTTCTAACACCAATTTCAATTATACATATTTTTATTAAATTCTTTCTTATAAACCCTAAAGGAAAACCATAATTTTTTCCATGCTTTTCTAAGGTTTGATAGTCACTAACCATTTTTCCATGCTTAACCTTCCTTGGGCTTCCTTTTCCTTACTTGAAACTATAAAAAAATATTTTTTTTTCAAAGCTTTCCACCCTTGGCCGAAATATTTACCCTCATTTTGACCTCCAAATTTTTTTCACTTGTTTCTCTTGCTTATCTCCCTATAATCCTTGGTTTGAGATCAGATCCAGCAACTAGAAAGGCTAGAGAACATTTCTTATGTTTGGATCAAAGGGAAAAAGTGAAGAAAAGAGGAAGAAATTTTGAGAGAGAAGAAAAGAATGGAGTTCGACCACTTATGGTGAGAAGGACAATTGAAGATGATGATGAAGACCATGAAATTATCTATTCCTTTCTTCCTTTTATACTTCTTTAAATGGGCTTGGGCTTGGTTTAAAGAATGGGCTTGATTTAATTAAACCAAGGCCCATTAAGTACCAAATAACTGATTCTAATTAATTTCTTCCACTTTCCAACTTCAAACCACTTCAAAAATATTTTCATAATTCTTATCACATTGAAATTAGGTTGTACACAAAATTTCAACCCAATCGGAGTCCGTTTTTGGTTCGCTTTGATTAAATCGATCCGATTCTAAAATACCGATTTTATGAAAATTTTACTTTTTGCAACCAAAATAATCTAAATTTTTTTCACCTCCGAGTGTACTTTCCAGCCTGGAAGATACTATTTATTATCAAAAAATATTGTTCATGGCTAATCCGGTGTTCAGGCCATTATATAGTTTCTGGTTAGAAAAAAGCCTTTTTGGGTGAGAGTAATGATGTAACTAAAGAAATCATTCAATGACATAGACGATTAGGACATCCATCCTTTTTGGTTTTGGAAAAATTATATCCTAATTTGTTTAAGAATGCTAAGTTTGATTTTTTAGTTTGTGATGCCTGTGAACTTGTTAAACGCACTAGGAGTTCTTATTCCTTGAGTAATAATAGAAGTTTTGTTCCTTTTGCTATCATTTATTATGATGTTTGGGGACCTACTAAAAATGTTTCATTATCGGGTAGTCGATGGTTTGTTACATTCATTGATTGTTATACTAGAATGACTTGGGTGTATCTAATAAAAGCAAAAAGTGATGTTTTTTCTTGCTTTCAATCTTTTCATAAGATGGTTTGTACTCAATTTGATGGTAAAATAAAAAGTCTTGAGAATAGATAATGGTAAATAATACATAGATACTAGGTTTGATATTTACTTGGAGTACAATGAGATAATACACCAAACTAGTTGTCCTTACACTAGCGCACAAAATAGGGTAGCTGAAAGGAAAAATAGACATCTGTTGGAAGTTGCTAGATCTCTTATATTTACTATGAATCTCCCAAACCCTTATTGAGGGGATGCAATTCTAGCAGCTACTTATCTTATCAATAGAATGCCTCTTAAAGCTCTTCACTTTAAAACTGCTTTAGAAGTGTTGCAAGGAAAAAATGCTTATATTGTTCCTCTTAAAGAGTTTGGATGTGTTTGTTTTGTTCATAGTAGGAATATTGGTAAACTTGACCCAAAGGCTCTTAGATGTGTGTTTATTAGGTATTCTCCAACACAAAAAGGTTACAAGTGTTACCATCCTCCATCGAGAAAGTATTTTGTCAATATGGATGTGACTTTTAGAGAAAATGAACCTTACCTTGGTACTATCCAATCATCACTTCAGGAGGAGAGTACTGAGAGAGAAGAGGTGGTACCTATTATAACTCTTAATAACCTTACCCTAGGGGAGAGTTCTGTGAGGCAAGAGAAGACTAAACTTACCCTAGGGGAAAGTTTTGTAAGGGAACAAGTTCAGGAGGAAACTATTGGAGTTCAGGAGGAGGCTGCTATCCGGGGGGAGAATATTAGATGTTTGGATAGACCCGATTTGATGAGATATTCGAGGAAAAACAAAACAGAAGAAGCCATCGTGCAGCCTACTCTATGTCAAGAATCCTTTTCTTATGGTCAGTCATCTTTGAACTCTGATTCCACTAATAATTTGGATATGCCTATTTCTCATAGAAAAGGGGTTAGATCTTGCACCAAACATCCTCTATCGAATTTTGTCTCCTATAATTCCTTATCTCCTTCCTATGAAGCATTTGCTTTGTCTATTTCTTTTGTCCCTATTCCACAGGATTGGAAGGAAGCTTTTATAGATCCTAAGTGGAAGCTAGCTATGATTGAAGAAATGAAGAATTTATCCAAAAATAAAACTTGGGAACTAGTTACTTCTTGACCAAACAAGAAATTGGTTGGTTGCAAGTGGGTTTTTACTATGAAACATAAAGTTAATGGTTTGATTGAGAGGCTTAAAGCCAGATTAGAGGCTAAAATATTCACTCAAACTTATGGAATGGATTATCAAGAGACATTTGCCCCTATTGCTAAAATGAATACAGTCAGAATTTTGTTGTCTTATGCAACTAATCTTGATTGGGATTTACAACAGTTTGATATGAAGAATATATTTCTTTACGGGGATTTGGAAGAAGTATATAAGGAGATCCCTCCTGAATTTGATGATGAACGTAGTCAAAAGAAGGTATGTAGATTGAAGAAAGCCTTATACGGATTGAAGCAATCTCTTAGAGCATGGTTTGAAAGATTCAGCAAAGCCATGATCTCTTTTGGCTATCAACAAAATAATGTTGATCATACTCTATTCATAAGGCATAACAAGGGTAAACTCACTTTTCTTATAGTTTATATTGATGAAATTGTAATGACAAGAGATGACAGAGAGGAGATGGCCCGATTGAAAAAGCTATTGGCTCAGGAATTTGAGATCAAGGATCTAGAAAAATTACAATACTTCTTGGAAACTGAAGTTGCTAGATCAAAAAGGAAAATTTTCATTTCTAAGAGAAAATATATCCTGGATCTCTTAAAGAAACTGGTATGACGGATTGCAAGCTAGCAGAATCGCCCATTGAGAGCAACCACAAGCTACAAGCAGAAGTTGGAGAGCCAATTGACAAAGAGAGATATCAAGGTTGGTTGGTAGACTCATTTATCTCTTACACACTAGGCCAAACATAGCCTAATCAATGAGCTTGGTGAGTCAGTTCATGCATGATCCACGAGACTCTCACATGTTTGTTGTCTTCCGTATTTTGCAGTATTTGAAGTCTGCTCCAGAAGGAAACTTAGTTACTTGAAGAAGTTAGCAGCAAAGTATAGTTGCTAGATCAAGTGCTGAAGCAGAATATAGGGTTGTGGCTCAAGGTATTTGTGAACTTCTTTGGCTGAGAAAGCTACTAGAAGAATTAAGATTATCTGAGGAAAGGAGACTATCCTTATATTGTGACAACAAAACCGCCATCAATATAGTTAATAATCCTATTCAGCATGACCGGACAAAATACGTTGAAATTGATCGGCACTTCATAAAAGAAAAGCTTACAAATGTTGCCTTAAGTTTGTTTCATGTGTCATCTGAAAAGCAATTAGCTGATGTGTTTACAAAAGGACTCAACAATCGGACTTTTCATACCTTGGTTTGCAAGTTGGGCATGTATGATAATTTTGCACCAACTTGAGGGGGAGTTTTGATTGATATATTTAGTTCCTTATTTGTAGAGATTTGTAATAGTTATTTTTTATGTTTTCTAGTTAGGTTTAAATTCTTTTGTAAAAATACCTATGTAAATTTCATAGTTAAAATATTGAGAATAATAAAAACTTCTCAAAATCTTCAAAACTAGGTGTAGGCAAGATGCTATTAGTTATCACTATGATTTTCTTAATGAAAGAAAATATAACTAATCAAATGACGGCTATAGGAATCAAAATGGCTATCAAAAGTAACTTATGTAATTCAGGCGCTAGTAGTATTCAATTACATTTTTAATTTAACTTTCAAAAGGAAAAGAAAAAAAGAAACTGTACATACAGAAAATACATTGCCATTTTAGATGAATGAAAGTTATTTCAAGAAAACAAAATTATCTAATTCAAGCAACAAGCATATTTTGGTGTAAGCACCACATCTAAAAATCTATGCTCCAACATAATTTTATGATAGACACATTTAATCATAATAAAAGCACATTATGCACGGGGCATGAGTAATTATACGAAGATAGTATTAATGTGCCAGAACACAAAACACAATTACACAAAAGATTGGCAGGTTCAACAAAATATACTTTCTTGATTTTGTGATGGATAAAAGGAAACAAGAAATATACCAAGAGTGTATAAGGGCAGCAGCTTAAGAGCCTCCGGAAGAATAAGTTGTCCAGATATTGATCCAGTGGCACAAAATTTATGATAAGAAAACATAATGCTAACACACATATCAATCATTTTCTCCCTGACAACTGCTAATGGGGTGTAAGGAAGTTTACTTGCCACTGCAAAAGTTAATTAAAATAAAACAACATATAAATGAAAATATAATAAAATATTGAATTTATACAAAATAAGGCACCATGAATAACCAAAATGGTAAAGAAAAAAAACATTGCAAGATATGGCTAGTTATATTTAAAATAGAAGAACTGTTAGATTATGTGCAAGTAAAAGAATCATTTTATCACTCAAAGTGCTAGTTGCAAGCACAGGTATACTGTACAATAAGTCAAGGACCTTGCTTCAAGAAACAACTGAACGGAACAAATTACTGAGCATGTTTGTACAAGGCAAAGATAAGGTTATGACTCGAATTCTTCTTTGGCCATAAAGCGTGGTGTAAAGAAGAGCACACTGGGTGATGGAATGAGCATTGCAAGTTAGAGGCTTATTAGAGACCAAAAAGATACATACAAGCTGCAAAAAATATTGGGAAATAAATTGGCAGGGACCTCAAAAGCACATTCTGATCCATCCTGCAATCTATCATCATGTTTTAGGGTCACCATTATGGTTTTGTCACAATCAATCTGCAAAAGCAAAGATTTTCTACTAAGGAAACTAGATCACAAAAGAAAGGACCCAGATAAATTCCTTCCCAATGAAAGATACAAAGAACTATTGGTAAAAATAAAGTCATGGTAGGATAGAGTGAAATCTTTTCAAAATTTTCAGTAGTTAGCTAGTTAAAGCTTTTGAGTTTCCTTACAAGTCGCAGAATGTTTTGCAAGGTGAAATTTCAAAGCAAAAATATTTTCTTATCCTGAACAAGAGAACTCTTTATTGGCAAATATACATAATTATTTATTTTAGGTATGCCTAGCAAGTCATAAAAACTCTACTGGCCAGGAGATGTCTTGAAAAAATTTAAAAAGATCGAAAAAGTGCTTTTTCTTTAAAAATTCTGAGAACATATACAATTACATGAGATGTCAAAAATAGGAAACTAATCAAACATTAGCCTAACTAATCATACATTGGCCTAAAAATCAGCTAGACTATACAAGAAAAGTTAATGTATCTCAAATCTATACATATATACACTAATATCCCCCATCAAATTGATGTTAGAAAATCCAAAAGCATCAATTTGTTAATAAGAAACTGATATCGCCCACTATAAAGTATCTTAGTAAACACATTTGCAGTCTGATGTTTCATAGTGATATGTGGTAGAGAAATGACATAGAAATCATATGCCTCATAAATAGAGTGACAACCCACTTCAACATGCTTCTTGCCCTCATGAAAAACTGGATTAGCTGTAATCTGAATAGCACTAGTATTATCAGCATGAAGAGGTGCAGGATTAGTTTGGCAGAAGCCAAGCTCAGTCAAGAGTCCTCATAGCTAAAGAATTTTTGAACAAGTAGATGACATAGCTCTATATTCAAACTCAATGGAGGACTTAGATACGCGATCTTGCTTCTTGCTTTTCCAAGAAATCAGTAATGAACCAAGAAACATACACCAGCCAATAATGGATCGTCAAGTATCAGAACACCCAGCCCAATCATCATCACTATAAGCAACAAGATGGATTGGAGAGTCGATTGGAAAAAACAAACCTCATCTAGAAGTACCATGCAAATAACGGATGATTCGACGGACAACAACTAGATGAAGATGCCTGGGTGCTTGGATAAATTGACTAACCTATTGAACAACAAAGGAAATGCTTGGACGAGTAATAGTCAAATAGTTTAGGCTGCCTATGAGGCATTTATACAAAGAAGGATCAGAAAGAAAAGTCACCCTTATCACGAAAATATATAACATTCACTTCTAAAGGAGTATGAACAGAACGACCATCCTGAAGACCAACCAAAGAAATCAGCTCTTGAGTATACTTATGTTGATGTAAAAAAATACCAGCGAGGTAAAGCACACTTCAAGGCCCAAAAATAGTGTTAAGGACCCAAATCTTTCATATAAAAAGCACCTTGAAGGCACTCTTGAAGCTAATAAATCAAGTCAGAATTATTCCCAGTAATAAAAATATCATCAACATATACCAAAAGCAAGACAATTCCCTTAGGAGTTTTGCACAAGAACAAGGAAGAATCATACTGACTTTGAACAAAAGAGAAACTATGAAGAGCAGCACAAAATTTATTGAACCAGGCCCGAGGAGCCTATTTCAAACTATAGAGTGACCACTTTAACTTACAGACATCTGAAGAAGGAGTAGAAAATAATCCAGATGGTGGCATCATGTATATATCTTCCTGAAGATCTCCATGAAAAAAGGCATTTTCCACATCTATTTGTCGTAAGGACCACCCTTTTGAAGTATCAATAGCAAGAATGAGTTACACAGACGTCATCTTGGTTATAGGAGCAAATGTCTCCTTATAGTCTAGTCCATACTCTTGCCTATTACCGAGAGCAACCAACCTTGCTTTATATCTATCAAGTGAGCCATCAGATCGCAGCTTAATGGAGTATACCCATTTATAACCAATGGGCTTAATTCTAGTAGAACAATGAACAAGATCCCATGTATGATTCTCATGAAGAGCCTGAAGTTCTTCTTGCATGGCTTTGACCCAACATGCTTGTTTAGCTGCTTGAGAATAAGAAGTAGGAACTGTAGCATGAGATAAAGTGGCAGAGAAACCATACCTATTTGGAGGCTGAAGAACACAAGTGCCTCTTCTAGTGGCCACCGAAGATGGCAACGGATTAGGGTCGGGAAGAACATGTGATGACAGAAAGGGCTGTCGTTGCTGATAGACCATTCCCAATTTAAAATGCTCAATTGAGCGAGAGATGCCATTAAAGCAAGGAAGAAGAACACATGCTAAAGAAGAAACATGTTGCTGAAAGTAGTACTTATGTTCAAAGAAAAACACATTTTTAGAAACATGCATGCGGTTGGCAACAACATCGTAGCATAAAAAATCATTATGAGCAGTACTATAACCCAGAAAAGCACACCAAACTAATTGAGCTTTAAGCTTGTGATGCCAATGAGAAGGCAAGTGAAGAAAACAAATACAACCAAATGTGCGCAGTGTATTATAATCGGGGTGTATACAAAATAGGCGATAATAAGGAGAATCAAAATTCAACTATTGAGAAGGAAGCCTATTAATTAAATAGACCGCAGTAGCCAAAGCTTTCACCCAAAATTTAGATAGAATTGAAGATAGCTAAAGCAATGTACGAACCATATCTAACAAGTGACAGTTCTTCCATTCAGTCAACTCAATCTATTGAGGAGTGTAAGGACATAATTGGTGAGATACAATAAGAAACCCTGAAAGTCATGTGACATATATTTTTCACCATTGTCGGATCGTAAAACTTTTATGCAAGTAGAAAATTGCATCTTAACATAAGCCACAAAAGCTCGAAAAGTAGTTAGCACCTCAGCTTTGGAATGCAGAAAATATATCCAAGTGAAACGGCTATAGTCATTAATGAATGTGACAAAATATTTATACTGCTCATGTGAAATTACAGGAGTAATACCCCAAATATCACTATGTATAATTGCAAAACAAGTATCAGCATAACTACCACAAGAAAGAAAAGGCAAAATCTTACTTTTTTCCAATTTACAAGTAGAGCAATCAAGAGACAATATATGACCAGAAGACTAAACTTTATTCCCAAGAAAACCACCTTTCTTCAATTTATTCAAAATAACATTATTCAGATGGCCTAACCGTTTATGCAAAACTTCAACCTTATTTTCAACAATATTAGAAACTAAAGACAATGTACTAGAAATAGTAAATTGCAATGGAAACAATCTGCCCACTTTAGGCCCTCTCGTAATCACCTTCCCTGACACCTAGTCTTACACAAGACATCCACCACGAGAGAAGTTTACATTATAGTTATTTTTCACCATTTGACCAATTGTAATCAAATTATTAGACAATTCAGGAGAAACATACACATTGTGAAAAGAAGGTCTAATATCACCAATGGCAGTAATGGAAAGGTCATTTCCATTAGCAATCCGTATATTTTGTATGCCAGTATATTTTTAAAGATTTTGTAACAAATGAGAAGAGCCATTCATATGATTGGATGCACCAGAATCAACAAGCCAAGGAGAAAAAACATTTTTACCTTGCCCCTGAAGGTTAAAAGTAGAAAATGCTGATAAAATTATCCGTTGTACCATTTCTAGAGCAATAGTAGGATGATTAATGGTTGGAACAGCGTTTGAAGATGGTGCAGGTTGTGGAATATCATAGCTACTGGCCGGAACAACATCTTGTAAACCTTGAATTTGATGGTTTTCTAGACGAGTAGGACAATACTTTATAATGTGTCCAGTCTGCTTACAATAATTGCAGAATTTCTTACTACAATTACGAGCAATTTTTCGATCCTCCTTGCAACTAAAACACTGCATTTGTCCCTTTCCTCGGTTCTTTCCTTGAGCAGTATAAGCAACATGGACAATTTCAAATGACTCCTTGGATGCACCAATAACAGCATGTGTAGCCAACCTCTGTTCCTCACACAATAATTCACCAAAACACACAACCAACAATGGAACCAAATCTCTATTCAGCAATCCAGCTCGAGTAACTTCAAATTCTAGTTTAATTTCATCAAGAACTAATCACGTTGACTATCTTTATGAATTGCTCGAAGACTTGTTAAAGCATTTCTTGGAACCTTTGCATAAATAATACAAGAATACTCGCTCCATAGGTTAAGAAATCTAGAATAATACTGCTCAATAGAAAGATTACCTTGACTAAAGTTGCTAAGCTCAAGTTCTAATTGGAATCGATGAGCTGTATTATCTTGATGGTATATTCTCTTCAGATAATCCCACATCTGTTTGATAGTAGTAAAAGAATGCAAATTATTCACCATCTGAGCTTCAATAGAGCCTATGATCTAGGAAACAACTCAAGCATCATTTGTCACCCATTCATTTCATGCTGTACAATCTGTAGGAGCAAGTGAAGACCCGTCAATGTAGCCCCAAAGCTCCTTCCCTTTAGGAATATCCTAAACTAGAACTCCCATGCTGCATAATTCTTTCCTGTAAATCTGATACCCAAGATCTCCGAAGAAGACATGTTTCAAAAACAAGAATACGGCTAACCCAGAAAAAACTGCAAAGCAAAAAACAAAACAAGAAATGAATACCAAAAAAAAATTCAACTATCCACCCTCCTAATAGAGTCAGATGGCCAAACCGACACCAGAGAACCACTAAAAATAGGATTGCGACATTGGAGAAGAAAAAGCCGTAGCACCACGCACCTGAGCGTGGAATAGTACTTCGAGAGCTTCAGACGATACATGAGCTACAGTCGCTCAACACCTGGTCACCGGACTTAAGGAACAGGCCGAAAAAACCCCTGCGCTACTTTCTTGATGGGTAGCAGATCCCGACAGGCACAGAGAACAATGACCCAAAGAAATCACAAAACCAGAATTTAATAGCTCAAAATTTTGAAGTTCAAAATAACCAAACAGACTCTGATACCATGACAAAATTTAGAAAGATCAAAAAATGCTTTTTCTTGAAAAATTCTCAGAACATATACAATTACATGAGATGTCAAAAATAGGAAACTAATCAAACTTTAGCCTAACTAATCATACGTTAGCCTAAGAATCAGCTAGACTATACAAGGAAAGTCAACCTATCTCAAATCTATACATATATACACTGATATATCTAAGACTTAATTTCTAGCAAAAAGAATATCTTAGGAACCACATGAGATAGAGATAATATAATGTGAATGATCTATCCTTCACTGCAAGATAAGGTTCTATTGTAATTGCTCACTACAAGACAAGGTTCTATTGTAGTTGCAAACTTACTCAGCATAACCCATGGAATTTATGGTAAAACATAATAGGCATCATGATATTAAACAAAGAATTTAATACGAAAGATACACTAACCCCTGGTAGATCAATGTCAGTTGAAATGCACTTGCAGAAGTTCCCAGAGTACTCTTGTACTTCAATACCCTACAGAATGTGCAGAAGAAGTTCATCAAGAAAAAAGAAATCAAGTATGATAAAAATAGAGAACTATATGGTATTGATAACAGTATTACCCCGCTGCATCTCACATGCATGACAACCTCAAAACCTTGAGGCCTGGTGACATTCCATCTGAGATCATTGTAAGGATTGCCAGGATCAGAACGAGCTAAGAAGGGATAATAATAATAAACCCGGAGACATAACCCAAAAAACATTCAAGGCAGTGAGCAAGGCAGTGAGCAATTTTACTCTTCTCCAACAATCCACATTTTTCTTTAAAGAAGAAGAAGAAAAAGCATTGACAGGTCTAGACAACTAGACCATTAGAAGTATGAAATCCCTACTACTACAATGGTTGCAGTGTATATATGAAATCAAGTTCTACTACTTTATTTGTACACGTGAGATAATTGTTCTGAGACAATGTTCAAATCAAGCTTTCAAAATGTCTATCAAATAGCTCTTAGGATTAGAGAACTACTTGCATTTTATCTATAAGGCCACACATTTACTGCAATTTCCAGCAGACATTTTTTATGGACAAACTTTGTAACAATTGCTCAAGTGGAATCTTTAATGCATCATACAAAAGCCATTACCAATTAAGCTTCCATGAGAGCATTGCTTAAGGAAAATATCTCCATAAAGTAGTTTACCTTTCTGCATTATTTCATGAATTGACAAGTAGTTTACCTTTATTGATTATTTCATAAATTGGCCATCTCATGCTCAAACCTTTCATTCTCAAATCCTCTAGTTTGGAACAATTTATCAGACAATGAGGATCCCTTCCCTTTAGCTTACATCCATGGGGGTATGAGTCAGAATAGACCACTTAACAGATCCGTGTGACATTTTTACTAATTATGCCATAGGGGTCAGCTTTTGAAATCCCCCAATCATAAATCTAACCATTAAAATTGAATAACCTTTCTAATGGATCTGCTTTTTAATGGTCAGGTTAACCACATTTTTTATTTTTAACCATTAAAAAGAACCAGTAACGATTTCTTATAATTACAACCTAAAATGTTGCATTTTCCTCTTGTATGTGCAGGTGTTTGTATACATGTACCATTATATAGAACCCATGTAAAAACTAAAAAATTGTTGTACATACAGATTTTTCCATGCTGCAAATCCAAGGGATAGGTTTTTATCAAATAAATTACAAGGATAAACAAAAGTATAAGTTTCAAATACCAAATTTGTCAGAAAAGCAATTTTGAATAAAATAGCAATAAAAGAACAATCCAGCTGTTGAACCTCTCTTGTTTCTAACAGCAAAGTATTGGTAATTCAATGGGAATATATATATATATATATATATATATATATATATATATATATATATATATATATATATATATATATATATATATATATATATATATATATATATATATATATATATATATATATATCGAATCATTAGACAACAGAAAACTTATTGAACATTTGGTGATACCTACCCACCAGTAATTTTTGGAATGACAGATGGAAGTAATGTCCACATATGTTTGACTCGTGATAAAGACATCAACACAGACTTGGAACATTATGTGATATGAACTATCTGGCCAGATTTCATAATAGCTTAATGTAACCACAATATTTACGAGCAATTTTAAACCAAACTTCAGAACAACCAAATCATGTTAAGATAATATAAATTGCTCAAAATTCACCTGATACTCTGCTAACTCCATTGCCATTGTTTTTAGAGTTGTATCTGCTGGTTGCCACAATTTACAAGCGTCCTGCTCATATAGAGAGCAAAGAAATTAGAGAGATTTGGGTGAAAAACCAGAAAACTAACAATTTGTCTGAACTAAAGTGTTACATTCACAGCAAACATATTAAGAAAAACACCAAAATATAAGAAGTAATGGAGAAGGGGGATTAATGCATGCATGGTTGCCTAGTTTGAATACAGCCAAATTGAAAACAGATGAACAGTATCGAGCATATTTAAAGCACCACTAAGAATTAAACTTTGGGCAGATGCAGTGGGTCAGAGAATGCATTTTATCAAGCAACCACCAGGATATCATGGATCTAATTTCTTATCTATATTTCCTGCATTGATCTAAAGGTATACAGAAATAGAAGATTAATTTTACAAAATTGAGGCAAGAATTTTGTAAGGGAGTTTTGAGTAGTAATCATATATGGTTTCTTAATTAAGACATATGGCATATATGTAGGAAATGCTGGTTGAATATGGCAACTTTCCCAGCTAATACTTTTTTCTTGTCATCTGCAAATTGAATGGAACACTTTCATGTAATTTAAAGTACAATCATTCTAAATGGTGAATGCAAAATAAATGCAATTATGCATAATCCACACCTTTTCTCCGCCTGGGATGTTGGTTCTCCCTTCATTCTCCCTTAAAGAAAGAGATCCAATGCCAATCGATGGCAAGACTATACATAATAGTACAATATAATCAAAAGATTCCTAAAAGTAACTATACAGCAACATTATCCTTGAGTAATGTTATGATATGTACAGCTGTTAGGGTTTTATTATTAGCTTAATTATAGGGATGTGTTAGGGATTTATTTCCTAATTCAACCTTTGTATATATTATAAATACATGTATATTCTTCAATAGAAATATAAGAATTATTTCTCACTTTCACATGGTATCAGAGCCTAGTTGAGTTTCTGGGTCTTTTGTCTGAGGGTTGCGATTCCCTCTTGTCGGTATCGGATTTCTTCCTCTTTTGGGTTCTCAATTTTGAGATCTGGTTCTTAGGGTCATATTTTTCGATGATCATTTTTTCTCACCTCCACCACAGGAAGGAGCGTCTCCGTCAGTCCGGCCATTTCACCTTTTTCGGTGACCATTGGAGCCGCGCGTGAGCCTCACGCACCGATCGAAGATTAATGCCTTCCTCATGCGCCGGCGAGTGACGGTGCGTGGCTTGTCCGACGGCCCTTTGATTTCAGATCCGGTATCGCCTGAGTGTCTTCAACCAGATTGCAGTATCGGTTTTCTCATTTGGCCTCTTCTAAATCATTCTCTCTCTCTTAGATATTTTCTTGCCTCTCTCCGGTGTAGGTTCTGTTCTCCCATAGTCTTTTGCTACTGCTACTTCTTGGTGAGATATACTGATCTCTTTGCTACATTGATTTTATTGTCTAAAGTTATTTGTGACGGGTTTAAATGGATGAGAATAGTGATAAGAAGGCAATTACTGAAATTATGTTTGGTTCTTCTAAAATTACGGATAGAAAACTGACTGGAAGTAATAATTATGCACAATGAAAAAGAAAAATTCATAGATTTGTGATGAGTGTAGACTTGGAGGACCATTTAACTAGTAATCCACCGGCTAAGGATGATTCTGTTAGTCGAAAGAAATGGTTAATAGAGGATTATAATTTGTTTAATCAAATTCAGAATACTTTAGATCCTGCTATTAATGATGTTGTGAATCATTGTGATAGTGTAAAAGAATTATGGGAATATCTAGAGTTTTTATATTCCTACAAACAAGATATGTCTCGTGTTCATGATTTATTGCTAAAGATTTATCGAGCAGAACAAAAAAGGTTGCTCCCTATTCAGTATTATACTGAGGTGAAACAAGCCTTTGAAGAAAAGCGGGCTATGTTTCCTATTGTTGCTGACATTAAACAAATGCAAGAACAAGAGGAGCATATTGTGGTACAGTGTTTCTTATCAAGATTGGGTCTTGAATATGATGTGACACGCACACAATTGTTAACTGGTGAGTCACTTCCTTCTTTTACTAAAGTTTATGCTCGTTTACTTTGTGTTTGTAAAGACGGTGATTTGCCTTCCGGTATGGTGCCCAATGATACAGTTGCATTGGTTGGTAATGTTTCGAATAGTAATCGTGGTGGTAAAGGTGGAAATAGTAGTTCTGTTATTGGGAATAGTAGCAATTCTCGTACATGTCATTATTGTGGAGTTGAAGGACACATTAAAAAGAATTGTTGGAAATTACATGGGAAACCCTCCAAGAACTCAAGTCCAATGAATAATAAAAGGTTTGCAAATGTAGTTACTCAAGATGGCATTCTACCGTTTCCACAGTCATCATTACCATCTGTCACCATTTCAGCGGATGAGTATGCTCGTTTAACTGCCACTTATGATTCACAGCAATTATCTTCTAGGACTTCAGCTTTGGCTAATACAGGTAACCCTACATCATGTATTTCCACCTCATCTCGTAGTTGGGTTATTGACTTAGGTGCTACTAATTATATGACTGGCAACACAGGTATTCTCTCTTCTTTCAAATCTACTGCTAATTTACCTTGTGTTACTTTAGCCAATGGATCTACTGCTTCTGTAATTGGACATGGAACAGCAAACCCAACAAAGTCTCTTCTATTGTCATCTGTGTTATATTTACCTTCATTTCCTTTTAACTTGTTATATGTTAGCCAAATTACCCAAAATCTTAACTGTTGTGTTATTTTCTATCCCAATTATTGTCTTTTTCAGGATCTTGGGACGAAGCAGATTCTTGGTAGAGGGTGTCTGGTGAATGGTGTGTATGCTCTTAAATCAACTTCTCAACTAGTGCATCAATCCATTGCGTGCACAATTTCATCTTCTTTATTGCAACTTTATTGTCGTTTTGGTCATCCTCCTCTTTCAATTTTACAAAAGTTATGTCCTAGTCTTAAAAAGGAGTCTACTTTAGAGTGTGAAGCTTGTCAATTTGCTAAATACCATAAAGTATCTTATTTTCCTAGACTAAATAAACGTGTTGAGTCTTCTTTTTATTTAGTTTATACTGATGTATGGGGTCCATGTCCTGTTATATCCAAACTTGGTTTTCGTTATTTTGTGACATTTATTGATGTTTATTCTCGAGTTACTTGGCTTTATCCTATGAAATCTCAATCAGAGTTTTTTACTATATTATGTGCTTTTCATGCTGAAATTAAGACTCAATTCAATAAATCCATATGTATTTTGAGATGTGATAATGCTAAAGAATATGTTTCTCATTCATTTAAATCTTATCTCTCTGAGCACGATATCATTCATCAGTCTTCTTGTATTATTACCCCTCAGCAAAATGGTGTAGCTCAGTGGAAGAACAGTTACTTATTAGAAGTTGCTCGGGCACTAATGTTTCATATGCAGGTTCCTAAAATGTCTTTAGTAGATGCTGTTTCTACTGCTTGTTTTCTGATTAACAAAATGCCATCTTCTGTTCTTGACGATCAGATTCTATATTCTCTTATTTTTCCATCATCTACTTTATTTCATCTTGCTCCTCGAATTTTTGGATGTACTTGCTTTGTTCAAGACATGCGACCTCAGGTTTCAAAACTTAATCCTAAATCTCTTAAGTGTGTCTTCCTAGGATACTCGAGTGAATAAAAGGGGTATTGTTGTTACTCACCTTCTTTGGGTCGTTATTTGGTATCTACTGATATTACATTTTTTGAGAATACACCTTTCTTTGGTTTCTTTGTGTCCTCGCCTTCACCCTCTAGTGATTCAGGGGATGATTTTCTTGTTTATACTGTTAGTGAACAGGTAGTATCTCCTCCCTCTCGACCTGTTATTCATCAAGTTTATTCTCGACGTGTGCATCATTCTATCGAGACACCTCCTGCTCCTGCTTCTTCTTCAGATCCTCCACCACCACCAGATCCTAGCCTTGACCTTCCTATTGCTCTTTGCAAAGGTAAACGCACATGGACTTACCCTATTTCTTCTTTCATGTCTTATCATGCTTTATCACCTTCCTCCAAGTCTTTTGTAGCTTCCTTAGACTCTATTGCTGTTCCAACGTCCCTTACTGAAGCATTAGCTCATGATGGTTGGCGAGCTGCAATGAAAGAAGAGATGATGGCCTTAAAGCAGAATCATACTTGGGATCTTCTACCTTTGCCCTCTCAAAAAAAGGCTATTAGTTGTAAGTGGGTGTTTACTGTTAAGATGAATCCTGATGGCTTTGTTGCTAGATTGAAAGCTCGATTGGTTGCTAAAGGATATGCACAAATATATGGAGTGGATTATTTGGAGACATTTTCTCTAGTTGTAAAACTTTCATCTATTCGATTGTTTATTTCCTTAGCTGCTAATTACAGTTGCCCACTTAATCAACTTGATGTGAAAAATGCATTCTTGCATGGGGATTTGAGTGAAGATGTTTACATGGAGCAACCACTTGGTTTTGTTGCTCAGGGGGAGTCAGGGAAGGTGTGCAAATTAAGAAAGTCTTTGTACGGGTTAAAAAAGTCCCCTCGTGCCTGGTTTGGGAGATTCAGTACAGTTGCGATTGAGTTTGGCCTACGAAGAAGTGCATATGATCACTCAGTGTTCTTTACATCATCTATTTCTGGGTGCATTTTGTTGGTTGTATATATGGATGATATAGTGATAACTGGAAGTGATGAAGCTGGAATTATGAGGTTGAAAGCATTCCTTAGGACTCACTTTCAAACCAAGGATTTAGGATCATTAAAATATTTCTTAGGGATTGAAGTTTCTCGCAGTCAGAAAGGGATCTATCTATCTCAAAGAAAATATTGTCTGGATTTATTAGATGATGCTGGTTTTATTGAGGCAAAATCATGTGATCTGCCTATGATACCAAATGTAAAGCTAAAAGCTGAAAATGGAGACTTGTTTGAGAATCCTAAAAAATATAGGAAGGTTGTGGGAAAATTGAAATACCTTACTATCACTCGTCCTGACATTCCTTTTCCAGTAAGTGTTGTTAGTCAGTTCATGTCATCTCCTAGAACCTCACACTGGGATGCTATTGTACATATTCTGAGATATTTAAAAGGTGCACCAGGACATGGCATCTTATATCGAAATCATGGTCACCACACTATAGAAGGTTTCACGGATGCAAACTATGCAGAAGATCTTTCAAACAGGCACTCTACCACCGGTTATTGTGTCTTTGTTGGGGGTAATCTTATTTCTTGGAAGAGTAAGAAACAGAATGTGGTGTCCCGATCAAGTGCAGAATCCGAATATAGAGCTATGGCATAGACTACCTGTGAACTTATATGGCTACATCATTTGCTTAGCGAGATTGGGTTTGTTCAGTCTAAACCAATAAACTTATGGTGTGACAATCAAGCAGCTATCTATATTTCAAATAATCCTGTGTTTCATGAGAGAACCAAACATATAGAAGTTGACTGTCATTTTACTTGAGAGAAACTAAAAGATGGATCAATCTCAGCTTCACATGTCAAAACAAGAAGCCAATTAGCTGATGTATTCACTAAAGTGTTACCTGGGAATCGGATCGATTACATTTGTAACAAGCTGGGCATGATCAATATCTATACTCCAACTTGAGGGGGAGTGTTATGATATGTACAGCTGTTAGGGTTTTATTATTAGCTTAATTATAGGGATGTGTTAGGGATTTTTTTCCTAATTCAACCTTTGTATACATTATAAATACTTGTATATTCTTTAATAGAAATATAAGAATTATTTCTCACTTTCACAAGTAATAACTTTCTCATGCAAAATTTGTATCAATTCTCCTTAACTTCAAATGATGGGAGGGAAATCATAGTTAAATATTGAAGACAATCAAGATCATGACAGCCACATTGCTATTTTCCATATAAGGTTACAACTGCACAGACCCTCATTCACATGTACAAATCCTGGTTTCTATGACAATATGCATGCACCATTCATTGCCAATTATATGTTCATTGATTACCACTACCTATCTGTCACCTGAATTGCACATCATAATAAATATTTTGTGCATTTATTTATGTGTGTCTATTTTAATTTCATTTTAAGAAATTGACCAAACTCTTTCACTTCAATTATCAAATACAAAATTAGGACTTGAAATCAGAATTTAAATGTCAATTTGGGGATTTTACTACAAGGCACATGACTCATGGAACATATATTAATCCATATCAATTAAAGGGTTCACCTAACTGAAATACCAGAAGCTTCCCTCCAATATTCTTCATTGCCAAGAAAGATGCCTGAAATCGTGATAAGTTTGTGGAGTTAATATATATACTCTGAAAATATAGCTTCCTATCTATTGCTTCAACAACTTAATCAGGCAACCACTTCCCTTAAGCTCCAATAAAATCCATCATCCCTCATCCAACAGACACTTATGGATGGGACAAACTCTGTGTTGCCTTTACAGACACTTTTGCATCTAAAGACTGTTCAAATGGTTGGTCAGACACTTTCATATCCGAGTGAATTTTTTATAATGCTTGATTTAACAACTTGCTCAGCACAAGTCATTAACAAGGAAAAAATTAGAGCAAGTAGCGTATGCAACATACCTTGATTGCTGCACAGAGGGCTGAATCAGAAGTTTTACTATTCTGAAAGATGGCAGGGATATTTTCCAGCAATAGTTCTAAATGCTGACGGCACTAAATCCTCAAAAAATTACAACACAATTATTCAAAATTCTCAATACTTTAACAAAGAGAACATTTTTTTTGTCAAATCACAAAGAGAACAGACTGACACATCTTTAGTTGTCATAAACATTTTTCCATATGCTTACATATATTTTGCAAAGGATAAGGACAAACACCAGCAATCTATAGCTCACCTCAGAAAGCTAGGTAATAACATCACTTTGTAAAGGGGTATAAACATCTTCAACATCAGGTACAATAAACATCAATGGCTGCCAACAGAAGTAGATTAAATATCATCAAGAAGTCCTTCAAATTTGAACAACCTAAAGTTACCAAAAAGAGAGAGGTGGGAGTAGGGTGTTGGGGCATGGGCAGATCATTATATTAGAAGCAATAAAGACATTTTTAATATTGTGAATAACGTAACTTGAACTATCTACCAATTGATAAATAATATGGTTGGTGGATCCAAGGGTTAGAAAACTTAAATTTGAAATATCCTGCTTGGTGATAATTAATTTGAGGTATCCACAACGTAATTCTTATTAATTTGTTGCTAAATATTCCTAAGTCAACAATTATACAACAAACTACTTTTCTCAAAAGCATAGCACCCTGAGATGAATGATTTAAATTTTTTTTAAAATTTAAAAGGGTGTGTATAAGATATAATCTCTAATTTGACAGATTAGAAAGCAGAATAAAATGTGAATTTTTATTTACCAAAACAAGTTCAGAAGTACTGAATGCGTAGCAATGAATACTTAATTTTAGCTTGTCTTAAGATAGTCTATGATCCATTAAAGGTAGGAAATTGATGAAAACATCCCTGGGTTTGTAAATGATTCACTTTGGAAGTGAACCCAAAAAAATAAAAAATAAATAAATAAAAAGCAAGGAAGTTTAAGTTTTTATGGCTATCAGTGTAATGTTTATGGACACAACCAAGCCAGTAATGGATGACAAGAGCCTTTTGTACGGATTTTCTAAAGCTATGTAGGCTGCATGAAGCAATCTTAACATGGCAAAAACCTGTAAGTGGATTTGCAAAGTACATCTAACTTTTTTCTAATCTCAGTTTCTTGAAGATATGTAGGCTGCATGAAGCAATCTTGACACGGTAAAAACATGTAAGTGGATTTGCAAAATACATCTAACTTTTTTTTTCTAATGTCAGTTTTAATTTTTTTTTATTGTTACAAGATTAGCTGTAAATTAGCTGTAAATTAGCTATAATATTCTGTTTCCTTTTATTTTCTTTCCTTGTACAGAATAGGAAGTTTCCTAGTTAGGGTTTCTACACTTGTATAAATTTTGTATTTTTTCTTCATATGAATATACAGAAAATCATTCTCCAATCTCTTGTTTTACATGGTATCAGAGCCTTCTAGGCTTGATTTGGGGTATTTTCTAGTATCTTTTGGGTTGGGTAACTTGTTCCAACTTTTGGGTTAAAGTTAGGGTTACTGTTTGGGTTGGGTACCCATTTTTTGGTGACCATTTTGTCTCACCGCCAGCGACAGAAGAAGTGCAAGGAGATTTTCGGCCATTTCCCAAAATTCGGTGTTCTTCCAACCAGCGAGTGGACCTCATGCGCCGCCACAAGCTCACATCCCTTTTCTCACGCGCCGGCACGTAACCTGACCTTCGGCCTTCCAATTTTTTCTCCGACATCGCCTGAAGATTTTCGATCAAATTTTGGTACTATCTTGGCTTGATTTTCTCTTCTGCTGGTACTTTTATCTCCCATAAGGTGTTGTCCTTCTCTGTATGTGTTATTCAATCTGCTAAGAATCTTGTTGGCTATTTGGATTGTGTTTTTGGCTGGGTGTTCTGAGTTTTTTATTGGCTACTTTGATTGTTTTTTATTATGTACGAGTATTATGGCTGATAACAAATGAGGAGTGAGGAAAACTGTTAGTGAAATTATCCCTTTATCTAAGATTACAGAAGAAAAGTTAAATGAATTCAATTATCTTGATTGGAGTAGAACAATTAGAATCTATCCTCGTAGTATGGATAAAGATGATCATTTAACTGATGACCCTCCTACTGATAAAATTGAAAAGCATATTTGGATGAGAGATGATTCTCGGTTACTTTTACAAATTCGAAATTCAATTGAAAGAAATATGCTTGGCTTAATTTCTCATTATGAGCGTGCAAAAGAGTTAATGGATTATTTGAATTTTTTATATTATGGACAAAAAAATAAGTCTCGTATTTATGATGTTTGTAAAGCCTTTTATCGTGCTGAGAAGGAAGCAAAATTGCTCACTACTTACTTTATGGAGTTTGAGAAAATTTATGAGGAATTGAACATGCTTCTACCTTTTAGTGTGGATATTAGAGAGCAACAGGCTCAGAGAGAAAAAATGGCAGTAATGAGTTTTCTAGCTAATTTGCCATTTGAATATGAGACAGCCAAATCTCAGATTTTTTCTGGCTCTGAAATTCCTACTCTTAAAGATGTGTTTAGTAGGTTATTGCATGCTGATAATGCCTCATCTAGTCAGCTCAATAGTGCTTTTATTGTCAGAGAAAGTGGAGGTGATAATGGTAAAAGGAATCTGTCGAAGGGGGGAAATAGATATAATGATAATCAAAATACTGATGTAGTTTGCTATTATTGTAAAGAACTAGGTCATACAAAGCGCTACTGCAAGAAATTGCAGAATCACAATTAGAGGTCACAAGTTGCTAATGTTGCGACTTCTGGTTCATCATCTGAGTATAATGTCACTATATCTGTCGAAGAGTATGCCAAGTACCAAGAATTGTTAAAGGGATCTTCAACTTCTGTTACTACTGAAGCAGGTAACACATGTCTTATCTCTTCTAGCAATAATTGGGTCATTGATTCTGGTGCCACAAATCATATGACAGGTAATCCTGATACTTTCTCTGATTTTCGATCCCATAAAACCCCTTTGCCTGTTACTATTGCTGATGAGACATCATACAACATTGTGGGGTCTGGCACTGTCAAACCTACTCCTTCTATTACTTTACCCTCTGTTCTAAATCTGCCTAACCTAGCTTTCAATTTGATATTCTATGAGTAAACTTACCAAAGAACTCAATTTTTGTGTCTCATTTTACCCTGATCATTGTCTTTTTCAAGATCTTATGACGAAGCAGATTTTTGGTAAGGGACATGTATCTGGTGGTCTATACATTCTGGATTCTTGGGTACCACGACCTGTTGCTTGTTCCAATGTAGTGTCTCCTTTTGAAGCACATTGTCGATTGGGGTATCCTTCTCTCTCTATGTTAGAGAAGTTATGTCCGTAGTTTTATGATGTATCTTCTTTGGATTGTGAGTCTTGTCATTTTGCTAAACATCATCGTAGCTCGTCTGGTCCCTTTAGAATTAATAAACGAGCTGAGTTTTCTTTTCAACTTGTTCATTCGGATGTTTGGGGTCCTTGTCCTGTGATGTCCAAAACTGGATACAGATATTTTGTTACTTTTATGGATGATTTTTCCCGTCTGACTTGGATTTATTTTATGAAGAATCATTCTGAAGTTTTTTCTCATTTTTTTGCCTTTTGTGCTGAAGTTAAAACCCAATTTAATGCTTCTGTGAATATCTTACGAAGTGATAATGCTAAGGAATATATGTCAAATTCTTTTCAGCGGTATATGTCTCAACAGGGTATCCTTCACCAGTCCTCTTGTGTTAATACTCCTTCTCAAAATAGAGTTGCTGAAAGAAAGAACAGACATTTACTTGAGACAGCTAGAGCTTTATTGTTTCAAATAAATGTTCCTAAGTGTTTTTGGGTTGATGCTATTTCTACGGCTTATTTTCTAATCAATCGGATACCCTCTACGGTGTTAAATGGTGATGTCCCTTATAATGTGTTGTTTCCAAATAAAATATTGCTTTCAGTGGAACCCCAAATTTTTGGCAGTACTTGTTATGTTCGAGATGTTCGTCCTCATGTTACCAAACTTGATCCTAAGGCATTGAAGTGTGTGTTCTTGGGATACTCGCGTCTTCAAAAGGGATATAGATGTTACTCTCCTGATCTGAAGCGACATTTGGTTTTCACTGATGTGGTATTCTCAGAAGATAAACCTTTTTTTTCATCTCCATCCAATCTTCCAAGTCAGGGGGAGGAAGATGAGTGGCTTATTTATAAGGTGACATCTTTTCGAGAATCAGTTGATGTGTCTACTGCATCTTCTTGTATTGAGCAGCTAGCAAGTGATGATCCTTCAACATCAACAAGACCACAGATTGTTCAGGTCTACTCTAGACGAAGAGACACTAATGATACATGTCCCGCACCAACACCTTCGTCATCTGATCTTGCTCCTACTGATCCCGATCTTCCCTTGCTCTTTGTAAAGGTACACGTAATTGTAAATTCACTTATTTTATTGTTAATTTTATTTCCTATGATCACCTGTCTCCCTCGATATGTTCTTTAATTGCATATTTAGATTCTATATCTATCCCTAAGATAGTCAAAAATGCTTTGAGTCATCCTGGATGGTATGATGCTATGATTGAGGAGATGAATGCCTTGGATTTAAATCATACTTGGGAGTTGGTGCATTTACCAGAGGGAAAGAAGGTTGTGGGTTGCAAATGGGTCTTTACAGTCAAAGTTAATCCAGATGGTTCTGTGGCTCGGTTGAAAGCTCGACTTGTTGCTAAAGGATATGCACATACTTATGGGGTGGATTATTTTTATACTTTCTCTCCAGTTGCCAAATTGAGTTCTGTTTGTCTTTTCATTTCTTTGGCAGCTTTTCATCATTGGCCCTTACATCAACTTGACATCAAAAATGCCTTCCTTCATGGCGATCTTCAGGAAGAAGTCTATATGGAGCAACCACCTGGTTTTGTTGCTCAGGGGGAGTATGGAAAAGTTTGTCGTCTGAAGAAGTCTTTGTATGGTAAATTCAGTGAAGTTGTCCAAGAGTTTAGGCTAAAGAAGAGTCAGTGCGATCACTCTGTTTTTTATAGACAATCCAAAAATGGCATTATTCTTCTTGTGGTTTATGTTGATGATATTGTGATTACAGGGAGTGATTCTGCAGGTATTTTTTCACTTAAGTCTTTCTCGCATGGTAGATTTCACACTAAAGACTTAGGTCAGTTGAAATATTTCTTGGGAGTGGAAGTGACGAGAAGTAAGAAAGGAATTCTTCTATCCCAAAGAAAATATGTTCTTGACTTGCTTGTGGAAACTGAAAAGTTAGGAGCTAAGTCATGCAATACTCCTACGGTTCCCAATATACAACTTACAAAAGATGATGGTGATCCTTTTCCTGATCCAGAGAGATACCGAAGGTTAGTTGGAAAATTGAATTATCCCACTGTAACTCGTCCAGATGTTGCATTTGTAGTAAGCATTGTCAGTCAATTTATGGTTGCTCCCACGATTAAACATTGGGAAGCTCTAGAGCATATCTTATATTATTTAAAAGGGGCTCCTAGACTGGGTATACTGTACAGTGATCATGGGCATGCTCACATTGAGTGCTTTACAGATGCTGATTGGGCAGGTTCTAAAATTGATAGGAGATCAACAACAGGCTATTGTATCTTTGTTGGAGGAAATTTAGTGTCCTGGCGAAGTAAGAAGCAAACTGTAGTATCCAGATCTAGTACAGAATCTGAATACAGAGCTATGTCACAGTCTGCATGTAAAATTTTATGGATCTATCATTTTCTTGATGAAATTGGTATGAATCCCTCGTCTCCAGTGAAACATTGGTGTGATAATCAAGTCGTCCTTCATATTGCTTCTAATTCAGTGTATCATGAACGGACCAAGCATATTGAAGTTGATTATCACTTTATTTGTGAGAAGATTTAAGATAACGTTATCTCAACAGGATATGTGAAGACAGGAGAACAGTTGGGCGATTTGTTTACAAAAGCCTTAAATGGCTCTCGAGTTGATTATTTGTGTAACAAGCTGAGCATGATTAATATCTATGCTCCAGCTTAAGGGAGAGTGTTACAAGATTAGCTGTAAATTAGTTGTTACAAGATTAGCTGTAAATTAGCTATAATATTCTGTTTCCTTTTATTTTCTTTCCTTGTACAGAATAGGAAGTTTCCTAGTTAGGGTTTCTACACTTGTATAAATTCTGTATTTTTTCTTCATTTGAATATACAAAAAATCATTCTCCAATCTATTGTTTTACATTTATTATTATTATTTTACTTTCATTTTAAAGTTTTTGCTGTGTGCATTATTAAACTGAGGAAATTTTTTTACCAGACCACTTTAATTATGGAAAAATAAGAAGATTCTAGCTAAGTCCTGTAATTAGGAGTATGACCTGCTGCAATGCAGGTTTTAACTTGTAAAAATGGATTGTTGCATCAAATGTGGCAATCCCCACCATTGTCCTAGAACCTTCCTACAACCATAAGAAAATCAATGGAAACAATCACTAACCATCATTCAAAGGACAGCTTTAACTAATTATATCAGGAAAACCAGTCTGCATTGTATAAACATATGATAAGATATAGTTTAGTACGCACGCTCGACATATATCCACTGTTTTCTGGATGCACCAGGACATATATGAGATCCACTTAAAGTTCATGGATCAAAGCTATATGGCATATAAAAAAACATAAAGTTAGATATGAAAAATAAGCCCATGAACACAAAATATAAAGTGCCTAAAAACAGGCTTACACTAGTTGATTAGTTTTCAATCCCAAAGCTTTTTGAACAAATCCAAAAAATATAAAAGAGAAGGTGCCTTCAAAAACATAGCTTTATGCCATCTCTCCTCATGACTTTAAGTGAGGAATATGTCATTAGACCTTATTTGTTGAATTACTCAGATGCAACTTCCCTTGCAATCAGCAAACGTAAATATTGCAGCAAAAGGTCAAAAGAGAGACAGAGAGAGAGAGAGAGACCAGTCGCCCTAAGGGGTATTCCACATTAGTAAGGGTGACAACCTTCCTTTATCACCTATGTGATCCCTAGCTTTGGCCCCATGGTAGAGATAGGGAAAATTTACATATAAAGGTTAACAGGATCAAATGTCCAACCAGGATTTTGTGCTCCACTTAGATTTTTAATAAAACTACCAGAAGTGGGAAAAGTTATTAATTGTATATTTATTTTGAAAAAACTCCAATATAAGGAAAAAGAAGAAACAAGGAGACAAGTAAAGATAGGAGGAAGAGGGAAAGAAAAGAGGAGAGCAGTGACATTCAATCAGGCCAATATTGATCTAAAAGCAGGAAAAAGATGTTATAGGATAATATAAGGAGATAAAACTTATTGGAAGCTGTAAGCTGCAGCTGCTGCACCAGTCTACATAGCATTCATGGAGACATCTGTGAGAAAGAAATACACAGCTGGCATTGGTTCACGGACCTGAAAAAGAGATATTTAGTTAGAAGAATCACCAATCAGATGACCTCAATAGGATAGTGGTAATGATTAAAGGAAAAAAAATGCAGATACAAGAACAACAGATAGGTTAAACAAACTATAGAAAATCATAGATATCATTTGAAGAAAACAAAAAGTTATCCTATAAATATTGGAAGTTCAATCCATAAGAAGCCAATACCTGTAATTGAAGCAGTTATGATGTAAATGATTTTCTTTCATTCTTATTGATGAAGAAACGCTCACTTCATATACAAATTTAATAAACTAAAGATGTCCAAGGTGCTTATATAACATGTATATGAAGACTCTAGGAACATCAAAAAATAAAAATATGAAATGACCTAGACAACTGCAACTAGTTTGAATTTAGTTTTGTAAATTAAGTTGAGTCGAAAAACCCAAAAAATATAACCAAAACTTGGTGTTGCATACATGCATTCACAAAGCAAAAAAAATGACATATGATCAATGTAACTGCCTTTTTAACCAACTTATATTCAAACATATTATTTCTTGGCTTCTGATTGGGTGGTTTATGGAGGACACACAAAATTACTAAAACAGTTCTTTCAAGAAAACCCTATAACAGAAGCACTAAACTAGTAGTAACACATAATAACTGTCACATCTCATATATCTTAATTTATTAAAATAATAAGAAAAAAATGAAAAGAGCTTTGAGATGCTCAAGTTAGAATAACTAAAAAAGTCTCTTAAAAGATGAGGCAGTTGCAAAAGTAAAAAACATGTCTATTCACAATGATACAACATAATAGTAGCAATGTTTTCAGGTTATGGAGCAAAACTTATTGTGAAAAGGAGATCAACACTAATAAAATTTTTAAGAGATTCAAATTTTATTTGTTCAACTAACCATATTGTAAGTGTTATGATATGTACAACTATTAGATAAGATAATTAGCTTAATTATAGGGATTTGTTATTTCCTAATTCAACTCTTGTATACATTATAAATACCTGTATATTTTCTCCAATGATATAGTGAATTATCTCTTACTTTCACATGGTATCAGAGCAAGGTTGAGTTCTGAGTTCTGTGGTTGAGTTTTCGCTTCTGGGATTTCTAGGTTATTGTATCAATAACATCTCCTCTTTGGGTCACTTGTCTATGATCATTCTTATTTCTCACCGCCACTAAAGGGAGGTTTGCCTCCATCATTCTGGCCGTTTCCCCTTTTTCGGTGACCATCGAAGCCGCAAGTGAGCCTCACGTGCCGTTCGAAAATCATCACCCTTCCTCACGCGCTGGCGAGTGACAGTGCGTGGTTTGTTCGCCGGTCCTCCAATTTCAAATCCGGCGTCGCCTGAGTGTCTCCGACCAAATCGCAATGTTGGTTTTCTCATCTAGTCTCTTTTAAAGCTCTCTCTCTCTCAGATTCGTTCCTGCCTCTCTCTCCGATGTGGGTTCTGTTTTCTTGCCTGTGGGTTCTGTTCTCACATATGCTTGTTGGTGCTACTTCTTGGTGAGGTATATTGATCTCTTTGCTGCATTGTTGATTTTATTGTCTAAAGTTATTCGCGATGGGTTTAAATGGTTGAGAATAGTGATAAAAAGACATTTACTGAAATTATGTTTGGTTCTTCTAAAATTACGGATAGAAAACTGACTGGAAGTAACAATTATGCACAATGGAAAAGAACAATTCATAGATTTGTGACAAGTGTAGACTTGGAGGACCATTTAACTAGTAATCCACCGACTAAGGACGATTCCGTTAGTCGAAAGAAATGGTTAATGGAGGATTATAAGTTGTTTAATCAAATTCAGAATACTTTAGATCCTGCTGTTGATGATGTTGTGAATCATTGTGATAGTGTAAAAGAATTATGGAAATATCTAGAATTTTTGTATGCCTGCAAACAAGATATGTCTTGTGTCCATGATTTATTGCTAAAGATTTATCGAGCGAACAAAAAGGCCGCTCCCTGTTCCAGTATTATACAGAAGTAAAACAAGCCTTTGAAGAAAATCGGGCTATATTTCCTATTGTTATTAACATTAAACAAATGCAAGAACAAGAGGAGCAGATTGTGGTATAGTATTTCTTAGCAGGATTGGGTTCTGAATATGATGTGGCATGTACACAATTGTTAACCGGTGAGTCACTTCTTTCTTTTACTAAAGTTTATGCTTGTTTACTTCGATTTTGTAAAGACAATGATTTGCCTTCTGGTATGGTGCCCAATGATACGATGGCATTGGTTAGTAATGTTTCGATTAGTAATCGCGGAGGTAAAGGTGGAAATAGCAGTTCTATTGTTGGGAATAGTAGTAATTCTCGTACATGTCATTATTGTGGAGTTGAGGGACACATTAAAAAGAATTGTTGGAATTACATGGGAAACCCTTCAAGAACTCAAGTCAGATAAATAATAAAAGGTTTGCAAATGTAGCTACTCAAGATGGCATCCTACCGCTTCCACAGTCATCCTTACCATCTGTCACCATTTCAGCGGATGAGTATGCTCGTTTAACTGCCACTTATGATTCACAACAGTTGTCTTCTGGGACTTCAGCTTGGCTAATACAGGTAACCCTACTACATGTCTTTCCACCTCATCTCGTAGTTGGGTTATTGACTCAGGTGCTACTGATCATATGATCGGCAACACAGGTATTCTCTCTTCTTTTAAATCTACTGCTAATTTACCTTGTGTTACTTTAGCCAATGGATATACTACTTCTGTAATTGGGCGTGGAATAGCAAACCCAACAAAATCTCTTCCATTGTCATCTGTTTTATATTTATAATCATTTCCTTTAACTTGTTATTTGTTAGCCAAATTACCCAAAATCTTAACTGTCGTATTATTTTCTATCCCAATTATTGTCTTTTTCAGGATCTTAGGACGAAGCAGATTCTTGGTAGAGGGTGTCTGGTGAATGGCGTGTATGCTCTTGAATCAACTTCTCAACTAGTGCCTCAATCCATTGCTTGCACAAGTTCATCTTCTTTTCTGCAACTTCATTGTCGTTTTGGTCATCCTCCTCTTTCACTTTACAAAAGTTATGTCCTAGTCTTAAAAAGGAGTTTACTTTAGAGTGTGAAGCTTGTTAATTTGCTAAACACCGTAGAGTATATTATCCTCCTAGACTAAATAAACATGTTGAGTCTTCTTTTTACTTAGTTCATACTGATGTATGGGGTCCATGTCCTGTTATATCCAAACTTGGTTTTCATTATTTTGTTACATTTATTGATGATTATTCTCGGGTTACTTGGTATTATCCTATGAAATCTCAATCAGAGTTGTTACCCCTCAGCAAAATGGTGTAGATGAGCAGAAGAACCGTCACTTATCAAAAGTTGCTCGGGCACTAATGTTTTATATGCAGGTTCCTAAAATATTTTGGGTAGATGTTGTTTCTACTGCTTGTTTTCTAATCAACAGAATGCCATCTTCTGTTCTTGACAGTCAGATTCTGTATTCTTTTCTTTTTCCCTCATCTACCCTATTTCATCTTGTTCTTCGAATTTTTGGGTGTACTTGCTTTGTTTAAGACATTCGACCTCGGGTTTCAAACTTAATCCTAAATCTCTTATGTGTGTCTTTCTGGGATACTCTCGTGAACAAAAGGAGTATCGTTGTTACTCACCTTCTTTGGGTCATTATTTGGTATCTGTTGATGTTACTTTTTTTAGCATACACCTTTCTTTGGTTTCTCTGCATCCTCTCCTTTACCCTCTAGTGATTCAAGGGATGATTTCTTATTTATACTGTTAGTGAACAGGTAGTATCTTCTCCTTCTCGACCTGTTATTCATCAAGTTTATTCTCGACATGTGCACCATTCTATCGAGACACCTTCTGCTCCTGCTTCGTCTTCAGATCCTCCACCACAACCAGATACTAGCCTTGACCTTCCTATTGCTCTTCGCAAAGGTAAACGCACATGTACTTACCCTATTTCTTCTTTTGTGTCTTACCATGCTTTATCACCTTCCTCCAAATCTTTTGTAGCTTCTTTAGACTCTATTGTTGTTCCAACGTCCCTTGTTGAAGCATTAGCTCATGATGGTTGGCGAGCTGCAATGAAAGAAGAGATAATGGCCTTAGAGCAGAACCATACTTGGGATCTTATACCTTTGCCCTCCTAGAAAAAGGCTATTGGTTGTAAGTGGGTGTTTACTGTAAAAATGAATCCTGATGGCTCTGTTGCTCGATTTAAAGCTCGATTGGTTGCTAAAGGATATGTACAAACATATAGAGTGGATTATTCGGAGACTTTTTCTCCAGTTGCAAAACTTTTTTCTGTTCGATTGTTTATCTCCTTAGCTGCTAATTACAGTTGGCCACTTCATCAAATTGATGTGAAGAATGCATTCTTGCATAGGGATTTGAGTGAAAAAGTTTACATGGAACAACCACCTAGTTTTGTTGCTCAGGGGGAGTCAGGGAGGGTGTGCAAATTAAGAAAGTCTTTGTACGATTAAAACAGTCCCTTCGTGCCTGGTTTGGTAGATTTAGTACAATTGTGATTGAGTTTGGCCTACAAAGAAGTGCATATGATTACTCGATGTTCTTTGCATCATCTATTTCTGGGTGCATTTTGTTAGTTGTATATGTGGATGATATAGTGATAACTGAAAGTGATGAAGCTGTAATTACAAGGTTGAAAGCATTCCTTAGGAGTCACTTTCAAACAAAGGATTTAAAACCATTGAAATATTTCTTAGGGATTGAAGTTTCTCGTAGTCATAAAGGGATCTATCTATCTCAAAGAAAATATTGCCTGAATTTATTAGATGGTGCTGGTTTTATTGAGGTAAAAACATGTGGTGCACCTATGATACCAAATGTGAAGCTAAAAGTTGAAGATGGAGACTTGTTTGAAAATCCTGAAAAATATAGGAAGGTTGTGGGAAAATTGAACTACCTTACTATCACTCGTCCTGACATTGTTTTTCCAGTAAGTGTTGTTAGTTCATGTCATCTCTTAGAACCTCACACTGGGATGTTGTTGTACATATTCTGAGATATTTAAAAGGTTCACCAGGACGTGGCATCTTATATCGAAATCATGGTCACCACACTATAGAAGGTTTCACTAATGCAGACTATGCAGGAGATCTTTCAGACAGATGCTCTACCATTGGTTATTGTGCCTTTGTTGGGGGTAATATTGTCTCTTGGAAGAGTAAGAAATAGAATGTTATATCCCGATAGAGTTATGGCATAGACTACCTGTGACCTTATATGGCTACATCATTTGCTTGGAGAGATTGGGTTTGTTCAGTCTAAACCAATGAACTTATGGTGTGACAATCAAGCAGCTATTCATATTGCAAATAATCTTGTGTTTCATGAGAGAACCAAACATATAGAAGTTGACTGTCATTTTACTCGAAAAAAACTAGAAGATGGATCAATCTCAACTCCACATGTCAGAACAAGGAGCCAATTAGCTGATGTATTCACTAAAGGGTTACCTGGGAATCGGATCGATTACATTTATAACAAGCTGGACATGATCAATATCTATGCTCCAGCTTGAGGGGGAGTGTTATGATATGTACAGCTGTTAGATAAGATAATTAGCTTAATTATAGGGATTTGTTATTAGCTTAATTATAGGTATTTGTTGTTTTCTAATTCAACTCTTGTATACATTATAAATACCTGTATATTTTCTCCAATGATATAGTGAATTATCTCTCACTTTCACAGTAAGAAAGCAATCGTTTTGTGTTTTGAATTCAAGAAAATTACTGGTATTTATACAAGTTTTCTAGCAAGTATTTAGTCAATATTCTCTGCTCCTATAATTACAGTTCCTACAATCTCATTACACATTTACATGCATATTTACAATTAGTCAATATTCTGTAACACTCCCCCTCAAGCTGGAGTATAGATGTTAATCATGCCCAGTTTGTTACATAAATATTCAACTCGAAGCCCATTTAAAGCCTTTGTGAATATATCACCCAACTGTTCTCCTGTGTTCATACGTCTCGTTGAAATAACATTATCTTGAATCTTTTCACGAAGGATGTGACAATCAATTTCAATATGTTTGGTTCACTCATGATACACTGAATTGGAGGCAATGTGGAGAGCAGCCTGATTATCACACCAAAGTTTTGCTGGAGATGAGGAATTTATATTAATTTCAGTAAGCAAATGATGAATCCATAAGATTTCACATGCGGCCTGTGACATAGCTCTATATTCAGATTTTGCACTTGACCTGGATGCTACAGTTTGCTTCTTGCTTCTCCAAGATACTAAATTTTCTCCACAAAAACACAATAGCATGTAGTTAACCTCCTATCAGTTTTGGACCCTGCCCAATTTGTATCAGTAAAGCACTCAATATGGTTATGCCCATGATCACTATACATTATACCTAATCCAAGAGCACCTTTCAAATAACATAAAATATGCTCTAGAGCTTCCCAATGCTTGACTGTTGGGGCCGTCATAAACTGGCTAACCACACTTACTGCATATGCAATAGTTGGACAAGTAACTGTAAGATAGTTGAGTTTTCCAACTAACCGGGCCTGTATCTTTCTTGGTCATCAAATGGATCGCCATCATCCTTTGAGAGTTGTACATTTGGAACCATAGGAGTATTGTATGGCTTAACTCCTAATTTTTCAGTTTCTTCAAGTAAATCAAGAACATACTTTCTTTGAGATAAAAGGATTCCCTTTTTACTTCTTGAAACTTCTATTCTTAGAAAGTATTTCAACTAGCCCAAGTCTTTAGTGTGAAATCTATCATGCAAGAAAGACTTAAGAGAAGAGATTCTTCATTATCACCTCCTGTAATTACAATGTCATCGACATATACAACAAGGAGAATAACACTAGCTGTTGATTGTCTGTAAAACACAGAATGATCACTTTGGCTCTTCTTTAACCCAAACTTTTGGACAACCTTACTGAATTTGCCAAACCAAGCATGGGGACTCTATTTTAGTCCATACAGAGATTTCTTCAAGCGACAAACTTTTTCATACTCCCCCTGAGCAACAAAACCATGTGGTTGCTCCATATATGCTTCTTCTTGAAGATCTCCATGAAGAAATGCATTTTTGATATCTAGCTGATGTAATGGCCAGTGCTAAGAAGCAGCATGAGAGATGAATAGATGAACAGAAGCCAACTTGGCTACAGGAGAGAAAGTGTCAGAGTAATCTACTCCATATGTCTGTGCATATCCTTTGACTACAAGTTGGGCCTTAAGTCTGGCAATAGTTCCATCTGGATTGACTTTAACTGCAAAAACCCGTTTGCATCCAACAACCTTTCTTTCATGAGGTAAATCTACTAACTCCCAAGTTTGGCTATCATTTAGAGCTTTTATTTCTTCAAGCATTGTGGTGCGCCAGCCAAAGTGAGATAAAGCTTCTTTAACTATTTTAGGTATGGAAATGGAGTCTAAAGAGGCAATGAAAGAACTAGATGATGAAGATAAGTGATCATATGAAACAACGTTAGCAATGGAATAAATAGATTTACAATTTCGTTTACCTTTACGAAGGCTGATGGGAAGATCCATATCATTTTGTGGTGATGACGAAGGAGATGCTAGTGTAGGACATGTATCATTAGGTGTTGTTCTCCTTGAATAAACTTGAACAATAGGTGACTTGTTTGGAACTAGAGTCTGATCACCAGGAGAAATATCGTTAGAAACACCATCATCCATTGATTATTCAGAACTTGATATAGATTTATAGATGAGACCTTCATCTTTCTCCCCCTGACTAATAGAAGTAGACTCTGTAGAGAAGAACGATATTTTTTCTGAAAAGACTACATCAGTAGAAATCAAATATTTGCTTAGATCGGGAGAAAAACATTGATAACCCTTTTGAAGACAAGAATATCCCAAGAATACACACTTCAAAGCTTTGGGATCTAGTTTTGTAACATGGGGCCATACATCACGAATATAACATGTGCTTCCAAACATCCTTAGCTCTATTGGAAATAAAGGTTTATAAGGAAGAAGGACATGGTAGGGGCTATCACTATTAAGTACTGTAGATGGCGTCCGGTTAATCAGAAAACATGTTGTGGATACAGCATCAGCCCAAAATTGCTTAGGAACTTTCATTTGAAATAGCAAGGAACGAGCAGTCTCAAGGAGATGTCTATTCTTCCGTTCAGTCACTCCATTTTGAGAGGGTGTATCAACACATGATGATTGATGGAGAATACCATGTTGAGTCATATAAGTTTGAAATGGCTCTAACAAGTACTCTTTAGCATTATCACTCCATAATATGTGCACAAAAACATTGAATTGAGTTTTGATCTCAGAACAAAAAGCAAAAAAAAAAAGAGTGAACACCTCAGAACGATTTTTCATAAAATAAATCCAAGTCATTCGAGAAAAATCATCAAAAAAAGTAACAAAATATTTGAAACCTGTTTTGGATACAACGGGACATGGATCCCAAACATCTGAATTGATTAATTCAAAAGAAAACCCAGCTCATTTATTAATTCTAAGACCTAACGAGCCTCAGTGATGTTTTGCACAATGACAAGACTCACAATCTAATGATGAGACTTTATTAAATTGTGGATCTATCTTCTTCAAAATAGGCAAAGAGGGATGTCCCAAACGGCAATGAGCTTCAAAAGGTGAAGTAACACTGGGACAAGCCACAGAGCGGGGTACCCATGAATCCAGAATATAAAGATTATCAGATACATGTCCTCTACCAAATATCTGCTTCGTCATAAGATTCTGAAATAAACAATGATCAGGAAAAAATAAGATACAACACTTTAGGTCTTTGGTAAGTTTGCTTACAGAAATCAAATTGAAAGCAAGATTAGGCAAACTTAGTACTGAAGATAAAGTGATAGAAGATTTAGGTTTAATGACTCCAGAACCCTCAACGTGATACGTTGATCCATCAGTTATTGTTACAGGGGAGGATACTTTATGAGACTGAAAGGTAAAAAAGGTTTGAGGATTACCTGTCATATGATCTGTAGCACCGGAATCAATGACCCATTGATTTGAGGAAGAAATAAGGCATGTTTTACCTAAATCATCAATTGGAGTGGATTCCTTCAAAGATGAGCATATTCTTCAGCTGAAATAATGACAGACTTCTCAGAAGATGAACTGGATGCAGCAATGTTAGCAGTCTGAGTTCTCAGGTTGCGATTCTGTAGTTTCCTAAAATATCTCTTTGTGTGTCCAAATTCTTTGCAATAAATCGCAAGTAATATTGCTGAAGTCATTATTTCTGGTAACATTTCCTCCTCTATTGTGGTTCTTTCCAACTTTATTTTCCTCTCCTCCTTTAGCAACTAGTACACTGGGCTGTTGAGTAGCTGAGCATTCTTCTTTGTTCGTAACAGTTTGCTGAAAATATCTTGAAGAGTGGTAAGTTCAGGGCTAGAAAGAATTTGCGATTTGGCGGTCTCAAATTCTGAAAGAAGACTAGCTAAAAAACTTATGATAGCCATTTGTTCCCGCTGAGTTTGTAGCTTCTTAATGTTTGTGCTAAGAGACAATAGGACATTTAATTCTGCTTATACTTTGTTGAACTCCATAAAATGAGCAGTGAGAGATTTGGTCTCATCTTTTTCAGCACGATAAAAAGCCTTGCATACATCATAGATGTGAGTAAAATTTTCTTTACCCGAATACAAGAAAGCTAAATAATCCATTAGCTCCTTAACATACTCACAATGATCTACTAATCCTACCACATTACTTTCAATAGAATTCGTAATTTGTAAAAGCAACCGAGCATCATCTCTAAGCCAAGTTTTGTCACTAAAGGGTTCTTCAATTAAATGATCATCTTTCTCAACACTTCTTAAATAAATTCTTATTTTCGTACTCCATTCTAAAAAATTAGACTCATTTAATTTATGCTCAATTATTTTGGTAGACGCTGAAATAATTTTGGTAATAGTAGATTTAGCATCTCCAACAAATTTACTATCGTCCGCCATCTTTCCCCCCCCCCCCTCCCTTCCTTTTTTTAACCATAACACTATTTAATTAAACTTTTAAATAAAATTTCTCTTACCCAATACTACCACCAAAATGAAGACCAAATCCGAAATTCAGCAAAGTACCACCAAATGAAGACCAAATCCAAAATTCAGCAAAGTACCACCAAATGACCAAAGATCCAGGAAAACTCTCAACACAATAAAGAGAGAAACCACAACTCAGAGAAGTATGAAGGGCAGAAAGCTAACCAAGACAGGGAGGAACCTTTAAATGAGGGAACTGACCCTAGGATCTAGTTGAAGACACCCAGGCGACGTCGGAGTTGAAGTCGGAGGACCGCCGATAGCCGCACGCTCTCCCACGCGCCGGCGAGTGAAGATGGAGGTAGATCCTTGTGGCCGCGCGTGTGCGTCACTCGCTGATCTTCTAGTTACCGGATTTTGTGGGAAGGCCGGAAATCCTCCTGCGCTTCTTCTAACGTCAGAGGTGAGGCAAACAGATCACTGGAGCTTGGTGACCCAAGGAGGGGTAGATTCGTCCACTGACGAAGAAACCCAGAAAACACCTAGAAATCCCAGAAATTCTAAATGAGCCTAAGGCTCTGATACCATGTAAGAAAGCAAACGTTTTCTATGTTTTGAATTCAAGAAAATTACAGGTATTTATACAAGTTTTCTAGCTAGTATTGAGTCAATATTCTCTGCTCCTATAGTTACGGTTCCTACAATCTCATTGCACATTCACATGCATATTTACAATTAGTCAATATTCTGTAACACATATATTCCTTACTAGCAACAAATTCAACTGTTCCTCGACATAGTTCAGGCCTTTTGTTAATATCTCTCCGCCTACCATTTGGGGCCAAATTGCAGTGATAGTCATGAGGTGTATCATCAGCAAACCCTGTGGTAGATATGAAAGGTACTGTGAGGTTGCAACTGTAATGCCTATCAGCTACATGATCATAACACACTAGCCATATGCTGAAACCTCAAGTAGAGAGAAGTCATTTAACAATATATGATAAATAGTGGATAAACTCAAAACCAAGTTCAACAGTAATGGCTGAATGCCAATCTCAATGTGTATTGATAAGGAAGTAAAACAGTAACCAAGAGTATCTCTGCATCAATGCAATCCAGAAAGGTAAAGCAAAAAAATACAAGGGCCAAATACAAAGAGAACAGCCAAACAACCTGCTATCCTCCTTTCCCCCACTCCCTCACTCCTAATACCAGCAAACTCTCTCCTCCTCTCCATCTAATAGAATCGGGTATATAAACATTTCTAACTAACTTATGCCACATCACTCTCTCCCCCAAGTCCACGTCCAGCCTTCTGTTTGGGTCTCCTCGCGTATACTTTCCAAACCGTGGACCTGTGGGCTTCTCCGTAGGCTGTATCTGCATCAGTATATTTGGCTCCTGAGACAAAGAAAAGGAATGCTAAACAGCACAATTTTAGTAACTAAGGATGGAAAGCACACACCTATGACCAATGAAATCCTAGAACAAATAGCTAGGACCAATAGGCCATTATAAAAGAAAATTAAATACTGGGAGTAATTCATACCTTCAAAATTTCCTAGCAAAGAGAAACAAACAACTCTGTATGAATATCCTTAGAAGAAATATACAATGATGACTAAATACAAAATTTTCACAAAAATTGTAACCTCGCTTTTCTTACAGAAAATGTAAAATTAAAACTCAAGGGAATACTCCATGATGAAAAATTGGGACACCCCTTTGACGATTCCCCCATTGAACTCAACAACAGTGAAGTCCAGAGTTTCATGGTACTCTTGACGAAGCAACAAAGAAATATGCAATTTTAAGTTAATCAATAATGAAAAATCTATGTCAGGAAAAAGAGCAGAGTGCACAACTACTTCTCCTTACAATCCTTGTTAGAAGAGGGAAAATAAGAATCTATACATGCTAACAATGAGTTATAAATCAAAGCTCAATCATATTTCACGAGGTGTTGAGGGTCTATACTGACCACATAAATTGCAGATAAACCGCTTTCCCTGATCAATGAATTTCACAAAAGGATTTATGTAACCTTTGCAACGAGAACACCGAACAGGACCAGATTCCCCAAAGTCCACAACCTATAATAAGTTAAATAAAAACTGTCAACATAAAAGGGGCAGTTTTTGTTTTCAATTATTTGACAGTAAAAAGAGAAGTAATGTGACTTTTTCAAATAAAAGTTTGCAGGATCAAAAGAACTGTCTTAGGAGGAGAGAGAGCAGGACTCGGAATGATTGAAAAAGAAAGAAATAACTAGCAAAACACAGCTCTATTTTTTCTGAAAAAACTAAAAGAGAAAGAAAAGACAACAAATTTAGCTCAAATTTCACCTATCAGCAACCATTATCTATCAGAGGAGGAAAAATAAGAAATCATGCTTTACTTGGATAGGCTCCTCAGATGGATGAGGAAGCGCCAAGGACTGGACTAGCAAAGCCAACTGCATCCCCGATGTATTCAGAAGGTCAACAATGCATGGGACCTGTTCTAACATACAGAAATTCCATAAATGAATATACATACATAACATATATGTGTACACACACACACACAGAGACACACTCACACATATATATGTTATGCAGACAAACACGCATGCAGCTGCAATAGCTTGCAACAATGTAATATCAATATCAAAGTAGATATAAATTAATTCATGTTGCACCCACAATCTTAACCTGATTAATGGTACACCTCATGTACCTCGGACTGCAGTTACCTGTGTCTCTGACCACATACTCACTTGTAGCAGCCTTCAAAAAATTCATGAAACGTCACAAAATAGAAATACTTTGTCTACCATATATCACTAAGTGTTCTTGCAAAGTGACATTATCTGAATTAATAAGGAATGAATATTAGCCAAAAAAGACCCAAATATCAACACCAGCAAATTTCAAGTAGAATCATGCAAATCTACCCCTTATTAAATAGAAGTTTCAAATAACAAACCGGAGGAAGGTTGGGGTGACCACCCTGGCGAGTTTCATGATACACTGTCATTTTTTGATGCCCGTGTGGGAAAGGATCCAGGTTGACCCATGGCAGATGATAAAGTAGTCAAGGGATGAGGTGGTACTGGAGTTGTTCCAAACATTCTAGGCGGCTGCCCAGAACCAGGAACCTGCAGTGGCGGAGCAACCTAGTCAAGATATTCAGAGTTGAGGTTGTTTAGGTTAAATGTATAATAAATATTGACTCCATTCCAGATAAAGCTCATGTTCTGAAACAAATTCAACTAATATCAAAAAGGAAGATCAAGAAGTCATTATAAGAAATTTATTTTATACATTAGCCTGCTATTGAGTGTTCAGGTATAACTCTGAAGTGACAGCACTTCATTGCAATGGTATAACGATTCATAAGTTAACACAGACACTCTATTCTATGACTTATCTTCCTTACATTCATTGCAGGAATGAGCTAAAAATAAGGAAAATGGAACACTCATCTAGTTACATTTATGCTGTTAATAAGCTGAATTTAATATTTTGCCTCAGTCAAGAATCCTAAAAACGTAGTTCAAAAATTTTTCGACAGTTCAAAAATTTTTGAATACTGACCTGCTGGGGCTGCACTGGCCATGTCCGAGTTCCTGGAGGAGGACCTAAAGAGGGTGAAATATCCAGGGGTCCATGCAAATGCTGACGATGGTTGCACAGGAGGAGCCGGTGGAGCACCAGCAGCTGAACTTCCTGGAACGGATTGCGTATTCAAGGCCTGGGAAGGACCACGAACAGCCACTGTGGTAGACGGAGGACCCAAAACTGGCAGTGTGGTACTCCCGGGAGGAGGAAACATGGAACCACCTGTAAAAGTGCTGGAAGCCAACGGTTGCCCATAACTCATAGGATCACTAGCAGCCACATTAGGAGGAGCTGCAGCAAGAGCCAGAGATACAGATGAACCAACACGGCGAGGACCTGGTGGTGGCGCAACATTCTGACCAGTTTGCGAAACCGAAAATGAAAAACCACCAGAAGCTGGCCGAGTAGGAGGGACCACTGGACCACCCGTAGAAGAGGGAATGAACCCTGGTGGGGGCAGCCTAGACCCGGGAGCCAAAATTGGCACATTAGCACCAGGATTACTGTCTCTTCCAGGGTACACATTTGGAGGCAACGTGGGTGCTGAATAAGGCATTGAGGGCCTTGCAAGTGCACCAGGTGGCGGACCTGGGCGAGACATTGGCGGGGACGCAAAAGGGGCGGGTGCTGTTGGCGGGAAAGGTAATGATTGGCCAAAAGGAATAGGAGTGCTAAGACTGGAATTTGGTACGGAACTAGGTCTGTTGATATTCAAATTCTGCACATTTTCAGCTAAAGCGTTAGGGTTGTAGTTAGGCGGTGGTGGAGTTTTCCGGTCAAAGCCATCCGGCCTATGTGGCCCTCCAGGCATAGGAGACTCCATGACTTAAATCAGCCCTTCTAAATTTATTATTCTACATTCAAAACGATCATTTTTACAAATGAACAAACAGAACAAACACATTCTACTAAATTAAAAATAGGCATATAAATTAACCAACGCACACAATGCCATGAACCTCCTTCCCAGAAAAAAGGAATCACCTGAGAATAGTTATGTAAGCTGAATAGAAATCTGAGAGGATGAAGATTAGGGTATAGGAAAATTTAGACAGATCATAGAATGTTTCCTTTCTCATCTGAGTCGGAGAAAACAAAGACCGGTATAGTAGGGAACAGAGTCGGATGAGAAAAAGGCGGGTTTTTTTTTTTTTAACTGTGCAAATTTGATTGAGTATCCCACTTGAGGGTGAGAGACGTGGCCATTTTTTTTATTAATTTTAACTAATTAAATTAAATATTTCTTAAATTGAGAAAAGGTCAAACATTTTTTTAATTGCCAGGGCCCACCTAGATTAACAGTAAACACTCAAAATAAATTTTCTTTTTCCCCAACGAAAATGTTATTAAAATCGAACCGATAAAAAATAAAAAAAATTCAAAAATTCGTAGTTCGACCGATTTGTTGAAGCTCAACTGAATTTTAACTTTTAAAAATAATATTATTTTTAAAATTTTATATAAATATTATAAAAATATCACTATATAAAAAAATTAAAAATAATTTAAAAAAAATATATTTATCATCAAATATTAATAATAAGATAGTATTTTCAAGTTATTTAATATTTATAATAAAAATTTAAAATAAATATAATAAAAAATTGTAAATTTTTAAAGAAATTCATTAAATATAAATTATAATTTTTATTTTATTCATAAAAAATTCATCAAAATTGCTTGAATTTTAATTATTTTGTATTTATATTTATACTTTATTTTTTTTAGCAAAAAATAATATTGTATGGATATTTTGGACAAAATTTAATTTTTTTCAAATTCAAACCAGGTTATTATGATTTTATCCGATTTTCTAACTGGTTTAACTAGTTTTCTATCGATTCAAAACAGTTGTTTTATTAATTAAACTAACCGGATCAGGTGGCGGTTAAACCAATCTGGTTTTAATAACACTGCTACTAAGATTAGTATAGTATCTAAAACAACTGAAAATGGCATTCATTATTTATAGGGATAATACATAAATTCTCATCTAAATTATCATCGTTTATCAGATTTTTCTTCTAAACTAATTGTATGTTAAATTACCTCATAAACTTATTGAAAATAACATAACCATCCAAAAATTTTTGAAATATAAGAAATATATCCTATACTATTAAAAATATTAAATTATCACCCTAAAATTTGTTGAAAATATCAAATTATCTCGTTGTTACTGTTTGATATATGTTTTTCACATGCTCTTTGTGAATCACATGCTCTTTGTGAACTGACACGTATCTTAAAGGAGGGTAATCTGATATTTTCAATAAGTTTAGGAAAGTAATATAATATATAATTAGTTCAGAAAAAAAATTGATAAATAGTAATAATTTAAGAGGAAATTTATATATTAAACCTTATTTACATTTAACGGTTATTAAAGGGGCATTTCAAGGGGTTGCAGCATGTCCATCAACAGAAAATCCTCCTATTTGTTACTGTGAAGCGGTGGCAAAGCTTTGTACTTCATGAACCTCAACAAATTCAGAAAGATTCTGAAGCAGCCAGAATTCAAGGATATGATTTCTTTTTTTTTTTTTTTCATAGGGTTATGAATATATTAGGTTTGAAATTTGGTAACGGGATGAAATGAATATGATTGCGACATGTCCTCTTTTTTATCACTAATATGACCGCCAAATGATTTGCCATCCGTATATTAAACGATACTTACTATTCTGATTCTCAATTATTTCCCCTGTATTAGATTGTTTATTATAAGAGGCTTTAACAAATAACAAGTAAACGTGGTAAATTAAAATAAATCCAAGTAAAGAGATGAATTTGTCAAAGTACAAACTAAAGGATAATCTTATGCATTAGGCCTTTTTTTTCTTCCAAGCTTGCAAGTAATATACCATATAGAGCATTCTTCATTTTGGCATATATATATATATATTAAGTAATCATGTTATTTGAATTGGGCAACAAATATTTAGAGTACTTGATCTGCTAAACATGCCAGGTTGCCAAACCACAGTAATTTTGTACATTAGTAGCCACTGCACAAGAAACCCTCACAATCCAAAACCTACTGACCAATGACATGAGGTACGGACTTCTAATACCAGAAATATGTCATGAGCAAAAAAAAAAAAAACAGGATAAGAAACATTACAAGTATACACAAAACTATCTAATGACATGAACTTCCACAAGGAGGGTTCATTGTGGTTTGTGGCAGATTCATATGGGTTTCCATACTGTCAGCACCTCTTGAAACATTTCCAGCATCAATTCCCTGTCTGCTTGCCGGAAGAAGTTATTCATTTCTTCTCTAACATCATATATCTTGCCAAAATCAAACAAATATGTCAAGCATCCTTTCTTCAGCTTATGTAGCTGGTAAAGCCAGGCCTCTTGTAGCCGCTCAAGGACGTTTCCAGAATTGATGTCTTCCAACAAGCTTTCCTCGCAAGCATCTTTTAGGTCTGCAATGTCATATTTGTTTGCAGCCCCTAGCAAAGCTAACCGATGCTTCCAGAAGTTCTCTTGTTTAATGGTTCCATACAAGTAACTTAAAAGAGCTGTGCAAGAATCTGTTGACATGTCTTCTATGTAAATTGTAGAGGACTCTTTCTCCTTGAGGTCATGATGAAACATGCTCCGGAAAACAGGTGAACTTGCAGAAAGAATTGCTTTATGAGCTCTTAGAGTACCATCAGCAGTGTGGATAGTGACATCAGCATGGATGGCATCATCCAGCATGCGGGAGAGACATCGAAGTGTGCTCTGGATTGAAACCGACTGCATCATTCCCTCACTAGGCCATATAGAATTGGCTTCCCCACCCTGATCCATTGATATGGAAAGATTGAAAATTTGAGCCCTAGAGATATGTGTATGCAGTGTGCACAACTATAATTGCCATGGAACCAAATTGCATTATTATTAGTGCACAATATCCTCTCCAAAGTCCAGTTAGAAGAATAGGAAAAAGAAAATGCCTGTTGCTCTGAGTTTTTCTGAATTAAGACGTTAACCTATTCATGCAAAGCAGCATTATATTTTTTTCAAATCCCAACAGAAAACACTCCCACAAAACATTGCCATGAAAGGAAATTGAAACATCAGGTTAATATCAAATGAAACAAAGCATAAAGCTAAAGGAGCTCACATTCAAAGGACAGATCTTGAGGTCTAGAAACTCAACATCAATGATGAAGCGGCCAAGAAAGGTGGAGTCAACAGGCCAGACAAAGTCATCACAATTCCGAAGCAATCTCTCATGAACTGCAGGACAACATTGTTTCAGGAATCAATGATGGCATAAACTTTTTGTATATCAGGATAAACAAGTAATGATTACTAAGTACCAATATCTCAAAAATGGATAAAAGACGGGATTTTTCCGTCTTATCAAATGAAGTATACACATACGCAAGAAAGAAAAGACTCCATTTATTTGTTTAGAAAAGCAAACATCAGATACAAACTCATTTTTTGCTGGGTAAAAAGTTGCAGAAGGATGAAAATACAGTAGTCCCACATAATCCATATCAAAACCACTTGAGACGAGACTATCATGGCAACATATTTCCATGTGAATCGACTATGCAAGGTTTGAGGGGAAGGAAGAAGCAGTTTGATTTCTTTAAATAGTTTATCAGATGAGTACTAGCATGGATGGTAAGAAGCACGATTGACTTTGACTCTTTTCCTCTGAGAAATTTACCAAGAAAATCCCATCCAAATCAGGAATATGAACAAATCACATTAAGGATCAAATAAATTAACTCCAATTGATTCTTGAAAAACTAAAGAGAATAAGATCAAAAATTCTAATCATAATCTATACCAGCTCAACATCTGGCGTGATTGAGTATCAGAAAAAGCACTTATTCATATCTCAAGAATGCTTAAATCTCTCCCCTTTCTACTAATTAAAAAAGAAAAAAGGAGAGACTAAGATCAATCTAGCAATCGCAGCAGGAGAACAAAAGCTATCAAATCTTTAGCATATTTCAATTACCTAGCTTTCTATCTTCCAATTTCTTTTATGTAAAAGAAACAAAAACCGCAAAAAGCTCGAAATTAAGAGCAGAAAAGCCATGGAAAAAAAAAAAAAAAAGAAAAGAAACAAAAGCAAAAATTGCAGAATCGAAACACAACAAACAATATGAAAGAATGGAAACATACTAGGAGAAATATAGGGTCTACGGTTAGCGCCAGCATTAGAGACGCGAAGAACAAATTTGGCAAGAGGAGGCTGTTCTTTAGAAGCACGAGATGGCTCTGGAAATAAACGAACGTAAAGGTAGCGATTCTTCTCCACGGACAAATGCCTATCAAAGACAAAAATAAACCAACATAAAAATTCACCTTTAAAAAAAGAAACAAGAAAGAAAGAAAGAAAGAAAGAAAGAAGGATAAGATGAATATACGGGCATTATATTGCGAAAGAAACATTGCAGTATAGTTACCAATTCCAGATGCCGACCTTGAAAGGATCGGATTTCTTGTAAGAACAAGGGCCAAAGTTCTCGATCCTCCATTGAGCTAATCTTGAGATTGTCTCCACCTTAGAATCCGCCATGGCCGATTCTCCTTCGCGGTGGTAGGCAGTGTACTCTTTGAAAGACTAGATGAGACTTATTTTTTAAGCTTTTTATGCGACTCATTTAGTCATTTTGGCATCAATTTATTTATTTTTTTAATTAACGACATCATTTTTAATTGCTGCTAAAGTAAGGATTTTTTTTTAATTCCAAAATTATTGAATTGCGTATGCATTTAAACTCCGTTAAATTATATAAATATATATTACACACGCACGTATTAAATAACTATTTTTAATTTTAAAGTAAATTTCTTTTATTGTCGGAAAAAAGCTTTAAATTTAATTTATATATCTACTTGAAGTTTTTAGATTAATTTTAATTAATTACATCTACAATGTTTCACTTATCTTTAGCCCAATTTTATTTTTCATAAATTTATTTGGCTCATTCTAAATTTTGAAAAAGTGAATTGTTCTTGTTCGATCATTTGGATTTAATTAATTGTCTAGGCAAAACTTCTAATATATGACTAAAATAACAGTTCACAAAATTAGAACTATATGATTTATATATCAAAATTTGAAGAGTTGTAACTTGCAAGTTATTAATCATATTTCTTCTTTTTTGTTGTCAAGTAATTGGCCATATTTCTTGAAAATATTTTCGACAATTTTATATTTCGCCCTATAAAATAGAAAAATATGTTTTTCTGAGTATATGTTTTTAATTATTTTTTAACTATACAAGATAGCATGATATGAACAGGAAAATATAATGCCCCATTACCATTATGCAATATCTCTCACGGGAAACTTTAGATGAGAAATTCAATTGCCACCTATTAACTAAAAGAGAGAGAAGAGAAACTTATCCGCGAAGGATTATCCCAATAGTCAATGCATGAACCAGTCAACTTCAATTTCAATTACATAACTTCATTTTCATTTCATTTATCGACTTGACAATGGCCACTCGCATGCGTATCCTTGCACTCAATCTCTTTTGTTTTACAGTTTTCATTATTTTTTTTCACGAAAACTGAGCCGACTTTTAATTAAATAATTTTACCCTGACGTGAGCCTAAATAGACTAAAAAAGATTCCAACAAATTTTGCTTTATCATCTATACTAACTTGCGGTAACTAAACAAATATCCTTGACGTCCTGCTTTCAAGTTTTAATTGAAGATGAGGAATTTAATATCATTCAAACCTGTGAATGTCTAATTATTTTTCAATTAATTAAGATTGAAATTTCATATATCCTCTCTTCCAAAAAAATTATAGTTGTTAGGAGAAAGCTTTAAATGAATTGCCTTAGTTTATTTCATGCTCAGTTAGCCAAATTATGGTCCACTTTTATAAGTGATAGTTTCTCATTCTTTTTATGAAGAGAAACAGGGAGTGAAATTTTTGACTCAAACCACATTGGAATGGGGACTTTTTGTAAAATATGGTGTTTTTAAAACTTATATTAGGATTGGTATATGATAGCGATTTCGGTATATGACTTTGCATGACATTAGGATCGGTATATGATAACGATTTCGGTAGCAATTTCTGATCAACCGGTGTATGGTAGCGATTTCGCAATTCATTGCCTAATCCTAGTGGATAAGATCCTTACAGTTGCAGCTCATATATGGATTTTAACCATTTTTTATAATTCTATTGTATTGTATGATATATTATACATTTGCTATAAACGAATAAATATTTCATTTCATAACTACCAATTTATTTTTGTAACAACCTATTTTTCATAAATAAGTACATATTTTATTTTGGATGGTTTTTCCAGTCGTACAATAATTTGGTTCAATATGTTTTATTATTGTGGATTGGAAAATGGTGCATATTCTTCTTTTTTCACAGTCTGTCGTTGCGAGAATGAGACTGAACAAATTCTCATATTTTTACAGTACTGTATTGCAGAATTGGATATATGGACCCCACCAAAATCTAAAATTTCATAAAAGTCTCCCCTTCACTCCACCTGTGGCCTCCACCATTCTAATTTTACAGTACTTTGTTGCGAAATTAAGCACCCGCATCCATTTTTTTCAAATAGTTTTAAAACTACACCATTTCTCAACATAAGTTTTACAAACGTCCTATTTTTAAAAATGTTCCATTGGAATCAACTTTTTTTCTATTAAATGATATTTTAACATATTTAAATTCATATAATTATTAGATTTTACACAACTTTAATTTACTAAAATATTATTTTTATTAATTCTCAATTATAAATTTTATTCTATTAAATACCTTTTTTAGTGCATATATAAAGGTAAAATAGAAAAATATGTAATTAATATTTTGAAATTTTGAAAATTGTTAAGCTCAATGAAATAAAATTTTCTTAACAACTATCAAAATTAAACGAAACGGAAAGATTACCATTCAATTAACAAATAAACATGTGATGCTTCTTTTTTTAAGTTGTAATTAATGTGGAGAGAAAATGTTTCATTTTTCTTTTCTTGCTTGTAGGAAAAAAGAAAGGCATTATGGCCGTTAGTCCTTTAAGGTTACTTTTAGACCACCGTCACCGCCCAACTTTCTACGTGTAGCCATTGCAATTTTTAAAAATCAATAGCAAAAGCATATCTATAGCAGTAAATGTGAGTCATGGTGCACCGAACCAGCTGTAAAGAGGGAAAGAAAGGAAATTGAATTTGAATCTGAATCTTTTTTTTTTCATGACAAATTTCACCATATATAAATTTTGTTTTAATTAAAAACTATATTTAGAAACTCTTTTTAGTCTACTTTGTACTAATTCATATTTTAAAGGTAATAACTTATTATTCAGAGCTTCTTGTTATGTTTGTACTCTCTGTAACTTTTTATCTACTCTTATAACATGTTTATTTTTTTGCTCTTTTTTATATTTCAGATTCTTAAGATGAAAGATGATTTGGCACAATTGAACGTATGTGAAGATGAGGAGGAAGGTTGGCATGTTGAAGAACATGAGGTAGGTAACAAAAATGAGAATTGCTTTATTTTAGTGGGCAGATTTTTAACTAAATTTATCATTAACTCTGACTATATGAGAAATACTATGGCTGACTTATGGCATCCAATAGGTGGAGCTAATATCTCTTGGTTGGGTAATGGCATATTTCTTTTTCGTTTTTTCTATGAGTGTGATGTGGTTCATATTGAGAGTGGATCACCATGGACCTTTAATAGACATTTGTTATTGCTTCATAGAATTCAGGGAGGGAAGGATCCAAAAACCGTGTTGTTACATACATGTGCGTTTTAGGTACAAGTACACGATCTACCCTTTGGCTTTATGAATGACAAAATGGCTACGAAATTTGGAAATTTAATTGGATTTTTCAAGGAGTATGATTGAAAAACAATCACTGGTAGGACTAATGTGTTTATGCGATTGCGAGTTATGGTTGACATCCTAAAACCTTTGATGAGGTTCAAAGAGATCATTAGAGTAGATGGGTCTGAACACTTTGTGCAAAACCCCTAACATGACCCTAGCTAGAAACACATATTTTAATAGGGTTATAATTAATTGAGATTAAATTAAAAATGCGAATTACACATAAGGTCTGGGATAAGGGATAGATTCTTTATATTATAGTAATTGCATGAAAATAAAATTTAATATTTTAGTTTAATAATATTTAAGGGTATAATTGAAACATGAAGTATTAATTTTGGCATAAATTTGTAAATGTAGCATTTTAAGGGTCAATTATAAATAAAAGAATAAATTGAGAGGTTGATTTAAGAGAAGGAATAAATGAAAAGGTCAATTTGCGACATGCAAAAAGGTGAGAGGTTTTAGTGAGACATGCAAAAATTGAAAGGATTTAAAAGGGAATTTTTTCTTACCTTTATAAATAGTCATTTTCATGTTAAGAGAGAGAAAGAGGGATGGCAACCATGGAGGAAAAATTTATAGAATTTCTCTCATTCATTCATTCACATCCATTGTTAAATCTTTAAGTGATCTTGAAGAAAAAATCATTGCATGTGGATTTAATCAAGGATAGTTAGTGTTAAACATTAAGGTAAGCATATTAATTTGATTTTCATCATCTCTTTCCTTTTTTTGGTTGATGGTTGATGAGCAAAATGCTGGAAATTTAAGTAAAATGGGTGAATTGTTGTTAAAGGAGAAGAAGAAGGTGGGAAGAATAAAGGGAAAGGGAAAGCACAAGATTGAATGTTAGAGGACTTTTGGCCAAGGTATGGGATTAAGATTCTCCTACTTGTTTGTGGATGATTTTGGTAGAAATATGATGTAAATGATTTGAATTTTGAACAATTAAAAAGAGAACAAGATTTAAGAAGTGTTGCTTGAAGAGAGATTATGAAACATAGTGAACTAGTGACTGTAATTCCAGCATAAGTTGAATTAGAAAACTCAAATTAAGACCATTCTAATTTCTAAGGTTACACAAGATATATACCTACAAATTTGTAAAAGAGACCTAGTCCAAAATAGACTTATAAATGAACATTCTATGCAAACTAGACTTATAAATGAACATTTTATATGAATGAAGCATTATCTAATTCTGTTTTTATGAATGTCTAATGTCAACTTGAAATTCGTAAGAACTTGTTGCACTATTAAGGAATAGATTGTGGTATTTTGGACATAAATCTTGGTAGAGGAGTCAAAATGTTATGCTGTAAAATTCTGGGTAAACTAGATACCTAGGAGTAGAACTTTGTTGAAGGAAAGTTAGTTGGATTCACTCTCTATTTTATTCTATGATTTTTTTAAGTGGTAACAAAAACTGCTTTTGATTTTATGAACAGCCTATGGTGTTTCTTGAATATCTCGAATTATATATGTGATATTGAGATGAATTTTGATGTTTTAGAAATTGGACACATAGAAAAATAAATTTGTAGAAGGTCACTTGGCCTTAAAATAACATTTTCAAATAAAAAATGGCACTTAAGTTGGGTCTAGATGCTGCCCCTGTGCAAAGTTGTGTAGGCAGAATTTTAATTTATCTTTTATTAAGGTCTAAATATAGTTATGTTAAATATGTGTTTATATGAAAACACATTGAATTGGATATAGCATGTGATATGATTATTGATAAAAGTCCATATATAAATACATATTCATATATGTATATAAGTAAAGATTATTGATAATTATATCAAATATGCATATGTGATTAAACTTATATAATTGCTTGTTATATGCAAAATTATTTACCTGTATATACTCCTATAAAGAGTAAATATGTATTTCAACATGGACTTATACTATGAAATAAGAAATACATTTGTATGACCATGTTCACATGTAGTACCTTAATGATAACATATTAAAGTACATATTATGATGATTTATGCTCAATTGTCAATACTTGTATTGTTATATGCCTATATGAATTCATGTGTATATATATATACTAGTGATTATGAATCTTTTTTCATGATCACATACATATGAGGTGTTATATTGTAAAGTTCTTATAATGAGGCATGGTTTATGATGAGCACTTGAACAAGTATGATACATTATGCGATTATCATAGTATGATCATGCTAATATGTGATATTTGATGATAGCATGATTAAAAAGTATGTGAAGCATTATATGAATTTTTGCATACGTAATTATGCCATGACAATAATATATCTATCCTATGGATATACATGTGCAAATTGATTTGTTAAGTGCAAGCATGATTTATGAAAAGAGAATTAAATAGAGTATTGCCTGCACTTAGAGTTCAATTGTGGATAGATAGGCGCTTATAGGGATATTGCAGTTACCACTGTTGACCTATTTAGGTCTAAAGTATAGTTGATCCTATTGGATCACGAACAACCCATTTGGGTTGTTAGTTGACCCCGTTTGGGTCCGTTTAACTGGTCCACCGTATAGTTGACCCTGTTTGGGTCTATAATTTTGATATCCTCGAATATCCACCATTTTGATACCCTCGGTTATCCACCTTTAGAACCTAAGCAGGCTAAGTTACAGTATAACTACATCATAGTCAATTATAGATTAACAAAACATGTGATGTATGGAATATCATGTTTAACTGTGCTTTCTAATATATGTATTATATATTTTGCATATATATATATATGTGTGTGTGTGTGTGTGTGTGTATGTGCAGATCATTTTATGAAATGTTGGAATTTATGGATGCTAAATTGAATGTAGGAATACAATGTTGATTAAACATTATATTGTTATTATATTCTTATCTTTTTATATGTTACTTTAAATGATTTCAATTTATGTATGATTTAATGATTCTAACAATCATTGTGAGCGGTTGTCTTTTATTTTTAGTATTCCTACTAAGCTTTACAGCTTAGCACGGGTTATTTTATCCGTATAGGTTCCGTAGTTAAGGCTTTTGCTCAGGAATGATCTCTACATCAAAACAGGCCAAAACCAGTATACAGTAGTTGATGTAGGGATATTTTGGTTAATTTTGTACATGTTTCTTAACATATTTAATATGTATAAAAAGGCTATATAATATATGTATGTTGATCAGTGTCTAGCAAGTGTACTAGATCGGCTAGTAATATAGGAAAATATAGATTAAGACCCCAAATATCGTACCCAAGGGAACATGGATTGCTAATAATAATATATATGTATGAATTAAATTAATCCGAGATTGTTTCCTAAATGTTTTTTATTTAAAAGCAAAAATTAAATAAAATAAACAATTAAATAAAACAAAAGCTAAAATTAAATTAACATGAATTAAAAACAAAACAATAATTGAAATTCTCTTGCTAAAGAAACTATTCACCTTAACTTGCATTGTCATAACTTAAATTCAAAAAGAACACCAGTGATTATGAAGAATTCAGATAAATAAAACCAGATAACTTTACTCAAGATTATCATTCCAAGCATTAAAATTCTCTTATTCAGAACAATTCAACACTTAGCATAAAAGTCTGAATTAATCCTCCTAGATGTCTATTAAAGCCTTTTTCAAGAGATTTAACTTTCACATATTCTTAATTGTTCCTTTCTTAGTATTAACCAATAAAATTAACACATAATTATCTCATATTTCGGATAATAATCATGCATAAATATTAAAGAGTTAACCTAAGAATATGCAAATCATTAACTATGTCAAAACCAATTTTTAGTTATTTATTCAATAAACCAATAATCAATCTCAACACAATCAAAGATAAGAATATGCTTAAAACCAAGAAATAATCAACCGATATTGAAATTAAGCTCAAAATAAAGTCATAACAATGAAAATATAAGATTTCAAGAATCCATTAGCAAAAGAAGAAAAAATACTTCCTAAACATATTTAAAAGCTAAAACAAAGTTGAAAAAAAATAAAAACAGAAAAACTAGAAAAACAAAGTAAAACTAAAACTAAAGAACTCTACTAGTTCTTCTAATTGATTCCTCTAATTTCCTCATTGATCCCTCTAATTGATTTCCTTCTTGGTGTTTTGGACTGCTATTTATAGGGCAAAATCGTAGTAGATTCCTTCTTAATCTCCAGACATAAAATAGGAAGCGAACTCTGCTCAAATAGGAAGCTCGGAGAAAATCCTTCGTGGAATGGGAGATTGAGCACGTGGCCACGTGTGTGCTAGCGTAATTCCACACGTGGTCACGTGTCCCTTTAGTTCTTCCTCACATGTGGTCACGTGTGGACTACCCTTGTTTCACACGTGGTCACGTGTTTCTCTTGTCTTTCATCAAATGTCTTTCACATGGCCATGGGTCTTTAATCTTCACTCCTTCACGTGGCCACGTGTTTGTCTTCTGGACATCACGATAATATCTTAACATAAATTTTCCAATTTTACAATTTTGGCCCAAATCTTTTTGGCTTTTTACAATTAAGTCCTTTTTCTTGCAAATTAACCCTGAAAAACACCAAAATTTACAATTAACTCCAAAAACATAAAATTAACAAATTAAACTCAAATTAACCTAATTAACACAAAATTAACCTAATTAAACACCTAAAACCATACTAAAAATACTATATAAATTACTATTATCATATGTCATATGCAAGATAATGTTGTAATAAGCTCATAGTGAGAATGCTATTATATGCATGCATCTAGGAGCTAGAATGATAATATATGTATGTGCTGGATGTTGAATGCTAAGCATGTTAATGAATAGACTAAGATAGTTGAATCTAGCATGATTATGATAAACGGGTTACATAATGAGTCATTATGCACATGTAATCAAAGTACATGAAAGTTGTGTGAAGCACCTAATTAATATACAGGTTATTTGATTAAATAGATCAGGTGATATGAATGCATTTAGAGTTAATTGGATTAATAACCTAATATAACAGAACTTAAATATATAATATAATATATGTTAAAGGCTTTATATGTAGGGTGTTTCACTTTGTGAATTTTAAATATGAACGTTTAACTGTCTTTTGTTATCTTTGTGGCTGACTTGGGCATATTGATAGCTACTGTGTGTTGAATATAAGACTTGATGGGATGAGATTGCTGTTATAATGGAAGGACAACATTAAGGTTCAACCCCATCATAGCAACACCAACGTCAGTTATTGGCTGCGAGATAAGGGTGGTTCTTCATTGCTGAATCAAAGGTTGATTTGGTGGAACAAGATAATATCTTGAGTATATCTTCCTTTTTGAATCCTAGGACAACTAATTTAGTGAGATTTGATAAGGGATGAAGATCATGGATATCTGTAGAAGATGCTCAAGCCAATAATATGGAACACGATATAGGAAGTAATCTTGAATGAGGTATGGCCTTGGTCCAAGATGACTCTCCTTTAGGCTTTGAAGAAGGGAAGAAAAGGCCCAGACAAAACCCAACTTCATCTATTTCTTTGGGTTTTGATTCAAATGCAATTTAGTGGATATAGGTCTATTGTCATGGTCCAATAAAATCGATAAGTGCTGCTAAGTAGGCCAGCCACTTGCGATAAAAATCATAAGTTAGAACTATCAAGTTTTGGGCAATCCTCGAACAGTTCGCTTTTTGAAAGACTTAGTCTTTTGTCATAAGCCCTATATAATTTTTCTTTTGGAGACACTAGTTTAAAGTAGCAGAATTGGCACATTGCTTCGCAGTGGATAGATTGGGGAAGGGAGGAGGTTTGGCCATGTTTTAGGCTGACTCAATTAATGCTTAACTTAGAAACTTTAATCAAAATTTTATAGACTTATCTTTAAATAGGCTAGGAGGGTTAAAATGGGGATTAACAGGTTTTTATGGTTATCCACATCATTCTAGAAGGGCAGACTCATGGAACCTCCTTCGTCGATTAGGGAGTTTCAAATTTAGACAGGAAACTTGGTTGATTTTTAGAAAATTCAATGATCTATTGGACCCATCTGAGAAATTAAGAGGTGGAATCCATTTAAATCACTTAATTAAAGGTTTTAAAGCAGCAGTAATTGATTGTGGTTTATCTGATCTTCCATCTTTAGGGTTGGTCTTCACTTGGGAAAAGTTACGCTCTTCTAATTCCTAAGTTCGCGAGAAACTGGATTATGGTATTGGTAATGGTGATCACTTCCCATTAATTATTAATCTAGATAGGCAGTTTAACTTGTGTTGTAAAAAGCATTTTAGATTCAAAAATAATTTGTTAATGGACTCTAAGGCAGTTGATATTGTTAAGAAGGGTTACTTTGCCTAATTAATCATAGATAATGTTTTGGTTGCCTTTGAGTTAATCCATATTGTAAAAAAACATAGAGTAGGCAAATTAGGTATAACAGCTCTTAAAATTGATATTAGCAAAGCTTATAACAGGTTAGATTATACTTTTTTAGAAACTATGTTTTAGGCATTGGGTTTTTCTAGATGTTGGGTGAATTGGATGATGTTGTGTGTTCGCAATGTAAAGTATTCATTCCTTTTTAATTGTTTGGAGATTGGTCCAATTAGTCTTAGGAGGGGGATTAGATAAGGTGATCACATCTCTCCTTATCTTTTTATTATCTGTGCAGAAAGACTGTCTTGTTTGTTTAGAGATGCTGAGAGGAGAGGTCTTATCCAAGGGTGTAGAGTTAGTTTGCGAGGGCCCAGAGTTTCACATTTATTTTTCGCTAATGGTTCTCTTTTTTTTCTTCAAAGCCACTAGTGGGGAATGTAATATGGTTAAAGAGATTTTTCGCAAGTATGAATATACATTGAGTCAGTCCATTAGCTTTCAAAAGTTTGGGATCTTTTTTAGTTTGAGTGTTTCCTTTGAAGATAAAAGTGTGATTTTTGAAATTTTGGGAATTAATACTCCTCTCAACCATAGTCACTATTTGGGTCTACCTTCTTTAATTAGGCAAAGTAAAAGGGCCATTTTTGGCTTTTTGAAAAGTAAATTGTTATAGAGAATGTCGACCTAGAGTAATAAATTTCTTTCTAGAGTAAGCAAGGAGGTTTTATTAAAATCTGTTGCTCAGGTTATTCCCACTTATTGTATGAGTGTTTCTATGATTCCCATTTTAATATGTGAAGAACTTTAGAGGATGATGAATTCCTTTTGGTGGGTTAAAAAATAATAGGGAGAGGAATATGTGTGACACCGTGACATGAGGCAGCCTAGATCAGAGTTATCCAATGATGAGGAACCACTTATACTTCTGACAAAGAGTACAAATCTCAAAGTTTCAACCACTACAAGAAAAATGCTCTTTAACGAGGGGAAATTCGGTAGTTAAAAGTTAAAATTCGATTGTTAAAACACTATAACGACCGTAAAAATCCGGTCGTCATCGGTCGTTAAAAGCCCCGTCGTTAATAGTATAGACGACCGGATTGATATCCATTCGTTAAAGTTATTAACGATCGGAACAAATCCGAACGTTAAATATAAATTTTTAGCGACTGGATTTGCCTTCGCTAATTGTGTTCTGCTTTTAACGAAAGGAAGTCCGGTCGTTAAAACAGCCCTTTTAATGGCCGGTTTCTCCCTTCGTTAATTGTTTACCACTTTCAGCGAAGGGAAATCTGATCGTAAAAATTAACTTATAACGACCAAAAGTTCCCTTCGCAAATTGTTTATATCTTTTAACAAAAGGAAATTCGGTCGTTAATAATTACAAATGGTGACCGAATTTTCCATCACTAAATGTACATCCGATAATTAATATAAACAATTTTATTTAAATATTTCACGTACACCTCATTCACACTCTAACATATACATACATATCCAAAAATATAATAAACACTCCTTTCATAAATTGCAAAAAACTAATTACAAAGAATAGAAATATTTCGAAATTGTTTAACATTGTATTTATCATATATAAATCTGTTTAAAAAAAATAGTCCATTGCTATACCAACATCTATCTAGCTAGAATTTAAAAAAAATGAATAATGAGCATCAAATCTTCATTGTCCATTGATCGAAAAACCTGCAAACATAAATTTATAATTAATATTCATTTATAAAGGCAGTAGATCAAATGGCTAAGAAAGTAAAAAATAATAATAAGTTTAATAATATATTAACAACATATTATCATATTGCAAATCAAACATGATGAAAATTTATGTAGAAAGACTACAGGAAATACATGTAAAATGCAATCACAATCATAAAAGAAGAAATTATTAATATTTCAAAGAACAATATATATGCTGCCATATACTTAAAAAATATTATAGAATTTATACTCTGGAACATATTTACTTACCTATTAAATGCTTCACTCTGTTTGGGATTCACTTGAAGATGGTGATGCAGGATGCATATTAGATTGTTTACCAAAAATTACAGCTTCAAGTCGTGCGAATTTACTATCATAAGCTTCGATTTTTCTTTTCAATTCTAGATTTTCTTCTTCAACTTTCTTTAGCTTAGATGACAATGCCTCTTTCGATGAACTAGGCACTTTCAATTGTGTTGCAGTTACTCCACCCCCAAATCCAAGAACATGACCTTTTCGTTGAGGTCCAAAGACTTTTTCTGCTACTTTTATGTTGGAAAGAGAAGGTTCTGTTTCCACTAATTCTTGAATTTGAGTCTATAATATGAAAATAATTTAAAATGTATCAACATATTGTATAAAAGGTAGCATAATGAAAATTAAATCAATCATACACACATATCTGTCATGAGTGATAGTTTCAACAAGCTTATTGTCCTTTTTTGTGAGTCTCAAAGAACATGGTAGCCAAATTTGGTGGATTACCATCTTTGCCTCCCTTTAAAACAAGTATAAACATATCAAATGAAACTTTTTTTAATTAATGAATAATAAATTCTCTAATGATATTTAATGAGGATAAATACTTGTTGATACATAATCTCTCTAAATGGCTTACTGCCTGTACGGTGTGGCATATCTAACTTGGACCTGTTAATGGAGTTTCTTTTGCTTGTTTTCTACATTAACAACTTGACATGTAAATTTATGATTTGATAAGCAAAATAAGAATATACGTAAAATATATAAACTTATGTCATACCTGGAATTTTTCACTAAAATAGTGTTCTTTGACCAACCATTCCCAATCATTCTTGTCCACCCCTTCTAGCACATTTTTCATAGCCTCGTGGAGTGGCCTAGACTTTACATATTTGAAATTCATCCATCCTCTCCAATTGTTTCATAATCCTCTCATATGTTTCACAACATGCTCACGATATTCAATTATGTCATCACTCTCAAATTTATCCTAAATTCAATATTATTAAAATCAATTAACATTAATTGGACCTATAATATATTTGGCATAAGCAAAGCTTGAAATAAAAAATTTAAAGAACATAATGACGTAAATTCTTACAAAAACAGCTTGCCACATGTGTTCTATATTTTGTCATGATGCCATCTAATTAAAGAAGATGTTTTTGTGGACATAAACAACCTTTGAAGTCATGGCTTTAGGGGAAAATAACGTAAAAGCTTGAAAGGTGTTCTTTTCCAATTTTTACTTTTACTTTCCCTGGTATGTTTATCTTGCTTCCATCTAGATGTACCACAAAATTTACAAGAGTTGAGACACTTATGTACCTTCCAATATAGCATGCAATCATTCCTACATGCATCAATCTTTCTGTAAGAAAGCCCAAGGTCCTGAATTATCTTCTTTGCCTCATAATATGAATCGGGTAAGTTGGATCCATTAGGCAATAACTCTTCTTTTAACAATTTCAACAACATTGTAAATGACTCGTTACTCCAATGGCCAACACTTTTAATATGAAGCAATTTTACCAAAGTAGAAAGCTTAGAGCTTTTTGAACTTTGGTATAAGGGTTGCTCAAAATCAGTTAATAGCCTATAGAATTCTTTTTGCCTCAAGATTGGGTTCTTCCTCAGGAACTTCATCATCACTACTGTTCATAGCATCTCCCACAAAATCGGGATACAAATCTCTTAAAATCCCTTGTATTTCATCCTCATCCTCATCCTCATCTTCAACCTCTTTTATTTCATTATCTTCTAAATCTAAGCAATCTGACTGTGGCTCACCTAACTGCTCCCCATGGTGATACCAAAAGGTGTAATTTTGAATTATTCCATATGCTATCAAATGTGAATTGACCATATCTCAGGTTCCCAAAGATGTATTGCAACATTTGACACACGGACATGGTATTTCATGCATTTCTCCTATTCTTGTGAAAGCATAATCCATAAAACTTTGCACTCCAGATATATAAGCATCATCAAGTCGATTATGAACAAGTTGCATCCATTGCTTACTAGGTGCCATGATCTTTGCAATGAAAATATATTAGCATAAAAACTAATAGAGAAAAAAAGTATTAATTTATAGAACAAATGACCTATTATAACATAATATATTAGTATAAAATATTTTCATTGGCAGTCAAAGTTGGATTTTATCACTTCAAATTCAATTTTTGAGTAAGTAGTGGGCAGAGGTAAAGAGTAATATTTACACATAAAAATAGCATATTGTTTACTCTTTTAAGTCAAAAGCAAAAATAAATAAACATTGCCTATATGTACAAATTTAACAAAGAAAGAAACAATTTGCAGAACACAAACTGTTTCTGTGAATTCCCAAGTGAAAGATGCGGTTTACGTCGGAGTTTGCTTAAATATAATTATGATATATTAAAGGAAGAATATATGCTTGCTTAAAATTTATAAGTATCTAAATGGGATTAGTAATTCTAGTTTAATTCATATTAATTTTTTAAGAGCAGCGTTGATTTAAAAAAAAAGCCTAGAAAAATTAGTTGATTGAATCGGCAGCTTCTCAAATATTTCATAGATTTAATTCATCCTTCTCAAATACACAGAGATTTTTGTTGGCAATTTTCATTGGCTTAAATGGCTCTTATACCCATTATGACCTCACCTCAATCTTTCACGAGAAAAACTAACCAACTTCAATTCACCTTAAATTCAACCAAAACCACTAAAATGATTGCATATCATTCCTGAAACATTTCACTCGAGATATGCATTCATACTAAAACCTTCAAAACCTATAATGTATACAGTACTATAGAAAAAGAAGAAAAGAAAAAAAATCCAAGGTAAGACTTGTACTCAGCATAGCATGTTTTCATAACCAATAAAGTAGTTACAAGGGAAAGCAATAACCAGATTAAAATATGGATCACAAGTATTTTAAGCATTAAATGCAAAATTAGTCAGATAAGAGGATCCAGCAAGTCAACGAATGAAAGCCACACCTTAAAGTTCTCAATATCCAACTCAGATGAATCATTATTGTCCAACGGACTGGAAAGGTCCAATGGCTCAAAAGGCAATGAATCTGGAAACCAAATCAAAATTCAACACCAAATAAGGAGTAATTCTTGATAAGTAAAGCATATAAAAAGAGACTTCCATTAAGTTATATGAATAACAGTTGAACAAGAACATGGAAATATATAGTATTAAAGCTTGATATATAATTTAACTTGTACTTCAGCATGCAAATACATGAGATGAAAACTAACAGAAGGCCCTCATTTTAATTTTTAGTAACATAGCATTCAATTCTATCAAGCAATGCTCCCAGTATACTTTTACTAAATCGTACTTTTAAAGCTCAGTAAGTTTTCGGTTGTTATCGATAAACTATCACAAAAAGGAACAGGAAAAATGCAGCTTAAGTACAAAAGCAATGAACTTCTATGTAAGGGAGAGAATTTAATCAAAATTAAAATGAAGAACATAATTAAGAACTTCACAGACCGACCAAGCAATTTAAACAAAAATAATACCACAACAAAGTCATGCAGCCAATTAGTTCCATTCCTACCTTCTTTACGATACTCAATAACCAAAAATACTACTCCAAAGCAATGTAGGCATAATCAAAACTCTTTAAAGAAACACGATAAACCATTTTTTATGGGAATATAAACCAAGCCCCTTCCTGCACTGCTAATATTGAACTGGTTCGAAATGGAAGATAAATTATCCTCAGCCTGGAGAAGGTACGTAATAAACAAACCATAAACACAGAATCAACAGGGCATTATCAGTTTTGTAACCTAGATTCCACGATCACTACCTCTGACACAATTGTAACCCCACAAACTTTAGCAAAAGGAGCATAATGAATTGTCTGATCTTTAAAACACAAAAGTTAACCTAAATCTTCAGCTTCTACCCAATCAAACCCAAATTTAAGCATAAATAACCAAACTTTCTCTAAAATTAAACTCATAACCGCATATAGATGATCAGAACAAACTCAATAAACAATATCAGTCAAAATCACCCCCAATCTAATAAATCAGCTCACAAAATCAAAAAAATATCATAAAACCAAGCATGCAAATAAGATAATTGCTAAAAAATTAAAAAAATATGAAGCAAAAAATACCTGCAGGTATGAGAAACCCTAACTCACGAGAAGAAGAACAAATGGATAAAGAGAAATGATAAACGACACCTTCGATTATATCATAGATTTAGCGTTGACGGTGCAAACTGAGTCGATTGTCATCCAATGGCTTCTCTGCATAATAGGTTCACGTTTTAGAGAAAAAGAGATGGAAAAGAAAAGGTATAGAATTTGTCTTGTGTTGTACAGAGAATAGGTTTCCGTATTTTCCTATTTTTTAACTTTGGGTATTTTGCATTTTATTTTTTATAAAATAATTATGAAATGTTTTTTTTTTGGAGGCAATAGAATTTACCTCCCACCAATTTTTTAAAGACAATAACAACTGGAATTTTAATCTTTCAACGACTGAATTTTATCCCCTCGTTAAATGATAATAAAATTTAAGATCTAACGACCGGATTAAATTCCCTTCGCTGTTTGTATATTATTATGATCGAACTTTTATCCCTTCGTTAAATTTTGGTCGTTAAAAATTAATTTTCTTGTAGTGAACCTTGATTTCCATATTTCTATAAATGTTTTTATTGGTTTCAACTTTGATTTTTCAAGAGTTTTGAAAAGAATTTCAAAAAATTTGAGTCTTGGCCTTTAACAGTGACAGACGGTTATCTGTCATGAAAGGATGCCTATTTGTGGTTGTTGTCTTTTAATATAGGTCAGATCCAGGGATATTTTTATAAATTTTAGAAATAGTGTGAGGGACAGTCGCCTGTCATTTACAAATGCCTATTTGTGGGGTTATTTCCAGATTTTCATATTTTTTAATTTTAAAAATTTTGGATAAAGATCAGATTTTAGAGGATTTGATCCAGACCGAATTTGATGGGATTAAATCTTCCAATTCAGGGGGACTAGAGTTGGAGTTTATCTTTACCCCCTCCCCAAGTATAAAAAGAAAAAAAATAGGTTTTTCAAAGGGGATTCTCACTTGTGAAAAAGGGAGGTAGATTTCTGAGAAAGAGAAAATTCAATTCTTTATTCTTAGAACTCCATTACTTTAAACAATTTTATTTCACATTAAAAATCAAACACATGTTTATCTTGAATGTGGGAATCATGGTTTGAAGCTTAAAGCACGTTTTCCAGAGTTACAAAATTGTTTTTCTAAGGGTAATATTCTAGTCTTTATTCTTTCTCTCTCTAAACTCATACACTGCTCATGTAGCTAACACATTTACTTACTAATTATGAATCTATATTTTGTGTTAGTTCATTTGTTTATAATCTTTGCTATGCCATGATGATCTGAAAGTGCTAAATATATGCTAGAATGGCATGTTAGAGTTTACCTTTTCCATTAATACATAATGAATACCTTGATTTAATTTTTGCATTTATTTGTTTTTTGTTGTCATAACATGGTTTAGGTAATATTTCGAGGTTATTTTTTTAGTTTTGGCATGTTTTAGGGGTATAGCTATGCATGTTTAAGGTTTAAATGGTTCTTTTTAGTTTTTGGCTTTAGAAATCTGCATTTTGCCTCTATATTCGAGTGACTAACAGGAAAAAGACTCGACAGATGCTCGTCTGTTAGCGCGATAGATAGGATGTCACGGCGTCTTCTCGTCCTATCTCTCCTTCCTTATGGGCCGTCTGTCCTCTTTCTGTAGGCATCTGTGTCCTTATTTTGGGCTTTTAAGTGTATTTTTGAGTTATTTTTGTATCTTGTTTGTGTTTTATATGTCTAGATACATTTTAATATCACTTTTTGCCCTGTGTTCTGCATGATTTACATTTTGTCCTCTTAATATTTTTTTTATTTCAGTATTATTTTTTATGAACTTTTTATTTCATTATTTATTTTGTTTGATTTACTTTGATGTGCTAATTAACTTGTTTCTTTGTGTATTTGTTTGAGCAATTTTGTTTCCTTATTTTGGAGTACTCTTTTTGGGAGATTAGCATAGTTTTGGAAGCAGTTCTTCAAGTGGTTCTTTTCTTTTTCCCCTCTTTACTTTTTTATTGCATTTATCCTTTTGCATTATTTAATTTTTATGGTTGGTGTACTTTATGCATTTATTCGTTTTTTTAGTACTTTAATTATTATTTTGGATGTATTTCATTTTGGTGATATAATAATTTAGTAAAAAAGGATTTTTTTTGGCACAATTAATAAAAGGTTTAAATGATTTTTACTTAATTAATTTGTATTTTTTCTCATAAAATGGACCAATGTCTACTTTTTATCCCAAAACCACACAGTAAAAAAAGTGTTATTTTAATCAAAATTGGGATCACTCATCCCGTATTTTTTAAGAATTGATAAGGACTCTTCATCATTTTTTTATAAATATGTATGGGGAAACCAATCTGTCCAATCTAATGAATGCCTCGATTTATATATGTTGTTTATTTCATTTTCACTTTGGACGATTTGATTCTGTAATAACTTAAGTAGGATGCTTGTTTATTTATTTACCACTTTACTTATTGCTTTCCAAATATGATTGTTGTGTCTATTTATTTTCTTGTAATGCATTGTGTGAGAAGTGAGGTAGTAGATTAAAAATAAAAACTTAATAATAAGAGACAGCTCACCGAGATGTTAAGTAAGAGTGATATCCCGAATATCGATATCTATTTGGCCATCAAAAAGTTAAGATTCATTTTTCAATGTTCTTTTGGGTGCATGGAGACTTCGTGAAACCTATCTCTTTGAACCCATATTAAATGCTTTAATGGGTTAACAATTAATAATAAATTAGGCCTAAACCCCCTTTTATTGTAAAGTGGCCAATTTTGTGAGTTATAGTGAGCCTTATTTGGGCTTCAGCACGCATCACAATATACATTGGTTGGCTTGGAAAAATATGTGTAGTAGTAAAAAAGTGGGTGGCATGGGATTTAGAGATTTAAACTATTTTTAATTTAGATATGGTTGCTAAACAAGGACGGAGATTCCTTTCACATAAAAATACTCTTACTTATCATATTTTTAAGGCTAGATATTTTCTAAATGGGGATTTTTTTATGCACAGCTAGGATCTAATCCTAACTTTACTTGGTAGAGTATAATGCAGGTAAGGGTTGTCCTAGAAAATGGTGTAAGATAGAGTGTGGGGGATGGTAAAACGATTATTTTTAAGGACCCTTAAATTCCTAGAGATGGTAATTTCTTTTTGGGTGAGGGTACGAATTTTGTTGATGATGAGGTCAAAGTTTGTGCTTTCTTAAAAAATGATAGCAAGGAATGGGATGTGGACAAAATTGTGGAATTTTGTGGTGTGGATGATGCTTATGATATCTTAAAAATTCCTTTGTCTTTATTCAGTAGTGTAGGTAGGTTGATATGGCATTATGACAAAAGGGGTTGCTATATGGCAAAAAGCGGGTATCGGGTGGCATATAGGTGCCTTAGAAGTGTCATTCCCCAGATAAATAACATTTGAAAATATATCTTGGAGTCTGAAAATTCCACCAAAAGAGCATAATTTCTTATGGCAAGCTCTTTGAAATGTTTTACCTGTTCGATTTAGATTGGTCCAAAAGGGAGTTGCTATTAATCCTTTTTTGTTCACTCTATGAATAGATGGAAGATGTTTCTCACATTTTATTTGGATGCAAATTTTCTAAAGATGTTTGGGTTTGCTTTGGTTTAACTATTCAAGATGCAATTTTGCCTTTA